>JAZHRO010000014.1:138727500-139380000 GCA_037157565.1 Thalassia testudinum | reverse complement strand
CTTCTCACACCCTTCTCTTCACGGGTGTTTTTTGTTTTTGGTGTGCAGGTAAACCTGTTGCAAGGAGAAGATAGGCAGATGAAGTCGGAGACGTGGGTAGATCCAAGGCGGGAATGAGAGCGTGAAGATGCCGACACCGCACTGGAGCTCCGCACATGTTACTACACAAGTAGGTCCTTCTTTCTTAGCAATCTAGGTTAACTTGTAACCTTAAAAAAAAAAAACTAAAAACTAAAAAACTAGAAAAACTTCTTGGGATCTCTTGGGGCAAGTGGATTAAAATTCACTTGTTTGATTGATTGCCTTTACTCCCACCGCCCCGGGATTTCCCGCCTTACTTCGCATAGCGAAAATCCAAGAATCTTGATTCTTGAATTTTTCGCCGTGTGAAGTATTCTTTGAGGCAAACATAAAAAGATTGATTGCACCCCTCTTTGCCTCACTTATCTGCAAATTCGGGATCACATTTTTGATGGGGATACTTGGAATTGAGTTGATTCCAACCCCACCACGACTTTTCAACTTGCCTAAGATTCAATCCCGAATACTTCAACCCCAACAATTTGATTTTCCTTATCTTTTGGTTGAGCCTTGTGTGGAAATCATTTTTGGTGATTGGGAGCACTTGAATTGAAGTGCTTTGGCTCCCTTTCACACTAATCTAAAACTGATTCGTGCATCCACACATAGAAATCTCCATTTAGGGAAGCCCATTGCATTGTAGCATGCATTAACCAATTGACATTGAAGAAGGGTTTGTTGGGCTTAGAAGAAAACTTGTATTCTTGCAAAACTCGGAGATTGGTTGAATTGGTATTTCAGCGAAATCCTAAAATTCATACTACTTAAGGCTGAACTCTAAAAGCCATTCACCAATTAAAAACTTCAATTCGGGGAGATTTCCCCGTTGCATGCTTGTTTTACACACTCTGAAAAATCAATCACTTGGGCATTACCCATAAACAATGCCCTTCACATTCCAAAAGCACTTGATCCTAAGCCTTTAACTAAAATTGGTAGTAACTTGACCCTTATTAAGGATTGGAGGTCTAACTACCTACGTGTAGCGCCTACATGCTGGTGAGGGTTCCCGCATGCTATCGGGTGTCTAAGACTGGGGCAAATGGCCTTTAAATCTGGCCCGGTGGTTCCGTGGTTCTCGCATTCGGTTCCGTAGTGCGTGATAGTAGGTAACTTAGATCTTTAGGTCTAAGGGCACACTGTAGAGGTTAGGAATTTGATTGAATTGATTTATCATCAAGTATACCTTTGCGGCGTCATTTCTCTCATCTCTTTTCCCTTCTCATCTCCCCAATTCTTCCTGTGGTAGTGCATGTTTGGAAGGAGGTCACAAAACCCTGAACTGTGTGAATTGCCTGATAAATCTAGAAAAGAAGCTGAATCGTCCTCCTCCTCCACAAACATGGCTGCACGCCCACCCCCAAATCCTGAGGGAGGAAACCGCCCTCAAAACCCACCAGGTGGTGGAGCCTTAGATCCCATAACTCGCCTCCAAGCCCAAATGGAAATGTATAATGAACAAATTGAAGCCATTAGGGAAACATTGGAGGAAATGCAGAACCCTCCCGAACGGGAGGAGCCTAGGTCTCTTAGCTCCTATCAGAATCCCGCTGCTACAGAGACCATAGGACAAATTCGGGTCCCCATGGGCGGGGACGACTTTGAACTGAAACCTAACATTATTGGCCATTTTCATGTCCATGGTCTTGCAAGTGAAGATCCTTTTCTCCACTTGGAAGACCTAACCCGATTGGCTGAAACTGTTAAACCTAGAAATATCAGGTTACCTATAGTCCTCATGAAAATGTTCCCATTTTCATTGCTGGATAAAGCGTTGCAATGGTTACGCAACCTTGGGAGAACCATCCACTCTTGGGAAGAGATGCGAACAGCGTTTCTCAAGAAGTTCTTCCCAATCGAGCAAACCAATGCGCTTCGCCATGCTATCACTTCATTTACGCAACAAAACAGCGAACAATTTCATGAGGCATGGGAGAGGTATAATGACCTCCTCAGGAAGTGTCCGCACCACAGTCTGCCTAAGTGGCATATAGCCTAGATTTTCTACTATGGGCTAAACAAGACTTTGAAGCAGATTGTAGACGCTTCCTGCGGAGGGAATTTTATGAATAAAGACAAGAATGGAGCATTCAAATTATTTGAAAATATTAGTGAAAACTCAATGAACAATGCCTCCATTGTCTCCTTTAATCGTACCAGCCAACCCCGAAATGTCCACGAAGTTGACACGGGACCCTCCCACTCATCCACTAATCTCAGCCTTATAGCACAGAAATTGGATGAGGTCTCCATCGTGCACAAGACGCTGGACGAGCTGGCCAACCCCGCCCATTCTATGGCAAACACCACCTCTTCACCACTTCATCACAATCCCAATTCTTCCAACACCAGGCTTATCCCGAGAAACCCCGTAAGACCTTCCTCACCAAGTGTCGCGCCGAGCGACTCGATAAGCCATGTGGATCTGGCTTCTACGAGCCAGTATTTTGACATAAAGGACCAAACCTCTGAAGGTTCTTCCCTACGAGGAGGGGATGATGTAATAAAATGCAGAAATAATATATAAAGCAATATCACAAAAAATCAATCGCACAAGTACACAAGGTATTTTTAGGTGGAAACCCAAATCGGGTGAAAACCACCACCTAACCCTCTCGAGTTAGGATTTTCCGATCAACCTAGTTGATCAAATCCACTAACCGAATCACTTTAAACCGAGGGTGATTCAACCTCAGTACAACCACGCTACAAGTATGAGGGTAGCGTTCCTCAACCCCTTCTCTCCACGAGAAGGATTTTGTCCCACGAAGGAGATGGGAATTCGCAAAGCGAATACCCAACAAAATAACAAAGATAAAAGAAACAACAAGTCCTATAGAGCCAACAAAGTAATTATAAACCTAGCTTCTATAGGAATAAGGAAACTCCCCTTTGCAAGGAGTGCGTCGACGATGACGCGGGTGCGTGAGCCACGCAACGGCGCAACTTCGCTCTCGTAGACAACGACGGGAGAGCAGGTGCGCAACGGTTTGATGCTCTCAAGATGTAGAACTTGAGCTTAGAGAGCAAGAGCTTCTTGGACACAAGAGTGTGAGAGTGTATTACAAGGTGTCTCTTGGTGTGTATCTTGTGTCTCTAAGTGTTTCTAAGTGTGTCTAGGTGTGAAAAGGCTCCCCTCTATTTATAGAGGCCTTAGGAAGGCTTTGGAAGGCTTAGAAAAGCTTCCATAGCCATTGGGAACAAAGTCCAAGAGAATCAGGCTGAAATCAGGACAATGATTACATTTGACAGGGTTATCAGACGTCTAACTCTGGCATCAGACGTCTGGAAGGCCACTTTAAGACGTCTGATTCCAAGGTCAGACGTCTGATTTTGGGCGGGTCTCTCCCTGACTTGAATCAGATCTAAACAGGGTTTTTGTGCAAGTCCATCAGACAACATACAGGACGTCTGGAACTAAGTCTGGACGTCTGGAAACCTACTTTTACTGTGGGAATTGATTTCCAAATGTTGCAACGGCTAGAAAATCTCTGAGAAGAGATTTTGGGTCAGCCGAGGCAAAACAGTCATTTATCAGACGTCTGGAAAGACCTAAGGACGTCTGATAAGGCTCTAACGGTCATATTCTTGACTGTTTGCTAAGCCAGCCAACGGTCCACTATCTGGATGTCTGGCAAGTCCATCAGACGTCTTCTAAGACGTCTAGACTAAGGTCTGGAGGTCTGATTTCATTAGACAGAACTAGCTATGTCCAGCCTAACAGTTATCAGACGTCTGAAACAACAGTCAGACGTCTTACAATACTTTATCAGACGTCTGATTTGGGAATTAGACGTCTAGAAGTGTTGTTTGAACCCTATATTGGTTTTCTAAGTATTCTACAGAAAACCTAAGTATCCTAGGGTTGTGCCGGTGTTCCTAGGACTACTGTTAGGGTTCTTTGAGGCTCTTTAACATAAAATATCTAAGGAAATAAAGAGCAACAAAAGAAACGAAAAATACAACAAGTACAAAAGAAGGAAATCTATCCTATTCTTCATTTCCTTCCATCTTCAATCTTTCACTCCACGCGAACCTCCTCTGTTTTCCATCAAGCTCCTCCAATCCATCCTGGATGCGAGCTCGAACTCCGTCTAAACACGTCCACATTTGCAATTGACCTGAAATCTAGGACTCAAATTGCAAATGTTAAATAACACGTGTTTTGTTATCATCAAAACAAATGATCGTGGTGCTTTAGCACCAACAATCTCCCCCTTTTTGATGATGACAAAACCGTAAATAATAATGCATAAAAATCCTCCCCCTTTTTGACATTATCAAAAAGGTTTGATTGATTTTACATTTCCTATAACTCCCCCTTAAAACATGCTCTTCTATGAGTTTATTTTAACAAAGGTGATATTCTCCCCCTTTTTGTAACAACAAGATAGCTATTATTTTTCTCCCCCTTACTAAAGGAAATTTAGCTAACTTGTATCTCCCCCTTAAAAATTGACAATTAGCTCATTAATTTTAACTCCCCCTATCTAAATGCTTATGATAAAAAGATAGGTTAAAGGGTTTTACCTCACCTACCATGGCCAATAAAATGGCCCAAATGGTGGTGGTGGATGCCACATCGGATGGGGCTCCCATCCGTAGCTTGGAGGCCCGGGCATCGGCGCCGGTCTCCAATCTGGTGGTCGACGTGCGGCGGGTCCGTCGTTTGTTCGCCGTCTCGTCGGTCTTCCTGTTCTCCTCCTTGGTCTACTCCTTGGTTCTCCCAACTCGAGTTGACCAGCCTTGAGTTTTTAGGTCCAGTCCTTTGTGTTGTAATTATCCCTGAACCCTACAAAACAAGATTCTAATTCTTTCTTCGGTATCCAAGTGAGCTTGGATCCGGATCTGTTAGCGGGTCTCCTTGATGGAGATCCTTTCTCAACCTTAGGGCTATAAAAATTATCTACTTTATTGATTAATTTGTTGGAGTTTTCCCTAAGACATGCAATTTCTTTTTCTATAATACTCATCTTAGTCTTTAAATTAGAGATTTCTAACTTTAAACTATCATTTTCTTCAATCAATTTATTATTTTCATTGATGAGGTTATTATTTTCTAATAACAAGTTATTATCCTTAGGACTAGTTTCTATGTCCTTAAGTTTTATTTCTAACCTATCATTTTCAGATTTAAGAAACTAAGATTCTTTTTCATACTTTTGTTTTCTATTTTAAGTGATTTACTAATCTCAAATAGTTCATTAAAAGCTTCTTGTAAATCAAAATTTACCTCATTGTCGCTGTCATCGCTTCCGCTTTCGCTGTCGCAATTGCTTCCCTTGGCCATGAAACCAAAGCAAGCGGTTTCTTCTTCTTTTTCTTCTTCTTCCTCCGAGCTGGAATCCTCATGAGTGCCTTCCAACCTCCTCCATATCTCGTGGGCGGTGGTGCACTCTTGGATTCGTTCGAATTCCTTCGGACTCAATGCGCAGTACAAGGCATTCATTGCCTTTGCGTTGAGTGAGAGCTCTAGAATCTGCACCTGCGAGTAGCCTCCGTGGGGTCGCTTCGGGATCTCGTATAGGGTTTCGCAACATCCCCATACCTCGAATTCAGTGGCTTGGAGCCACGTCTTCATCCTCAACTTCCAATAGCTGTAGTTGTTCCCGTCAAAGTAGGGTGGTCGGACGGTGGACTGCCCCTCGGAGATTCTGATTGCGGCTATACTTCCCTCCATGATTTAGATCCTCGCCGATTTGTAACGCCGATTTCGCGAGACCTGCTCTGATACCAATTGAAGGTTCTTCCCTACGAGGAGGGGATGACGTAATAAAATGTGGAAATAATATATAAAGCAATCTCACAAAAAATCAATCGCACAAGTACACAAGGTATTTTTAGGTGGAAACCCAAACCAGGTGAAAACCACCACCTAACCCTCTCGAGTTAGGATTTTCCGATCAACCTAGTTGATCAAATCCACTAACCGAATCACTTTAAAACGAGGGTGATTCAACCTCAGTACAACCACGCTACAAGTACGAGGGTAGCGTTCCTCAACCCCTTCTCTCCACGAGAAGGATTTTGTCCCACGAAGGAGACGGGAATTCGCAAAGTAAATACCCAACAAAATAACAAAGATAAAAGAAACAACAAGTCCTATAGAGCCAACAAAGTAATTATAAACCTAGCTTCTATAGGAATAAGGAAACTCCCCTTTGCAAGGAGTGCGTCGACGATGACGCGGGTGCGTGAGCCACGCAACGGCGCAACTTCGCTCTCGTAGACAACGACGGGAGAGCGGGTGCGCAACGGTTTGATGCTCTCAAGATGTAGAACTTGAGCTTAGAGAGCAAGAGCTTCTTGGACACAAGAGTGTGAGAGTGTATTACAAGGTGTCTCTTGGTGCGTATCTTGTGTCTCTAAGTGTTTCTAAGTGTGTCTAGGTGTGAAAAGGCTCCCCTCTATTTATAGAGGCCTTAGGAAGGCTTTGGAAGGCTTAGAAAAGCTTCCATAGCCGTTGGGAACAAAGTCCAAGAGAATCAGGCCGAAATCAGGACAATGATTACATTTGACAGGGTTATCAGACGTCTAACTCTGGCATCAAACGTCTGGAAGGCCACTTTAAGACGTCTGATTCCAAGGTCAGACGTCTGATTTTGGGCGGGTCTCTCCCTGACTTGAATCAGATCTAAACAGGGTTTTTGTGCAAGTCCATCAGACGACATACAGGACGTCTGGAACTAAGTCTGGACGTCTGGAAACCTACTTTTACTGTGGGAATTGATTTCCAAATGTTGCAACAGCTAGAAAATCTCTGAGAAGAGATTTTGGGTCAGCCGAGGCAAAACAGTCATTTATCAGACGTCTAGAAAGACCTAAGGACGTCTGATAAGGCTCTAACGGTCATATTCTTGACTGTTTGCTAAGCCAGCCAACGGTCCACTATCTGGACGTCTGGCAAGTCCATCAGACGTCTTCTAAGATGTCTGGACTAAGGTCTGGACGTCTGATTTCATCAGACAGAACTAGCTATGTCCAGCCTAACAGTTATCAGACGTCTGAAACAACAGTCAGACGTCTTACAATACTTTATCAGACGTCTGATTTGGGAATTAGACGTCTGGAAGTGCTGTTTGAACCCTATATTGGTTTTCTAAGTATTCTACAGAAAACCTAAGTATCCTAAGGTTGTGCCGGTGTTCCTAGGACTACTGTTAGGGTTCTTTGAGGCTCTTTAACATAAAATATCTAAGGAAATAAAGAGCAACAAAAGAAACGAAAAATACAAGTACAAAAGAAGGAAATCTATCCTATTCTTCATTTCCTTCCATCTTCAATCTTTCGCTCCACGTGAACCTCCTCTTTTTTCCGTCAAGCTCCTCCAATCCGTCCTGGATGCGAGCTCGAACTCCGTCTAAACACATCCACATTTGCAATTGACCTGAAATCTAGGACTCAAATTGCAAATGTTAAATAACACGTGTTTTGTTATCATCAAAACAAATGATCGTGGTGCTTTAGCACCAACAGCCTCCATGTGCTCGGATGCATATTTACATGCAGACGCGTCTTCTGGCATAGAAGACACTTGCACCTTGGGGAATAACCCGTTCTCTGCCACTTATAACCCAGGGTGGCGAAATCATCCAAATTTCACATGGTCCAACAACCCGCAGCGCCAAAACCCCGCGGGTGGACCAATGCTACCGTCCGCACCCATCATCCCAAGGGCCCAGTCTAATCCTATGGCTAATCCTCCATCAGGCCCCTACATACCGCAAACCGAACACGCATCAAGTCCTCTTGATAAATTGATGCGAATGATGATGGAAATGTCAAAGCACCATGAAGATAACATGACCTCTCTTCAGCACCAATTGGCGCAGCAGAATACTGTGATCAGTCAACTACACATGGCGACTCTATCTCAGGGCACTCTTCCCGCCCAACCTGTTCCCAACCCACGAAATTTCGTACCCCGTGGTCCTCAACCACAGGTACGACCTTCTCAGGGGAAAGTTAATCAAATTCTACAGGCTCCAAGCATTCCACCGGGATTTCAGGCTAATCCCGTTGCTGCACCGCACTCTTATGTCCCTATTGCGAAACCTCCTCCGCCGTATGATCCCACTAGACCCGCATCGTCCAATGCTATCACTACGAGGAGCGGTAAGTAGACTGTCGATCCGCCTCAACCTGATCTTGGCCCGTCTTCTTCATCGCCCTCTCATTCGGGATGCGCACCGCATTCGTGAGAGGACGATACACCCAAATTGGTGCCAGAATCAGTCCCATTCCCTGAGGCTCTACTGAGGGAGCCAAAAGGCAAAAAGAAAGATACGCAGGCCTTTGATAACCTACGTAATTTGTTCAGGGATGTAGAAATCAATGTACCCTACTAGAGGCTATCGACCACATACCTACTGTCGCCCGATTTTTCAAAGACTACACAACACCCAGGCGACAGTCAAAGAAGACCACATCCTACATTGCCCAGCTTGATGTAGGATCTTCCATAAATCTTATACCAACCATCATGCTCGAAAAATTTTCCTTGGGAAATCTGAAACCCACCCCTGTCACATTACAGTTGGCAGATCGCTCTGTCAAAATTCCGAAGGGTGTGGTGGAGGACGAGGTGGTTAGGGTCAACAGTCTCTGTTTTCCTGTTGACTTTCTTATTTTAGATATGGAAGTTCCTAGCTCACTTTCTGATTGTCCGATCATCCTTGGTCGACCTTTCTTGGCCACAACCCGCACCCATATCAACTGGGAGTCGGGTTGTATTGAGATTGCCGTTGGATCTGAAAAGCTTAAGCTTAACATCTTCAAGGAAACCAAGAACTTTGATTGCGATTGTATCGAGGATGACACGACTGACGGGGACATGGCCGTCAGCACGTGTATCGGACTAATTGGGACCTATTCTGACTGCTGCAGATTACCTATAAACACTGACGATTGCCTAACTGACGCATATTGTGACGTTCCCCCATCCCTCCCTTGTCCCGTACCTTCTCTTGGCCAGACTTCTGATGAGGTTTTCTCCGCTTCCCATACCTCGTGGTCTGAGTCATATCCAGGCTACTCACCGCTGGTCCACACTCTTGAAGACCGGATTGCCCTTTCTTTCCCGCCAAATCAGGTGGATTTGCAACTCCAAACTGGGACCTTGAGCCCATATACTTCTCACTGGGGCTATTCCTTTTTGGATCCATCTATCGAAGAAGCCCCTCTTGGCTAATCTAAGGGCCAACTTCTTCTTCCCGACTTGTTCTCCGATCCGCCTGGGACACTCTCGTCCCATGAAATACCAGACCTTTCACCATCCACCATCACTTTTCACGCCACTATCGCGATCACTTCACTTTTCACTTCACCATCCACCCACCCTACCACCCTGCTGTATACCCTGCACCTCAGCTCTCGTTACCCGATCTTTCGTCCTGCCTATACCTTACCTTGCATGCATATGAGGACATAGCATTGTTTGGCATGGGGGGGTGGATAGGCATCCATAGGATCTTGGTATTTTATGGTATCATGCAGTTTCCACCTATTTATAAATATGTAAGAAAAAGAAAAAGAAAAAAATAATAATAATAAAAATGAAAATGGTGTTTAGTAATGATCTGAAGGCTGAAACAAAAATACAATAAGTGTTTATGGATATTCAACCTCTATTCTGAAGACTTTCCAGGCCACAGAAGCTTGATTCGCTAAGGCTCGGCTTAATTCACTTGAGCATTGACAAGATAGATCGGAATCTCTCCTAACTAAGGACGTATTCTTATACCTGAGACACCAGTACAGGATTCGTTGGTTTGCTTCTACTTGAGAGCTTAAGTAAACTTGGCTCACACTACACATATCAAGAAAGACCAGGTGAACATAAGATCCAACCCTAGTGTTCATTAGGGAAGGTGGAGTCCTTACCTGTGCGCGTAGGTAGACTTTTTATCCCAAGTTTTTGTCTTGTGATTAGGAGAAACTCTTTCCACCAAAAAGAAACTCTCACACCAAAAAGAAAAGTGTGCTCCTCCAAATAATGTTGTAAGAGATATACTGACACGTGTTTCAAAAAAAATAAAATAAAATAAAAAAATAAAAGATACAAATAAGTCAGTATATCTCACAAATGTCTGTAAAGTCTCTACCCTAAAAAAGCTTTTTAGGGCAAATCACAAATACCCTGTTTTCCTGTGAGCCACAAATGTCAGAAAATGGGAGTTGAGTTTTCTGGGTCAATCCGAAAACACGAGCTGAAACTGGGACCAACCTGTACTTAAAATTCGTGAAACCCTGGGCTTGAGTCCTAATGTTCATCTGGTCAGTCTTGATCCTTCACTAAGCACAAGCCATAATCTCTTAAGCTCTCGAGTACGGCAAAAACCTCCTGGGTCCTGGAAATCGTACTTAAGGTTTAAATATCAAGAGTCCTGGTAAGTTGAGAGATGATCTATGTCATGTGAGACTTAAAGTACTGGTAGTCTTCTCTACAATTGGTTCTCACAATATCCAACAATAAACACACCTATGTCGCCTCAGAAGAAAATTTTCAGCTTAAAGATCATTTCTAAATACTATTTTGCTAGGGACTAGCAAAAGATAGGCATGGGAATATGATTGCACCGCAAAAATACACCTGCAATTGTGCCGTCTTGTGTTATTTCCTAGCATTATCAGTGCATATTAGGTAGACATAGTCGCATTTGTGAATATAGACGCATGCATACATTTAATTGAGAGGGGAGGAGAGTGAATAAAATGGCCTCGCAATTCACGTTTTCCTTAAGTGTTTCCTTACAAAATTTCCATCTTCATTTTTTATTTCTTTTTTATTTTCTTCCTGCGGCTGCAAGGCATGCATGGCAACCTCTTCTTCTTCGCGCCATTCCCTACTCAGGCCCTTCCCTACGGCAGCCTACCCTGCACAGCCATGCTGAGGCATGCACAGCCAAGGCATGGCTATGCATGCCTTCTTCTTCTTTAAAAGAGCTCGGCTGCCTTCTTGCAAGGGGCGCCTGGTCCTCCACACAAAAAAAGCCAACGCAGCTTCTTCTCCAGGCCACCGTCCCCTCCCCTCTCCCTCCATATGCAGGACCTCCTCCTCAGAGGAGCCACTCTGCGGGTAGGAGTCATCACTGTGGTGCACACCCACCACCGTGAAACCACCACCGCCCAGCTCATCAAAGAGCCGGTGGGCGTGGTGACCTTCTTCCCTGTTTCACTTTCCACGCCATTTCCTCCATTACACAAAAGCTTCAACCTGTGAAGCTCAACCGGCCACCGCACGCCCTGCAACAGCCGGCCAAGCCCCATAACAGCAGCAGCAAGGCTGCAGCAGCACACGCAGGCCTTCCGTGCGCGATCGCCTCCCGCTTCTTCGCACTGCACTCGCCTGTCCACCCGCAACCGGCCACCGCGCGCCATTGCAGCGGCCGGCCAAGCTTCACCGCACACCCCAGCCAACATCCGCAGGCCACCGCGTACCCTGTCGCGCTCCTTCGCCAGCCCTCTCTGCGTGCTCTATCGTGACGTTCCGCCCGCAAGCCACCGGCCAGCGCAACCCTTCCACGCGCTCGCCAACCCGCGTGCGCCAGCCGCAAGCCGCCAGCACTCACAGCACCTGCAGCAAGCGGTCACGCGGCTCAGCCATACACTGTAGCCACTGTTCACGCCAATCTGCGGAACACTAGGGCTACAGTGGGGTGACCGATAAGCTTCTCACTTATCCGGTCACCCGGCGAGCCGCAACCGGCCAGCGCCTGCACCCGCGTCCAACACCGAGTCCGCTCCAGCTCCCGCCCGCGCATCTGCATGCGGTCCTCTGCCAACACCCGCTCCATTCGCCCGCGTGCCTCTGCGTGCACCGACTCCAGCCCTTCGCGCAACGCAGGGCGCTGCGTTCCTTCCTCCATGCCCACTCCCCTGCGTGAGCGCGACTATGCGCCTGCGAGTGCGCGTGTGGACTCCAGACGGCGCTTGGAAGCTTCAGACGCCTTAACCCTCCAACAGCCTCTCTCTCACTCTCTCCCTCTCTCCATCTCTCACAGCACTCTCTCACTCTATCTCTACACACACACATACACACACTCTCACACTCTCGCACACGCACACTCTCACTGATATAGTATTATATACATATATATATATACATATACATATATATATTGATATATATACATATACTTATATACATATATATATACTTATATACTTATATATATATATATATACATATACATATATCTATATGTATATATAAATATATATATATACATATATATATATAGATACATATATATATATATAGATATATATATATACATATATATATAATTACCTATATAACTAAGTATAAGTATAGATATACATATATAGATATATATACATATATATACATACATTTATACATATATATACATACATATATACATACATATACACATATCAATCTATATAACTATATATACATACATACATATATATATATATACACACACACACACACACATATATATATACATATATGTGTACCTATATATTTATAACCATATATTCATATAGATATATTTACATATATACATACATATATATATATTTTTTCACATTACTTACCATACGTGGTATCGCGGGAATATTTGCACCAGTTGCGGATTATACAAAAAGCGTGGTCACACTCATCTTTCACCATCCATCTTACACTCCACGCGGCACCTCACCCCGTTGGTTGTGTCTTTCTAGATGACAATCGACTCGACACCGTGCTACACTCCATCTCCGCCTCCACCCCCACCCCTTTATACATAAATAGTATATACCTTTATATATATATACTATAGTTACTTGATTTCTATTTCGCTTTCCTATTAGTAAAAAGATAAAAAAATATATATAAAAGAGAAAAGATAATCCTTGACTTGCAGGTACTCCGTCTTGCAAATAGCAAGACCCATTTTGGAACCCTGATTTGCCTCAAAGCCAAGAACCTAATTTTGAGGGTGTGCCTCAAGGACAAGAATTATCAGAAAAAATCTAAATAGAAAAACACCAAGAACACAATAAACGAATGGAAGAGATTCATTGTAGGAAAGGCGTAGAAACTTGACTTGTAACCCCACTTCCCTGAGTTCGACCCTGGGCCTAAAAGTGACCAAGATAAAATCAAGTAGGCCAGGTTAAAAATATTTTGTAAAGAGATGGTTAGGCTCGATTTAGGTTAACCACTATACACACTTCAATGACAAAATCACCATATTAACACACCTATCTGGGCCTGACCACCAAGGACCCATTCCAACATTTGGAGGACCTGATCACTATGATTCAGACCACCAAATCGTGGAATGTGGATGAAGAACAAATGCTCATGAGCCTTTTCCCCCATTCACTCAGGGATAAAGCCACACATTGGTATCGTACCATTGGAAGACCGATTGCTACCTGGACAGCTTCGAAATCAGCCTTCCTGATGAAATTCTTCCCAATTGGGTGAACTAATGCATTGCAACACGTAATTACCACTTTTGCCCAGTAGCAGGGGGAACCGTTTCATGGGGCATGGGAGCGATTCCAGGATCTGTTGCAAAAGTGTCCACACCACGAGCTGCCTAAATGGCAACCTGTGCAAATTTTTTATCACGGGTGATGTAAACACATTTACACTACTTAAGATGTCTATTTATGCATGTTCTTAAGCATAGGATTGCATTTCATGATATAAATATTGCATAACATGCATCATCTTGCATTTAGAGTAGTTTGAATAAAATGGAGGTTAATTGTCTCCTTTTATATGCTTGGACAAGGCAAACATTTTATCGGAGCCTTAGATCAAAGATCCAACCGTATGGATGTGATCAGGGCGATGATTGGAGTTCAACGACTCCAAGATCACCCTAATCAGGCATCCGTTACATCAGATAATGATCGAGGAACCCTAGAAGATCAAGGGCCAGGATGGTGTAAATCCGCACTTCAAATGACAAATCCAACCGCATGGATGAATTCGGATCGACAATCACAGTCCAACAACGCAAAAATCGAGTCAATCCGACATCCGTGGCACCATCTACAACATCTAGAAGATGGACGGCCAAGATGGCGCCACATGGTGCCATCTCGACCGCCCAAATGGCCTCTTGCATCCAGTGAAGCTTTCGCACCTGCTCCCTCTCTGTCGTTGGATCTCAATCCAACGGCTGTGGACAGCCGCGCCTAAAAGCGTCCGCTCGACCATCCGCGCCTCGTAGCGTAGCGGTCGAAGGTGCTATCGCGAGCTACAGCCGCGGGTTCGAACCGCAGTGAAGGGGAGAAAGGCGCAGGCGAGCGAGCACGGGCGGGCGTTGGATCATCATCGGGCGGCTCAGATCCTTCGATAGCGTTCACGCACTATTGCACGCACAGCGAGGACGCACTAGCGTATGCGTTGAGGTAGGCGCACAACAGCGGGCGAAGGAGCATCCTAAGCCGTCCAATCTCGTGATCAGACGGCTGAGATTTGATGAACGTGGGCGGGCGCTATACGTGGGCAGCTGAGGAGGCGTGCGTGGGGAGAGCCCACTACACCCACGTTGGGGCTTTAGCGACGATTTTATCCGTCACTAAAGACCCTTATTTATTGTTTTAAAGATGTAATGACCAATTTGCCCCCACTCCTTGCAACTATAAAAGGAGACCCCCTCCACACGAAATTATCATCCCTTCCTTCTCTTCTCTACCTCTCCAAAGCTCAAGAGAAGCTTGTCCCACACCTGGGATGCTTCTCGCGAGATAAAGTCCAAATTTTCATCTCCCTTCGGAAGTGGATCCCGCGACGATGACGACGTGCTGCTCTGTTCCCGTTCTTCTGCTTCGTCCTCCTTCGTCCAGGTGTCGTCCCGTCCGGCTCATCCTTCAAGCGACCGTCGAGGAGGATATCTCTCTCCCTATTCTTTTTACTGCTTTCTAATATAGATTTACTGGTTTCTAGAGTAGTTCTGCTCGTCCTCCAAGCGATCGTCGAGGAGGACATTTCTCCCTCCATTCTTTTAATGCTTTCTAGAGTAAATTTATTGCTTTCTAGTGTAATTGTTTTATGCTTTCTAGTTGTAATAATGAAATGAGCAATCTCCTTAATGATAAATTCCCTGTTTATTCTACATCTCATTTTGATTTCTGTGTGTAATATTCTCTATCTCTCTCTTACCCTCTCTCTCTCTTCTATTTATTGTAAATAATTAGATAATTTTAAATTGAATTACTTTGTGACAAATAAAAACAAACGCATAGTTTTTAAATCAAACGTCCGCCTCCCTATGTTCGACCCGAAATTTCAATTTCGGTATAAATTTTATTTGTTGAACACGAGTTCTTCGCTTCCAAACTACAACAACAGGTTTTCTAAAATTGAACACGTTAGCGTAGCAATTCGAGCATTCAACAACGGGTTGAATGATCAACTCTGTAATCATGTGGATGCTTCTTGCAGAGGTAATTTCCTCAAAAAAGATGCAGATAGCGTGTATGATTTGTTTGGAGGAAATGAGCAAAAACTCTTTAAACCACTCCTCCATGGAAACCTTCAACCGATCCCAACAAACTAGATCAAATGCTAATGAGGTCCAAGATCCTCATACATTTGATATGGAATTGATCTGCAATAAATTAGATAAGGTGGATCTGGTTACTAAACGAATGGAAGAGTGGATGTCTGGAAACTCTAATTTTTCTAGATCCACTCAATCCCAAGGTTCGGGATTCCATTCTTCACAAGCTCCTACGGGATGGGAGTTTGTGAACCAGCTGGAGTCGACTCGACCTTCAGGCCAACTCTTCTCGGAACCTTATGGGTTCTAAACTGGGGTCTTTGATCCCAATTTTTCTAATCCTTCTTCATCCTCATCTTATGAGGATTTTCATGTTGTGCAAGAGAATGTTAGGTCCAACCCTTACTCGAATTCCTACAATCCTGGTTGGAAAAATCACCCTAACTTCTCTTGGAAAGATCAGGTGCAGCAGACCCAATATTGACCCAAAAACTATGTACCGCAAAAACCAATGGGTCAGGGTCATGTATATACTCAATTGCCCTTGAATCAGGTTAATCAGTCCATGTGGAATGCTCAACAACCCGTTGAGCAGGATGATTTAAACCTGAAGATGGTAGAAATGCAAGGGTCAATGCTCCAGCTCATGCAACAAATGAAAACTTCGCTAGACACCTTGCAATCTGGACTTAGTGCAAACAATTGACAGCTCGGATCTTTACCATCACAACCTGTACCAAACAAAAAGAATGTACAGAACCGAGGTGCTAGGCCTCAAGGGTTTCGTAATGATGGGGAGTCACATGCTTAAGCTCATGCTATCTATCAGGCTACCCCAGCCCCTCTCGGAGCGAACCAAGTTCCTACCATAATCAAACGGGAGCCTCCTATTTTGCCCAACCCTCCCCAAGGTACTAAACAACAACATTTTTCCATGGCAAATACCATCACCTTGAGGAGTGGCAGTAGACACAAGGGACCTACCCAACCTCATGGCAACACCATTAGGCCCCGTAGTAAGAATTCTAGACTCCCAACTAAGAATGTGATCAACAAAACATCAGAGTCTAATTTGGGAGTATGTTGTTGTTGTATGGGCAAACAGAAAATGTCAGAGGAGAAATTAGAGGAAAGGATGTCCTTACTTCAGGCTTTCAAATTGACAATCATTTTACTCCTTGCGGCTATCGGATCAATCGCTGCCTATGCCATAGGTTTAATGAATTCATATAAAGTAAAGCATAGAGAGGAATCTGAAAACATTAGGAGAGTAGTCTTGTCTAATAACACAAGCACACTGATCTTAAACAAGCTATCTCTGAATAAGCAGGACCCGGGAGCCTCGCTAATGTCCTGCATAATAGGAAACATCACTTCTGACCAAGTCCTCCTCAACTTGGGCGCTTCCATTAATGTGATCCCCACCTCACTGCACATGGAATTGGGTCTAGGCTACCTGAAGCACACTGACATAACCTTGCAGTTAGCCGGTAGATCCATTACAAAACCAAGGGGTATTTTGGAGGATGTTTTAGTCAAGGTTAATGATTTTCATTACCTTGCTGATTGCATGGTCGTAGACATGGAAGCACCAAAATAGCTCAACCACACCCCGATTATTTTGGGAAGACCTTTCTTGGCTACCGCCAAGGCAAAAATTGATTGTGAATTAGGAAATATAGAAATGGCCTCTAGGAATAAAACTAATCGATTTAATATTTTTGAGGTCTCAAAGAAGGATAAAATTAAGTGTGGTTTGATGGAGGAGCTTGGTATAATAGAGGAGGTAATGGCCATACATACCTTAGACAACCTTTAAAGGGCCAACTCAACCCAAACTCAGGAAGAAAATCACATGGTTGCAGGGATAATTGAGGACAATAAAGACATACATCAAACTATGGCAACCCGGGATGAGGAAGATATTCATGAATTTGGAAATTTATTGGATGATTCACATGATCAAGTTAAAACCCAACAATGTCCTCATCTTGAATTTTTAGCATTTGAGGTTCAACTTTTGGGTGGGAATCATGAGGATCAAGATGGTTGGATTAAGCACCCTGATTGTGAGGATGAAATTGATCTTTGGGGAGAAAATCTTGAAACATTAGGTATTCTAGAGTACTCACAAACCCTCGACACATCACAAAACCCTCATCGTCCTTGTTCACCCAAACATTGCATAATTTCTATATCCACCCACACCTCCTCTATACTGAATCAACAAAACTCCTATTGGAGACCATTTGGGCTCTCCCTGCACCACCAGCTTGCCACTTTCATTAATCATCTCTTTGGCAAGCCCATTTTTACTCTCCAGGACCCATATCTAGGGGCCCAGAAACTGTGTTATTGTAGCCTCAATGTTAGTTATTTTTTATTGAGGACCTCACCTAGCTGAAGGCACTAAACTCATCACGTGTAAAGACTATTTCGAGCTGACCAAAATCTCATGGAAAATAGGTACTATTCTTCCATTCCTGCTCTCCTGCATGCTTTCATTTTAACAATGAGGACATTGCATTAGCTAAGCATGGGGGGGTGGATATCTTATGAAATAATATTTTTGTCAACAATAATTTCCTATTATTTTATTTTAAAAAAAATAGAAGTAGGAGAAGAGAACTTAGGCATTAGGAGTTGCAAACTCTAGGAATTGATACTTTGGGACCTGAATACTTAGACTCTTTAGGTCTTCGGGCTTAATTAGCCCGGGTGTCTACTCGAATGTGGACTTAGTCTCGAGTCCTCACCAAGTCTCGAGTCCTCACCAATTCAATTTCATCTTTAATCTAGTAAATAAATTGGGATGATAAGTACATGACTTATCAACTCACCCTCTGATTTGAGGGGATTTTAAGTCTAAGCATCTACACACTATTTGCATTAACTCACCTTTCGATGGTTTTTATGGAAATTGGGTAGCTAATGAACTGTCTAGCAGGTATGGCTGGCAAGTTGTCATGGGTAACAGCCCATTGACCGATTGTCTAGAGCCCAACCACAAGACCATTATCTTCATATTGCCTTTAGGTAAATCTTAGATCAGGGAAGCCACCTACTTAAAAAGAAAAATAATAAAAAAAAGGAGAAAACAAAAAAAACACACACATACTTCACCACACAAGTATGGCTGGCAAGTTGCCGTGGGTAACAGCCCATTAGCCGATTGTCCAGAGCCCAACTCACAAAAATGCACAATAATTCCCAAAACACTTAGGGAAGAAGCGGGGATATAGAATAAATCAGGGAGATATACACTGGGTTCGCCCTTGTGTTGACCCCATAAATAAAAGTAGGGAGAAAGCTGATGTTCGAAAGGATAAACCTGTAGGTAAGGTCACTTAGGGTCGTAGAAACCCAATGTCCATTTTAACGGCCGCCTAGTGAGTCTTTCACTCTTTTCACTAGATGCTTATCACTTAGAGTCCTTTTCGAGTCTTGGGTGGGTCGGGTAGTCGTAAAAAGTTATCCCAAAACTCTCAAATTCCAAAAAATCCAAAAAAATTAGAAAAAGCAAAAAAAACAATCTTCTTTTTTTTTCAAATAAGGCGAGGGCTTGGGCAGTTTGCATTCTGGCAGACACCCGAGTACTATCGAGATTTTGTAACTAGGTCTTGGGGTTGAGATTTTTCAAAGCAATCAACAATCTTGCCTAAGTAATCAAATCCTGATTCTACATTTATACATAGCATATAGTTTAATTTTGCTAGGGACTAGCAAAAGATAGGCATGGGGGTATGATGTAGACACAACTATCAAAGATAAAATGCCTATTCATGCATGTTCCTAAGCTTAGATTTGCATTTCATTCTAAAAATATTGCATAGCATGCATCATTCTGCATTTAGGGTAGTTGTGTATATTTTAGGTTAATTGCGTCCTTTTTATTGCCAGGAGGGAAGGAGATTTATTTCAGAGCCTTGGATTTACGATCTAACCATACGGATCTGATCAGAATGATGATTGGAGTCTAATGCCTCTGAAATCATCTAGATTGAAACCCTGTAGCATCATATGAAGTCTGAGGTAGATCAACAGCTAGAGGGGCAATGCGACATTTTTACAGGCATCAGATGAGAAATCAGACCGTACAGTTGGATCCGGAGCGACGATCGCAATTCATCAACGCAAAAATCACCTCGATTCGAGCACCGCGGCATCCTCTACAAGCAAGAAAAGGTGGACGATCTAAATGATGCCACGTGGCACCATCTAGAGCGCCAAAGGTCACCGACGTCCTTCCAAAGAAGCTTCCCAACACACCATCTCAGTTGTTGGATGAGAATCCAACGGCTGAGAATCCCCTCCCACCGCGCGCCCACACCACTCTTCTTGACTCAACCAGGAGCTTGGCGCAACAGTCGTGGACTCAACTCCCAAAGGAGGGGCACGGGTTCGAAACCTCCAAGCCCCCTAATCGCTCAATTAGGGCACGCCGGCCAACACACGCACGCAAATGCGCCTGCACTAGCCCACGCACCCGCACCGCAATGCATAGTAGTGCAACACCAGCGTGCACACAGCAACACCACGCATGATGGGTGCGCATGCATAGCAGCAGCGGGCGTGAGTTGGCACGGACCTTCAGCGACAGCCTGGGCAGACCTTCAGTGATGCTTACAGTCGTCACTAATTGCCTGTAGGCGCAAGGACAGCTACTGCCTGTGAGTAATGGGGGTACGATCTTCAACGACAGCTGTAGGGGTCTTTAGTGACGCTTGCAGCTATCACCATAGCCCTCTACACGAATTTCTTCCTCTTCCCTCCATTATAAAAGGACCCCTACACCTCCATTCGTCACCATCTCTACCTACTCTACTCCCACCTACTCTTAAGCTCTAGTAGCCTACCAAAGCTCCATTAGAGCTTACTCTCAAGCTCCAAAGGCCTCTTATTAGTGTAATATTCCTATTTCCCACAAAATATTCATCCTTCATCCCACCACCTTCATAGGTTGCCTTGGAGTCGTCCTCCCATCTCCATTCCGATAGAAGATCACCTCTGTCTCCTCACCTCCATTCCAGAGCCTCGGTGAAGCATTCCTCTACCCGGCATCCTCCTGCATCTCACCTCCTTCATCCAAGCTTCCAACAGGTGCCATCGTCTCACCGAACAACCGATTCGAGAGATTTCCTCTCACCCCTATCTCTTTTATACTTTCATAGATTATTGTAATAAACATTTGTGTGATATATCATAATTATTTCATCTCTCTTGTGTTCTATCTTGCTTGCTTCTTCTATAAAAACAAAAGAAAAAAATAAAAAAACCCAAAAACACCATAAAGAAACAAAATGAAAAGTAGATTTCAACCAAAGTAAACATCGCCTCCTTGTGTTCAACCCGAGACTTCCTTGGAGTTTCAATTATAAATTGTATTTGATAATGCATTTTGCGAGCTAGGACGACGGGTTCTCCAAACCTCGATTTTAATTCGCACAACATGCCATCATCAAAGGGCGAAGATGATGGCGGCAGTGATGAAGAGCGGTGAACACCTAAAATCACAAGAATGGCCTCATGGCCACATTAAAACACTTTGGGAGCTTCTCCAAGTGTTGGCGAATGTGATAGCAGTGTTTTCATGGATTTTGGCGACGTGTGGAGGGCGGACGGTGACAAAGAAGGTGAGCTGGTGTGGGTGAGTTGGTGGGGTATCGGAGTAGGTTTTCGGTGTGTTTGAATGAGGGGTATTGTGCGGATGGACGAGGCAGAGGTTTTGAAGGTGGAGTGGTGGCATTTGGTGGCGTATTGTGTGCTCTCGACCTCGCCAAAGCTTGGCCAAAGCGAAGGAAGATGGAGGGTGAGGCCAATGATCGTGGGTCAAAACGAGAGGATAACAAGGGGCAAAGAGAGTAGAGGGGAAGGGGAACCTAATTAACCTAACCTAACGGATGAAAGAGGAGGATTTCCATGCCAGTGTGATGGCTGGATGTGGGGAAGATGAATTCTCCAGCGGGAGAAGCGGCGACAACGAAGGGGTATGGTGGCGCTCACTTGTATTGCGACGTGCGGAGGAATGTGAGGAAGATGATCCAGCCGACTATTGTCTGTGAAGGCAGGCAAAGAGGTCAAATGAAGATGTCACTAGAACTCATAGAGCATTCGGCCAGAGAGGAGGGAAGAAGGGTAGATTATGGCCAAAACCAAGCTAAAGAGCACAGCCTTGCATCAGGGATCTTTTATAGGCCTCAAGGGGGCATTCCAAGCTAGGAAACCAAGCTTGGAAGCTCAGAGATTTCACACCTATGGGATACCCACATCTTCCATGCATTCGCATGGGAGATTGGGAAGGAAATAGGATTCATGGCCGATATCATTTAGAAGAGAATTCCTCAAGAAATCTTCGGCTTAATTGTGGGATTGTTTGATTAAGAATCAAGTGAGAAATCCTCGCTCGAATCTCAACGGTGGAGCTTTTGTTCACACCAATGGTGGCAGGGACCAATTTGCAAAGATGACGAGAAACTTAGGGACCTGTTCACGAGAATTTCAAAAGCTAGGGGCTGGTGTAAGATAGAAAAGAGTTTAACTGGACTGAAATGCAAACTAGGTCATTGTGGTACAAACCTAATTTGAACCCAAGAAATCTGATGGTGAATTCAGATTTTAGTTTTGAGCAAGTTTGACTAGGTAATTTATGTAGAAACCCAAATTAGTGTAACTTCCTATCTAAACTCTATTCTAGGTTGAAATGGGTTTCAATGGTCAAATTAAGGGTACCAAACCATATGGAATATTTTTATATGATTTTTGGAAGGTTGAGATTATTTTATCCTAACTAGAACCTCTGTTAATTAAGCAAGTCTAAAATTAGGGTTTCAAGTGCTATGCTAGCTCTCGAGGTGCGTGAAAACCCATTTCTATCTATACGAACCCTCTTATTAGTCATTAATGAACATTTGGCCTTAGATTAGCCCCTGGGAAATCCAATGATTGCTCTGCATTTATGATCATCTGTTAAAACTATCAAATTACTCCTGTTTCAGTGCACTCTTCTCAGAATGGATGTTCAGTGAATTACGACTCTCCGATGATTATGTAGGAGCATTTGTCTCTTGATTCTGACTAATTAAAGCTAGTTATGGCTAATGATGATGTTATCATCACACCCACTTCACATTTACACGCCCACTATCACACACTCACATACACACTCACTCACTCACCAAATCACTAGTCCACACACGCTACCTTTAGTTCCCCCACCATTAGGACCATCTCCCAATCCCATAACCACCACCACCATCTATAGAAACCTAAACCTATGATCATTCCTTCACCATTCCATAGATCACACCATGTTGATTCCCTAGAGAACATCGCCTTAGAACAAACCCTAGTCACCCCTAAGTATAGAATATTCATCTCCATATACCTAACCTCAGCCATAGTTATTACCACCAACATTAGGACCAACAAACACATCATCACCAACATCATCAAGCCCTTAAACCTAAACCACATTAGGGAGTTCGAGCACTTTATCCTTCATTAGATGGCCTATTTCCTAATCCTTATCACCCCCATCATTACCACCACATCAACCTTTGTCTCATCACCATTTTGGATCCCTTTCCTATAAGAGAGGCCCCACCAAGCCACACACCATGTCAATCTCATCATTTCCATCTACCAAATGTTGGAGTGGGTGAAGTGTGATTCTATATATTTCCCTTCAAGTTTTGTATAAGTGGTCTCTACCACCATTAGTGTAATGGATTGTCTTTTGCAATATCAAGTAGTGTTTCTCTTTTGTTTCTTGCAATAAATGTTTAGTTAGATTTCCTTTGCTTTTGTGAATATACTTATTGCAAAAAGCCAAAAAAATCACAAAAGGGAAACTCTCAAAATGATCCTTTCGCTTTTTAGTTGGTGTTTGTAAATATATTTTCTACTTTCCTTTGCAAATTCGAAAGGCCAAAAAAATATATAAAAATAGAAAAAGATAAAAAATGTAGTTAGGTAATTTCCCACTTTGGCATTAAACCAAAATTACAAAAAAGTAAGAGTAGTAGTCTTAGGTTAGTTTCAATTTCGTAAGAAAATAAAAACAACAAAATTCATAAAAATATAATAAGGAACTCAACCAAGTCATTCAAGGCCCAATTACTTTTATGCCTCCCCATGGTTAGATCGGGACTCCCTCAATTTAATCCCTCTTCGAGTTCCATAATAAAAATTAGATGCACGAGTGCTAAGGGCAACTTAAACTACAACGACGAGTTTTTGAACTCGTAACTTCACTAACTTAGCATAATTCACTTAGCCCTAGTAAGCGCTCTACATTTTTGGCGTCGTTGCCGGGGAGGCAACAGGACTTGGTTTAGACCTAATCATCTTGTAAATATTGGTATCTAATCATCCTTGCCTTTGTTGTTGTTTTATTGTGTGTAGGTGATTGCAAAAGAAAACCCGCACACACATCGACACGTGGTAAAGATAGAAGGTAAGTACCCTTCGACCCTTACCTAAAAAAAAGAAAAATATTCAAATATTCAAAAATATAAAAAATTTAGAAAAATATAAAATTTTAAAAAGAAATTGACTAACAATGGTCTACTCTACCTCATTTGATTTTCTATCAACACTTCTAGCTCATTGTTGCTTGTTTTAAGTTCAAACAAACTTCAAACTCTAACTTCAAAATTCACCCCAAGTTTGAGAAAACTCCAAAAAAATTCTAAAATCACATCACGAGATAGCTATAGTAATCAACTTTCATTTCCCACTATTTTTGCTTAAAAAATCTCACTATAGAATTTTTAACAATTCCTATAGTAAGGGTATATCAGCACTAAAATAAAGACAGACTTGATCTACCTTTGTGAATTTGCCACAGTCTGTACACATATCTAAATCCTTCAAAATCAACGGCATTGGAAAGTTCTTGCAATTTTCTATCTCTAGTAATTTTGGGAAAATTTTGGATGAGTATAGCTTGACTATTTGTCTGAAAGTATCTGTAGTGGTCTATTTCCCTATCTAGACCCATAAAAACTGAAAAATCATTTTAAAATCTTAAAATATCTCAAAACTTTAGATAAAAATTATTTTTAGGATCCTAATTGATAAAGGATTCAGTACCCATCATTGGGACCTCATCTGATACTGATTCCACCATATCAACACTCGTTCAATCTAATTAAAACTTGCAAACACTAGGGTGCTCCAATCTAAGTTTTCACTTCTTTTAGAGACCCTACACCAATTGTGTGAGCCCTTGTGATTGAAATTATTGTAATAGACACAGGTTTGAGAACCCACCCTTGCATTGCTTGGGCCGCCCTATCTATCTATTTAAAATTGATTCACCTCGTCACCTTTTAGCAACAACCCTTGTAGGGCCACATAAAGAATAGGAGCGTGTTAACAAAGAGGAGAAGTGCACAATCTCATGTTTGCAATCCCTTAAGCTCCTCCCAAGATGATAACAACTGCAACCCAATAAAAGCATACTAACCTTGGCAAATCCCTAAAATCCTAAGATTGGTCTCATTGACTACCATCATTTAGATTTGACCTCTTACTTAAATTTCCTAAATCAAATCAGGTGTCTAAGAATGGGGAGTAGTGCCAAACGACCTTGATAAGAGAGCACAAAGGAACCTTGCCAATGTGAGGAAGAACCTTCTCTGTTATCCCTCCATAATCAATCTATCCTAATTAAAAAATAAGTTAAGATTTTAAGTCTTGTGGTGATTAGTTGGAGCCCTAATCTTGAACCATTAACTCCAAGGCTAACCAGTGTTGCACTCAACACTTTCTAATGCCTTGCCCCTTGTATGTAAGGTAGAAGTTCATTAAGGCCTCAGTTATCTAACCTCCTACAACAACATCATAGGAGGCCCACTTCTACTCCCCCAATCATCTCCATCTCTTCTTCATCCTCCTCCTCCTCCTCCCCAATCACGAAGGAAGAAAACCCTCGGATCGAGAACGATCCTCTCGTTCACATTAGAGTGCAACTCGTCGCATCTAAGCAGCATCATAAGGAACAAATGGATAGAATCTTAAAAGCCCTAGAGGACATGCAGAACCCCCCTCAAGGTAAGCAACCAAGATGGTTGAGAGACTTCTACAACCCAGTTGCACTCCAGCTGAGACCATTAGTCAGGATGCCCGCTGAAGGGGATGTTTTTGAGCTTAAGCCTAATGTCATAAGTCTAATACAGACTTATTTTCATGGTAATTCCCGTGAAGACCTTCTCCAACACTCAGAAGACATGGGACATACTATTGAAACAGTCCATCCCCGAGATGTGGACCTTAATGTGGTAAGGATGAAGATTTTTCCATTTTCTTTAAGAGACAAGGCTTCCTATTGGTTCAAGACCATAAGACGGCCCATTAACACATGTGAAAAGCTCTGAGCTGAATTCTTGAAAAAATTCTTCCCCATTGGAAGGAAAAATGCCATGAGGCGTGCCATCACAACCTTTGCCCATACACCTAGAGAGAGGCTACATGATGCATGGGAAAGATTTTAGGATTTGTTAAGGAAATTCCCCCATCATGAAGTGCCTAGATGGCACCTGGCTCAAATTTTCTACCATGGGTTGGATGACACCCATAGGTATGACTCAAGTAGCGGGAATTTCCTGGCCAAGGACAAAGAGAGTGCATTCAAACTCTTTGAATCTTTGGCAGAAAATTCAATGAATGCTGCATCCATGAGTCAATTTAACAAGTCTAGCCACCCGAAAGCCATCGCTCATGTGGTTCATTTCAAATCTGTCGTGGTTGACATGAACCTCATCACCTCAAAATTGGACAAGGTGGATCTACTTGATAAGAAGCTGGATGAATTGATTCAAACCCGGTCTACCCCATCCAAAGGATTCACACCTCTCCTTGCATCACTTCCTCGAGCCCAACCACCAAGACATATGATTTTGACTCGAGATCCTGCTAATGCATTCTCATCGAGTTTTAGAAATGTGTCATAGTATAGTCAACAAAAACGAATTAACATTTAAATTTATAGTGCTCGAAAAATGTGAGTTCCGAGGTTGTCTGAGGGAGCATAATTGTGCATTTCCACCACTAATCAATGATACAAAAAAATGAGCACAATAATCTGATTTAAAATTGAATATGATATGCAATGAAAATAACTCTCAAAATATATAAAAATTCAAGTTCTAAAGAGTCAAAAATAAATGAGTTAAAGGTTAAAAATTTTGGTTTTAATCACAAGCTCAAATAGCCTCAACAATAGGTTTTATCTCAGCTAAATCAGACATCTCAAGAGACCATTTAGATGGCTTAAATAGCAATCCCAAAGCCTTCACAAGTTCCAGCCAAATTCAAGCCCAAGGTCCCTCATGTTTCCTAAGGAGCAAAACCCACCCTACACGCACGCAGAGCACACGTGAGCGCATGTGTAGGGCGTGTGCGTGCATGTGTGAGCTGTGTGGGGACCTAACCCCCTGACTCTAAGGCAAAGAGCCTATGTACAAATTTCCTTTTACGCAACTTCTAGGATTGAAATCCCATGATGTGGGACAAAATAGCTACCTTCTTACGTTTTGAACATTTTCCTTCATTCTTCAACCATGGGATTTGGATGCTGATTGACAAAGATCCATCCATTGAATCTTCAATCTAAGGGCATGGATGAGTTCCTGGAGTAGAGCCACAGCTATTGAGGGTTGACCGAGGTTGCGTGCTCATTGGAGAGAGGATGGAGTTGGTGACGATGAGATCCACGACAAGTACCTAAAATAGAAAGTACAGGCTTTTGGCCCCAATTAGAACGTTCATGAGGTTCTACGTGAGGAGTGGAGTGTGGTGGCGGTGTTGGTGTGGTGAATGGTGCTTCGAGGTGGCCGGATGGTGGAAGTCGACAGCAGCAAGTATGGGTTTGTTCGGCCAAGTGATTAGTTGAGCAAAAGGCTCAATTTCTTGAGGGCTTTTGCTCCCCAAGGTTTGAGGAGTGTTTTGGTGTTGGTGGTGTGAAGTTTCGTGGAGTGTGGTGATGGCGCACACTTGCCAGAGTTGACGTCGAAGTTGAAGAAGAGGGAGGAGAGCAATGAGCAAACATGGTTGAAACTAAGTTCTAAGGGGCTAAACCTACTCCAGAAGAAGAGGGGAAGAAGATGACTTAGCTATTTGGATGAAAGGGGGGGTTCACATCTGACTTGCCTCGCCAGACGTGGAGAAGAAGAAATGTCCAGTGAGATAGAATGACAACAAGGAAGGAGGTAGGGGACCTAGCTATGGTTGGCTAGAGTCAGGACTTGGGGAAGATGTTGGCACAACCAATTTGGTCGTTGGATGCCTAAAAGAGGGAGGTCAAGGAGATCACCAAAGTACGAGTTGGATGAAGTCGGCGAAGGGAAGAAATTGAGATTTTTAGCCTAAACTCGACTAGGAAACACATGGGGAGATGGAGAAGCTTAAATAGAAGAGGTTTTGGCCCTTAATTGCGAGGATTTCGTGAGATTTCTTCACAATTTTGGCAACCAAAATGGTGTAAAATGTGAGCTCGACCGGTAGTTTTGGGTTCAAATTAGGCCTCAAGACATGGTGCATTTGGAAGGGGATCTCCTTGGGAACAATCCCTCCAAGTGTGGAGGGATTTCATCTTGAATTGAAGGAGAAATCTCCTCGCGAAATTTGCAATTTTGGGTCATGTGGAGGTTTTTGTTTCCTTTTTTGGTCGAAGGAGAAGAAGGTGAGGGACCCACTTGCAATGCAAATCATTGACTTAAATTTATGCAATAAATATAGGTATTTGGGCTAAAATACAAACTGAGTTGAAACAGACTTTGATTGGAGCCAAATTTTGGGGTTAACCTAATTTAGACCCAAGAAATCTAATGGTAACCTAAAATTTAGGTTTTGACCACGTTTGATTGGGTAATTTACATAGAAATCCAAAGTAGAATAAATTCTCGCCTAAATCTTTATTTTTGGTCAAAATAAGTTCCAATGGTCAAAGTGAAGGTTCCAAACCTCATAAAATATTTTTCAATTATTTTTAGAAGGTTTAGATTGCATTTATTTCTACCAAAACCCGTTTAGTTGAAGTGAGGCTGATTTTAGGATTTTTATTAATAAAATAATCCTCAAATCTCAGAAAACCCTCATTCAGTCAGGTCAAGCTATTTCTTGGGAAATTAAGCTCATTTTACCTTCGATTAAACCTTAATTAATCCCTTAGTTAATCTGTAATTATAATTAAGTGTTAAACATCAGGATTAACTCATTTTCCTGTCTTCTCTCATTCAGTTTAGAGTGGAATTATGACCCTCATATGAACATTAAGGAGCATTTATTACAGAAATTAGGATGAATTAGGCTAGTTAACACCAATGATGGTGTTACCATTAGATCCCTCTAGGCCTTCTTCATCAAGGGGTACATCTTTTCAACAGGTAGTAAACAACCTTGAATTAGTTCCAGTTGAGCAGGGTTATGCACACAACTCTGAGCATGATGTGTATTCTATTGATGACACTGCATCAATTGCATCTTCAACCTATGAAGATGCAAATGTTGTGCAAGGATATGGGCGCAACAACCCGTACTCTAAGACAAATAACCTTGGATGGGCTCAGCACCCCAACTTCTCATGGGATGGGAACAACACCAAACCTGCCTATGTTACTCAACCACATCAGCAGCCTAAGTTTCATGGACCACAGGCTCCTGCTTACCCCAAACAGCCATATTGATTGTGCAGCAATCATAGGTATTAATCAACCTAAATAATGTTAGAAACCCAGCTTAATCTATGGATATTGCATTCATATCATGCATATCATGCATTGCAACATTTTATAAGTTGTATATAGAATAATGTAAGTTTATCTTGCCATTTAATGCTTCTATTGTTATTTATAGGTAATAAAGTGATCCAGGATGTGAGATAGAGTGGAATAAAGTGAGAAAGAGAAGAAGAAGAAGAAGAAGAAGAAAAAGAAGAAAGAGGAAGACTGATCCAGACAAGAGGAGTGAGGAGGATAGCCTTATCCCTACCCTTAGAAACCTAAGGACAACCTTCCTAAAACCCAAACCACTTCCGAACATCTTGGCCTTGGAACCTAAAACATGGATAGCACTATCCATGTTCCTATCCACACTATCCTTATCCCTAACCTCCACTTAGGATAGCCTAAATGCACAAGCCCAAAACCTAGATAACACCATGCACAGTGTTATCCTACTATCCACATATCCTATCGCACTATCTAGGTTCTTAAACCTCCTATCCCCAACCCAATTGAACTAGCCCATACCTAATTGGGTGCATCCACAGTTGATTGGGTGCACCTAAACCCAATTAGATCCACCCAGGATCTAATTGACTCCTACCTACCCATATAAGTCTAATTAGGCTCAGTAGAACCTAATTAGACTTGACCTAGACCTATTCAAGTTCACATCTATTAGGATTACCTTAGCCTAATCACACACACATCTAATTAGACCTAACCTTAGCCAATTAGGGTCACTCCTCTCCAATTAGACTCACCTAAACCTAATTAGGTCCAAACCCACCTAGACTAAATTAGCCTAACCAATTTAGCACCTAAATCCCACAACCTTAGTATACGAAAATTAAACACACTCCTAACACTTTCCCACTCTAGCCCTCGTTAGTTGGTCACCAAACCTAGATCCTAAATAGGGGTCAATTGCAATTTTGAGAATCGCCAACCGACCCTCCAACAATAGGTGGCGACTTCCTTAGGAGACGTTCCCATAAAATCCAAGAGGGAAAAATTGCACATCATTCCTCAATCTCTCTCAATTCACTTCTCAACTTGCGATCTCCTCTTTTCTTCCAACCTCAAGGTCATCCACCCTCCTCCTCTCAAGGCTACCTATGGTGCTCCTCCTCTAAAGCTCCTCCATGGGTGGTTGCTAGCAAGAAGAAGGAGGTCGTCTACCTTCTTCTCATCTCAACATCAAGGTTGGCTTCCTCTTCCTCTCACAAATACTCCACCAAGAGCCTCTCCATGGATAGCTAGAGAATCTTTTCCAAGGGCTTCTCCTTCTCCTCCAAGCATCTCCATGGTCGGCTAGCAGGGGAAGGACTACAAGGGTGCACGGTCACGCTATCCTCTTCATCTTATTAGGTGTACCTTCTTTTCTCCTCCATAGAGGGTCCACACCCCATCTTCTCCTTTTATTAGTCAACCATGAAGGCTCCTCTATAGCATCTCGTGGTCAACCTCTTCTTATATTTTCTTATGCTTTCTTTTTGGTGTAGTATGATGTCTTGCAACTTAATATGAATATTTGATGCATGACTAGTTTTGAAAATTACTAATTTTGTTCATATGGTCTCACTCTTTCCATTATAAATACATGCACATTTCCTTTAGTGAGTAGGCTGTCCACTTAGGTTTTCACATCATGCATATGCACGAGCACCATGGCCTCACTTAGATGCACGTAGTCAATTAGGGTTTTGCGAGCATATTTAGATCTAGGTTTCACTTTTCAAAAATCAAAAACATAAAAAAATCGCAAAAGCAAAAAGATAAAAAAAATGTATGTATGTATGTATGTATATTACATTAGATCTAGGTTAGAAAAGTAGATCTAAATCTAATACTCACATTTTACACCTCCTAGATACGAATGACCGGGACTCAAGTTATAAAAGAATAAAAATCAACACGAGTTTTGTTAAAACAAATAGTTTTGATTGAGGGTTTAGCATGGCTATGCTACAAATCCGATGTATTTCAAAACACATGCAAAAATGCCTCTTCACATATCAATAGCCTTTCAACAACAGACTAGACCATCCCTGGTGTAGAACTATAGGGAGAACCCTCAACACCTTCCACAAAAAATATAACCTTGTGGAAAACCTGCAAAGACCTTGCAACAAATGGACAAGTATAAGGCTATCACAGAAACTCTAGCGGCACAGCTCAATCAGTTATGTCAAGAGAATCAAGCTCCAGGAACACTACCATGTTAACTAGTGCCAAACCCTAGAAACATTCTTTGTGGCCCACCTAGACCTAATTTCTCCCAGGGATAGGTTCATGTTGTCTTGCAAGCACCTTCCTATCCCCTTGGATTTCCAGTAGCTCAAGATCCACCTGTACCTAACCCTTCTACTCCTCCTCCACCATATGAGCCACAAGCTAACGCCAGTGCAGTGACTCTAAGGAGTGGAAAAACTACAAAAGAGCCCATCTCAAAAAAAGACCCAGGCCCATTAAACCCACCATTAAAGGAATCTGAACCCTTAGAGGATGAAAGGAATAAGGAAAAGAAAAGAAAAGGAAGTAATGGTCGACCCGGAAGTTCCAATTTCCATGCCCTTTCCTGAGGCTTTGACGAAAGAAATTAAGAAGTAAGGCACTAAGAACATCAATAAATTAAAGGCCATGTTTAAGGATGTGCACATTTAAGTGCCTTTATTGGATGCCATTAAGTATATTCCCACCATAGCCAGATTTTTCAAGGAATATTGTACCCCTAGGCGCCAATCCAAGAAGGCTGGCGAGGCAGTCTTGTCTCAATAGGAAAGTGTTGTTATACTGAGTGATGTACTGCCTAAGGAAAAGGACCCAGGAGCCCTACTGAATTCTTGTAAATTGCATGATGCTCCTTTTAATAGGGCCCTTTTAGACTCCTTTTAATAGGGCCCTTTTAGACCTAGCTTCATCAATTAACCTGACCCCCACTGCAGTGTATGATCAATTCCAATTTGGGGAATTAAAATTGACTTCTATTACAATCCAACTAGCTGATCAAACAGTCAAAGTGTCACAAGGAATAGTGGAAAATGTAATTGTTAAGGTTAATGGATTATGTTTTCCCGCAGACTTTTTTGTGCTAGACATGGAATTCCTAACTGATTTAAAGGAAGCTCCTATAATTCTAAGTCATCCATTCTTGGCGACCGATAGGGCAAACATTGATTGGGCAACTGGATGTATGGAAATAGTCCTGGGAGATCAGAAATTAAGGATCGATATTTTTCAGACAACCAAGAACTTTGATTGTGACAGAATAGACAATGAATTTGAGGATGATGATCAGGAATTTGGTGCCAACATTGGGATGCTTTACACCGATCCAATTGCCATTCACCTGGGATGCCTGATTTTGTGACATTAAAAGGAATTTTAGCTGAAATTCTAAGCATAACCCAAGGAGATACCAACAATTCTAATTACTCTCCACACATCACCCTGACAATTTAGTGGACCTAGACTTAACCTCTCAAATGGAACTACCAACATTAACTTTGGAAGAAAACACAACTACAGTGTATTACATCACAAAGGTAGACAACATGGAATTAAGTTCAAAACAAGGTCATCTCACAAGCGCAGCCTCTGTGAGACCTTTAGTAACCATCAATTTAGTGACCCCACTTGATTTTCATGAACATCAAGACAATCCCTTACAAACCTCACACCAAGAACAATTCCCCCAAGATATCACTGAACCTTCTCCACCAATGCTAGAACTCAAGCAGCTACCTAATTCATTGAAATATGTGTTCTTGGGTGAATAGGAAAGCCTTCCTATGATCGTGAACTCACAATTCACCCAAGAACAAGAGAGACAACTTATAGCAGTCTTAAAGGAACACAAACATACTATCGGGTAGAGCATTTAAGACCTTAAGGAAATTCATCCCTCGTATTGCACACACCATATTTACACTAAAGAAGGGGCGAAACCTTCTAGACAACCACAAAGAAGACTAAATCCTAACATGCTAGAAGTTTCCAAGAAAGAGATCATTAAGAGATTAGATGTCGACATCATTTACCCAATTTCCAACAGTCAATGGGTAAGCCCTATCAAAATAGTACCCAAGAAGGCAGGTTAGCTGTTATTAAAACTGAAGACTGTGAATCCATCCCCACCCGCACCACCTCTTCTTGGCAGGTGTGTATAAATTACAGGAAACTTAACTTAGCAACCAAGAAAGACCATTTCCCACTACCATTCATCGACCAAATCTTGGAAAGGCTTGCTGGGCAAAAGTTTTTCTATTTCTTAGATGGGTACTCGAGATACAACCAGGTATCCATCAATCCTGAAGACCAAGATAAGACCACATCCACATGCCCTTTTGGTACTTTTGCATTTAAAAGAATGTTGTTTGGTTTGTGCAATGCTCCAAGAACATTCCAACGTTACATGATGGCTATCTTTTCTGATATGACAGGGGATTATATTGAGGTCTTTATGGATGATTTCTCCATATTTAGAGATGATTTTTCAACCTATTAGGCACATCTAGCCAAGAGCTTGAGAAGGCGTATAGATGTAAACCTAGTACTCACATGGGAAAAGAGCCATTTTATGGTTCAAAATGGAATAGTACTAGGCCATAAAATTTCGAAGGGATTGGAGGTCGACCGAGCAAAATCAGATGTAATTTCCAAGTTACTACCAGCAGCTTCGGTCTGACAAATCAGATCTTTTTTTGGACATGTTGGGTTTCATAGACATTTCATACAGGTTTTCTCTAAGATAGCTAGACCCCTGACCTGGCTCCTTTCAAATGAAGAGACAAAAGAAGAGACAAAAGAACCCACATCATTTATTATGCCAGCAAGGCGCTGAGCGAAGCTCAATGCAATTATACAATTACTAAAAAGGAGTTGCTGGCTGTTGTTTTTGGGCTGGAGAAATTTAGATCATATCTTTTAGGATCCAAAGTGATTATCTATACCGACCATTCTGCCCTTTGGCATTTATTAAACAAGAAGGATGACAAACCATGCCTCATTAGATGGATCCTTCTACTCCAAGAGTTTGATATCGAGATCACAGATAAAGTTGGAGCCCAAAACATGGTTTTTTACCACCTTTCTAGATTGGACCCAAATTTCATTCCTTCTTCTCTACCAATTAATGAAAAATTCCTTGATGAAAATATATTGGCTATTGGTTCATGTGAGGTTTCATGGTTTGTAGACATTGCAAACTATTTGCTCTCTGGGAAAATGTCTCCGGGAATGACAAAGGACCAGAAGCTCAAATTCCTCACTGAAGCCCAATATTATTTTTGAAATGACCCATTATTATTCCGACTAGGGTCAGAATAGATCATCAGAAGGTGCATCCCTTGATGGTAGCACCATCATTAGTGTTAATAAGCCTAATTTAGCCTAACTGCAGTAATAAATTCTCCTAACTATTCATCAGAAGATCATAACTCTGTTATGAATTGCTTGTAAGAAGATAAGAAAATGAATTAATTATGCCATTTTAACATCAATCACTAATGCAGATTAACTAATGTTGGAATCTTATTCCATATCATGTTTGGTGTTAACAAAATTATTATAGATTAATGTTTGCAATTGAGTAATTTTCAGATTTAGGTGAAGATTAAGGCAAACATTGAACTATGGCAAGGAGGCATGATGACAAGGAGGAAAGATGTCGAGGAGGAGAAGATCATCTTTGATTTGGAGTTTTTGTTGTCTTGTAGATTAGGTTTTTACTTTATTAGAATGTATGCCTCTTAACAAAGAAACATGAATTAGATCGTAAAAATCATATAGAGATAAATTAGGATAAAACATTACGATCATTCAATTTATTTCAAACTACGTATTGTTTAAAAGATACTATTTTAATGTTTAAAGTATTTGCAAAAATAGATTAGTAATCAAGTTGTATTCATGTTTAAAAAGGTACTTGTTAACCCACAAGTACTGGTACTAAATTTTAGTACCGATACATGTGAGTTACAGGTTTAGGTTTTTTCAAAGAAACAAACCTGTACACCGCGAGTACTGATACTCATGATCAGTATCGGTACTTGTTGAAACGACGGGTTACTATGCTATTGAATTTGGTTTTGAAAACCTGTTGAAACGACGAAGGTGGAAAAATTAAGATTTTTACTCTAGAGGAGCATCCCAGGTTTGGGACAAGCTCTTAGAGCTTTGGAAGGGGTGAGAGAAGAGAAGGTGGGATGAGAATTTCATATGGAGGGGGTCTCCTCTTATAGTTGTAAGGAGTGAGGGGATTTTGGTCATTACATGTTGAAAATCATTAATTCAGGACCTTTAGTGACGGATAAATCGATCACTAAAGGCCTGAACATGGCCATCATGAGCAACGCACACGCGCCCGCTCACCTCCCCATGCCTCAACACACATTCACATCCATTAGATCTTGGCCATTTGATCGTGAGATCGAACGGCTGAGAACGCTCCTCGCCACGCCTCAACAAGTGAGATCCTGCATCACGCGGGGCGTCATATGGCGCGTGGATGCTATTGGGTGCGCACAACCGCTCGATCTCCATCGTGCGGTTGATCGCGCCCACGAGCCCGCACCAATTGAGGCATGCGAGGGCCCGATCCCGCGCCTCCTCGCCGCATTAAGACATTCAACCAATGCGCTATGGGCGCGTTTGTGTCGAGTGTTTAACTCCAGCACGCGCACCTCGCAGCTGTTGGATCTTGATCCAACGGCAAAGAAGCATTGGCGCGAAGTGCTTCAGCGGATGAGTGCGGCCGATTGGGCAGCCGAGATGGTGCCACATGGCGCCATCTTGGTCGTCCATCTTTTGGGTGATGTAGATGGTGCCACGGGTATCAGATTGAGTCGATTTTCACGCTGTTAGGCTGCGATCGTTGATCCAAATCCATCCGTGTGGTCAGATTTGTCATCTGAAGTGCAGATTAACACCTTCTTGGCCCTTGATCTTCTAGGGTTCCTCGATCTCTATCTGATGCTACGGATATCCAATTAGGACAATCTTGAAGTCATTGAACTCCATTCGTCACCCTGATCAGATCCGTACGGTTGGATCTTTGATCCGAGGCCCCAATAAAAAGTTGCCTTATCCTGACCATAAAAGGAGATAATTAACCTCCATTTTATTCAGATTAATCTAAATGCAAGATGATGCATGTTATGCAATATTTATAGTATGTAATGCAATTCTATGCTTCAGAACATGCATAAATAGACATTTTGTGTAATATAAACATGTTTACATAACACCCCCATGCTTATCTTTTGCTAGTCCCTAGCAAAATCTACATGCTATTTATAAAAGAATTAGGTTGGATTATTTGGGCATAAGTTATTTTCAACATTAAGACAATTTTTACTTAGGATATGAACTTTCAAAGATACAACAGCACCCGGGTATCTGCCAAAATGCAGACCGCCTCAAACCCTCGCCTTATTCAAAGAAAATTTTCTTTTTCACTTTTTCTTCTTTTCTAATTTTTTTGGATTTTTGAGTTTAGGGTTAAAGAGTGGCTTTCTACGGCCATTCAACTTACCTAAGATTTGATGAGAACCCTAAGTTCTAAGCATCTTATTGTGAATGTGATAGACTAGTTGATCAGCAATTAGAACAAACTTCAAGTTTCTACGCCTCTAGGTAACCTTAAAAAGAGAGTTCTGCCTAAAGGTGTATCTTTATGACCGGTAGCTTTCTCCCTACTTCTATTTTTATGGGGTCAACACAAGGGTGAATCCAATGTATATCTCCCTGGTTTATTCTACTTCTCCGCTTCTTCCTAAGTGTTTTGGGAATTTTAAGTGCATTTCTTGAGCTGGGTTCTGGACAACCAGTCAATGAGCTGTTACCACCGACAACTTGCCAGCCATACTCGTGCGGCGAAGTGTGGCTTATTTCTTTTGTTTTCTTCTTTTTTTATTTTCTCCTTTTCTTTTTTTTTCTTTTCTTTTTTTTTTTACTTTTTTAGTAGGTGGCTTCCCTGGTCTAAGATTTACCTAAAGGCAGCAAGAAGAGAATGGTCCAGTGACTAGGCTTTAAACAACCAACCTATAGGTTGTTACCCACGATAACTTGTCAGCCATATCACCCTAGAAGGTTCATTAGCTATCCAATTTCCGTTAAAACCACCGATCAGCAAGTCAGTGAAAAGAAAGTGTGTAGATGCTTTAGACTTAAAGTTCCCTCAAATCAGAGGGTGGGTTGATAAGTCATGTACTTATCACCCAAACTTATTTAATCAAATTACAATAGAATTAAGATGGCGAGGACTCAAAAAATAAATCCACATTTTAGTGGATACACGGGCCGATTAAGTCCAAAGACCTAAAGGGTCTTTGTGTTTAGATCCTAATGTAATATTTCCTAAGATTGAAAAGTCCTAATGTCCAAGTATTCCTTCCTTTTTTTTGTATATATATATATAAATAAAAGAAAATAAAACGAATCTACGGAATTGACGAATTAATTCAAAGATGAATATCCACCCCCCCATGCCTATCTAATGTAATGTCCTTATTGTATTAAAAAGACATAAAATAGAGTGGAGTAGAGTAGAAAGCACCTGAATTGTGTGAATGACAGGTCCGCTCTGAGATAAACGAAAATTGTGTACGTGCTGAATTTAGTGCCTTTAGCTAGGCACACTATACAAAGGAGAGAAGTAAAGAATTTAGAAGTGCAGGTCAGCATCAGAATAAAAAGATTCACTTTAGGACCTGCCAGCAGATGTCCACAAATGTGGACCAAATTGTGGTGCAAACCCATACCCCATGATTGAGAATATCTAAGGTTCTGGATAAAAATTACCTAAAACCTAAAATCAGTATGTAAGCGGGGTTGAGCCTGCGATTTATGAGGATACAACCCAAGACCAAAAAGTCGGGTTACAGAGAAATCAAGCTCCGAAGGATAATCAATGACTGTGTGCTTGGGTTGGACATCCTCAGAACAAATGTCGTAAGGGTCCTGGTTTGATGATTTTAGCTTAATTGGAACCCTTAGACTCGATCTTCTACTTCCTCTGGAGTTTGCTTCCCAAATCAAAATTTCCCAACTCCTATCTTCCTTCGGAATGTCAAATTTCGGGATCTCCTGCATATTAATCACCCCGTCTAAAATTTCCAAGTCTAAAAGATGTGGCTGAATCAGAATTGACTTGGGTCTAGTTATCTCAAAACAGAATCATCGGTAAGCTCAATGGGGTGTAACTGACAATCAGGCCATTGAATTGAATCCTCCAGAAAATGTGATTCTGGATCCGTCATGTGAACCCCAATAAGATCAATTTCCTCAATTATTAGGCCATCAAATGATCTATTAGATTCCTCAGGCCCAATCGTCTCACAAAAATCGTGTTCTGGAAACTCACGTGAGACTTCGCAAACTGAATCTTCACCATCAGAATCAAAGAAACCAAAATTCGTATTAATGTATGTCCCAAAATCATCCGTCACTTTCTGATCCATGGAGACATACGTTTCCTTGTACCCCAGCTCAAGGATCTCAAGTGAAGAAATCAGATCATCCTTAATTGGTTGCTCTAATTCAATCTGGTCAGCCTCGTAACACTCGTCCCCCCCAACAGGTGCCTGAGTGGGTTCTGACATTAGCTCTCTTGAAGGGGGTTCATCCTGGGAATCATCCCATGATTGAACTAAAGCAACCACAAATCTCATTCTCAATTTCGCTAACTTCCCAAGTAGAAACTCACCCGGGTTCTTATCCTTAACATCCTGGAGCCAATCCAACAAATACTTATTCAAATCATCAATCATCTCAATTAGGGGCTCCAATTTTTCAATGCAAGGTATTGGTTGAACTTCTAAAGATTGTATGATATTCCTCAAGTTAGCCAAAACCTTTGTTGAACCTGGTTACCCTGAACCAAATGACTTGTTTCAAGGTTGAGCGGGTTTGGGATCAGTGCAAAGGAGTTAACGAATTGAGATTCGTGATACCCTTCCTAATAATAGATCATTTCGGATTGTTCAAAAGGTGGTGATAACCAAAAGGTAGTGTATTCAGGGAATGGGTAAGGATCAGTATATCCTCCTTGATTGTAGATCGTATTAGGTTGTCCATGAAAGGGTAGCGATCTATAATCAATGTGGCTCTGAGAAGGACAGAAATCACAATTATGGTGTTCAGGGTTAAACCCTAAACACGGAGGTCCAAAACTGTATCCCCAATCCGAGTTATCCCAACTAACTGATGGTTGATTATAGTATGAGTCGGGATAATCATCATGTTGAGGATAACTCATAATAGGAGGGATAAAGCAGGGATGCATATAAAATGTGGAAGGATTCATGATAGACAGGAGGAAGAAAGGCAGCCTGCAATACAAATATCAAACCTATCCTTAAGTGGGCTAGCCTAAAGACCTACAGACTCCCAAAACCCATCCTGAGATAAAGAAACGATTTGATCTACTTCTGTCTGTTCAATCCAACATGTTAGAAGGAGGGACTAGGGAGAAGGTTCTTCCTTCAGCTTGCGCCTCCAGTTCCTAGTGTACCCCCCAGCCTCAATCATTTGATCATGCTCCCCTAGCTAGACATCAAATTGAATAGTAGAAACAGACTAATCGAAAATAATCTCATTCTAGGCTCCGAAGAGCGAGTCAAATCCTTAAGGCCAACGTCGACTCTGTTTTATTTAGGGCTAGGTTTGAATGTGCTTTGGAATGTGATGGGCCCTTTATCTGGGTTGTTCCCTTAATGATTGATTGATGTGTGTGTGCATGCACAACCAGTGATTTTCAAGCAAGATTATTTTTGATGCGGTGAATTTTAAGGTTCAAATCTTGCTTAGTAGCTTTTAGGATTCAACTTTAGGTATTTCAAACAAGTTTTGTTGGCACACCAGGTTTTGAAAGCACAGGTGAAGATGTTTTCCTTTGAAACTTAAAAGAATGTGGAGTGCCTGGTAAATCCCTAAGAGTTGAACTTATGTGACAGCTACTTGATTAGTTGATTTTAATTGAAGTGGTGCGACCCAATCAACTCAAATAATTGGCCTGTTGCACCACTTAATTAGGCACACAAGTGATTACCTAATCTAATTTCTACTCAGGTGTTTGGATGTGTGTACCGGTTCCAAAAATCGATTTACCGGTTGAGTTTGGAAATCATATGAGGTTGTGTACCTCTATGAGATTTTTTTAATTTTTCTTTTTAAATGTGGAGGCGGAGGTGAATGTAGGTGTCAAACAAACAAACAAAACTAACCTTAGAGTTTATAAGAATACCTAGGTTGATTTATGTTTGTGTTATTACATGGTGGAATGAAAACTAATGGGTGGGAGGTGGAGGAAAACTTACAAAACCTTCAACAGCATTTTGCTCCAATCTACCACTTTTGGTCGTCTCAAAAGAGTACCTGCAATCACAAGAAGGAGAGAAGTGAGGTAAATGATTCGTAAGTTGGAAAACGTGAAAAAAATCAAAGAGCGTCACCTCCCCGGCAACGGCGCCAAAATGTTGAAACGACGGGTTACTACGCTATTAAATTTGGTTTTAAAAACCTGTCGTTGTAGTTTGAATAGCGAAGAACTCGTGTTCAACAAATAAAATTTATACCGGAATAGAAATCCTAGGTCGAACTCAGGGAGGCGGACATTTGATTAAAAATACGCATTTGTTTTATTTGTTACAAAACAAAATAGCTGGTTGAAAACTATTTAACAAATGACAAATAGAAGAGAGAGAGAATATTACAAATAAAAGCAAAAGGGGTGTAGAATAAACATTGATTTCATTATCAAAAAGTTGTTCATTACACTACTCATTACGACTAGAAAGCGGGAAATGATTACACTAGAAAGCAGTAAAAATAATGGAGAGAGAAATATCCTCCTTGACAATCGCTTGGAGGACAAGCCGGATGGGACGATGCCTGGAAGACAGGGAACGAAGCGGGAAGAAGGAGGGAGAAGCAGGAAGAACGGGAAAGCAGTAAAAATAATGGAGAGAGAAATATCCTCCTCGACAATCGCTTAGAGGACAAGCTGGATCGGACGACGCCTGGAAGACAGGGAACGAAGTGGGAAGAAGGAGGGCGAAGCAGGAAGAACGGGAATGAAGCAACATGTCCTCGTCGTCGCGGGATCCGCTTCTCAAATGCAGAGAGAGGACAACTACAGGATGCTCCACGAAGGGAGATGAAGGTGGAAAAATTAGGATTTTTACTTCAGAGGAGCATCCCGAGTTTAGGACAAGCTCTTAGAGCTTTGGAAGGGGTGAAAGAAGAGAAGAAGGGATGAGAATTTTGTATGGAGGGGGTCTCCTCTTATAGTTGCAAGAAGTGAGGGCATTTTAGTCATTACATGTTGAAAATCATTAATTTAGGACCTTTAGTGACAGATAAATCAGTCACTAAAGGCCTGAACATGGCCTTCGTGGGCGACGTAATCGTGCCCGCTCGCCTCCCCATGCCTCAACGCGCGTTCACGTCCGTTAGATCTTGGCGGTTCGATCATGAGATCGAACGGCTGAGAGCGCTCCTCGCCGCACCTCATCCGCGCGCCTCAACGGGTGAGATCCCGAGTCACGCGGGGCGTCATATGGCGCGTGGCACTATCGGGTGCGCACAACCACTCAATCTCCATCATGCGGTCGATCGTGCCCACACGCCTACTCCAATTGAGGCATGCTGGGGCTCAATCCCATGCCTCCTCGCCGCGTTAAGATGCTCGACCAACGTGCTACGGGCACGTTTGTGTCGAGCGCTTAACTCAAGCGTGTGCACCTCGTAGCTGTTGGATCTTGATCCAACGGCAGATAAGCGTTGGCGCGAAGTGCTTCAGCAGATGTGTGCGGCCGGTTGGGCGGTCGAGATGGTGCCACGTGGTGCCATCTTGGCCATCCATCTTTTGTGTGATGTAGATGGTGCCACGAGTATCGAGTTAAGTCAATTTTTGCGCCGTTAGGCTGCGATCGTCGATCCGAATCCATCCGTGAGATCAGATTTGTCGTCTGAAGTGTGAATTAACACCATCTTGGCCCTTGATCTTCTATGGTTCCTCGGTCTCTATCTAATGCTACGGATATCCAATTAGGGCAATCTTGGAGTCGTTGAACTCCAATCGTCGCCCTGATCAGATCTTGGAATTGTTGAACTCCAATCGTTGCCCTGTGCCTAATCATAAAAGAAGACAATTAACCTCCATTTTATTCAGACTAATCTAAATGCAAGATGATGTATGTTATGCAATATTTATAGTATGTAATGCAATTCTATGCTTCAGAACATGCATAAATAGATATTTTATGTAATATAAACATGTTTACATTAGTACTGGAGGCAACGAATGCTGGAACTCATGATCAGTACCAGTACAAGTTGGTTACAAATTTATGTAAAGTATTTAAAACTCAAATCTGTAAGCAACGAGTATCGATACTCATGATTAAGTACCGGTACCCAATAGGCACTGTCTGTGACAAGTTAATTTAAAACATAAAACAATATGTCACTAGTACCAGTACCCATACTTTAGTACCGGTACCAGTTAGCCGTTGCTCAAAACTGAATAGTTAGAAAATTAATTTTGACTATATGAATGTTAGGATTTAAACCACAACGTCTAGTAGACGAGTAACCTAGGTCCTAACTCTATAAAAAGAACCTAGGACTTAGTTTGCATATATGAAATATAAGAGAAAGTTCTAGAGATTAATTTTCATATTTCCACCATATTTTGAAGAGAAGATATAGTTTGCAACTCTCAAATCCTTCTTTGCTTTTGTAAACTTTTCACCACATTTTTTTCATGCATTCATAAGGCAATTCATGTCTTTACTAGGCTCTCAAATCGGTAATATCATTTATACACTTTCTGAGAGGCTTAGGTTTTCTATTGTAAGATTTCTCATTCTTACACCTATGCTTATTTTGTTCTTGAGCTTTTGCTCGTTGGATTGTAACAAACCCGTCGTTGTACTTGGGTTGAGGTAACCCATTAATTACCTCATTTAGTAAATTGATTCCCTCATGGTTGAGGGAATTAGGTTAAAAATCCTAAGCTGGGAGGCTTAGGTAGTGGAGTACCCAAGTGAGTGGGGAACCACTATATATTTGGTGTACTTTTTTCTGTAGTTTGTTTTATTTGCAATATTTTGTTTACCACACTATTCATCTCCCCTTCTAGTGTGCTTGTGCCCTTTAGATCCTACAACTAAGGGGTTAAACAGGACCTAATCCAAGATCAAATGAGCTTAATTTTCCAAGAAGTGAGCTCAAGCTAATTAAATCAGGGTTCTCTATGTTTTGAAGATTAATTCATCACCTGAAAACCCTAATTACAGCCTCACTCAAATTGAAAGGGTTCTGATGGAAATAAATTTATTCTAAATATCCTTAAAAAATCATTGAAAAATATTTTATGAGGTTTGAACCTTCGCTTTGACCAGTGGAACCTATCTTGACCAAAAATAGAGATTTAGACGGGAATTTGCCTATATTGGACTTTTGTGTAATTTACCCAATCAAACGTGGTTAAAATCTAAATCTAAGGTCACCATTAGATTCCTTAGGTCCAAATTAGGTTAACCCCAAAATTTGAGCCCAATCAGTGTCCATCTTGACCCACTTTGCAGTTTAGTCCATAAATCTCTGTTATTACACCTAAGCCCTTGTCTTTTGTGTTCTTATAATCTAGCCCCCAATTTTTCATGTTACTTGCGAATAACCCCCTACAACCATTGTCTTCCTTGTGTCCATAGAAGGTAGTAGCAGAGCTTCTTGAACCCAACTATGCTGACCTTTGACCCTAAATTTAAGGGATCAAAACAGGATGAAATCTCACCAAAATTGGTGAGATTACTCCTAAGATCCTTTCTGATCTTCTAAGAATCTTCTTGAGTTTCATCTCGGTCGAAATTACCTCCGGCGAGCTTGAGAAAATCAAGTTCAGAAGGCGGCATGACCACCTTCCAATTGGAGTTTCTTGACAAATTTAAGAGGGGAACCACATCTATATAAAGGAGTCAACGTCTTTGTGCCCAATTTGTCTTGTTTTTCGCATGAATTATTCTTCTTCTGCTTCTTCCTTCTTCGCAACCATTAGGGTGGACCTGGAGCTTCTTCGACTGCATTCTTCAGCTACTCACACGCACAACATGGAGAGGGTTTCTCCTCCTTGCTTCATTGCCAAACTTCCAAACAGAGATATCGATCCAATTCCCCCTTCATCAGCTCCATCCTCATCCTTCTTCTTCCTCACCGGCAGCATCTCTCACGACTCTCCCCCCTTCATCTATTAGCTAAATTTCCTTATGCTTTTCTTCCTTTACTTCCCACTTTGGTTTAGGGAGCTTGTTAACTCTGTTCATTAAAGCTATCATCCTCTCCGATGCCAGGAACAACTGCCACGGTCACCCTCATCATCGGACTACCTTCGCCCTCCATTCATCCAATAACCTTAAGTGAAGATCCCCCACACCTTCACAAACATTTCACCTAAGGTTATTGAAACCTCCACCACCTCAATCACCACCTCTGACACCGACCGCCAGAGTTTTACCAAGCTTCTTCGTTTAGCCACCGCACTACTCCAACCATCAAATTGCCACCACCACTCGTTCTGCCTCACTACGGTGGAGCCTCGCGCATATTTAATTGGGCCCTAGGGCTGTGTTTTCTTTGTAGGAAGTCTGCCGCCACTGGTCATCTTCTTCATCTTCAACCATCGCCATCCGACGACCAATTTCATCTCCACCACCGTCAATAGCTGTAGGTTAGCTTCAGCAACCTTCCAAAGCCTCCAATTTGAGAGACCAACAATGGTTGGATCTTCAATGAACAAGGACTCCACACACCAACACATGAAGGAAAAAGCCTCACTGATAGTCTCATATCATGCAAATCTAGTTTTGAAATTCGTACTTATTGTTCTTTAGGAGTTAGTTGTTTGCCCAAGACACACGGGGGGTTGAGTCCCCCACACATACCCATTGCACATGCCCTTGCCCGCACTCACGCCACGTGGGTCTAAGCTGAACCAAGTTTGGTCTAAACCAAATCTGATTGGGGTCCAATTAGAGAGAGAGGAAGGCCTAGGCCGAGAGGGGGGATTTACTTCAAAGGTAATTGGGCCTTGGTTTGAAGGTGTGAAGGGGCTTTGGGCAACAAACTTAAGGCATCTGGTGGCTATTAGAGACGTATGATGTGAGTGAAATAAAGCCTAATTGCTAAGGCTTAATGTACTAAGTTGCACCAATTTTTTTGGCCTTATGTTCTACTATTTTTAACTCATTGGAAACCTAAATATTCATCTATCTTGAGAGCATGATTCCTTGCATATTATTTCAATGTGAATCAGATTATTTATGCTCATTTTATTTCATTTGATTACTAGTTGAATTGCAATATTTTGCTCCCTGCGAACGACCTCGGAAACTCACACTTTTCAAGGTTATAAATTTCAAGTGTCGACTCATTTTCCGTCACTATACTATGATGCATTTCTAAAACATGACGAAAGCGCATTAATATCCCTGAGTCAGAAACAAAAAGCATTCTATCTTTCTCCCATAGTGAAACCTGTGTAGGCCATTTTTTAGGAAGAAAACTATTGCAAAAGTTTGCAGTCAAGATTCTTCTGGCCATCTTTATTTAAAGACGCACATAATTTTGCCCGTGGTTGCCTGTGATGCCAGACACTAGGTTCCATGCCCCTCCAACCAATCTTGGTCGTGGAAGTCATTAATGTCTGGGGTATCAATTTTATGGGCCCTTTCCTGAACTCTCATGGTTTTGAGTATATTCTTTTAGTTATAGACTATGTCTCTAAATGGGTCAAACCCAACCCAACAAGACATGCTGATCACAAAACTGTTATTCATTTTGTTTGGGAAAACATCTTTGCAGATTCGGTATTCCCCACACTCTGATTAGTGATGGGGGAAGTCACTTTGTACATGCTCATTTCAAATCACTTTTGAAAAAGTATGCAGTAAACCACCACATTTCTACCCCATACCATCCACAAACAAATGGGCAAGCGAAGGTCTCAAATAGACAAATAAAGGAAATCTTACAAAAAACAGTGAGATTCAACAAAAAAGATTGGTCCAAAAGGTTAATTGAAACACTTTGGGCATACCGGACCGCTTACAAGGCTCCTTTGGGGATGTCACCATAACGATTAATTTATGGTAAGCCTTGTCATCTACCAGTGGAAATAGAACATCAATCTTTTTGGGTAGTTAAAAAGTGTAATTTGGACATGGAAGAAGGAGGTTAGCACAGGAAATTGCAATTGGCGAAATTGAAAGAGATTAGAAGGGAGGCTTATGAGAATGCAAGGATCTATAAGACAAATTAAAATCCTTCCACAACAGGAACATTCAAAGAAAGAAATTTGAGCCAAACTAAGCAGTTTGGTTATTTGACACCAAGCTCAAACTTTTTCTGGGGAAATTAAAATCAAAGTGGCCTGGCCTTATCATGTTGTGAACTCATATGGCAATGAGGCTATCCAGATCCAAGACCCCAAGACTGGCCATTCATTCACTATTAATGGACAAAGATTGAAGCCTACTATTACCTTGGAACCCTCATTTTCTGAAGAAACAATTGATCTTATTGAGGGTTGACATTTTGAATTTCTGCCCAGTTGGGGGCATTAAATTCAACCCTTGTTGGGAGGTAACCAACACACCTATAAATGTTCCATTTTTCTTTTCTTCTCTAGGTATTGGAAGCACTCACAAGTAGAACAAATTCAGGTGCTATCTACCCCTCTATATCTTTGTTTTCAATTTTGTATGAGGGCATGCTCATATTTAGGCATAGGGGGATGGGTAGAATAAAAGATTAAATTCTGCCAATATCTAGAATTTGTCATTTCTTTAAAAATACTTGAAAAATCAAAATAACATTGGAAAAGGTTGAAATAAAAAAATTATATATATATTCTCCTATTTCGAAGCTTTGTATAGAGTTTATCTATAAAAGAAAGAAAAAAATGAAAAATGAAAAAAAAAATTACATTGTACAAAGTTATCTGTGGAAAAAGATAAAAAAATGCATATATACAAAAATAACAAAAAGAAATGAATTGAGTCAAAATAAGACCAATGGGTATTGAAAAGTCACCAACCCTGAGAAGTACTACAATTAGGGTTTTGTCGCTTAGACTCTTCAGGTCTAGGGACTTAATTAATCTAGGTGTCCACTACGATGTGGATTTATTCTTGAATCCTTGCCATCTTAAAATAAACCTGAAAATATGAATAAATTGGGATGACAAGTACACGACTTATCAACCTACCCTCTACTTTGAAAGTCATGAAAGTCTAAGCGTCTACACACAAATCGCATTGACTCGTTGTTAGGAAGTTATAATGGGAGCTAAAGATCCATTAAACATACAGGAGTAGTACGGCTGGCAAGTTGTCCTGGGTTTGACGACCCATTAGCCGGTTGTTTAGAGCACAGCTTCTAGATCTAATCTCTTTGACCATTGCCTTTAGGTACATCTCAGACTAGGGAAGACACCTACTAAGAGAAAATTTAGAAACACCCAAAAAATGATATTTGAAAAAGATATAGAGCAAAAAAATGATAGTTGCAAAAAAAGAGAAAAATAAGAAAAAGCAACAGAAAAAAATTAGTATACATGAATAAGGAGAAAAAAGTAAACATTGCCACACTCACACACAGGCATGTCTGGCAAATTGTCGTGGGTTTGATGCCCCATTGGCCATTTATCCAGAGCTCAGCCCTCACTCTCTCACCATAAATAAGGTGAAGAGAGGAAGTAGAAATAGGCACACCTATGCAAAAGTGGTAGGGAGAAGCTACTTGATCGGAAAGATAAACCTAAAGGCAGCACCTTTCTACTAGGTCGCCTGGAGTTTAGGCTTATTAGAATCCATAATAGCCACCTTCCAATGAGTCACACTTTCACTAAATTGATGCTTAGTACTTTCAAGTCTTTTGAATCATGGGTGGATTGGGTAGCCGAGGGAAAGTTACCCAAAACCTTAAACAAAAAAAACCAAAGAAAAAATTATTATTATGAGGGAAAAGAGAGAAAGAGAGAAAAACTATAAGTAAGGAAAGGAATTGAGGGCCTGTGTTGTGGCAAACACCTAGGTACTGTTGAGTCTCTAAAGATGAAATCCTAAGTATTAGTTCTCAAGGCTAGTGATAACTGAATATCTGGAAGTCCAATTCTTGAATCAATATGTTTCTACCTAAGTCCAAAACAAAAAGAGGAAACAAATTAGAAAAGAAGAAAAAAATTAGGTCATATCAATCATGCCTTTAATTGCTAAGGACTAGCAAGATTTAGGCATGAGGTTATGATTGCACAGCAATCATAGGGCCTAATTTGACTAAATTAAGCTTAAACCTAGCATACATTCTATGAATATTGCATTCATTACATGCATTGCATGCATAATTGCATTTGTATATCCTTAACCCTAATTCTACCATTTTATGGTCTCTTGAGTAACAATGCCAATTCATCTATGTAGGACCATAAATTTGGAGCAACATTAGGACTTAAATGAGGCAGTCACTACTGCATTCTAAAGACAAGGAGAAGCAGCCAAAAACTAAAGAAAGGAAGGTGGAGACAAGAGCATGCAATTGCAGGACAAACCCTAACCCTTTAGATGATCCTATGCAGATCCATGCAAGCCAGTGTTGACGTCCAACTAACCAACCCATGCACACACCCATACACATACATTTATACACATGTCCACACACATAAAATGAAATTGCATGTGCATTCATAATTTTATATACAATTTTACACAAGCATATATTTGTGTACATTTTCCAATAGCTACATATTTTTCCCTATTTTTATTTACACATATGTTGACCTAGTAGTAGTTACTATATTGTATTATTTACATATTTTCTCTAGGTCCACACATTAACACACAACTAGCCCACCTATACAAGCCCAACACCCTTCCTAATTACCCTAGCCTTAACCCTACCTCACTTAACCCCGATGCCACCTTAAACCCACCTAAACCACCCCACTTAATCTTCCCATAGCCCACACCAACACCCCCCTCTCCAAATCCACTTCTTTGACCCATTTGACCTATACCCCACCTTAAGTTGTGCACCCACTTAGAACCTTCTACCCTTAGGATGTACCCTACAGTAGAGCCCTTAACCCACACCCTAGGACCACCACACCTAGTGCCAACACCTAACAAAATCCTCACTCATGGGTGCCGACCACCCCCCCTCCCCCTCTCCATTCTATCCACTCCATTCTTCTCCACCATGACACTCATGAGCTTCCACCTTGAGAGCCCCATCTCCATTACTTATGGCTTCACTAGTGCATACTTGGTCTTGGTGATCAAGGTGAAGAGGGAATAGGCTTTGGCCAAGGATTTCCCTTACCTTCAAATAGGCTCACGCCCACATTGGAGAGGACACCTAACCTCTTCCCTCATTCTCTTTTGTGTTTTGTTGGTAGCTTAGTTATTTTCATTACTTGCAATTTTAATAACTTGCTTTTTACTTAGTAGTGTAGATTTCCCTTGTAATCAATTTCTATACTTGTTCTTTTTGCTTTCTTTACTTGCTTTTGTAGTAGTAATCACTCACACACATTCCTACACACTCACACACCCACACTCCCATTTCCATGCCCACCATCACACACTCACTCACTCACCAAATCACTAGTCCACACATGCTACCATTAGTTCCCCCACCATTAGGACCATCTCCCAATCCTATAACCACCACCACCATCCTTAGAACCCTAAACCTATGGTTGTTCCTTCACCGTTCCATAGAGCACACCAAGTTGATTCCCTAGAGAACACCACCTTGGAACAAACCCTAAGTATAGAATCTTCATCTCCATATCCCTAAGCTCTGCCATAATTATTACCACCAACAATAGGACCAATGAGCACATCATCACCAACATCACTGAGCCCTTAAACTAAACCACATTAGGGAATTCAAGCACTTTATCCTTCATTAGATGGCCTATTACCTAATCCTTATCACCCCCATCATTACCACCACATCAACCTTTGTCCCATCACCATTTTGGATCCCTTTCCTACAAGAGAGACCCCGCCAAGCCACACACCATGTCGATATCGTCATTTCCATCTACCAAATGTTGGAGTGAGTGAAGTGTGATTGTATATATTTCCCTTCAAGTTTTGTATAAGTGGTCTCTACCACCGTTAGTGTAATGGATTTTCTTTTGCAATATCAAGTAGTGTTTCTCTTTTCTTTCTTGCAATAAATGTTTAGTTAGATTTCCTTTGCTTTATGAATATACTTATTGCCAAAAGCCAAAAAAATCACAAAATGGAAACCCTTAAAATGATCCTTTCACTTTTTAGTTGGAGTTTGTAAATATATTTCCCACTTTCCTTCGCAACTTCGAAAAGCCAAAAAGAAAAATATAAAAAAAGAAAAGGATAAAAAAAGTAGTTAGGCAATATCCTGCTTTGGCGTTAAACAAAAATTTAAAAAAAGTAAGCATAGTAGTCTTAGGTTAGTTTCAATTTCGTAAGAAAAGAAGAAAACAAAATGAAAATGACAAAATTCACAAAAATAGAATAAGGAACTCAACCAAGACATTCAAGGCCCAATTACTTTCATGCCTCCTCTTGGTTCAACTGAGACTCCCTCGATTTAGTCCCTCTGAGTTTCGTAATAAAAATTGGATGCACGAGTGTTAAGGGCAACTTGAACTACAACGACAAGCTTTTGAACTCGTAATTTCACTATCCTAGCATAATTCACTTAACCCTAGTAAGTGCTCCACAGTCATAAGTCTAATCCAAATTTATTGTCATGGAAACTCCCATGACGACTGTTTCAACACTTACAAGACTTGGGACGTATTTCCAAGATGATTCACCCCAAAAATGTGGATCTAAGCATAGTAATGGTGAAGCTCTTTCCCTTTTCTTTAAGGTATAAGGCTTCTTATTGGTTCAAATCTATAGGATGACCGATTAACACCTGAGAGGAACTCCAATCTAAGTTCTTACAAAAATTGTTCCCAATCAAGTGAACAAACGCAATGAGGCATGGTATCACGACTTTTTCCCAAACACCTAGAGAAAGATTACACGATGCTTGGGCTTGGGAAAGATTTCAAAACCTCCTCAGGAAATTCCCTCATCATGATGTGCCTAGATGGCACCTAGCATAGATATTTTACCATGGGTTGGATGACACCCATAGTACCTAGCAGATGCCTCATGTGGTGGAAATTTCCTTGCCAAAGATGAGGAAAGTGAAGGTTCCACGGGAGGGGGTGAGATTTGCAGGAAATAATATCGATGCAGAAATAAATAAACAATCTCACAACAATCAATAAATAACAAATGCACAAGGATATTTAGGTGGAAACCCAAACCTAGGTAAAAACCACCACCTAAGTCTTTCTACTTAGAATTTCCCGATCGATCGAGTTGATCAAATCCACTAATGTCCTACTTAAACGAGGGTAGTACAACCTCTTACAACCACACTACTTTATACGAGGGTAGTGTAGCTCAAACCCCTTCTCTTCACAAGAAGATTTTTGTCTCGTGAAGGAGATGGGAATTCGCAACGCAAATACCTAACCAATTTACAAAGTAAAATTACAAAGCAACCCTATAGAGCCACAAAGATAAATCCTAAACTTAGCTTCTATATGCAAAAGAGACTTCCCTTCAATGGAAGAACGTAGGCGTGATCTTGGTAGAGTAACGACGCTCTCAGATTTGCTGAATGGAGCTTGGAGAGCAAGATCATTTCTTGTCTTGATGATTTCTTCTCAATGACACAAAGGAATGTGAAAGTACTGTTACAAGGTGTATGTTGGTGTATGTTTACACGGAAAGGGGCCTCTCCTATTTATAGATGGCTTAGGAAGGCCTAGGAAGGCTGTGGAAGCCTTAGGTAGCCATTGGAGATTATCCCAAGGCAAAACAAGTCACAATCAGAATCATTAATGATTCTGACAGGGTCATCAGACGTTTGGGAAAAAGATCAAACATCTGGAAGTATGTTTAAGACATCTGGAAACTAGATCAGACGTCTAATACTAGACAAGTTCCCTTACTGACTTTCATCAGACCTAAACAGGGTTCTAGTGTAAATCAATCAGACGACGTACAGGACGGCTGGCACTAGGTCTGGATGTCTAGAAACCTAGATAACTACGAGAATTGATCTCCCAAGGTCCAAATGGCTATATTCGTCTAAGAAAGCAATTAATGGTCAATTGAGGCAAAATGGCTACATATCAGACATTTGGAGTCCTCTAAGGACGTCCAATAGAAGATCAAAGGTCAAAACCTCAATGATCATTTTCTAAGCCAACGTTCCCCTAATTGGATATCTAGCCAAGTCATCAAACATCTGATAAGACATCTAGACTAAGGGTTGGTCGTCTGAAATCAACAGACAGAAGGTTCTAAGACCAGCCCTAAAAGTTTGGACATCTGATTCAACATTCAGACATCTTAAAGTTCACTATCAGACGTCTGATTATCAGATTAGATGTCTGATAAGGTTGTCTAAAGCCTATTCTAGTTTTTCTAAGTCTTCTACGAAAAGCCTAAGTATCTTAGGGTTGTGCAAGTGTTCATAGGACTACTGTGAGGGTACTTTGAGGCTCTTTAACATGAATCTAGGAAAGAAAGAATAAATAGCAACAAAAGAAAGATACATAGAACAAGATAACACAAAATCTATCTTATTCTTCATTTCCTTCCTTCTTCAAGCTTTAGCTTCTCACGAACTTCCTTCTCCTCCAACGAGCTCCTACAATCCATCATGGATGCGAGCTCTAAGGTCCTTTACTCTTGTATCCATTTATATTTTCCTGAAATCTAAAACTCAAATACAAATGTTAAAACACAAGTGTTTTGTTATCCTCAAAATTGACAATCGTGGTGCTCTTTCACCAACAGAAAGCTCATTCAAACCTTTTAAGACCTTGGAGAAGAACTCCATGAATGCTGCATCCATGAGTCAATTCAACAAATCCGGCCACCCTAAATCCACCTCTCATGAGGTTAAATTAGAACATGTAAGAGCCGATTTGAACCTCATTTCTTCGAAACTGGACAAGGTGGACTTGCTTGATAAAAAACTGGATGAATTGATACAAAATCGATCTACCACATCCAAAAGTGTCTCACTCTCTCCTTCATCTTCTTCTTGAGCCCCACCCTCTAGACCTTTGGTCTTGACTCGAGATTCCTCTAGACCCTTCATCCACCTCTTCACGAGCTACATCGTTTCAAGAGCCTGTAAACAATCTTGAATTGGTTCAAGTTGAACAGGGTGAACAGGGTTATGCACATAACTCTGATTTTGATGTTTACTCAATTGATGAAACTGCATCAATCGCATCTTTAGCCTATGAAGATGTGAATGTTGTACAAGGATACAGACGCAACAACCCATATTTCAAAATATATCACCCTTAATGGGCCCAACACACCAACTTCTCTTGGGTTGGAAACAACACCAGACCGACTTATGCCATACAACCTCGGCAACAACCTAAGTTTTATGGATCACAGGCTCCTACATTTTCTAGACAACCTTATCAATAGCCTTTCTAGCAACCGGCTAGACCATCTTATGTTTAAAACTATAGGGAGAACATATAAGTCCCATGATGTAAACACATTTATTTAGGTTAAAATGCCTATTCATGCATGTTCCTAGGCTTAGATTTGCATTTCATGTTATAAATATCGTATAGTATGCATCATTCTGCATTTAGAATAGTTGTATATATTTTGGGTTAATTAGGTCCTTTTTATGGTCAAGAGAGAAAAGGACTTATTTTAGGGCCTCGGATGGACAATCAGACTGTACGGATTTGATCAGGACGACAATTGGAGTCTAACGCCTCTAAAATCGTCTAGATCAGAGTCCCGTAGCATCATATGAAGTTCGAGGAAGATCAACATCCAGGGGGAAATGCGACATTCATACGAATTTCGAATGGAAAATTCGACCGTATGGATGGATCCGGAGCGACGATCGCAGTCCAGCAACACGGGATCATCTCGATCTGAGCACCTTGGCACACTTTGCAACAGAATGAAGATAGACGGCCCAGACGGTGCCATGTGGCACCATCTGAACCGCCCCTGGGTGTCCGCAGAACTCCCTCTTCCTCCGAGCGAATGATATCCACCGTTGGATTTGCATCCAATGGTTGAAGCAGCTGAGCCTCAAAATGTAGCCGCAACCATCTGACTCATGTAGCACATTGGTGAAGCACTCACCGCTCAACCAGCTATCGCAGGTTCGAGCCTCACCAATCCATCAATTGAGCACACAACCAGGAGTGCCTGATGGGCAGATCAGCAGCTCGCATGGGCGGGAGCGTGCTCGGTTGGCGCCAGCCTTCAACGACAGCCTGGCAGATATACAGCGACGCTTAAAGCCATCGCTAATTATTCGCATGCCAGTAAGGCCATCTGTGGGTGTGAGCGGGCGTGAGCTGCCTACAGTGACACTTACAGCGACAACTTGGAGGTTGCTAATGGTCCCATGGCTATTCTAGCTTCTCCTCCACTATAAAAGGACCTACACCCCCTCCCTTCCAAGCCATCTCTACCTACTCTACTCCCACCTAGTCCCAAGCTCTAGCAAGCCTACCAACGCTCTGTTAGAGGTTGCTCTCAAGTTCCCAAGGCGCCTATTAGTGTAACGAGACTTTGCCCCACCAAATACTCCTCCAACTTCCCATCTCCATTCATAGGTCGCCTTAGAGTCGTCCTCCCACCTCCATTCCAGTAGCAGATCATCTCCACCTTCTCACCTCCATTCCAGAGCTACGCTGAAGCTTTCCTCTACCCGATGTCCTCCTGCTTCTCACCTCCATCGTCCTACTTCCCAACTTCATCCAAGCTTCCGCCAGGCATCGTCGTCTCACCGAACAACTGCTTCGGGAGATTTCTTCTCGCCTCCCTCTCTTTTTATGTTTTCTAGATTATTGTAATTGACATTCATACAATATATCATATTCGATTCTATATCTCTTGTGATTGTTTGTCATCTTATTTCAAAAAAAAAAAAATAACAAAACCACAAAACACCAAAAAGAAACAAATCGAAGCGCGATTTTCATACAAAGTAAACGTCTCCTCCCTGTGTTCAACTCGGGACTCCCTTGGAGTTTCGGTATAAATTATATTTGATTACGAGTTTTGCAACTATGATGACAGGTTACTCGTAACCCTGATTTCAAACACGCAAAACCCATGCAATTAGCCCACAACAGAGACCTAACCCCATGGGGAACCTACACAAGGCCTTACTTCGAATGGATAACAGATATAAGGTGATCACAGGGGCCTTAGCAGCACAACTTAACCAGTTATTCCAAGAAAATCAAGTACATGGCACATTACCTTCCCAACATGTCCCAAACTGACAGGAACACCATCATGAGCTATAACTATCTCATTTGATCTAATTAAGTCAGCACTCCTACATAATTGCCAGAGAGCCATATTTCACTGCAAATTCATTCTAAGGGAAAGACAAGAAAATAGTATTAAAACTGCAGTTTTACCATCATATCATGAATGCAGCACAATCATGAGTTTTCCTAGGGGTAATTAAGGGTCAAATGATCCTAAAAGGCTAACAAGTGGGTTAGAACAGACAGAAAAGAGTTTGCACGTGTTTTGAGAATAAATGACTTTTGAAACCCTAAAAATAGACCTACTTAATTAACTAAGGTTCTGGTCAGGATAAAATTCGCTTAAACCCTCTAAACTTCATGGAAAAATATTCTCTAGGGTTTGGAACCTTCAATTTGACCATCAGAACCTATCTTGACCCAAAACAAAGTCTCAGACATACATTTGCCCTAATTTAGGATTTTGCATAAATTACCCAGTCAAGCATGGTAAAAAACTAAATCTAACTTCACCATTGGATTCCTTAGGTCCAAATTACGTTTTACTAAAATTTAAGCCCAATCTGAGATCATCTTGACCAGGTTTGCATTTTGGTCCAGTTATACTCTTTTTATCTCATTCAGACCCTTGACTTTTGAATTCTCTTACAAATAGCCCCCCAACTTCTTTGTCTTCTTCACAAGTAGGTCCCGGCGCCATTTTTGGAAGGTTAAACATTCACTGTCGAGTTTCGATCAAGGATTTCTCACTCGATTCTCAATCAATCAATCCTAGATTTGAAACACAGATTCCTTGGGAAATTTCCTTCCAAATGAACCCATCCATGGATCCCAACTCCTTCCCAAAAGCTCATGCAAACCTTTAGAAGGAATGGGTATCATTCGTTTACGTAAGCTCCAAGGTTTCTAAGCTTGTTTCCAAGATTGGAACCTCTTCTTAAGCCCTATATAAGCACTTCTGAGGCCTTGCGTAATTTTTCAGTTAGTTTTGAGGCCAAAAATCTCTTCCTAACCCTTCCTCCGGCCTCCTCCGACCTAGCTCCAGCGAGAATCTCCCTCTGTCGTCCTATGGCCTCCCAACAACCAAATTGGGAGCATCTCCTTCCTCCCGGACTTCCTCTGTCTCTTAATAGCCAACTCAGAGGCACCCTAACCCCTTCATCCTCATCGTCTCCCTCGTCGGAAAACCCTTCATCCACAGCACCGACCAACCACAGCCGACGTCGCCCTACCTCCTTCGTCTGCAATTCTAGGTCCTTAAGCTCCCTTCTTCTCTCTCCTTTCTTTTCCTCCCCTTAACTTCTTAATTCGACCGCCGACCACCTATCTCCCTCACCGTCTTCTCCATAACCGGTCGGGCTCCGACGAGCCTACGCCACCAACACAGACCACCAAACGACTTGCCAACCACCTCACGACCTTCGTCACACCACCCTCTACAAAACCCCTCTCCCTATATGCCACTCCACTCGCCCACATCATCCACCGAACAACCCACCTTTCTGTCGTCATTCCTGACTCTGTCCAGCTACCTCAGCCACTCAAATTCCTCGTAACCACTACCGTCGACTTCGCCTCACCAAGGCGAAGCTTCTGAACATTCTAATTGGAGCTTTTAGCTCATTTTTTCTGGTTTCAGGTACAACCACCCCCGCGCCATTGTTGGAGCTTCTTCGCTAAGCTCCAGGCTTTGTTCGTGCAGAGATTCACCCAAGTGTGTGCTTTAGAAGATGCGAGATTGCATCAAGAGCGCACGTGGACCAGTGATTGAGGACTTTGACCATCCTCTTGTGTGAATTGAATGGAGGAGCACAGTATCTCTCAACAGCAAACACACGCGAAGGATATGGGACATTTAGTCCCACATCGTGGATCACTGAGCAAACGCTGTCACATAAATTGAAAAAGTTGCATGGGCTCTTTGCCTCAGCAAGCACAGGGGGTGAGGTGCTCGCACGTGCCTCACATGAGCCTCACCCGCGACACCTAATATGTGGGTCTGGCCAAGCCGCTAACCCGCTTAACCTAAGCACTCCTCTCTCACCACCCACGTCAGTGAGCCTGGACCTGGGTAAGCGCTTGAACCCAAATACCCGATTACCTGTTTCTATGGAAGGCTCTGGGAGAGCGAATCCCAGAGAGAGAAACAGAGAGAGAGTGCATGGGGACAGGGGGGCTTTGCTTTGAAAGAGGTTGGCGAACACTTAGCCAATTTCATCTCCCCCTGTGCATCAGAAGGCCTGGACAGTAGAAAGAAAGAAGAGGAGGAGGAGGATAATCAGGATAGAAGAAGAAGGCTTGAAGAAGAGAAGAGAAAGCAGAGAAGATCTGAAGGAAGAACAGGGCCGTGGAAGAAGAGAAGAAGAGAAGAGAAAGCAAAGAAGGCACTGTAGTAGTTGAAAATTTATGTTGTCTGATCTCCAAAGGAGATGTCTGATTACTATAGCATTCAAGCTACTATGCGGATATTTGATTGCTTTGGTCCTGATTCCTGTGGCATTATTGATTCCTGTGGCATTATTGATTACCTTAGTATACATATAACTATACTAAATAATTAGTGATCTAAATCACCATTATTTTGTTATAGATCCCTTTTTATCATGTCAAATTCTTGTTATACTCATGTTCTGCATTGATTACCATTTCTGAATAATTTATTTGGTTTAAATTTTGTGCTCAATTACATTTTATCCGAAATTAGTGTGTGAATTCCTATTTGCTCCCTATGTTCGACCTCAGACTTCAACTTCGAGTACTAAATTGTATTTGTTTTCAAAGCGATTTCGGCTATACTGCAACACAACGATTTAAAACCCGATCTCACTCTGCGAACATAAACCCAAGGAACATTCTATGTGCTCAACCTAGGCCCAATGCCCCTCAAGAGCAAGCTCATGTTGTTTTGCAAGCACCTCCCTATCCACCTTGATTTCTTGCACCACAAGGCCCACTACTACCTAACCCTTTTGCTCCTCCCCCACCCTAGGAGTCGTAACCCAACTCTAGTGCAATTACATTGAGGAGTGGAAAGACTATCAAGGATCCCACTCACAAAAAAGACCCTAGTCCATCAGAGCCTCCCCCATAAAAGGAATCTAAATATTTGGAATTAGATGATGAACAAATTAAGGAAAGAAAAGAAAAGGAATTAATGACTGAATTGGAGGATCAAATCCCTATGCCCTTTCCTGAGGCTTTGACTAGAGAAATTAGGAAGAGAAGCAAGGGCACAAAGAACATTAAGGATTTAAAAACTATGTTTAAGGATGTTCATATACAAGTTCCCCTCCTGGAAGTAATTGATCATATACCTACTATTGCTAGATTCTTCAAGGAGTACTATACCCCTAGGCACTAGCCTAAGAAGGCTGGTAAGGCAATTTTGTCTCAACAAGGAAGTGCAATGATATTGAGTGACTTACTACCTAAACAAAAGGATCTTGGAGCCTAATTAATCTCTTGCAAATTGCAAGATGATCCATTTGACAGGGCGCTTTTAGACCTAGGATCATCAATTAATTTGACCCCCACAGCAGTGTATGATAGATTTAGATTTAGGGAACTTAAGCCAACCTTTGTCACTATTCAATTGGCTGATCAAACAGTAAAAGTGCCTCAAGGAATAATTGAATATCTGATTGTAAAGGTCAATGGATTTTGTTTTCCAACATATTTCTTCATATTGGATATGGAAGTCCCAGTTGATTTGAGAGAAGCACCTATTATCCTTGGTCGCCCATTTTTGGCAACTGCTAAGGCAAACATTGGTTGTGCATCAGGATGTATGGAAATTTCCCTGAGGGACCAAAAACTTAGAATGGATATTTTCTGAGTAATAAAGAATTTTGATTGTGACAGAATTGAAGATGAATTTGAGGAGGATGATCAACAATTTTGTCCAAACATTGGAATGATTTGTACTGATTCATTGGCCACTTATCTTCAAGAGGGATGTCTAATTTGATGACACCTAAAGTAATTTCAACTAGCCTATTAGGCATACCCCACAAAGACACCTATTACATTGCATACCCCACCTCTAACAACTTTGAAACTCCAGGCTTAATGGACCTTGACTCTACAAATTCATTCCCCCACATGGAGTTACCTGTGGAAAACCAGGAGGGTAGCACAACAACAGGTTACTTGGTTACAGAGGTAGACGACATGGATCCAAGTTTAAAACAATATCATCTCATAAGTGCAACCTCTGTAGGATCTTTAACGACTATCAACTCAATGACCCCATTTGGACATAATGAATATCGAAATAATCCCCCACATTCTCTATACAAAGAACAATCCCTTAGGAGCATTATTGTACTTTCTCCTCTAGTATTGGAACTCAAGCCTTTACCAAACTCATTGAAGTATGTTTTCTTGGGTGAACAGGAAACCTTTAATGTGATCATGAACTCGCGACTCACTCAAGAACAGGAACAACAACTAATAGCACTTTTGAAAGATCATAAGGCTACTATTGGGTGGAGTATTTCAAATTTGCGTGGTATTCGTCCATCATATTATAATCACCACATCTATATAGAGGAAGGCACAAAACCATCTAGGCAACCCTAGAGAAGATTAAATCCTACTGTGCTGGAGGTATTAAAGAATGAAATTATTAAATGGCTAGATGCTGACATCATTTATCCCATTTCGAATAGCCAATGAGGAAGTCCCATTCAAATTATGCCGAAAAAGGTGGGGCTTACAGTCATTTAGACAGATGATGGCAAATCCATCCCCAGCCGCACCACCACTTCTTGGCGGGTGTGCATAGACTATAGGAAGCTTAACCTAGCAACCAAAAAGGATCACTTCCCATTACCCTTCATTAATCAAATATTAGAAAGACTTGCTGGGCAAAAGTATTTCTATTTTCTGGATGGATACTCAGGGTATAACCAAGTCGCCATCAATTCTGAGGATCAAGATAAAACCACTTTGACGTGCCCCTTTGGTACATTTGCCTTTTAGTGTATGCCCTTTGGTTTATGCAATGCCCCTGCTACATTTCAGTGTTGCATGATGGTTATATTTTCAGAAATGATAGGGGATTTCGTAGATGTATTCATGGATGATTTTTCTATATTTACATATGATTTTGTCTTGTCTAGCAAACCTACCTAAGAGTTTGAAACAATGCATAGAAGTAAACCTAGTACTATCATGGGAAAAAAGCCATTTTATGGTATAGGATGGAATAGTACTAGGGCACAAAGTTTCAGAAAAAGGACTAGAGGTAGACCAAGTTAAATCTAATGTGATTTCCAAGTTACCCCCATGATGTAGACACATTTATTTAGGTTAAAATGCCTATTTATGCATGCTCCTAGGCTTAGATATGCATTCCATAGTATAAAATTACATAGTATGCATCATTCTACATTTAGAATAGTTTGTATAAAGTTTAGGTTAATTTGTGTCCTTTTATGGACAGGAGAGAAGGATATCTATTTCAGGGTCTCGGATTGACGATCTAACCGTATGGATCTAATTAAGACGAAAATCGGAGTTCCGTAGCATCTTATGCAGTCCAAGGAAGACCAGCGGCCAAGGGACTAGGTGATGCAATTTGAAGCTTCAAACGACAAATCCAACCACATGGATGGATCTGGATCGATGATCACAACCCAATGGCATGAAAATTGACCCAATCCGACATCCGTGGTGCCACCTACAAAGCAAAGAAGATGGACAACCATGATGGTGCCACGTGGCGCCATCATGGTCACCCATCTTCGGCACCATCACAGCCGCCCAAGACTAGCCACAGCCTTTGCCTCACCTCAAAAGAGGGAGTCTGGATGAGATCTTGACCATTGGATCTTCATCCAACAGTCGAGACCAGGCACCACGGCTTCCATCGAGTTGACAAAGTGGCACTCTTGCCTAAACGGTAGTGTGCTCGGCTCTCAAAGAAGAGGCACAAGTTTGAATCCTCCAAGGCTTCCAATCGACCGCACAAATGCGAGTGGCCAATTAGAGCCACTCGATCCTCATCGAACAGCGTAGCATTCTCCATGTGGATGTGCGGATGAGCGCGGATAAGCCCATGCGGGAATGCGCGATCGCAAGCGTGGACCGACCCCTCATCTTACGCGCAATCTGAGGGCGTGATCTCCTCTCCTCCTCAGTCGTCCAATCTCTATCAAACGGCTCTCCGTCGACGAAGCATGACAATTGTGGATGCGTGAGTGCCAGCGTGTGCAAGTGTGCACAGGCATTGGCTGCGGACCTTCAGCGACATCTAAGGTAGGTCTACAGCAATGTCTTTGATGTCCCTATTGACCCTTGAACAACCAAACCCTTTCTCCTCCACTATAAAAGGATCCCTACCCCTCCCATTCTTCATCTATTCCTTCCTCTCCCTCACCACCTCCAAGGCTCTAGAGAGAGCTTGTCCCAAGCCCAGGATGCTCCTTTAGAGTAGAAAACCAAATATTTTCCTGCCTCTCACCCTCATTTGTGGAGCATCCCATGACCATCCTCTCACCACTTCAGGAGGTAGATCCTCACCATGACGCCGCCCGTCCTTCCTCCGCCGCCATTCTCCTTCCTCCAGCTTCCCACCACCTTCATCCAGGTGACGTCAAAGCAAATTGTCCTCCAAGCAGCCATCGAGAAGGACTCTTCTCACCTCTATCTATCTTTTGCTACTTTCTAGTGTAGTTTTTCGCTTTCTTACCTGTAGCAAACCCTTTGAGATATATGATTATTTCTCTCTCTCTCTTTTTGCAAGTAGATTAGTTAGATAAATATTTCGTCAATCTGATCTCTTACCTATTAAAATACCAAAAAAAGTTACAAAAGATAAAAACACCAAAAATAAATAAAATCGAAAGCGTAGTTTTCAAACCAAACATTCACCTCTCTGTGTTCGACTCAGTACTCACCTCGAGTTTTGGTATAAATTTTATTGGATTTCTACGCACTACGACGGTGGGTTTCCAAGTCAAATCTTTTCACGTACAAAATCACGCTCACCATTTTGGCACCATTGCCGAGAAGGCAACGCTCTTTGGTTTTTCTACATTTTTCCACCTTAACTTTTTAGCTCACTTTGCTCCTTTCTTTCTGTGATTACAAGTACCCTTCCAAGGTGAGCCAAAGCAAACTAGATTGGAGTAAAGTGCAATTAAAGGTTATGTAAGTGTATCCCCACCACCCCCACCCTAGATTTCATTTCGCCACACTAATAACTCAAACCCGAATCAACTTAGGTGTTTGCATAAACCCTAGGTTAGATCTTGGTTGTTTGATTGTCACTCCATTCACCTCACCCACCAGCATAAATTTAAAAATAAAAAAAGAAAAAACTATCTGATTATGACATTTATTGAAAGTTACACACATTAAATACCCACAACTCTTGACCTACCACTCTACATTGATTCTACCACTTAACCAGAATCTGATCTGTGGATCCTGTACACCTTAACTCAACACACAAATAAGTGAGTAGAAAATTTGAATAGGTTAAACATTATTGTGTGCCTTAACTAAGTGGTGCATCAGGGCCAATTGATGGAGCTGTTTAGGCCACACCACTTAAGATAAAACTGATTCATTAAGTAGCTTGCCACTTAGGGTTCGATTTTTAAGGCTGAACTAGGCACTCCACATGAGTTTTAAAGGAATATATTTACACCAGTGCTTGTAAAAAAAAGAACTTGGAGTATTCTACTAAACCTAATTGAACGAACCTAAATATTAAACCCTAAAAGCTACTAAATAAGGTTAAACCCTAAAAGACACATCAACAAATAACCTTGTTTGAAAACCTTAGTTGTGCACACACACACATTTGAATTGATCATTAAGGGCACAACCCATCTAAAGGGCTCATCACATTCCAAGAGTACAATCATCCCAAGCCTAATTAAAACTGAGTAGAAGTTGGCCTTAAAGATTAACTCGCTCTTTGGAACTCCAACTGAGATTTTTTTTTATTAATCTACTTCTACTGGTCCATTTGATGTCTAGTTAGGGGAGTAACATCCAACGACCGCAGTTAAGGGGTATCAAAGGAACTAGAGGCGCAAGCCAAAGGAAGAACCTTCTCCCCAACCCCTCCCTCTAACTTGTTGGATTGATCGAATAGAAGTAGACCAAATCATTTCTGTCATCTCAAGACGGGTCCTGGGAGTCCATAGGTATTTAGGCTAACCCACTTAAGGACAAGTTTGATTGATTGTATTGCAGGGCACCTTTCTCTGTTCTGTTTTCCCTCCTACTTCATCATGTATTCTTCCACATCCAACACACATTTCCAATCCTACCCTCCTACCACTACTTATCCTCAAGATGATTACTATCCCGACTCGACTTATGATTACCCATCCACTAGCCTGGATAACTTTGATTGGGGATATGAATCCAGACCTCAGTGTTAGGGCCTAACCCTGGACAACAAGATTATGATTATTATCCTTCTCACTCCTAACTGATTATAGATCTCCACCCTTTGATGATCAACTTAACCCGATCTACAATCAAGAAGGATATGAGGATTATAACACATACCCTCCCTAGGACTATGCTGAACATAGGTCACCTCCATTCTTTGAACAACCTGAAATGACTTACAATCAAGGAGGACCCCATAAACCTCAATTTCTTGACTCCCCTAGATTTAACCCAAACCCACCCAACCCTGAACTGAACCATTCGGTATAGGTGAACCAGGTCCAAGATAGGGTGTTGGCTAACGTGAGGAACACTATACAATCTTTAGAAGCTCAACCAACACCATGCATTAAAGCATTGGAGCCTATGATCAAAATAATTGATGAGTTTAATAGTTCTTTATTGGATTGGCTCCAATATGTTAAAGATAGGGGCCCGCATGAGTTTTTACTGGGGAAATTGTCGAGATTGAGGATGAAATTTGTTGTTGCCCTAGTCCAATCTTGGGATGATTCTCAAGATGAACCCCTTCAGAAGATCCAATGTCAGAAATCGCTCAGGCACCTGTCGGGGGGGACAATTTTTATGAAACAGGGGATGACCAAGTTGCTCTAGAGCAACCCATTGATGATGAACTGATTTTCTCACCCGAGATCCCTGAGCTAGGTAGTGAGGAAAAATATGTCTCCATGGACCAGGAAATGACATACAATTTTGAGACATATATAAATGAGGATTAAGAATTCTTTGATTTTGAGGGTGAAGAATCTTTAGGTGAAGTCTCACTTGAGCTTAAGGAAGATAATTTTAGTGAGATAAACGAGCTAAAGGAATCTGATCAATCATCTGATAGCTCAATCATTGAAGATTGTGATCCTGTTGGGGCTAACTTGGAGGATCCGAATCCTGATTTACTAGAAGATTTAATCAGTAGCCCCATTCTTCAACCACACCCTAAAAAGTTGAATGATGATACTTTTGAGATCATTATGCCCAAGTCAATGCTGATTTAGCCACTATTATTTGACTTGGATATCTTAGATGGGGTGTACAACAATCTAGAGGTCCTAAAAAGTCTAATTTTGGAGGGTAGAAATTTGGAAATGAAAATCTAGGAAGTTAATTCTAAGGGAAACACAATTTTGGATCTAAGGGTTCCTATTGACCTAAAACCACCAACCTTTTACTAGGGCCCTTACGAAATCTTTAACGTGAAACCCAAGTACAGAATAATTGACTATATTTTCGAGCCAAACTCTAAGTGGACATCTGAACCTATTGAACCAACTCTACCTATTGTCTGCCATTTTAGACTTGGGTTGCACACCACTAAACCACAGGCCCGGCCCCGCAAACACAACAATCTCCAATTTTGTGTGATTTTCATCCAAAGTCTTAGAACCTCCCAACCCTGGGTTATGGATCTGCACCACAACTCGGTCCACATCTATGGACATCTTCTACTGACAGGTTTAAGGATCAATCTTTTAATTATGATCCTGATCCGCACTTGTGAGTTCCTAATTTCTTCTTTGTTTGTATATTTGCCTAGCTAAAGGCAATAAATTTAGCACGTGTGTATACTCCTCTCTCTGTGGAGCTGACCAAATTTTCATGAAATTCAGGTGATATTTTGTTTATTCCACCCTTTGCATGTCTTTATTTTTACAATGAGGACGTTGCATCATTTAGGCATAGGGGGTGGATACTTAATTCTGAAATTATTTCGCTAGTTCCATAAAATTTCTTTTATTTTCTTAAAAAAAAATAGAATTATAGGAAGAGAACTTAGGCATTAGGAGTTGTTAACTTTAAGAAATGATACGATAGGACCTGAACACTTAGACTCTTCAAGACCTGAACTTAGGCATTAAGAGTTGCTTAATCAGCCCGAGTGTCTACTAAAATGTGGATTTATTCTCGAGTCCTCGCCAAGTAATTTTATTTTAACTTAGTCAATAAATTGGGGTGATAAGTACACGACTTATCAACCCGCCCTTTGATTTGAGGGGACTTTAAGTCTAAAACATCTACACACTATTTGCACCAACTCACTTTTCAACGACTTTTATGGAAATTAGGTAGCTAATGAACCTTCTAGGGTGGTATGGTTGGCAAGTTGTCCGATGGTAATAGCACATTGGCCGGTTGTCCAGAACCTAGCCACACAACCATTCTCTTCCTACTGCCTTTAGGTAAATCTTAGATCAAAGAAGCCACCTACTTAGAGAAAAAAAGGAAAAAATAGAGAAATACCTAAAAAAAAAAAGAAATAGAAATAGAAAAGAAGAAAATATATAAATAAATAAATAAATAAGCCACATTTCACCGCATGAATATAGCCAGCAAGTTGTCGGTGGTAACAGCTCATCGACCAGTTGTTCAGAACCCAACTCACAAAATGCACAAAAATTCCAAAACACTTAGGGAAGAAGCAGGGAAGTAGAATAAATCGAAGAGATATACACTGGGTTCTCCCTTGTGTTGACCCCATAAAAAAAATGAAAACAAACAAGGAGAACGCTACCGATTGAAAAGATAAACCTTTAGGCAAAAACTCTTATAGTCACCTAGGGTCATAGAAACCTGAGGTCCGTTTTAACGGATGCCTAGTGAGTCTATCACTTCTCACATGATGCTTAGAACCTAAAGTTCCTATTGAGTCTTGGGTGGGTTGATTAGCTGTAGAAAGCTACCCCAAAACTCTAAACTTAAAAATCCAAAATAATTAGAAAAGAAGAAAAAAATAGAAAAATGTATTTTCCCTCTTCAAAAAAAGGAAAGGACTTGAGTGGATGCATTTTAGCATGCACCCAGGCACTGCAGAGTCTTCGTAGTTTAGGACCTTAGTTGAAATTTTCCTTTGTTAATAAATAACTAATGCCTTAAGCGATCAAGTCCTAATTCTATTTTTATACATAGCATTTAGTTTGATTTTGCTAGGGACTAGCAAAAGATAGGCATGGGGGTATGATGTAGACACATTTATTTAGGTTAAAATACCTATTTATGCATGCTCCTAGGCTTAGATATTCATTCCATAGTATAAATATTGCATAGCATGCATCATTCTGCATTTAGAATAGTTTGTATAAAGTTTAGGTTAATTCGTGTCCTTTTATGGCCAGGAGAGAAAGAGATCTATTTTAGGGCCTCGAATTGACGATCTGACCGTACGAATCTAATCAAGACGACAATCGGAGTCCAACACCTCCGAAATCATCCTGATCAGAGTTTCGTAGCACCTTATGCAGTCTGAGGAAGATCAGTAGCCAAGGGGCTAGGTGACGCAATTCAAAGCTTCAAACGAAAAATCCAAATGCATGGATGGATCTGGATTAATGATCGTAGCCCAACGACGTGAAAATTGACCCAATCCGACATCCGCGGTGACACCTATAGAGCAAAGAAGATGGACGGCCATGATGGTGTCACGTGGAGCCATCACAATAGCCCAAGACAAGCCACAGCCTTTGCCTCACCTCAAAAGAGAGAGTCTGGTTGCGATCTCGACCGTTAGATCTTCATCCAACGGTCGAGAACGGGCGCCACGGCTTTCATTGAGTTGACAAAGTCACACTCTTGCCTCAATGGTAGCGCGCTCACTCTCAAAGAAGAGGCGCGAGTTTGAATCCTCCGACGCTTCCAATCAACTGCACAGGCCCAAGTGGCCAATTAAAGTCGCGCGTTCTTCATCGAACGACGCAACATTCTCCACGTGGTTTCATGGATGAGCGTGGATAAGCCCGCACAGGAACGTGAGATCACACGCATGGACCAATGCGTCATCTCATGCACAATCTAAGCGCGCAATCTCCACTCATCCTCAGCCACCCGATCTCGATCAAACGGCCACTTGTAGGATCTTCAGGCACACTATGTACATAAACAAACTCAATGCGAAATATTAGTAATAACAAGAAAGATTTGAACAAAAATCAAACAACAGAAATTGACACAAGATATATAGTGGTTCCCCACTCACTTAGGTGCTCCACTACCTAAGTCTCCCAGCTTAGGGTTTTTAACTCCATTCCTTCAACCCATCCCTCAACCCTGAGGGAATCAATTGACTAAACAAGGTAATTAACGGGTTACCTCAAGCCAAGTACAATAACAGGTTTGTTACAACCCAATGAGCAACAAGCTCAAATACAAAATAAGCACTAGTGTAAGAAAGAAAAATCTTACGACAATAATTCCTATACCTCCCAACAATAATTAAATTGAATAACAATTTGGGAGCCTAGGATGGATGTGAATCGCTTCGTAGATGCATGAGAAAAACACGTCGTTGAGCTTGCAAGGATGTAGAGAGAGTGAGTGGCAAGCTTCTTTTTCTTACTTGAGAAATAAGGTGGAAATATGAAATTATAGCTCTAGAATTTTCTCTTGTATTTTCTATATATGCAAACTAAGGGTCCAAGTGTTTACTTATAGAGTTAGGACCTCAGGGATTCGTCTACTAGACGTTGGGGTTTAAATCCCAATGTTCATATTGCCAAAATAACCATGTGCACAAACAAACTCAATGCAAAATATTAGTAATAACAAGAAAAATTTGTACAAAAATCAAATCACAAAAATTGACACAAAATATATAGTGGTTCCCTACTGACTTGGGTACTCCACTACCAAAGCCTCCCAACTTAGGATTTTTAACCATATTCCCTGAACCCCGAGGAAATCAATTTACTAAACGAGATAATTAACAGGTTACCTCAACCCAAGTACAATAATGGATTTGTTACAACCCAACGAGCAACAAGCTCAAATACAAAATAAGCAATGGTGTAAGAAAGAAAAATCTTACAACAAGAATTCTTATGCCTCCCAACAATATTAAATTGAATACCAATTTGAGAGCCTAGGATGGACATGAATCGCTTCGTAGATGCGTGAGAAAAACACGTCGTTAAGCTTGCAAGGATGTAGAGAGAGTGAGTGGCAAGCTTCTTTTCTTACTTGAGAAATAAGGTGGAAATATGAAATTATAGCTCTAGAATTTTCTCTTGTATATTCTATATATGCAAACTAAGGGTCCAAGGGTTTATTTATAGAGTTAGAACCTCAGGGATTCATGTACTAGATGTTGAGGTTTAAATCCCAACATTCATATTGCCAAAATAAATTTTGTAGCCGTTCAAATTTGAGCCAATGACTAACTGGTACCAGTACTGAAGTACAAGTACCGGTACTAGCTGCTTACAGTTTTTCTGTAGCCAGTACAAAAGAGTCCTAGTACCAGTACTCATCATGGGTACCAATACTTGTGACTCCCAGATTTGAGACTCACTAGGCACTGTGACCTACATGTATCGGTATTCGTCATGGGTACTAATACTTGTAAGGTCCAGGCTAGAACTGAGTCTTCCAACTGTGACCATCAGGTACCAGTACTCTTGGTTAATATCGATATTTGTTGTTCACAGTTTGAGACATAGGCTCAAACCTGTGCCTTGCATATACCAATACTAATGACCAGTACCGGTACTTGTTTACAAGTACCGGTACTTGTTTACAAGTACCGGTACTTGTTTACAAGTACCTGTTTTAAGTATATTACTAATTAATTACATTCTTTGAAAATGATCGTAGTATAAATCCTAGTTTCTCTCTAATTAATTTTACGATCTACATTGATTCTTTGTTAAGAGGCATACATTCTATAAAATAAAAATCTAATCTAAAAAAATCTAAAGGTCGAAGATGATTTTCTCCTCCTCATCATCATGCCTCCTTGCCATAGTTCAATGTTTTCCTTCATCTTCACCTAAATCTGAAAAACACTCAATTGCAAACATAAATCTACAATAATTTTGTTAACACCAAAACAAGATGTGAAACAAGGTTCCAGCATGAAATAGCCAAGCAACAGAATGTGATGAAAATGCACACACAGGTTATCAAATAGATTAGGTCACAAGTTTTATAAATTTTCTCTTTATTAATCTCTTCTAACTCAAAAGAAAGGATAAGTGTTCTCACTTTTTATCCAATAGAAAACAAGTAGTGATCTTTACTTAAGTGAGAATGCAAAGGATGACAGGAATATAAAGCGATAAAAGCATACCTACCTCTAGCAATCTACAGAATGTAGAACAAGAATCTTAATCTAATAGGAAAAGATGCAACCTAACATGGATGCCCTAGTACATGTTGCTGCTAGATAGATAAGAATGTGTATTTTTTTGTATTTTTTTATAAATGCAACAAACAAAAAGTGAAAAGTAAAACTAAAGTTATTACAAATTGAAGAGCCTTTCTCTTAACAAATGCCTAATAGAATCTCTACGAAATAAAATGCAAAAAATTGAAAAACAAAATGTGGAGCTTCACCAGGAGAGAAATCACGTTCTTCTCCTAGAAGAAAATAAATAGAGAATTAGTAAACAAGAAATAGTATTTAATACAAAATAATTAAAAAATGATAATGATGAATAAATGAGTTGCTTCCCCAACAACAACGCTAAAAGATGATATTATGGTTAGATTGCAATTAAGATTAGGGTTATTATGTCATAGTATAGTGTGCAAAATAACCTATATATTTTATAAATTTATACTGATTTGAGTTCAGATCGTTCGTTGAGAGGCTTATTATAATTTAATTTACTCACCAATTATTACTTAAATTATCTTGTACTCAACTTAGCTTTCGATAATTAAGAGATTCAATAATTAGATTAATAAGCTAACTTAAGAGATTATGATATAACTTAATGTTAATATAACTTAGTTAATTTAGCTTGAGGTGTTAAATAGAGGACATATAATGGAATACATGTATTTTAAATAATTAAACTCTTAATTTATATAAGTACTTATTCTCGTATCATTATATAAGTTACTCTTACTTTAATTAGGTTGAGAGTAATCAATTACTTAAGAGTATACTTAAGCTTAGATAAATACTTAAATTAAGAGTATAAATTCTACTTAGATAGATTAAAAATATAACTTAAAATTATTTTATAACTTTCTATAAATTATATTAAGTTAATGAGGTTATAATTAATACTTAGATATAACTTAGTTAATTTAGTTAATATTCTTAATAGATTAATTAATAATTAAGAATATGCGAAGCATGTTGACCTAATTACAAGAGATAAAAGAGTAAAAAGGATGGCAATTTGATCTAATGAATGTTAATTGAAGCAACAACGAGTAAGCAATTAATTCTCTACTTAAATTGCACAAAAATATATGTATAAGATTACATAAAAAACGTGTTGTTTCAACTATAAGAAGTCACATATGCAATCTATGTAAACTAAGTAAGCTGAGCATGTGTGCATTACAAGTGTCTTAGTTATCCTCCACTAAAAAAAATATTTGATATCTGGCTAGATGAATCCAGGTGGCTAGATCTTGCCCGTAGGCCACACAGTCGTGCCACCTCTCATGAGCTAACATTCAGAATATGCTTAATATATATCAAGGACCATCGACTTCGCAAACGACAAGCTTAACGTTCGCAGCAGGCTTTGATGCGTGATTAAATTTATGTGTAGCCAAGTGGTCATCTATGAGAATGACACAAGAGGGAGGTGAATTATGCACAATACAAAAATATGAAATTTAAAACATAAATTTTGCACAATAATATCCAAACCACAAATAAACACAGGATTTTAGAGAGGAAACTCATCAATTAGGAAAAACCTCTATCCTATCTCTCAACAAGAATTTTTTCTTGTCACAAGTAAGCAAATTCACTATATTTCCACTTTAAATCGAGGGTGGTAAACATCAAATTGCAACAGCCACTTTCTTATACAACCCACAATAAGGTAATTTTATTCTTCTTTCCAAGAAGAACGTGAATTCCACACTTGGAAACAAATAACAACAATAATCAAAAGAGTAAAGTGTTACAAAAATCCTAGAGAGCCAATAGTGTGAATATCATGTGTAAGAAATATGCTCCAAACTAATTAAAATTTACTCCACAATAATCTTTCCTAAATATAAGTTTTTGCAGGTAAAAGATGGAGTAACCAATTGATCTTTTTAAATAAACTTGCACGCTAGAAAAGATTTTCTAAGAATACTTTGAAAAGTGCCATATAAGTGTAGATTCAATGATAAATGTTTACCCCAATAAAATTTTTAAAAAATGATCTATACTAATCACATGAAAGTAAGAAGTAGATACCCAAATAATGATCAATAACAACTAATCAATAATAGAAACCTTGAGGATCAGAGCACTTAAAAAGAAATGCTTGAAAGCTTTGTGCAGGCAAAGGAAGCTTTTGTTGTTGGAGAATTTTTGCTTATAAAAGAATAAAAGTTAATGTAATATCATGTGTATGTATTAATGAAGGAATAAATAAGTATATATAGAATTTTTCATTAGTCTCCGACGTTTGGAGTAGAAACTGCATTTAATAAATTAGCCGTTTATTAGAATGAAGGTCAGATTAATCATGTGACTAATTTTTACGAAGATTGGTAACTGTCAAGTGGTTATTACTTTTCAATTAAATAATGCATGGGTAGTTATATCACCGGAAGAATAATGAAAATCATTCATTAAAAAGTATGTACTCGACGGGAGTCTTATGGAAAGACATGCAATGTCAATATGTGAAAAATGTATACGTTGATTATAAGGTTAACAAGTTAAAGTGGGTAGATGAATAGTTAATTAAGCGTATGATAAAATAAATTACAAAAATAATGTGATTTATTAAATATTTAATTAAATAAATTTTGAAGTTATGTGCATACGTGTTAATGCCTCTTTAACATGCAATATTAAGATATAATGCAAAACAATATAATAATAATTTTGTAAAACATCAAAATTAACTAATGTATTAACAATCTGCTATCGACGGGGAGACTAAATAGACACTCCTTCCTTCAGCAATTCGCGGACTGTGGCCTCCAGCGTGCTAACGTGATTCCATCGAGCACCTAATGTTGCTGTAGACTAATTCAAGATTAATTAACCAAATCAAAGAATTAAGTTCCTTCATGGAACTTCAAAAGGTAAATTCAACCTCTCATGTAGTGGAGTCAATGGAAGATCTCTTATGCTTTATTTGTACTGGTGGCTGAGCTTCATACACAAGTCTAAACAACATTCTAACAAACTACAACATACAACTTGCTTGTGACCTTCAATAGATTTCTAATAATTCCTAATTTCTCTCAAAGATTCTAACCCTCAGTTTAGACTTAAAAGCACACAAAATAGGTTGAACATATAGCTAAGAGCAGCAGCTCCTAAGGGGTCTAGTTCAACTAATGATTTGAATCTCTAAACTTTACTATTAGCAATCACAATCACTCCTGGATGTTTCTAATATGTAACCAAGACCTTGAAACTAAGCTTCAGAGCTTCTAAGACTCTAATGGCAGTCGAAGTTGACTCAACACAGGTCTGGGGTTAACTTTGAACAAGAGAGCAATTCAAATCCAATTGGAAGTGAATTCAAACTTAATTCAACCTACTGAAACTACTGGAACTAAGAACTGTAAGGATTGAGTACTCTCATGAGATTTGCAGGGTCGACACCTATGTTGATTAGTGGATGTGCTTGGCAGAAGGAATGAGGGTTCTAACGAGTCTACACATGATAGATTCATGCTTAGTGAGGTCTAGTGAAGCTTCCAGACCTATCGCAAAGATCTAAAAGTGAAGGAATGATGCTACTGATCTTCATCGAAGTTGGAGAAGGAAGCGAGGTTCAAAACAATAAACATAACAGAATTCAATTCTAATGGAAGAAAAATGATGTGTGAGTGATAAGAAGTTGTTTGGAGGTTGTTAGGATTTGTTGGAATCAGTTGAGCATAGGTCTAAGATCATCGGAGATATAGACAGTCACTGAATGTCAACAATGAAGATGACTGAGGTCGACAGAGATCTATACTTCATGAATCACCACAATAAGCAGCTCAAAGGCTTCCTTGCAACCTAAGGAAGCAAAAGAACCTCTTAATTAGATCAGAGATTGATCCAAGAAGTGATTTGAACTCAAGTCAGTTGGAAAATAAAATTGAGGTAGTTTGATCAATAGAATAGTTGGATCTTGAACTTTGGGCGAAATGGCCCCTTGAAGGTTACGAAGGTGGGCAAAGGGCCAATTTGTGTGTGGAATTAGCAGTGAAGCTCGCCAGAGCCGTGGCTGAGCTCCAATGAGTGTAGAATTGGGCTTATAACATATAGTAGGTAATAATAGGGGAAAGAAAGTGGGATGGTGTCGTGGAGAGGTGTAGAAGGTGAATAAGGGATCAATTGCATGATAAAAGGTCAACAATCACAAATTTGGTGATGCCAATAATGGAGAAGATAACAAAATCAAAGTTCTAAGCTACCTAAATCTACAAATAAAAGAGCTAAAGATACACTAAAGGAGGTAAGTTTGGAGACCTTACTTGGACGAAAGGGTGAGAGTAGCTCCAGAGATAGCTCGCTAATAATAGCCTAATTTATTATCCTAATTGACTTAATCTAGGGCTAACTCCTTAGTGAAATCTTGCATTTAGAATGTAAATATTGCATTTAGAGCATGTATGCATATTTAGGCTCTATGTTTATTTTATTCCTAATTATCTAATTTTAAACTTTTGTGAATAATATAGGTTCAAGATGTAGAGAATAACATGGAGTCATAAGCGGAATGGAAAATAAAGTTACAAAGCTAGGAGCTAGTCAAAGGGCAAGAAATGATTAAAGAAGAAATGAAGATCCAATTAAAGAAAAAGAAAGAGAAGGACTAGGATAACCTAACCCTACCCTTAAAACCTTAGGATGCCCTTATTCCAGAACCTAGCCAGCCTATTCTAGATCCAATCCCCAACCTAGAACCTAATTAGGATCCACTTAAACTATTTAGAAGCTTCCCCAACCTAATTACACACTCACACACATGTAAACTTGGACCAACACTAAAATTGGATGTCCAAACACCTCTCTGGACATCTAATTTAAACAGACCAAATATCAAAATCCTTCCCAAATGCACCTGTAGCCTATAACTCTACTTTGGATGTCCAGAACACCCTCTGGACATCTGACTTTACAGTATAAGATGTCCAGACACCTTCCTGGACATCCAGAACCCTTCTTCACCAAGAAAGGCGTACATTTATGGAGAAGATGGTATTGCCAAATTTTACTAGTAGTTTTGTGATATAATCTCTCCTTTGTTTCTTCCTCTCTAATTGCATAAAAAATAAAAGTTTGTCCATCCTAAGTATTTATAGGATGAACTTCCTCTAATCACAGGCTTTCTTCCATTCCCATGATCTTCTGACTTGGCTATTAATAGTATTTAACCGAGTAACCGTCGTATGATTGTAGGCTTAAATATTAGCACAACGGTTGTATGTTCATCTTCAATCAATGCGGTTAATAGTTGAGTTAGTGATTTCCCAGGTTAAGCAAAATCCATCTGGTAGTCGGGTAGTCAAATTTGCTGAAATGCCTGATAGCTAGATCCCTTTGGACGCCCGACACTTGGATCCGTTAGAAAATTTTTCTCCCTTATCATATTACTTCAATTTATATTTTTACATATCTTATCAAAAATAAGAAAATAAAGTTTCAACTTAAGCTACCACTACCACCACTTCCATCAATATGTTGAATTTTTAATGGTCTAGGTATTACAAAAATTAACATCTTTGAATAAATGGGATGAGTGTCTCAAATTCAAGCTAAATTTGCAATTCTTGTTTCTTAATTATATTAGTTTAAATCCCTAAAGTTTTACTAGAATCCAGAATATAAGTAATGCGCTGTAAATAGGACAAACGTTAGTGCTATTCATTTTTTTTTTTTGTTAAACTCTGATCGGCGGTAGAAATCGACGGAAAGGGAGTAGAAATCGGGCAAACGTTCGTTTATTTATTATTGTTATTTATTAATGTCTAGGTTAAAAAAAAATCATTTTAAAAATTAATTGAATCATTTGTCACTTTATCTTATCCTTCGAACTTTATATCGTTATTAATGTATCTTTTTCTACACCTGAAGGTTCCTGTTATATGTGTGCATGTTAAATTCAAAAAATAGGGTGGACATTCGGTGGACAAGGTATCATTCATGTTGTTCACTTACTTTTTATTAAACTTTGATTTACTGACATTGTGGCAATGGAAAATACAATTGTTATCGTTCACTTTTTTTTTTACTTTAATTTGTCATCCATCCATTGGCCAACGCGTGGCATGCAACGGCCATCAGCAGAATTGTAGAAGGGACCGGAATTAAGAGGAGCACCCAAATAAAAGCGATGAGCATACAATTGTAAACGTTAACATGCTTTACGATGTAAGAGGTTAAGGGCAATAAAAAAAGTACCATCAAGTGATGTTGTCCATCATTACTTAAAAGAATTATTATCATTTCTAAATTAGTAATGAAATTATTTTATATAAATGTATCTTAATTTAAAATGGTGGAAACTTTCAAATGAGATTGCTCACCAAAATTTGAATATAAAATTTAGATTTTCGAGTTATTTCATTGAAGCCTTTTTATGATTTTGGCTATGATTTTTTGTTCTTTCGAGATGGGGGGTTTATATGATTATATTTGAATATTTTATTTTATCTATTTTGAAAAGAAATAGTTAACATTAAAATTTAAAATTTTAGATACAATTATCTCTGAAAAAATATCTTTCTCTTGAATAGATTTGACATTCGAACTATAATGGTGCATTAAAATGGAAGTTAAAAATTAATATATAATTTGTAGTCTTAACTAAAAGAAAACAATTACATTGTTGGAGCTAAGGATCTATTTGGAGGTGGAATAAAATAATATAAGGATAGGTTAAAATAAAATAAACGAAGATAAGTGTTTGTTTGGATAATAGATTAAAGAGAGGGATAAAATAATTAATATATTAATATGATATTAGTGAATATTTATTTAATAGTATAAGTGAAATCAAAGAATATTTGTGGATATTTATTTAATATTAAAGTGAGAGTAAAGGATGAAATGGATATTTGTTTACTAATTAGAAATAATAAAAAGTACTGTGAGTTAATTTAAATGATTAAAAATAATTATGTAAAAATTTATATTGAAGTGATTAAGGAGACATCAACAAAAATTTGGACGAAAAAAATTTGCAAAGTCCATCTACCAAATGAAGCATAAAAGAAAGCAATGGTCACCTAGGTATCTTCTGGGGATAATTGTGTTTCTGTCTCTTCAGACGTGGATTTTTCCGTATGATGCGAAACAGAAGAATAGTATGCAGGGCACATGATTTCAGAGGGAAGAGACAAATGTAATAAAACAAATCTAATATCAGTTAAGAAAAATTAAAAGGGATGAAAAATGAGAGACATGCTGTTTTTCACGATGTTGTTCATGTGTTTCTTATTTTGTGGTAATCGTCGATAATTTTAATGTTATCAAGTAGTATGTGTTACCATATTTTATTGTTGTGTTTTAAGATTACATGTTCTCATATGATTATTTTTCAAAAATATTGGGGTTAACACATGTAAGAAGGAATTTTCCCATGCTCTTTTTTCTTGCTCTATGCTCGTGATGCATGGTAACTTCTTCAATATCAGGTATGTGTACGAAGAGTTTTGTGTTGTGTTTATCTCATGTTGTGTTGTGTTTGGAATATTACAATTTCTGCTACGTTTCTCGTTCTCTCTCTCTCTCTTTCCGCTATCCATGAGAGTGGTTTTGTACTACATACACGTATGTATTTTCTCTTTTCATTGTGTGCTTCATTTTCATGAATGTTATGTCATTCTCTAATGATTCCTCCACCGACATGGTAGTGCTCTGTACTTCGACTGATCAGTACATGACACATCGACACCTAGAACATCGAACACAACCATATGCACACATTGCACTCGAGCAAGCCTTTATATATACCTTGTGTGATGCAGATTTAGTCGTGAATTATGACTCCGACGTATTATTACCCAAAAGGGGTTGGTTGAAACCTCACGTCCAAGGTTCACTTTCTGCATGCTTGTACGTATGTGTGTACAGGAGAATTATCAAGGACCGTTGTGATCCTTTTCTTGAGCAAAATATCCGCATCTAGTAATATATTTAATGATCCAAACTACTACTATAAATGGTTATGTAATTAAGAAAATATTATTTGATGTGGTTATTGCGAGTAAAATAAATAAAAAATAAAAAGAATAGCATAAATATTATAATTAAGAAAATATTATTTGTAATAATGATCTGCATAACTTTCATCAAAAAATTAATAACATAATAATGTCCTGCGTAACTTGTGAAAATTGATTGGAGATTATCCATTTGTAATATTATAATTCCTACCCATACAAAAAAAATTGTCTCTTAAAAATAACGAAGGAACTTGTAATGTTTATATCATACTGAAAAAAATACTATGCTCAAGAGATAAACCCCAAGTTATATATAAATATACATGTAAGTACATATATTTATATATATATGTGTGTATATGTATGTTTTGCAAATATATATATGTATGTACGTTTGTATATTGTATGCACATAGATAGAAAAATTAAAGTTAATTAGCTAAATCCTAAGCAACCAATTCTTTACTTATGAAATTCTCAGGGTTACAACCAATCCATAACTACATTGAAGGAACATAGCGTTTGAATGGAGTACCAGTGACAGTTACTGTTTTTTTATTTTTTTTAACTCCTATTTATAATGGACAGCAGCGGCTCATTTTACTGCTACCGTTTCGGTCTTGTGTTTTTATTTGCTATGGGTAGCATCGACTTTTTGTTTTTTTAGCTTCACTCTGACAATCTAAAGCTCTATTCATCTACCTGTCTATAAATATATACGGATGCCTTTTCATTTTTAGAGTAAAATGTACGATAAGCGTGGTATATATGTTAAACTTATATGTGATGATTTAAAAATACTTTTTTTATATTAGGATTTTAGATTTTTCTTTTACAAGTATATAAAAATATATGTTATGATGTATTCTTTAACGTGCGTCCACCACTTAACAAAATATATTGATATATTTTGATTTTTAATCGTTTATTTTTATTTTTCACCAATAAAAATTAAAATATACCGATATTTTCAATTGCTCTTACACTTATGAAAAGTGATTTTTTACTTGAAAAGTAGTATTTTAAAAATATACTTTATACTTTACAAATGAAAATTTATTTTTTATCGGTGAAAAGTTAAAATATATTAATATATTTTTATTTTTAATCTTTATATTTTAATTTTTAGTTGAAAAAAATAAAATACATCGATTAAAACTGACACATATTGTAATATATATTTCTTTACATTTTAAATTATAATAATTTTTTAACTTTTATAATCCCGAAACAAAGTTGAATATAAAACTAGACATTCTAAAATATTTGAATTGGCATCGTTGATCAAAAGACGTCGATTGTTTGTAACGTTTGGATCATAGAAAATTTAGCATTAATGTTGATGAGAGGTGAGGATATTCTAGATGAGTCATATCCTTAATACAGATGAATAGACGTGAATAGGGTATTGTTTATGTAAATGTTAACGTCGATTCATTTGGTTTTCTCCACCATCGTTCGCCTTATTTTTTTTTTGCTACCGCAATCCCCTACTCTCTCTCATATTTTTTTCTTTTTTTACTTTTATTTTATTTTTCTTTTATATTATTTAGCACATCCGCACTGTTTCAAATTTTATCTCCACTATCAAATTCTTCATCTTGTATTTTTTTATTAGAGATTAATATTGAGTATGTTCCTCTAAGAATATGAAATAATACATATATAAAATCAAACAGTGTAAACGTAATCTAAGATATCGATTAGAAGTTAAAATAAATCAGGTAATTTATTTTGTAATGCGTTGTGTTTTTTTATTTTCAATAGGCTTTTTTACTTTTCATTGGTCGAAAACTAAGATACACCAAACAATATATTTTACGATGTGTGATGTATTGATTTTCCACCGATCGAAAACTAAGATGCATCACTTGAAAATTATGTTAAACTTTTATATGATTGACTTTTGTACACATACAGTGATTGACTTTTACATTCTTACAACAACACAGACTAAAACTTATTAAGTAAATAATATATGTTGTACATGTATTATGTATGTATATATATGCATATATACATAGCTATATCTTTTATATGAATAGACTTACAATATTAGAAAATTGACTTTTGCTAGATGTTTATTTCACCTTTAGATCATATGTTACAACAGGTTCTGCCTAAACATCTTAGAAGGGTAGCATAATAGATTTTACTTGATATTTATTTTGATTAAACATCTCATCATCTAAATATTTTGAAAAATAAATGTCCAAAAATAATTTTTTTTCATGCAATTTATTATAGATGTATGCCCATATATTCGTACAGAAGAGGAACAAAGGAAACCTATAGACATGATAACACTAGTAGTAAAAACAATAATCATCGTCTTTCTAATCTTTGGATATTTTACTGAAGGGTTAATTCTTGTATGTTTGCGATGTGAAGCTCCACCGCATAAATTTAGAATTTTCAAGAGAAAGCATGAGTTTTACAAAACCCAAGCATATACAAGTGTTAAAGTCCCAAGTAGCATTGACCACTTTTTTTTGAAAAAAAAGGGAAAATAAAAATACTTTTTCACATTCAAATCTACCTTTTCAAGGTAGATTTCTCAAAATCTAATAAAATTTCTTCCTTCCCAAGGAATATGTTTTGTGTTTAAATTTAAATTTTTTACCCTGCACACTGCACAGTGCATCGCACAACACATATACACTATCCTTGTTCTTTTGAGATGTATATTTTCTTCATTGGCTTTTTAGTTGTATTTTTAAATATACTAATATGGGAAGGAGGTTCATTTGTAGGCCTCGTTTAGGTTTTCTTTTCTTTTAGGTTCATTTTTTAAATCTATTTTTTTAGGCGTGCGGCAGTCGATGCTTCGACAAGATGAGAGGTGTACTACTCTCGTGCATGGTGGCGTATGCTCTCATGGCAATAGGATGCTACCATAAGGAGGGTAGAGGAGCAGAAGGAGGGGAGGAGGTCGATAGTGGTGGTGGAGGCAATGTGCGATAGTGGTGGCAGTGTGCGATGGGTGGTGCTCCAATGGAGGTACTAGGACAGGCAAGAGGATGTTGGAACCATGTTCCACATCTTGTTTTGGTGTTAACAAAATTATCATGGATTAATGTTTGCAATTGAGTTCTTTTCAGATTTAGGTGAAGATCAAAGCAAACAGGAAGTGATGAAGGCATAATGATGAGAAAGAGAAGATGATGACAAGGAAGAGGCAAGATGACAAGGATGAGTCGAGGAGAAGAAGATCATCTTCGACCTTTAGTTTTTTAGTTTAAGTTTTTCTATTTATAGATTGTATATGCCTCTTAACAAAAAAATCATAACTTAGATCGTAAAATCAATTAGAGATAAATTAGGATATATATTGCGAACATTTTCAAAGTACGTAATGAATTAAAATACTTAAAATAGGTACTTGTAAGCAAGTACCGGTACTGTTCATCAGTACTGGTATTTACAAGGCATAGGTTTGAGAATTCGTCTCAAACTGTGAACAAGTACCGGTACCAACCATGAGTACCGGTACATGTTGGCCACAGGTTGAAGCCTTAATTCTGGCCTGAACCTTACAAGTACTGGTACCAATGATAAGTACCAGTACCATTGTAGTTTCCCACTAGGAGGGGGTGAGATCAGCGTAACGTAAAAAATGCGGAATTGAAATATAAACAATCTCACATGATGCAATCACACAAAGTACACAAAGTATTTTTAGGTGGAAACCCAAACCAGGTGAAAACCACCACCTAACCCTCTCGAGTTAGGATTTTCCGATCAACCAAGTTGATCAAAATCCACTAAATGAATCACTTTAAACGAGGGTGATTCAACCTCAAATACAACCACGCTACTTAGACGAGGGTAGCGTACCTCAACCCCTTCTCTTCACGAGAAGGATTTTGTCTCGCGAAGGAGACGGGAATTCGCAAAGCGAATACCCAACCAAATAACAAAGATAAAACAAGTAATCCTATAGAGCCAACAAAGTAATATTTAACCTAAGCTTCTATAGGAAATAGGATGCTTCCCTTTGAAAGGAGTGCGTCGACGACGTGGATGCGTGTACCACGCAACGGCGCAACATCGCTCTCGTGAACAACGGCGGAAGAGCGGGTGCGCAACAGCTTGATGCTCTCAAGAGAATGGAGCTTGAGCTTGCAGAGCAAGAGCTAGCTAGGACACAAGAGAGTGGAAAGTGTATTACAAAGTGTTTCTTGTGTATCTTGGTGTGTCTAGGTGTGTCTTTGTGTTGCAAAGGTTCCCCTCTATTTATAGAGGCCTTAGGAAGGCTTTGGAAGGCTTAGGAAAGGTTCCATAGCCGTTGGGTGCAAAGCCCAAGTGAATCAGCCCGAAATCAGGAACAATCATTGTTCTGACAGGCTTATCAGACGTCTAATTCTGGCATCAGACGTCTGGAAGTTCACTTTAAGACGTCTGATTTCAAGGTCAGACGTCTGATTTTGGGCGGGTCTCTTCCTGAGTTGGATAAGATCTAAACAGGGTTCTAGCGCAAGTCCATCAAACGACATATAGGACGTCTGGCACTAAGTCTGGACGTCTGGAAACCTACTTTTTCTGTGGGAATGGATTTCCAAACGTTGCAACGGCTAGAAAATCTCTGAGAAGAGATTTTGGGTCAGCCGAGGCAAAATGGTCAATTATCAGACGTCTGGAAAGTCCTATGGACGTCTGATAAGGCTCTAACGGTTACATTCTTGAGTGTTTGCTAAGCCAGCCAACGGTCCACTAATTGGACGTCTGGCAAAGTCATCAGACGTCTCCTAAGACGTCTGGTTTAAGGTCTGGACGTCTGATTTCATCAGACAGAACTAACTATGTCCAGCCTAAATGTTATCAGACGTCTGAATCAACAGTCAGACGTCTTAAAACACTTTATCAGACGTCTGATTTTGGAATTAGACGTCTGGAAATGCTGTTTGAACCTTATATTGGTTTTCTAAGTTCTCTACAGAAAACCTAAGTATCCTAAGGTTGTGCCGGTGTTCCTAGGACTACTGTTAGGGTACTTTGAGGCTCTTTAACATGATTTTCTAAGAAATAAAAAGAGCAAGAAAATAAAGATAAGAGTACATGAAAGAAAGAACAGAATTCTATCATATTCTTCTTGTCCTTCCATCTTCAATATATCGCTCCTCGCAAATCTTCTCTGTTCTCCATCAAGCTCCTCCAATCCATCCTGGATGCGAGCTCGAGTTCCGTCTAAACATGTCCACATTTACAATTGACCTGAAATCTAAGACTCCAAGTGCAAATGTTAAATAACACGTGTTTTGTTATCATCAAAATAGATGATCGTGGTGCTCTAGCACCAACAATGACTCATGTACTGGTGGCAGTGAGCTGCTAGTATCGGTACAAATACTTTAGTACCAGTACCAGCTAGCCGTTGGTCCAAACAGAACGGCTATAATATTAATTTTGATAATGTGAACGTTGGAATTAAATCCCAACATCTAGTAGATGAGTATCATAGGTCCTAAACTCTATAAAATGACCTTAGGACTCTTTGTTTGCACACAAGATATACAAGAGATATTAGAGAAGATTCTAGAGCATATAATTCATATTTTCCACCTCATATTCAAGAGAAGAAATCTTCTTTGCTACTTTCCAATCGTGCTACGGATTTGCAAACACATTGACGTGTTTTCTCACTCATGTTTCAAGGCAATTCACATTCATTCTAAGCTCTCAAATTAGTAATATCATTGTTGAGAGGCTTAGGTTTTAGTTGTAAGATTCTTTTTGTCTTACACCTGTCCTTTCATTTGTATTTGAGCATTTGCTCGTTGGGTTGTAACAAATCTGTTGCTGTAATTGGGTTGAGGTAACCCGTGAATTACCTCGATTAGTAAATTAATTCTCTCGAGGTTGAGAGAATTGGGTTAAAAATCCTAAGCTGGAAGGCTTAGGTAGTTGAGTACCCACTATACATATTGTGCCTATTTCTGTGGTTTGATTGATTGTGCAAATTTTCTTGTTATTACTGATTTTGTGTTTGAGTTTTTGTGCGCGTAGCCATATATCCTATCTATTAGATCCAACAAGTGGTATAAAAGCCAAGTTGCGAGAAGACATAACAAATCAACTCGCAATGGCATCCAAATCAAGGTGCACCGAAGGACAGTCACCCACCCATCCTCCCTATTTCGATGGGATGGACTACGGGTATTGGAAGAGGAGGATGCAAGTCTTCCTCAAAGCAATGGACGAGGAGTCTTGAATTCTCATTCAAGAGAAGTACACGAATCCGGAGCCACAAGAAGGCGTAGCTTGGACGGTGGATCAAAAGAAGAAGATCATGGGTAACGCAAAGGCAATGAATGCACTTTATTGTGCATTATCAAGGGAGGAGTTCAACCGAATTTCAGCATGTGAGTTCGCATATGAAATTTGAAACTCTCTTGAGGTCACCTACGAAGGCACTCACAAGGTAAAAGAAACCCGTATTTCTATTCTAACCGAAGGATATGAGTGTTTCAGGATGACGAAAGGAGAGTCAATCAAAGGAGAGATTGAACCCCATGAAGAATCTAGGAGTCAAACTAAAGGAGGAGCAACTTGTAAGAAAGATCTTGAGATCACTTACAAGCGATTGGTCTCCAAAGACCACAGCGATCCAAAAGGCAAAAGATCTATCCACTCTCCCCTTGAATGATCTGATTGGAAACCTCATGGCATATGAAGTTCAATTGGAGAACATAAAGAAGAGCGAGGAGAAGGCAACAAGCAAGAAGAAAAGTATTGGTTTTAGAACAACCATAGAGGACTCGGACTTAACAACATCGGAATCTGGAGACGAGGAGATGGAAATACTTCTAGGAAATTCCATAAATTCCTCAAGAAACAAGGTAAGCAAGTCAATAAAATTTCAACTAATATTATTTGCTATGAGTGCAAGAAGAAAGGCCACTTGCGAAAGGATTGCCCCTTAAACAAGAAGGAGGACAATAGGAAAGAAACAAAGGATATCAAGAAGAAGAAGAAGAAAGCATTTAAAGTGACATGGGATGATAGTGACTCTGACATGGACACCAACTCGAGCGAATCAGATGATGACGAGGTCGCACATCTTTACTTGGTAGCAACTACGGAAGACATGGATAATGAGGTAAACCCTGATTTCTCTTTTGAAGAATTATTAGAAGCATATGAAGAACTATATCAAAAAGCTAGGTCATTTAAAAAGGAAAATAAGGTTTTAAAAAATAATTATCAAACATTAGAAATAGATAAATCATGTTTAGAAATGAAATTAGAAATGTGAAAAGAGACTAACAATCAGTTGCATGCAAAGATAGTAGAATTAGAAGATATTTATGAGCACTTTGAAAGTACTTTAAATAATCTCAAAACAACAACTAGGTTAAATACTGAATTTTGTGATACACTAAAATCAAAATTTCAGAGTAAAAAGAATACACAAAATGAATCACATGCAGCTAGACATGCATGAATGTACCAAAAGGCCAAAAATTCCAAGAATTATAGATCTAACACAAGAAAGGTCTATAAATCTTAAGATTTTGTTATAACCCGGGGCATCAAGCGTCGTTTAAGACGTCTGGGAAGTGGTCCAGACGTCTGGTCAGATGTCTGGAAGCCTTCCCAGACGTCTGGAATTAAATTTTTTCGACGTACGGGTTCGCGTCTGCGTGCGAACCCGCCGCCCTCCTTCTTCTCTTTCCTCCCTCCCTGCAGACAGCTTTTTCTCTCTCTCCCCTCGGCAGCTTACAAATACACCTCTCTCTCCTTCACCCTCATTCCACCGCCTCTTCTTCTTCCCCCTGTTAGCGAGAGGGCGAGCGGGTGAGAGTGGCAGCAACGGCTGCTGCGAGTGTGTGGGGAGGGGGGCTGTTGCGAGAGGGAGAGGGAGCTCGACCGCGAGGGTGCGAACTCGCCGGGGCAGCCAGAGCCGACCGGCCGGTGCGCAGCAAGCGTGTGGTGCCGCGGAGGAGCTGCTGCAGCTCATGCAGCAGGCAGGCGCGGCACGGTCGTGCGCTACGGGCTGAAAGCGAAGAGGTCCTGATTCTAGAAAAATTGCCCAGAATCAGACGTCTGGACTTATGTCCAGACGATGCAAGAGACGTCTGGAGGAAGGTCCAAACGTCTGAAAGGTACGTTATTTTTACCTCCTTTCGCGTGTACAGCCATGCAGTCATTCCGCCGAAGTATTCCGCATCCTTTTATGTTGAGAATGGGCGCGTGTGTGTGCAGGACTTGTTCGGGAAGGCGCAAGGGCATGCCATCCCACACAGATCAGACGTCTGGGCACAGCACCAGACGACGGAGAGGGTCTCCAGACGTCCGGAGTGACAGTCGGACGTCTGGAAACTAAGTCCAGATGGTTCAGCGGGCTTTTAGACGTCTGAAGGACCGCACAGATCAAGGTATGACCTAAGCGATCATTTAAGGCATCTGAAGAAGTTCCAGACGTCTGATTTTGGATAGACTTGTCATTTTTGACCCGTTTAGGGTCCATTCGGAGTCCGTTTTCCGCATTTCAAGTTTCGTTCTTCTTAGATTTAGTTCCTCTACCTGTTTACAGTAATTGTATACTATTCTAAGTAGCTCCTTGTATTGATCCTTGTGTTAGGACCCCGTTCCGTTGCGGCTCTCGGGGTTGCGGAGGCACACGGGCTTGCCGATCACGCCCCCAGTACTCCCGATTTCGCAGGTAGAGTGGCTCTTTATTTTATTTATCAAAAATTATACACTTGTGAAATAATTAATAGAGTCTAAGGCATTGCATGGACCCTAGGACTGAAAAATTAGATTGAATGATAGATCCTAGGGTATTGCATGAATCCTAGGATTGGAAAACTAGATTGAATGATAGATCCTAGGGTATGGCATGAATTCTAGGACTGGAAAACTAGATTGAATATTTATACATTGCAGTTTTGGAAAAGTAGAAAGGAAACGATAACTGCCTGTAATTGGTTAACAGCTACCTGTTTGTGAATGAATAATTATTGTTGAGAACATGAGTTATATGAATATAAAGCTGAAACGATGAAACCTAAATTGGCCGAGTTAAAAGAGCATGAACCCTATGGGGAATTAGGAGTAGAACTCCTAGAAAGTAAATGGAATAGAATTGGGGAAGTGAGCTGGCTCTTGAGTACGAAGTACCAAGGAGAGCAACTGTCCCCTTGTTTAGTGCAGAGCGAAGCTAGCCGCCCCAGGGACCCGGGGTTTGGTTTGGCCACTTTGTACCGACTTTTGGCCCTCGTGTACACAGTACTGAGGAGAGCTACTAGTGTAGGGAGAGTACTAGCTACCCCACGGGCCCCGGGGTTCTGCTAGCCCTCCCACACTGACTTGTTAGGCCCACTGGGCAAACCAGGGTAGTCAGGCGAGGGTGCGCGGACTGTGGAGGGGCAAGACCCTTGTTTTACTGTGGAGGGGCTGGACCCCTGTTACTGAGAGGGCTCTGCCCTATACTGGTTCCGTGTTGTGCTTTGGGGCGCACCCGTTAACGGAAACGACTGACCACATGCCAGCGCAGGGTAGCTACCCGTGCGTTTATCGCGCGTGCCGTAGTCACTGTTACATCTGTCAATGACCTTGGGGTGGTTGACTGAGGGTAGGACCACCACGGGGGACTCTTCCGGCCAGGAGAGCACCACGTGTTACTTCTACTTTTCGGAAAGGACTGCAATCAAGATCATTCCTACAAGGAACATTCAAGATCAAGAGAAAGATCTGAGAAATAATCCAATAGTGAATAAATGAAAAAATTAAAGAAAGAAATTAAAAATATAACAGCTACTGTCCACCTTACTGTTTTTCTTAGCTTTTGGTTGCCACTCTACTCAGTGTTTCGCTGACGTGCCACCTTTGTCACCTTTTCAGGACCAGGTGTTGAGCAGCCAGAGCCGGCGACTGCAGAGGGTGCTGGACCTAGTAGAGCCCAGTAGTGTTACTTGTGTAGTACCCACTGTACTTTTTCTTCTGTTGTAGTGAGTAGTTTCTGTTACCCCTGTAGCCTTTTATTGTAAACTTCATGTTATGTACATGTTTATTTCTTTACTGTTGTGGTGCTGTATACTGTAGTATTTCTTTTCTTTACTGTTATATTTTGTTACTACTAGTTATATACATGGTGAATGTGATTTATTTTACTGCTCTTTTGGTTACTTTCTCGTTGGACGACCGGGTCTTGGGATCAGTCGAGTCAGTCCAATTCTCGTGTCTCGTAGGGATTCGGAAATCAGGTCATAACAAGATGGTATCAGAGCAAGGTCGTCCCGAGAAGTGAACCAACTGACTAGAAAATAACCAATTCACGTGTCTGTAACTAGAGTAGCCACCACAACGTTTCTTTTGACATAAGTTCTTAGATTTCTTTGTTAGATATCGTTTTATATTGACGTGTTTCCATTTTGTTTTTGCGTCTCCTTGCAGGAGATGCCTCGACGCAGGACTAGCGAGGCAGGCCGCGAGCGCGGCCAAGGACGAGGTCGGAGGGGTGGGCGTGTTGAGGTCGATGTTTCAGTGGACCAACCACTGCTCCGGGGCATTCAGGGACAGGACCTCGCCCAGCTGATATGGGAAATAATGCGAGAGGAGCTCCACCCGCCACCACAAGCGCCTCTCCCTGGGGCTGCGGAGGGGGAGTCCTCTGTGGGACCATGCGACGGACGTGGCGCTGGACACGGGGGAGGGGATGGGCTGCCACCGCCCCCACCTTCCTTCGACACTTCTGTGCATGAGGCTTCTTTACCTGAAGGTGCACCAGCATCTCCACTGCAGCGCCACTTCGAGCTTTTCGGGCAGTTCCGGAAGCTGAAGCCCCCCTCCTTCAAGGGGGATGAGGACCCGACCGAGGCGGAGGACTGGCTCAAGCAGATCGAGAAGGTTTTCAACACCCTTCGCCCCCCGGTGGAGTGCCGCGTGGCCTTTGCACGTACCAGCTGGAGAGCGCGGCACACAGGTGGTGGAGGGCGGTCAGGGGACAAGAGAGGGACGAGCCTACCTGGGACCGGTTCGTCACCCTCTTCTGCGAGCAGTACTTTCCCCAGACGTGGCCGGACCAGAGGAGGCGGGAGTTCCACACTCTCCGCCAGGGGACGATGACCGTGAGCGCGTACCGCGTGCGTTTTTTGGAGCTGTCTCACTTCGCAACGACAGCAGTGGCCACTGAGGAGGAGCGCCTTTGGAGGTTCACCGAGGGGCTCCGGCCTGCGATTAGGGGGTAAGTCAAACCCCTGAAGCTGCCTACGTTCTCGAGGGTGGTAGAGGCAACTATGACATACGAAGAGACCAACCCGTCCGCGCGAGATACTGACATCGGGCGGAAGAGGCCCTATCAGCCAGACTTCTCACAGGGTCGGCGGGAGAGGAGACACGTGGCGCTCGCAGGAGAGCCATCACATTTTTCAGGGCCATCAGTGTCCTTTGGGGGCCCTCGACAGGGGCCAGCAGCTAGCACTGGACCCCCGCCCAGTCGACAGCAGGGACCCACTGAGGGCAGGAGTCGGGTTCCCCTCTGCTACCAGTGTGGCCAGCCGAGCCACATCAGGAGGGACTGCCCGTCTAGGGCAGGAGGTCAGTAGATGCTTCCCGCGCCAAGCATTGGAGGGCGAGCAGGAGGCCGCGATTTCCAGGCGTGAGGAGGACAGCAGTCACGGGGAGGGTACCGGCCAGCAGCTACCCGTCCGGCGCAGAGTGTGGCTGCTTCGTCTGCACCTAGGGCTGAGGGGCGTATCAACGCCCTGACACACAGGGATGACAGAGCTTCAGGATCAGTGGTAGCAGGTATGGTTTTAATTTCTGGCAGACTCGTTTACACGCTTTTCGATTCTGATGCTACACACTTGTTTGTCGTCGCCAGTTTCACGGTTAGTTTGGGCCAGGATTACATGCTGTTGAGGATCCGTTCGTGATCAGAGGTCCGAGTGGTCAGTTGTTTGTAGCTGGGGAGGTATACACGAGTTGCGAGGTCAGTGTTGGGGGACACAGCCTTCCCGCTACCTGATTATGATACAGATGGAGGACTTTGGCGTAATTCTGGGGATGGACTGGCTGTCCGCTTACCACGCCTTGGTGGACTGTTTTAGAGAAAGATCGTCTTCTCCATACCGAAGTTGCCTTCTTCCGAGTTCCACGGTCAGCCAGTGGACGGAGGCTTCAGGTGCATTGCTGCACTTCGGGCGGCGAGACTTTTGAGCCAGGGGTGTGAGGGCTTCCTAGCTTGTGTGGTGGCAGAGCCCAGCCCTGTGGCAGACTTCCAGAGTATCCCGGTGGTTAGAGAGTACCCCGCCGTGTTCCCAGACAAGTTGCCAGGACTATCGCCCGAGCGTGAGATCGAGTTTGAGATATCACTAGTACCAGGGACCAGCCCCATCTCCACAGCACCATACAGGATGGCATCACTTGAGCTACGAGAGCTCAAGTCTCAGTTGCAAGATCTTTTGGAAAAGGGCTTTGTGAGGCCCAACGCGTCTCCCTGGGGAGCCCCGGTACTGTTTGTGAAGAAGAAGGATGGTACCCTACGCCTTTGTGTGGACTACCGACAGTTGAATAGGGTCACCATCAAGAACAGATATCCGCTGCCGAGGATCGATAACTTGTTTGACTAGCTGTGAGGTGCCACGGTATTCTCCAAGATCGACTTGGGGTCTGGATGCCACCAGTTGAGGATCAAGGAGGCAGACGTCTCCAAGATAGCTTTCCGCACCCAGTACAGACACTACGAGTTTCTGGTCATGCCGTTTGGGCTGACCAATGCCCCCGCCGCCTTCATGGACTTGATGAACCGGGTGTTTAGACCGTACTTGGACCAGTTCATGGTGGTTTTCATTGATGATGTGCTCATTTATTCTCGAGATCAGACGCAGCACGGACAACACCTGCTGATGGTTCTAGACACACCGAGACGACGTAGGCTGTACGCCAAATACAGTAAATGTGAGTTCTGGTTTAGGGAGGTGACCTTCTTAGGTCATGTGATCTCTGGGGATGGTTTGGCTGTGGACCCAGCCAAGGTCGAGGCAGTGCTCAGGTGGGAGAGACCGCGTACAGTTACTAAGATTCGCAGTTTCTTGGGACTGGCAGGCTACTACAGGAGGTTTATCAGGGGCTTTTCATAGATTGCACGTCCTATGACACAGTTGACCCGGAAGGACGTGCCCTTCACTTGGACTGACGCCTGTGAGATGTGTTTTCAGGAGCTGAAGGAGAGGCTGACTTCGGCTCCCGTGCTCACCATCCCAGACAGTAGTGGCGGGTTCGTTGTGTACATGGATGCCTCTTTGCAGGGGTTAGGGGGTGTGCTCATGTAGAGGGGTCACGTTGTCGCCTACGCTTCACGGCAACTGAAGTCCCATGAGCATAGCTACCCTACCCACGACCTGGAGCTGGCAGCTGTCGTCTTCGCGCTGAAGACCTGGAGACACTACTTGTACTGTGAGACCTTCGAGATTTTCACAGATCACAAGAGCCTCAGATACCTATTTAATCAGAAGGAGCTCAACATGAGATAGAGACGTTGGTTGGAGCTCCTTAAGGACTATGACTGCAGCATTTCCTACCACCCGGGAAAGGCCAACGTGGTGGCTGACGCCTTGAGCCGGAAGGCGCCCGCACACTTGGCCAGTTTACAGGTGCAGAGTTGGAGCCTCTTGGAGATGGGCAGTTGGTGACCCCAAGAGTTACGGGGGCACTGTGGGGCAGTGACTGTGACTCGACAGATGAGGCCAGTGCTGATAGATCGCATCATCACAGGACAGAAGGTCGACCCGTACTTGCAGTCCTTGCATAACAGAGTACTGTCAGGAGACCCTGGAGACTTCTCTTTTACAGACCAAGTGCTGTGCATAAGGGGACGTTTGTGCGTTCCCAGAGATGAGGAGCTGTTGAGAGAGCTCCTGACTGAGGCACACGGTTCCAGATTCACCATACATCCCGGAAACAGGAAGATGTACCATGACTTGAGACGCGAGTTTTGGTGGAGGGGGATGAAGCGGGATGTGGGTGAATTCGTGCAGCAGTGTTTAATGTGCCAGCAGGTGAAAGCCGAGCATCAGAGGCCTGTAGGGCCGCTACAGCCACTTCCAGTGCTAGAGTGGAAGTGGGAGAGCATCACCATGGACTTGGTGGTGGGCTTACCTGTTACCCAGCGAGGACACGACGCAGTCTGGGTAATCGTTGACAGATTGACGAAGACGGTGCGTTTCTTGCCGATCCGAGTCACCTTGGGACCAGCACAGTTGGTAGAGAGGTATATCCGCGACATGGTACGTCTACACAGAGTTCCGTGGGAGATTGTATCCGACCGAGATACCCTCTTTACGTCCCAGTTTTGGGCTAAGTTTCAGCAGGCCCTGGGGACGCGGTTGAGGTTCAGTACAGCTTACCACCCCCAGACGGACGGACAGTCTGAGCGCACGATACAGACACTTGAGGACCTTTTGCATGCCTATGTACTGGACTGAAGGGGCTCTTGGGAGGAGCACTTGCCCCTAGTGGAGTTTGCATACAATAACATTTATCAATCGAGCATCGACATGGCATACTACGAGGCTCTGTACGGACGGAGGTGTACGGCACCCTTGAGTTGGGTTGAGGTGGGGACCAAGTGGGAGGTTGGCCCCAGGCTGATCCGGCAGAGTCAGGAGGTAGTCGAGCAGATTCACAGGCGACTCCGCACTGTCAGGAGCAGGCAGAAGAGCTATGCAGATAGGAAATGCAGGGAGGTGCAGTTTGAGATTGGGGACCACGTCTTCCTTCGCGTTTCACCCATGAAGGGCCTGCAGCGATTTGGGGTGAGAGGGAAGCTCGCACCAAGGTTCGTGGGGCCCTTTGAGGTCTGTAACGACCCGATTCTCGAGTCCCTACGAGACACGAGAACCGGACCGACTCGACTAATCCCAAGACCTAGTCGTCCAATGAGGAAGTAACCAAAAGAGTAGTAAAATAAGCCACATTCAGCATGAATATAACTAGCAGTAACAAAATACAGCAGTAAGAAAAGGAACTACTACAGTATATACCACCACAACAGTAGAACAACAATTATAACATAACATGAACTATAAGTAAAGAAAAGTATAGAGAGTAACAAGAACTACTCACTACAGTGGAACAAAAGGGGTACCAAAGAACTGCGGTAACTCTACTGGACCCTACTCGGCCCAGCGTCATCTGCAGCTACTGACCCTGGCTACTCAACACCTGGTCCTAAAAAGTAACGAGTGTAACACGTCAGCGAAACGCTGAGTAGAGTGGCAACTAAAACTAAAAAAGCAGTAGAGTGTACAGTCACTATTATATTTTGTTACTTTCTTTATTTATGTCTTTTTATTATTTCACGATTTATTTATTTCTCAGATCCTTCACTTGATCTCGAATGTTCCTCGTGAGAACGATCTTGATTGCAATCTTTTCCGAAAAGTAGAAGTAACACGTGGTGCTCTCCTGGCCGGGAGAGTCCCCCGTGGTGGTCCTACCCTCAGTCAACCACCCCAAGGTCGCTGACAGACGTAACAGTGACTACGGCACACGCGATAAACGCACGGGTAGCTACCCCGCACTGGCACGCGGTCAGTCGTTTCCGTTAACGGGTGCGCCCAAGCACAGCACAGAACCAATATAGGGCAGAGCCCTCTCAGTAACAGGGGTCCAGCCCCTCCACAGTAACCAAATAGGGGTCTTGCCCCTCCACAGTCCGCGCACCCTCGCCTGACTACCCTGGTTTGCCCAGTGGGCCTAACAAGTCGGTGTAGGTGAGCTAGCAGTACCCCGAGGCCCGTGGGGTAGCTAGTACTCGCTCTGCACTAGTAGCTCTCCTCGGTACTGTGTACACGAGGGCCAAAAGTCGGTACAAAGTGGCCAGACTTAACCCCGGGTCCCTTGGGCAGTTGGCTCCGCTCTGCACTAAATAGGTAACAGGTGCTTCCCCTGGCACTAGGTACCCAAGAGGCAACACACTTCCACGTCTTTCTTTCTCAGTTCCATTTCATTCTCTTTCCAGGAGTGCTACTCCTAATTCCCCGTAGGGTTCCAGCTCTTTTAACTCAGCACATTTAGGTTTCACCATTCCAGTTTCACGTTCAAACAACCCATGTTTTCAATCATGTTTATTTATTCATAACAGGCAGCCGTTAAATCAATTTACAGGCAGCTATTATTTCCTTTCCACCTTTCCGAGACTGCAATATTTATATATTCCACTAATTTTCCAGTCCTAGGATTTATGTCGTACCCTAGGATCTATCATACAATCTAGTTTTCCAACCCTAGGATTCATGCAATACCCTAGGATCTATCATTCAATCTAATTCTCATTCCTAGGATTCATGCAATGCCCTAGGTTCTATTAATTGTTCCATAAGTGTAACAATTTATGCTAATAAATTTAAAATCCACTCTACCAGCTACAACGGGAGTACTGGGGGCGTGGTCGGAAATCCCGCGCGCCTCCGCAACCCCCGAGACTGCAATGGAACGGGATCCTAACACAAGGATCAAACACAAGGAGTTTTTCAGAATAGTATAAAATTACTGTGAATGGGTAGAGGATTTTATTCTGGGAAGAACGCAACTCGAAACGCAGAAAACGGACTCCAAACAGGCCCTAAACGGGTCGAAAACGACGAAATAGTCCAAAATCATACGTCTGGAACCTCTTCCAGACGTCTTAAAAGGTGGTTCAGATGATACATTTGCTCTATGTAGTCCCTCAGACGTCCAGAAGCCTGCGGGGGCGTCTGGCTTAATTCCCAGACATCCGATGGTCAACCCGGACGTCTGGAAGTCCTCTCCGTCGTCTAGCACTGCAGCCAGACGTCCGATTCACGTTGGATGGCGAGTCTCGCGCCCTCCCGAGCAGAACCTGCACGCACCCATACCCGTTCTCAGTACGACGGGTCGCAGAAAAAAAGAAGAAGACGAAATATCTTACCTGTCAGACGTCTGGACAATCCTCCAGACGTCTTCGTCGTTGTCTAGCTGTAAGCCCAGACATCTGATTCTGGAAAAATTTCCAAAATCATAGCTCCTCTCGCTCTCCGCCCGCGACGCACGGCCGCGCCGCACCCCGTCCGCCTGCTGCTCGAGCTGCAGCAGCCCCTCCGCGACACTCCACACCCGCTGCTCCCCCGCCGGCCGGCTCTAGCTGCCCCGGCAAGCTCGAGCCCTCACGGTCGAGCGTCTCCTCCCTCACGCAACACCTCCTCCCGCACACTTGCCGTGGCCGCTGCTGCCGCCGCTCGCTCGCTCTCGCACCGGCTGGGAGAAGAAGAAGAGGGACACGAAGGAGATGAGGTTGAGGGAGTGGGCGAGGGCCTTTTATGGCCTCACGGGGAGAGAGAGAGAGCACTGCGTCCTGCAGGAGGAGAGAGGGAAAAAGAGGAAAGAGGGTGGCAGTTGCAGGTCTGCGCGCGCATGCGCGCAGACGCAACCCCGTACGCTGCAGAAATTAAATCCCAGACATCTTAAAAATCGTCTTGAAGCCACGTTCGTAACAAGGTCCTAGAGCGGGTTGGACCCGTTGCTTACAGGCTTGCCCTTCCTCCCCAACTTTCTGGTGTGCACGACGTGTTCCACGTGTCCAACCTCAGGAAGTACGTCACCGATCCCAATCACGTCCTGAGTCATGAGAGCGTCGAGGTGGGCGATGACCTGACCTACTCCGAGCGGCCAGTGCAAATTCTCAACAGAGCCGTCCTCAATCTAAGATAGAAGCAAGTACCCCTGGTAAAGGTTTTGTGGAGGAGCCAGCAGTACGAGGAGGCTACCTGGGAGCCTGAGGAGGCAATGCGGGAACGGTACCCGTAGCTTCTCGTAGGTACGTCTTTTCGGACCGGCTTCGGTCCTCTTTGAGTTCGTTATGCATATATCGTTCTTTCCCGCACCCTAGTTAGCACAAGTTTCGGGGACGAAACTTCCTTTGAGTTTGTTATATTGTTATAACCCGGGGTATCAAGCGTCGTTTAAGTCATCTGGGAAGTGGTCCAGACGTCTGGTCAGACGTCTGGAATTAAATTTTTTCGGCGTATGGGTTCGCGTCTGCGCGCATGTACGCGCAGACTGAACCCGCCACCCTCCTTCTTCTCTTTCATCCCTCCCTATAGACAGCTTTTTCTCTCTCCCTCGGTAGCTTACAAATACACCTCTCTCTCCCTCACCCTTACTCCACCGCCTCTTCTTCTTCCCCCTGTTAGCGAGAGAGCAAGCGGGTGAAAGCAGCTGCTGCGAGTGTGTGGGGAGGGGGGACTGTTGCGAGAGGGAGAGGGAGCTCAACCGCGAGGGTGTGAACTCGCCGGGGCAGCTAGAGCCGACCAGCGGGTGCGCAACAAGCGTGTGGTGCTGCGGAGCTGCTGCAGCTCAGGCAGCAGGCCGGCGCGACGTAGCACGGCCGTGCACTGCGGGCGGAGGGCGAGGAGGTCCTGATTCTGGGAAAATTTTCCAGAATCAAACGTCTGGACTTACGTCCAAACGACGCAGGAGACGTCTGGAGGAAGGTCCAGACGTCTGAAAGGTACGTTATTTTTACCTCCTTCTTCTTTTGCGTGTACGGCCATGCAGCCATTCCGCCAAAGTCTTCTGCATCCTTTTGTGTTGAGAACGGGCACGTGTGTGTGCAAGACTTGTTCAAGAAGGCGCAAGGGCATGCCATTCCACACAAATCAGATGTCTGGGCACAACATCAGACGACGGAGAGGGTCTCCAGACGTCCGGAGTGACAGTCGGACGTCTGGAAACTAAGTCCAGACAGTTTAGTGGGCTTCTAGACGTCTAAAGGACTGCACAGATCAAGGTATGACCTAAGCGATCATTTATGACGTCTGGAAGAAGTTCCAGACGTCTGATTTTGGACAGACTTGTCGTTTTCTACCCTTTTAGGGTCCGTTCAGAGTCCGTTTTTCGCGTTTCAAGTTTCGTTCTTCTCAGATTTAGTTCATCTACCTGTTTATAGTAATTGTATACTGTTCTGAGTAGCTCCTTGTATTGATCCTTATGTTAGGACCCCGTTCCGTTGCGGCTCTGGGGGTTGTGGAGGCACGCGGGCTTGCCGATCATGCCCCCAGTACTCCCGATTTCGCGGGTAGAGTGGCTCTTTATTTTATTTATCAAAAATTATACACTTGTGAAATAATTAATAGAGTCTAGGGCATTGCATGAACCCTAGGACTGAAAAATTAGATTGAATGATAGATCCTAGGGTATTGCATGAATCCTAGGATTGGAAAACTATATTGAATGATAGATCCTAGGGTATGGCATGAATCCTAGGACTGAAAAACTAGATTGAATATCTATACATTGCAGTTTTGGAATAGAAAGGAAATGATAACTGCCTGTAATTGGTTAACAGCTGCCTGTTTATGAATGAATAATTATTGTTGAGAACATGGGTTATATGAATATAAAGCTGAAACGATGAAGCCTAAATTGGCCGAGTTAAAAGAGCATGAACCCTACGGGGAATTAGGAGTAGAACTCCTGGAAAGTAAATGGAATAGAATTGGGGAAGTGAGCTGGCCCTTGAGTACGGAGTACCAAGGAGAGCAACGGTCCCCCTGTTTAGTGCAGAGCGGAGCTAGCCACCCCAGGGACCCGTGGTTTGGTCTGGCCACTTTGTACTGACTTTTGACCCTCGTGTACAAAGTATCGAGGAGAGCTACTAGTGTAGGGAGAGTACTAGCTATCCCACGGGCCCCAAGGTTCTGCTAGCCCTCCCACACCGACTTGTTAGGCCCACTGGGCAAACTAGAGTAGTCAGGCGAGGGTGCGCGGACTGTGGAGGGGCAAGACCCCTGTTTGGTTACTGTGGAGGGGTTGGACCCCTGTTACTGAGAGGGATCTGCCCTATACTGGTTCCATGTTGTGCTTTGGGCGCACCCGTTAATGTAAACGACGAACCGTGTGCCAATGCGGAGTAGCTACCTGTGCGTTTATCGCACGTGCCGTAGTCACCGTTACGTCTGTCAGTGACCTTGGGGTGGTTGACTGAGGGTAGGACCACCACGGGGGACTCTCCCGACCAGGAGAGTACCACGTGTTACTTCTACTTTTCGGAAAAGACTGTAATCAAGATCGTTCCCACGAGGAACATTCAAGATCAAGAGAAAGATCTGAGAAATAATCCAATAATTAATAAATGGAAAAATTAAAGAAAGAAATTAAAAATATAACAGCTACTGTCCACCTTACTATTTTTCTTAGCTTTTGGTTGCCACTCTACTCAGCGTTTCACTGACGTGTCACCTTTGTCACCTTTTCAGGACCAGGTGTTGAGCAACTAGAGCCGGCGGCTGCAGAGGGTGCTGAGCCTAGTAGAGCCCAGTAGTGTTACTTGTGTAGTACCCACTGTACTTTTCTTCTATTGTAGTGAGTAGTTTCTATTACCCCTGTAGCCTTTTATTGTAAACTTCATGTTATGTACATGTTTATTTATTTACTGTTGTGGTGGTGTATATTGTAGTATTTCTTTTCTTTACTGTTGTATTTTGTTACTGCTAGTTATATACATGGTGAATGTGGTTTATTTTACTGCTCTTTTGGTTACTTTCTCATTGGATAACTGGGTCTTGGGATCAGTCGAGTCGGTCCGATTCTCGTGTCTCGTGGGGATTCGGGAATCGGGTCGTAACAAGATGGTATCAGAGTAAGGTCGTCCCGAGAAGTGAACCAACTGACTGGAAAATAACCAATTCACGTGTCTGTAACTAAAGTAGCCACCACAACGTTTCTTTTGACATAAGCTCTTAGACTTCTTCGTTAGATATCGTTTTATATTGACGTGTTTCCGTTCTACTTTCGCGTCTCCTTGCAGGAGATGCCTCGACGTGGGACTAGCGAGGTGGGTCGCGGGCGTGGCCGAGGACAAGGTCGGAGGGGTGGGCGTGTTGAGGTCGACGTTTCAATGGACCAGCCACTGCTCCCGGGCATTCAGGCCCAGGACCTCGCCCAACTGATACGGGACATAGTGTGAGAGGAGCTCCACCCGCCGCCACGAGCGCCTCTCCCTTGGGCTGCGGAGGGGGAGTCCTCTGTGGGACCACGCGACGGACATGGTGCTGGACGCGGGGGAGGGGATGAGCCACCACCGCCCCCACCTTCCTCCGACACTTCTGTGCACGAGGCTTCCTTACCTAGAGATGCACCAGCATCTCCACTGCAGCGCCACGCGATGGACAATGCTTGAACATAAGTAAAGTAAAGCTTAAAAGAAGGAAGGAGAGAGAGAGAGGGGACGACAAAGCAACCACGGTGGTGGAGAGGGCTCCGTCGGCGACTCGTCTCCAGCGAGTACAAAAGGGCTTAAAGGTAGCTAGGAGGGGGTAGAATACTTGCAAATGGAGTGAATGCTCCTCATGAGTGGTTGGAAGGGGTTTAAATAGGAAGAAGGGGTTTTAGCGATGTCCGATACGTCGCTAAAACCCTTCCCAAAATGTCAGTGAAGGCCCCTGCCCACCGGTCGCTTGCCTGCGACTGTGCTTCTTCGCGCCTGATTCGTGTGCACACGTCGTAAGCCGTCCGATCCCGCGTGGGGCACGCGCCTGGATCGCGCCCTCACCCCCACGTCATCGCGCGCGTCTGGTCAGGGAGCATTTGCGGGCTCCACGTCTCGCGATCGCACCCGTCCGCTGCTGATCGGGCGGTCCAATTTCGCCCGCGCGTGCCTTTGCCTCCGCATTTTAGCGCAGCGCGATTCGAACCCACGTCGAGTGAGGGCGGATGAGTGCTTCGACCACTGCGCTGCCCTGCGTGGATGGTCGCGGTTGCGCGTCGATGCTCGATTGCTACCAACCATTGGATGAAGATCCGACGGTCGTGATCTGCTCGGGTGAGGATTGCAGTGATGGTGCAAGCGATGGTGCGGTGATCTCAGCCGTCTGATCGAAGATGAGACGGCTCAGATCATTCTGCGGTTGATGGAGGGGGCTGGGCGAGGCGTGCGGGCATTGATCGGGCGCCATGTGGCACCTTGTGAGTCGTTGATCGTCAGATCAACGGTTAGAACTTCTTGGGCCTATTGCGGGAGCTCCGGATGTCGGATTTGGCCGATTTCGAGTCCGTTGGACTCCATTCATCGCTCTGAATCCATCCGTGCGGTCCGATTGCTCATCTGAGGCCTATTTTGATTAGTGCTCATACAAATGGCCATTAATACTATTCTATAAGCAATCTTAATGTGTGATGCATGTAATGCTTCCATTCCTATTTATGATGTGTTATCTATGCATTTTGTTCTTAAGATAAACCCCATTTAACAGAGTTATCACCCCGAGATATAGTATTATCAACCAACAAGAAAATGGGTACCTAGAAATGATATTTTACATTATTTTGCAGGGTTAGATCACTGGGATCAACACGATCAATGGGTGTTCAAGGCAAAAATTGGAACACTCCGACCATTCTATAAACTACATGAAGATCAAGGAAGGTGGACTAGTGGAGCTTGGTATCCACAAGCACCATTCTACTATTGATAATTTTTTTTGCTATGATATATTCTTTTTGCCCCTTCATTTTTTGATGATCGACAAAAAGGGGGAGAAGAATAAACAGCAAATAGTAATATTTTTAGGAGGAGCATATATTTAGGGGGAGGATTTAATTAAAAGTTTTTCCTTCATAGAACATTGCTAAAAATTATTTTATCTACTTGCAAGATAGTTTTGTCAACACCAAAAAGGGGGAGATTGTTAGAACCTTGTTCCACATCTTGTTTTGGTGTTAACAAAATTATTATGGATTAATGTTTGCAATTGAGTTCTTTTCAGATTTAGGTGAAGATCAAAGCAAATAAGAAGAGATGAAGGCATGATAATGAGAAAGAGAAGATGATGACAAGGAAGAGGCAAGATGACAAGGATGAGTCGAGGAGAAGAAGATCATCTTCGACCTTTAGTTTTTTAGTTTAAGTTTTTCTATTTATAGATTGTATATGCTTCTTAACAAAAGAATCATAACTTAGATCGCAAAATCAATTAGAGATAAATTAGGATTTATATTGCAAACATTTTCAAAGTACGTAATGAATTAAAATACTTAAAATAGGTACTTGTAAGCAAGTACCGGTACTATTCATCAGTACTGGTATTTGTAAGGCACAAGTTTGAGAATTCGTCTCAAACTGTGAACAACAAGTACCGGTACCAACCATGAGTACCGATACATGTTGGCCACAGGTTGAAACCTTAATTCTGACCTAAACCTTACAAGTACCGGTACCCATGATGAGTACCGGTACAGGTAGCTTACTGTGCCCAAGGAATTTAAAACTTGGGAGTCACAAGTATCGGTACCAATGATGAGTACCGATACCAGGACTCATGTACTGGTGGCAATGAGTTGCTAGTACCGGCACAAGTACTTTAGTACTGGTACCAGCTAGCCGTTGGTCCAAAATAGAACAGCTGGAATATTAATTTTGATAATGTGAACGTTGGAATTAAATTCCAACGTCTAGTAGACGAGCATCCTAGGTCCTAAACTCTATAAAATGACCCTATGACTCTTTGTTTGCACACAAGACATGCAAAAGACATAAGAGAAGATTCTAGAGCATATAATTTATATTTTCCACCACATATTCAAGAGAAGAAATCATATTTGTTGCTTTCCAATCGTGCTACAAATTTGCAAACACATTGATTTGTTTTCTCACGCATGTTTCAAGGTGATTCACTTTCATTCTAAGCTCTCGAATTGGTAATATCATTGTTGAGAGGCTTAGGTTTTAGTTGTAAGATTTTTTTTATCTTACACCTGTTCTTTCTTTTGTATTTGAGCGTTTGCTCATTGGGTTGTAACAAACCCGTTGTTGTAATTAAGTTGGAGTAACCCGTGAATTACGTCGATTAGTAAATTGATTCTCTCGAGGTTGAGAGAATCGAGTTAAAAACCCTAAGCTACGAGGTTTAGGTAGTGGAATACTCAAGTGAGGGAAACCATTATACATATTATGCCTATTTCTGCGATTTGATTGATTGTGTAAATTTTCTTGTTATTACTAATTTTGTGTTTGAGTTTTTGTGCACGTAGCCATATATCCTATCTATTAGATCCAACGGAGGACACGCACATTGTGGGGGGAGGGGGTTTTATAGGGGTGGGTAGGTATGGAATGGGGTATAGGATGAGGATGGGATATACTAATACTCTTTTTTTTTTTCGGGGAGGGGGGGGGGTTTATGAAAATGTCATTAAAATTTTTTAAAATTACTTAAATGTCATTTACTTCATTATATTATCGGTTATGCTATTGAAAAAATCACGTAATTTTCATATTTGTCATTCTGTTAGTAATAGTCGTTAAACTTAACGATTTTGAACTGAAATATAATAAAAATTTATTTTTTTATCCTCCAAATTTATTTTTTAAGTCTTAAAAATTATTTTGTATATTTTCAACCCCCCCTCACTTCACCTCCCTCCAACCTCCTCTACTCCCTCTCTCCGACGACCTCACCATACACGACGTCAATAATATCAATCCCACCACCGTCTCTAGTTGCCACCCTGCAGCCTTAGAGAGAAAGAGGTGAGGGTCGAGGATGCCCACGAAGGGGCGGAGAGACCTCCCACGGAAGGTGCCCACGAAGGAGGTCACGATGGGAAGGAGGAAGAGCACAAGTAAGAAGGGGGAGAAGAGTGTCGGTGGTAATTGATGATGACTTTGAGTTGAGGTGAAGAGGTAAAAATTTAAAAAAATAAAGTAAGAATTAAAAAATAATTTTTTAATTATATTTCAACTAAAAATCATTAATTTTAACGCATATAACTAATAAAGTGATAAATACAAAAATAACATAATATTTTTAATGATATAACCGATAATATAGTAAAGTAAATAACGTTAAGTAATTTTAAAAAATTTTCCTACCATATATATATATATTTTCACCTCTCTCCTTTAACATTAACATAAGTTAATAACTACTTCAACTAAATACATGCAAAATAAAAAATAAAAGAAAAATCCACTTGCATTTTTTAAAATCGACGTGTTCTCACTCGTCAAGTAAATTAGCCATTGGTGTACATGTACCAAGGGATCTATTTTGCGCTCCCCGTGCAACTTTGAGACGTGACTTGACTTGATTATGGATTCGGAGCAGAAGCCGATTGGCTTCCAAAGGGGTGGCCGACAAAAAGACTCTGGCATCCTAATTTGTAACCACTCCTCTGGCTCTAAAATGTCTGATCTGTTAATTAAATTAAGAGCTTTGTGACAAAGCATACAAAGAGAAAAGCAAGATGCCAAAACGTTTTACACTGAATACACTGTGAGATTTGATCTTGGCAGCTGGTGAGAGTCTGCGGTACCCTCAAAATTAAGAAAATGGGATGCACAAGGGAGCTGTCGAACTGTTGGGGAGGAAGATGAACATTTTTAAGGGGAGATAATCGGGGGGTGGGACTACTTGGTAACACGTATATATATACTCATTTGAACTTTAGCTAATTACCATGCGCTCTCTCCCTCTCTCTCTCTCTTCCAAGAGCAAGCAGTAGCTCTACTGCTGGTAGTTTCTTCCACAGGTATGGGCCATGGCCACACATTATTATGATCCTTCCCTAGAGGGACAACATTAAAGGGTGGTAGCGCAGATATCATTAAAGGAATCCGGACCCACGGATATGTATAAAGTTAACAACGTAGGCATGTCGTGATCCATATTCATGAGAAAAATATATAAATGATGGGTATGTCTCAAAGTGTAACCTTTTTTGAACGCAAGCGTAGGGGGGAAAGTCTAATGTGTTTTTGCCTATTCAGGCTAGCATATATACATGCACCAATCTTGGATTGCATGCATATCCCAGATAGTCGAAGTTTGACATTCAGGTATTATCCTCCCATCACAAATATAATCCAATTTATGGAAAATCGCATTAGATTATGTTTAAGTCTTATCTCAATGAATGGCTTTGCAAATTTTCATCTTTGATTCAAAGATGAGCATGCGTAAGTATTATCGTACATGTAGTTTGGGCTGGATTGGGACTTGTGATTTAGGCCGGGCTAGATTGAAACCGTAGGCAAACTCACATTCACTAGAATCTTAATCGGTCTGATACGTGTTTTAAGAGACTTGATCCTCCTTTTCCACATCAGAAGAAGCTGATCATTTCACATGAAAAAGAAGAGAGGCCAACAAGATTTCGATTTAAAGAGGAAAACGAATCAAGGAAAAGAACTATCTTTAGAGTGGCTTTTTTGGAACCAGAATGCCAACTATGAATTAACTCCCTCTCCACGGTAGACCCCGCATGGTAATTAGCTAAAGTTCAAATGAGTATCTTTTAGATGAAAGGCTTCCATCTAATTTGCCGTAAATAATTCTAGCAATGGCTCTCATGTTCTGTTGCTATCATTTTTCCTCTTTTTATTAAAATAATGTGTCACCTTTTAATATTTGTGAATGCAAAAGATCAGAGATAAAACTTAAACAAACACTAAAGTCTCTTGACTTTTTTCACTAATTGAGGTCAATTTTTATTTTTTATTGAGATGACATTCTTGGATTTCCCATTCTTTTGGATTCTTTCTATAGGAACTTTCGTTGTGAGTTGCGAGAGTTTTTAATTTTCAGTTGCAACTAGAAGTTATTGCAAAATAACTCATGAATTGGGGAGGGGTGGCTAGGGGCAAAGATCTCAAACTTAGAAAGGAGAAAAAAGAATCTGGTTTCTCAACTCCTCACAAACCTTTGTATGTTTTAGAAAATTGCTACCATAAGTTTCATATTTACATAAATGTCATTATAAAATTATTTTCCTTTTTATAAATACCCCTCCTTTAGTGTGATGGCATTAGTTGTCACATGTTGGCTCATCCCCAAAATTGGATCAGTGCACTTTTGCAAATTTAGAAGGGATTTATATCTAATAGAAACAAAGACATAGCTGTGCAAAATCATTGTAGTTTAATTTCTACATAAATTTTCAAAATGAACCAAAAATATATTCGATTAATCCAAAACTAAGAATCAAGACTAAAACAATTAAGAAATCAATTGTTTCAATTTGGTCTTTGTTCAATTTAAATTAGTTTAGTTTTGGTTATAATCGATTTTAAGAATCATTTGTTGATTTTTAATTTGTAGGAACAAAGTTAGCAAAGTTTTGCAATTTAATATTAAGAGTTTTACTTAGGCTCTCTAAATCTATAATACTATATACTAATATAGATTAATAATTAATATTGCATTGTGATATGTACAATTATCCATGGATTCATAAATGTGCACATAAATACATATATTAATGAGAGAAAATTAGTTTGGTTTATTTCAATTTTTGCAAATGTTAAAGTAGAAATTTGATTTTCAAAAATAGTGAATTCATAGTTGAAGCGATCGACTATGGTTCGTATAAAAAATCGTTGTTGTTGTAGTATATATCACAAATACAAACTGTTATCGCATTAATTTTATTTAATTACATAATTTTTACTGGTTTATTCCAAATCGTTCATTGGGAGGTAGTTATTGATGTACATCACTCTCTAAGTCCAATATTATTCTTTAATTCCAAAAAGATTGGTTTTATGTACAATTATGAATGAATTAATTAATAAATGATCAATGAATGAAATAATAACTTAATTACATACAAAAGAATGAACTAAAATGCTTGCAAACAGATATAAACAAACAAGCATCAAACACTATAATTAAGTACTATATACTATCTATTTATACTTATAATAACAATACTTACATATATATATAATAATAAGTAATAATATATAATATACTAACTTAACTTAATATACTAACATATACAGTAACATATATACTATGTACACCAACATATATAAATGTCGCTTAACCTTAGGAAAAGTATCTACATAAGCTAAGATAAAAACTAGGGTCTATAGTGACACTTATTCTATTTACAGTGACGGATTAGTCTATTACTAAAACTTTACTGTTATTTACGTACATATATAGCTCAAACATTACTTATACTACGTATACACATTATACATATTTACAGTATATATATATATATATATATATATACACACACACACACATATACATATAATATACATGCTTCTCTTCTTCTTATTCTGTTAATCTTTTCTTCGATTAAGGCTCTCTCATTCTCTCTTCTTTTTCTTCTGTTATACTTAGCACAATACAGCTAACACTCTCTGACACTTAGCTTCTCACAGGCTTTCAACACTTAGCCAAATTTAGCCTCTTTCTTCCCTTACACTTAGCTGTTCTTAGCTTCACTCTTCCCTCCCCTTAGTAATTAGACCAGGTTACAGTTCACTTAATCAAAAATTAGGTTTATAATTGGCAAGCGACCTTTCCGAAGGATACATAGCACCCTCACGGGTGGGACCAGAGCTCTACTAAGGCCACCTTGATTCGTTAATTAACCTCTTAATCATGTTTTATGTCAATATTGGACCCACATAAGCCCTTGCACAGTGCATGGCTCCCAACCACACACCGTACACCAATTTCATCACAAACCAAGGTCATATGTCATATGCTCGAAGGGATAAGAGGGGATCGGTAAATCGCACCCAACGCTTGATGACTGGCCTATTAGAATCACAAAATCAATTTATGTGGCAGCGGCAATTCCTCGTCTACCAATATGGCACTATCCTAGCGGCTCACAGCTGCTGTAATTCCAGCCTGCAGCGCGTCTGATTGGGTATATTTGGCCCTCGATTTGAGGGCCATAAATTAATCTAATTTAAAATTAAATTATATAGTGTTATAGTATTTACATAGGGCTATAAGATTATATAGTTTATTTTCAAAATTAATTACATTTACTATATAAATAAATTAACCAAAGTTCATAGTTTACACATACTATTTTAAGGGTTTATTTCTTAATTAATGTATAAATTAGTTAATTAATGGTCTAATTGATACTATACAATATTAATATACATATTAAAGTATTTAATAAACATTTTTATTGTATTTTACAACATTTATTTTGATTATTTACATTTAAATAGGTGGATTCAGGCTTATATACATAAAAATTACGTATAAATAATATAATACATTATAAATATAGCTAAATTAGTTTAATTTACTTAAAATACAATAATATAAATATACAATATAAGTTAGTTCATTTATAACTTAAATTACTAATTTATTTTAATTTTATCTAATAACTTAGCCAGTAATTTAATAAATTAATTATTTATTATATATACATAATTAAATTATGGTACAGGGTTCATTATGTACATTATATATACATAAATACATATGTACAGTATTACTTATAAATGAGTTAATTTATTGTGGTTTCTATAATTATGTAGCATATAGTATGTATAAGTTAATTAAATTAATAGCTAATTATACAAATAAGTTATATAAAGAATAAGTTATCTTAAATTATTAATCTACTTTATAGAATATATACATAAGTTATTTATATAGTCTATAGACATATTTTACGCTATTTACATATATAGCTTAATATATACCTTATATATACAAGTATATACATAATATACAAAGTGCTTTTGTGTTGTTTTGGGGTTTTTCCTCTTTTTATGGGTTTTATGTGTTTTATAGAGGTAGGAGGTGAGAGAGAAAGAGAGAGATGAGAAGAATAGATTGTGTTTTTGTGATTTTTGGTTTAGAGTCTTTTATTGAGTTAAGAGGTATACTGAACCATCAGCTGGTATGTTTTACCAAGTCGAAAGTTCAGATGACCTCAAAACCTTGCATATGTGTAGAGAATTAGTTAATCCTACTCACTACACTTTTATTTTATTTTTTTGTAATTTTTAAATTATTTTTATTTATATACAAGTGAAGCACATTTTAGGGTATTTTAAGTGTTTTAAAGTAAATCCTAAGACCCTAAAGTTGTTTGGAGGTCTAAAATGGAAGTAAATTGGTTCAGAGTGGTTCAACACAGTCTATGGAAGATATTCAAGCCTATACACATGATTTTCACTTAAAATTCCATTAATCTCTCAACTTGGGTAGATTTACACATGAATAACTGACACAAGGGTTTAAAACTGAATTATAAGCATTCAAATTGAATTTCAAAGACAATTACAATACATGAAAGCTTGTACAAAGTGAATACAACAAATAAAACATATCAGCTAATTTCAATTTTTAAATCCAGACCACCTACTACCCTATATTTCAATCACAGCAGGAACAATGGCTACAGTAGCTGCTTCAAACAACAGCAACAACACTGTTGCTGAGATTCAACAGAGCAGCAGCACATCAAAAGTGGCAGCAGCTCAAGGACTGCTCCAGATGTCCTTCACTCAAACTAGATGTCTTAAAATCACTCAAATTCCTACTGGAGTACATCCATAAAAAAAATAGAAGCAACTACAGTAGGTACAGATCTCCAATTCAGCAGCTTATTTCCTAATTCAGTACATTCATATCCCAGATCAGACTTGAGAAAGTCTGATCAGGGATACAAAATGTTTAAATCAAGGAATAATTTGCATGGAATTCTGTTGGAATGTAGCTGCTCATGCAGCACTTTAATATGATGGGATTCAAAACGCACAACAGAAATCAAAGCAGAATCTGATCAGACTTAAAAAATCTCATTGAAATCACTTGGGATGTTAAACTCTATCAGAAAATCCTTGGCAACAGTTTCTTTTCAAATCAAAGATAAAACTATTGATCTAACACCTTCCTTATGCTATAGACAACATGAAGGATCGTCTTAGATCAGTCCATTAAATTCAACTTGAATCCCAGTTCACTAAACCTTAAGGAATATTGACAATTCCTTAGGTGAAAAATCAGAATCAAAAGAATGCAATCCACACAGCAATACAAGGGACAGAGCCTCAAATCAACAAAGTTAATTTTCCTTGGCTTTCTACACATTGAAGATCAAAACATCCAATTCAAACCAAATTCAGTTATGGCTCATCTGAGAGAAAAACTTATCATTAGAATCATCTTAGAATTATGACCATAGACTGAATTAAACAGAAACTTATCAATTCACTTGATCAAAAATCCTTTAAAACTCAATTTGATCAAAATCTTGCGATCTTGCATTGAAAACCAAATTGAAAATCGATCAAGCAAACTGATTCAATTTAAAACCAGATTAGGGGTCTTTATGTAAAATCTGTCTCTCTCTTGTACTTGCATTTATTGCTCCTCCCACCATTGGTGGAACTCTACATTTACTTGTTCCTAGCGCCACACTATTGGTATACATCTTTTGGGTTATTCTCATGTCATTATACGTGATCTTGTTGTATTACATTGGCTTGTCATATCTTTTGTTTAAATCTGGTTTGGTCACCTTTATATGATATCCCATTCAAAGTCTTGATGCGTGTTTTGCTTTTGTGTGTCATTACCTCACTCAATTTAAATAATTGCCAGCTTTTCCTAATTAAAGTAGATAGGGCAAGCAAGGGTCGATCCCCATGAGGAGGTAGATTATGTTGAAAACTCCTTTTTATGACTTAATCTAATGATTAGAACCAAGTTTTATTGATCTAAACACTCATGCAACTATGTTACAAAATTCACCTCAAACTTGACGATAATTTCAAACTATGTTCTCTAACAGAACACACCTAGAAACCTATTCAAATCTATGTATAAAAATTTCATAAATTTAGCAGATGAACTTGGGTAAATCAAGAATCAAAGAACATAAATTTCACACAAATCCATGAAGCACAAAATTTATAGTAATTTGTGAAAAGGGCCCATGCTTTTTAACCTCTTCACAAATCTGTTCCTCCTCTCCCATTTTCACGGTTGCTGTTAACTCTACCGAAAAATAGCCTGAAAGTTGGGGTGGCCTTATGTGAAGAGGGTGAGTGGGTTAGGTAGAGGAGGTTGGGTTGCGAGAAGATAGAGATGGAGCGGGTCAGGTGGAGGGTTCGGCTGTGGGTGTGCTGTGTGCGTGACCTGCATGGGAGAAGGACATGTTGAAAAGAGGTTGGGTTTCTTCCTGCAATTACGAAATATAAAATAATTATTTATATACATAATAAGTTATAAAATGCAATAGAACATATGTAAACTTAAGTAATAATGCATGCAATCATTCTATGATCTAATGTACTTATTAACAAACATAAAATGCAAGAATAAAGTTAACTTAGGCGTAACAATAGTCCATTAAAATGGACTCAACAAATACCCCCATGCCTAAGTTTTGCTAGTCCCTAGCAAAAGTGAAAAATAATAGAAGTCACCAAAAGATTTCTTCTTTTCTTATTCTAAAAATTTAGAGATTCAGACAAATGTGAAATGATAGTAGCCTAGGTAATGGATCAAATGAAAAGCCAACTTACACCTAAAGCCCGTGCTTTACCCTTAATAAAATTCTATCGGGATAGGCAACTACTTCCCTTGGGGATAAAGCAGAAAATGATCTATAATTTGACCCTAGCTTTTAGGCTTAGGTTAGAGATACTGAGTTGAATGGATTTATATTTTTTGGCTCACACTCATCGAGTGCTACATGTACTCTAACACTGCAGACTCTGGATCTCTAGACTATTAAACAAGTCAACCCAGAGAAAGGCTAAAAACTGTACTCCCTTTGCGTTCCTTTGCGCTACTCACTCTCTTTTCTTTTTCCTTTTCTTCTTCCTTTTCTGAGATCACATATCTTACCCGATTTTGTAAGTGTACTCACTGTTTGGGGGCCTTACGTGGCATTTACACTTCAAGTAAAATCCTAATAACCCTATAACTAAGTCAGAATTCCTCAGCCAAAATTCGAGCAATCAGAAATACTGAAAAGTAGGTATGGGTCATATTTGGTGGATCACAATGGATGTTTTTGTTGCCTCAATAATATGGACACTTGATAAGATTGACACCTAAGATAGCTATAACTCGAACATTTTTTTTCTTCTTTTTTTTTCTTTTTTTTCTATATCTATGTATATATCCTTTTTCCCCCCTTTTTTTTTCATAACTCAACACAACACGACATAGACTTTTATTCAAAGGCATTATTAGGGATGATGATAGTTAAGAGGATATTGTGTGGCTTATTTGGTGGAAGTGTCTACTCTCGGCATCGGGAAAGAATGGATAGGACAATCGTATCTCTGACCTTTGACACTATTACCCTCCTTCAGCCGAGGACTCTATAAAAGATGGTCATAACCATCCACCATAGTCATAGCTTTATTAGGACTCACTCTCTGTGTATATGCCTTATTTGGTGACTCTCAGGAATTCACACACTCTTTGCACACAGGAACAGAGAGCGAAAACAATGCCTAATGATTACGCAGCAATCATAAGTCTTAATTAACCTAGATTAAGCTAGGACTTAGCATAAGTTAGGGTTATTCATGCATGCATAAGCATTGTCTGCATCTTTACTTCTTTCCTTTAGCTATGCATGAAATAATGTTATAATGTGCTGATTAAGTGCATTATGTCAATTGCAGGCAATAAGTTGGATCTGGAGCAGGATCTGAAGCTGGATCAGGAATAACGGGAGTTGCAACAGAGCTAGAGCAGAAGGCTTAGATTAGATGTAGGAATAATGATGTAAGGGAGTTAAAGGTTTGCTATTCTATTAAGTAGGAATTAAGCAGTAAAATGTGAAGAGCTTAGGTCCATCCTAGTCCTAGGATGTCCTAAAGACTTCCCCAAGCCTTAGCCACCCTTAAATTAGGTCACAGCACCCTAGGAAGCCCTAAAACCCTAGTTCCAACCCTTATCTGGACGTCCAGATAAGTTATAGGACATCCAAGACCCCTAGCCAACTCCCGCACACCTCAAACCCACTTCTGCAATGTTATTGGATGTCCAGACACTTTGTCAGACATCCAATTTCTGCAGAATACTCAAAACAGAACCTAGATTTTCCCCTGACTCAGATTAGACGTCCAGAACTGAAGTATGGACTTCTGATTTTTTAGTATAAGTTGTTTGATCATATTTTTGGATGTCTGGGACTGGTCTCCAGTCCCTATTTTGAGATTCAAGCCTTGATCTTGGATTTCTAGCTCCCTAGACCTAATCCCAACCCCATAGGAACCTAAATTAAGGTATCCTAACCCTAGTACATCACCTATAGACCTACTTAAGGACCTAATTAGGTCCTCACCAAACCCAATTGACTTAGATCAAAGTCAATTACCTTCACCTAAGTCAATTGGACTCATTGAGTCCAATTGAGCTTAAATCTCAACCCACACAAGTTCAATTGGACTTAGTGAGAGTCCAAGTGGCCTAAACCCAACCTAATTGAGTTATTTCACTCTCAATTAGGTCCACACTCATTCAATTAAACTTAGGTTAAGTTTAATTGCAATTTTCCCTAGCAATTAGGGTTTGTAGCCCTAATTCAAGGCATACATCTACCCAAACCCCTTAGGACCTAACCTAAGCCACCTAGCCACATAGAGCACGACCACACTCATACACACCCATTCACGCACTCCCACACATCTAGAGTTCTCCAGAACTCTCTCTAAGAGTGGCGCCACTCTTGGTTGCCAAATTTAGCAACCAAGAGGCATTCAAATTGAGATCCACAATTTTTGGATCTCATAACCACTTGGTTGGCCACTCTTGGACTCTCTCTAGAGAGTTCCACACCTCTCTAGAGAGAATCCCTTAGGTCTATAAAAATACCTAAGGGGTGGTTGTTAAGACCTGAGTCATTAAGCCTTTTTAAGACATCTGTACTTTAGGTCAGACGTCTGGTAAGACGTCTGGACTGAGGGTCAGATGTCTTGCAAGACATCTGGACCCATTCCCAGACGTCTGAAAATTGAAAATTTCGTGTACGTCCTCGCGTCTGCGCACGTGCTACGCACAAACAGTACGCGACCTCATTTTCTTCTTCTCTCTCCTCTTGCCGACGTAAACCCTAACCCAGCACCTTATTTAAACCCCCCTCCTCTCCCTCGTTCACCCCACCTCCAGCCACCCTTCTCCTTCCTCCAGCGAGAGCAGTGAGCGACGAGTAGCGAGCAGCGGGCGTGAGCAGTGTGGGAGGAGAGGAGGAGTAGCGAGGGGAAGTGTTACGACCCGATTCCCGAATCCCTACGAGACACGAGAATCGGACCGACTCGACTGATCACAAGACCCAGTCGTCCAACGAGAAAGTAACCAAAAGAGCAGTAAAATAAATCACATTCACCATGCATATAACTAGCAATAACAAAATACAGCAGTAAAGGAAGAACTACTACAGTATACACCACAACAACAGTAAAGAAATAAACATGTACATAAACATGATGCTTGCAACAAAAGAGTACAGAGGTAACAGAAACTACTCACTACAACAGAAGGAAAAGTACAGTGGGCACTACACAAGTAAAAACTACTGGGCCCTACTAGGCCCAGCACCCTCTACAGCCGTCGGCTCTGGCTGCTCAACACCTGGTCCTGAAAAGGTGACAAAGGTGACACGTCAGCGAAACGCTGAATAGAGTGGCAACTAAAAGCTAAGAAACAGTAAGGTGGACAGTAGCTGTTATATTTTTAATTTCTTTCTTTATATTTTCCATTTACTCGTTATTAAATTATCCCTCAGACTCTTCTCTTGATCTTGAATGTTCCTCGTGGGAACGATCTTGATTGCAGTCTTTTCCGAAAAGTAGAAGTAACACGTGGTGCTCTCCTGGCCGGGAGAGTCCCCTGTGGTGGTCCTACCCTCAGTCAACCACCCCAAGGTCACTGACAGACGTAACGGTGACTACGGCACGCGCGATAAATGCACGGGTAGCTACCCCGCACTGGCACGCGGTCAGTCATTTTCGTTAACGGGCGTGCCCAAAGCACAGCACAGAACTAGTATAGGGCAGAGCCCTCTCAGTAACAGGGGTCCAGCCCCTCCACAGTAACCAAACAGGGGTCTTTCCCCTCCACAGTCCGCGCACCCTCGCTTGACTACCCTGGTTTGCCTAGTGGGCCTAACAAGTCGGTGTAGGAGGGCTAACAGAACCCCGGGGCCCGTGGGGTAGCTAGTGCTCTCCCTACACTAGTAGCTCTCCTCGGTACTGTGTACACGAGGGCAAAAAGTCGGTACAAAGTGGCCAGACCTAACTCTAGGTCCCTGGGGCGGCTAGCTCTGCTCTGCACTAAACAGGGGGACAGTCGCTCTCCTTGGTACTCCGTACTCAAGGGCCAGCTCACTTCCCCAATTCTATTCCATTCACTTTCCAGGAGTTCTACTTCTAATTCCCCGTAGGGTTCGTGCTCTTTCAACTCAGCCAATTTAGGTTTCATCATTTCAGCTTTATATTTATATAGCCCATGTTCCCAACCATAATTATTCGTTCATAATCAGGCAACTGTTAACCAATTACAGGCAGTTATCGTTTCCTTTCTACTTTTCCAAGACTGCAATATATATGTATTCAAGCTAGTTTTCCAGTCTTAGGATTCATGCCATACCCTAGGATCTATCATTCAATCTAGTTTTCCAGTCCTAGGATTCATGCAATACCCTAGGATCTAACATTCAATCTAGTTTTTCAATCCTAGTGTTCATGCAATACCCTAAACTCTATTAATTATTTCACAAGTGCATAATTTTTGATAAATAATTGAAAGGGCCACTCCACCAGCAAAATCGGGAGTACTGGGGGCGTGATCGGCAAGCCCGCGCGCCTCCGCAACCTCTAGAGCCGCAACGGAACGGGGTCCTAACACAAGGATCAATTACAAGGAGCTACTCAGAATAGTATACAATTACTATAAACAAGTAGAGGAACTAAATCTGAGAAGAACGAAACTTGAAACGCGGAAAACGGACTCCGAACGGACCCTAAACGGGTCAAAAACGACAAGTCTGCCCAAAATCAGACGTCTGGAACATCTTCCAGATGTCTTAAATGATAGCTCAGGTCATACCTTGATCCTGCGTGGTCCTTCAGACGTCCAGAAGCCCGCTGAACCGTCTGGACTTAGTTTCCAGACGTCGACTGTCACTTTGGACGTCTGGAGACCCTCTCCGTCGTCTGGTGCTGTGCTCAGACGTCCGATCTATGTGGGATGGCATGCCCTTGCGCCTTCCTAAACGAGTCCTGCACATATACGTGGCCATCCTCAACACGAAGCGATGCAGAAACCTTCGGTGGAACGGCTACATGGCCGTACATGCGAAGAAGAAGGAAGGTAAAATATCGTACCTTTTAGACGTCTGGACCTTCCTCCAGACGTCTCCTACGTCGTTTGGACGTAAGTCCAGACGTCTGATTCTGGGAAATTTTCCTAGAATCAGGACCTCCTCACCCTCCGCCCACAGCGCACGGCCGTGCCACGCCGCGCTCGCCTGCTACCTGAGCTGCAGCAGCTCCTCCCCAGCACCACACGCTTGCTGCGCACCCGCCGGTCGGCTCTGGCTGCTTCGGCGAGCTCGCACCCTCGCGGTCAAGCTCTCTCTTCCTCTCGCAGCGACCCCTCCTCCCACACACTCGCAACAGCCGCTGCTTCCGCCCTCGCCCGCTCACTCTCTCACTGACAGGGAGAAGAAGAAGGCGGTGGAGTGAGGGTGAGGGAGAGAGAGGGGTGTATTTGAAGGCAGCCGCGGGGAGAGAGAGAGAAAAAGGGCTACGTCTGCAGGGAAGGAGGAAAGAGAAGAAGGAGGGTGGCAGTGCAGTCTGCGCGTGCATGCGCGTAGACGCGAACCCATACGCCGAAAATATTAAATTCCAGACGTCTGGGAAGGCTTCCAGACGTCTGACCAGATGCCTGGACCACTTCCCAGACGTCTTAAATGGCGTTTGATGCCCTGGTTATAACAATATAACAAACTCAAGGGAAGTTTTGTCCCAGAAACTTGCGCTAACTAGGGTGCGGGAAAGAATGATATATGCATAACAAACTCAAAGAGGACCGAAGCCGATCTGAAAAGACGTACCCGCGAAAAGCTCTGGGTACCGCTCCCACATCGTCGCCTCAGGCTCCCAGGTAGCCTCCTCATACCGCTGGCTCCTCCACAAAACCATCACCAGGAGTACTTGCTTCCGTCTCAGACTGCAGATGGCTCTATCAAGAATCTACACTGGCCGCTCGGGGTAGGTCAGGTCGTCGCCCACCTCGACGCTCTCGTGACTCAAGACATGACTGGGATCGGCGACGTACTTCCTGAGGTTGGACACGTGGAACACGTCGCGCATACCAGAAAGCTGGGGAGGAAGGGCAAGCCTGTAATCAACGGGTCCAACCCGCTCCAGGACCTCAAAGGGCCACACGAACCTCGGCGCGAGCTTCCCTCTCACCCCAAACCGCTGCAGGCCCTTCATGGGCGAAACCCTAAGGAAGATGTGGTCCCCAACCTCAAACTGCACCTCTCTGCATTTCCGATCTACATAGCTCTTCTGCCTGCTCTTGATAGTGTGGAGTCGCCTGTGAATCTGCTCAACTACCTCCTGACTCTGCCGGATCAGCCTGGGGCCAACCTCCCACTTGGTCCCCACCTGAACCCAACTCAAGGGTACCGTACACCTCCATCTGTACAGAGCCTCGTAGGGTGCCATGCCGATGCTCGAGTGATAACTATTATTGTATGCAAACTCCACCAGGGGCAAGTGCTCCTCCCAAGAGCCCCTACAGTTCAGTACACAAGCACGCAAAAGGTCCTCAAGTGTTTGTATCGTGCGCTTAGACTGTCCGTCCGTCTGGGGGTGGTAAGTTGTACTAAACCTCAACTGCATCCCCAGGGCCTAATGAAACTCAGCCCAAAACTGGGACATAAAGCGGGTATCCCAGTCAGATATGATCTCCCGCGGGACTCCGTGTAGACGTACCACATTGCGGATATACCTCTCTGCCAACTGTGCTGGTCCCAAGGTGACTCGGATCGGCAAGAAACGTGCCGTCTTCGTCAATCTATCAACGATTACCCAGATTGCGTCGTGTCCTCGCTAGGTAACAGGTAAGCCCACCACCAAGTCCATGGTGATGCTCTCCCACTTCACTCTAGCACTGCAAGTGGCTATAGCGGCCCTGCAGGCCTCTGATGCTCGGCTTTCACCTGCTGGCATACTAAACACTGCCACATGAATTCACCCACATCCCGCTTCATCCCCCTCCACCAAAACTCGCATCTCAAGTCATGGTACATCTTCGTGTTTCCGGGATGTATGGTGAATCTAAAACCGTGTGCCTCAATCAGGAGCTCTCTCAACAGCTCCTCGTCTCTGGGAACGCACAAACGACCCCTCATGCGCAGCACCTGGTCAGTAAAAGAGAAGTCTCCAGGGTCTCCTGATAGTACTCTGTCACGCAAGGATTGCAAGTACGGGTCGGCCATCTGTCCTGTGATGATGCAATCTATCAGCTCTGGTTTCGTCTGTCGAGTCACAGTCACTGCCCCACAGTGCTCCTGTAACTCTAGGGGTCGCCAACTACCCATCTCCTCCAAGAGGCTCCAACTCTGCACCTGTAAACTGGCCAAGTGTGTGGGCGCCTTCCGGCTCAAGGCGTCAGCCACCACGTTGGCCTTTCCCGGGTGGTAGGAAATGCTGCAATCATAGTCCTTCAGGAGCTCCAACCAACGTCTCTGTCTCATGTTGAGCTCCTTCTGATCAAACAAGTATCTGAGGCTCTTGTGATCTATGAAAATCTCGAAGGTCTCACCGTACAAGTAGTGCCTCCAGGTCTTCATCGCGAAGACGACAGCTGCCAGCTCCAGGTCGTGGGTAGGGTAGCTATGCTCATGGGGCTTCAGTTGCCGCGAAACGTAAGTGACAATGTGACCCCTCTGCATGAGCACACCCCCTAACCCCTGCAAAGAGGTGTCCATGTACACAACGAACCCGCCATTACTGTCTGGGATGGTGAGCATAGGAGTCGAATTCAGCCTCTCCTTCAGCTCCTGAAAACATGCCTCACAGCCTCTCCTTCAGCTCCAAACGTCTGATGTGAATCATGATTACTGTTTTTGACTCGTTTCAGGTCCGTTTGTGGTCCGATTTCCGCAATTAAGATACCGTTGTTTTCGGTATAAATTCCTCTACTTGTTGGAATACTTTTTATCCGGTTCTGAATAGTCTCTTGTGAATGATCCTTGTGATAAGACCTCGTTCCATTGTGGATTTGGGGTTTACTGAGGCACGTGGACCTACCAATCAAGCCCCCACTACTCTTGGGTTTACTGGTAGAGTGGCTTCCCCTAGTTTAATTACAAACCTGAATGCATATGTAGAATAAATAATTAGATCCTAGGGTATGGCATGAATCCTAGGTCTAGAAACATTGGAATATTTGTATGGAATGTATGGATTGCAGTCTTAGATGAGTAGATAGAATGATAATAATTGCCTGTAAATGAATAACAGCTACCTGTGAAATATAAAGTATTTGTGCTAGCAAACTGTTGCATGTAAATTTCTGTTGTTTACGTTAAATGTCATAATATGAGCTACATGTATATGAACTGGAAATGGAAGGGTGAATGTTGGAAACACGAGCTACCTGCGATTAAACCTGGAATGTGAACAATAAAGTTACATGTTACATGTGTGGAACTTGAGAAATGGAAATAGAAATGATGAAACCTGATATGGAATGGCCTGAGAAACATGAGCATGAACCCTACGGGGAATTAGGAGTAGAACTCCTGGAAATAAATAGAATGGAACTGGAAATGTGAATGGGGAAGTGAGCTGGCCCTTTAGTACGGAGTACCAAGGAGAGCGACTGTCCCCCTGTTTAGTGCAAAGCGGAGCTAGCTGCCCTAGGGTTGGGACCCGGGGTTAGGATTGGCCACTTTGTACCGACTTTATGGCCCTTACGCACACAGTACCGGGGAGAGCTACTAGTGTAGGGAGAGAGCTAGCCACCCCACGGGGCCCGGGGATCAGCTAGCTGCCTTACACCGACTTGTTAGGCCTACTGGGAAAACCAGGGTAGTCAGGCAAGGGTGCGCGGACTGTGGAGGGGCGAGACCCCTGTTTGGTTCCTAGGGGCTAGACCCCTGTTACTGAGAGGGCCATGCCCTATACTGGTTCAGTGCTATGCTTTGGGCGCACCCGCTAATGGAAATGACTGACCGCGTGCTAATGCGGGGTAGCTACCCGTGAGTTTATCGCGTGTGCCATAGTCACCGTTACGTCTGTCAGCGACCTTGGGGTGGTTGACTGAGTATAGGACCACCACGGGGGACTCTCCCGGCCAAGAGAGCACCACGTGCTACTTCTACTCTTCGGAAAAGACTGCAATCAAGATCGTTCCCACGAGGAACATTTAAGATCAAGAAAGAGACCTGATAAATAAACCAAGTGATGACAGAAAGAATAATTAGTTAAAAAAAGAAAGAAATTGAAAAACAACAGCTACCTGTCCACCTTTACTATTTTAGTTAGTTGGTTGCCACTCTACTCAGCGTTCGCTGACGTTTGTACTCATAACCTTTTTTAGGTCCCGATGTTGAGCAGCTAGAGCCTATGGTTGCAGAGGGCGCTGGGCCCAGTAGAGCCCCTCGTTTCCTGTAGTGAGTAGTTTATTACACTTCTGTACTCTTTTATTGTGAACTTTATATTCGAGTAGTCGTTTACTTTCTTACTGTTGTGGTGGTGTGTACTGTAGTAGTTTATTTCTTTACTGCTGTACTTTTGTTATTGTTAGTTGCTTGCATGGTGGATGTGGTTTATTTTAATGCTTTTTGGTTACTTTCTCATTGGACGACTGAGTCTTGGGATCAGTTGAGTCGGTCCGGTCTCGTGTCCTGTAGGGATTCGGGAACTGGGTCAAAACAAGATGGTATCAAAGCAAGGTCGTCTCGAGAAGTGAACCAACTAGCTAGAAAATAACCAATTCACGTGCTTGTGACTAGAGTAACGACCACAACGTACCTTTTGACATCTGTTCTGAGTTTCCTTGTTGAATGTCTGTGGAATTGATGTCTTTTTGTTCTATGTTCACGTCTCCTTGCAGGAGATGCCTCGACGTGGAGTCAGTGAGGCGGGTTGCGGACGCAGTCGAGGACGAGGTCGAAGGGGCAGGCGCGTTGAGTCCAACGTCTCAGTGGATCAGCCACTACTTCCGGGCATTCAAACCCATGACCTTGCCCAGCTGATACGGGAGATCGTACGAGAGGAGCTCCACCCACCTCCACGGGCGCCTCTCCCTGGGGCTGCGGAGGGGGAGTCCTCTGTGGGACCGCGAGACAGGCACGGTGCTGGACGTGGGGGAGGGGGTGGTCCTCTACTGCCCCCACCATCTTCTGACACTTCCGAGCACGAGCCCTCCTTGCTTGGAGGCGTACCAGTTTTCCTACTTCAGCGCCACTACGAGCTTTTCGAACAGTTCCGAAAGCTGAAGCCCCCTCCTTCAAGGGGGTGAGGACCCGACCGAGGCGGAGGACTGGATCGAGCAGATCGAGAAGGTGTTTGACACCCTTCGCCCCCCTGCGAAGTGCCACGTGGCCTTTGCCATGTACCAGTTGGAGAGCGTGGCACACAGGTGGTGGAGGGTAGTCAGAAATCAGGAGAGGGTCGAGCCGACTTGGGACCAGTTTGTCACCCTCTTCTGCGAGCAGTACTTTCCCTAGACGTGGAAGGATCAGAGGAGGTGGGAGTTCCACACTCTCCACCAGGGGATGATGACCGTGAGCACGTATCACACGCGTTTCCTGGAGCTGTCTCGTTTCAGCGCGACAGATGTGGCTACCAAGGAGGAGTGCCTGTGGAGGTTCACTGAGGGGCTCCGGCCTGCTATTCGGGGGTATGTCAAACTCCTGAAGCTGCCTACGTTCTCTAGAGTGGTGGAGGCAGCCATGACATATGAGGAGACCAACCCGGCCGCACGTGACACTGACAGCAGATGGAAGAGGCCCTACCAGCTAGACTACACACAGGGCCGACGAGAGAGGAGGCACGCGGCGCCCGTAGGAGAGCCGTCACGCTTTGCGGGGCCATCAGTGGCCTTTGGGGGCCCCCGATAGGGGCCAGCTGCCAGCACCGGACCCCCGCCCAGCCGTCAGCAGGGACCTACCGAGGGCGAGAGTCGAGTTCCCCTTTTCTACCAGTGTGGCCAGCGGGCCACATCAGGAGGGACTACCCATCTAGGGCTGGAGGCCAGCAGATGCTCCCCGCGCCGAGCACTGGAGGATGAGAAAGAGGCCGCGATTCCCAGGTGCGTGGGGGAGGACAGCAGTCACGGGGAGGGTACCGCCCAATGGCTACCCGTCCGACACAATGTGGTTGCTTCGTCCGCACCTAAGGCTGAGGGGCATATCAACGCCATGACACACAGAGCCACCAGAGCTTCAGGTTTAGTGGTGGCAGGTATGGTTACAGTTTTCGGCAGACTAGTTTACACCCATTTTGATTCCAGCACCACGCACTCGTTTGTCGCTGCTAGTTTTGCTGTCAGTTTGGGGCAGCACTGTGTGTTGTTAGAGGATCCGTTTATGATCAGAGGTCCAGGTGGTCAATTGTTTGTAGCTGAGGAGGTTTACATAGGTTGTGAGGTCAGTGTTGAGGGACACAGCCTCCCCGCTTATCTGATTGTGATACTGATGGAGGACTTTAGCATGATTCTGGGGATAGACCGGTTGTCCGCTTACCATGCTTTAGTGGACTGTTTTGAGAGAAAGATCGTCTTCTCCATACCAGGGTTGCCCTCTTGTGAGTTCCACGGACAGCTAGTGGACGGAGGCTTCAGGTGCATTTCTGCACTTCGGGCGGCGAGACTTTTGGGCCAGGGGTGTGAGGGCTTTCTGGCTTGTGTAGTGGCAAAGCTTAGCCCCGTGACAAATTTTCAGAGTATCCCGGTGGTCAGAGAGTACCCCGACGTGTTCCTAGAGGAGCTGCCAAGACTACCGCCCGAGCGTGAGATCGAGTTTGAGATCTCACTGGTACCGAGGACCAGCCCCATTTCTATAGCACCTTACAGGATGGCACCACTTGAGCTGCAAGAGCTCAAGTCCCAGTTGCAGGACCTTATGGAGAAGGGCTTTGAGAGGCCCAGTGCATCTCCGTGGGGAGCCCCGGTATTTTTTGTGAAGAAGAAGGATGGTACCTTACGTCTTTGTGTGGACTACAGACAGCTGATAGGGTTACCATCAAGAACAGGTATCCGCTATTGAGGATTGACGACTTGCTTGACCAGTTGCGAGGTGCCACGGTATTCTCCAAGATAGACTTGAGGTCTGGCTACCCCCAGTTGAGGATCAAGGAGACCAACGTCTCCAAGACAGCTTTTCGCACCCGGTACGGACACTACGAGTTCTTGGTCATGCCGTTTGGGCTGACCAACGCCCCCGCTGCTTTCATGGATTTGATGAACCAGGTGTTCAGACCATACCTGGATCAGTTCGTGGTGGTATTTATTGATGATGTGCTCATCTACTCTCGGGATGAGGCGCAGCATGGACAGCACTTGCGGATGGTTTTGGACACATTGAGACAACGTAGGCTGTACGCCAAATACAGCAAGTGCGAGTTCTGGTTGAGGGAGGTGACCTTCTTAGGTCATGTGATTTCTGGGGATGGCTTGGCTGTGGACCCAGCCAAGGTTGAGGCAGTGCTCAGGTAGGAGAGACCGCGTACAGTGACAGAGATCTGCAGTTTCTTGGGACTGGCAGGCTACTACAGGCAATTTATCAGGGGTTTCTCGCAGATTGCACGTCCTATGACACAGCTGACCCGAAAGGACGTGCCCTTTTCTTGGACAGATGCTTGTGAGGCATGTTTTCAGGAACTGAAGGAGAGGCTGACTTCGGCTCCCAAGCTTATCATCCCAGACAGCAATGGCGGGTTCATTATGAATACGGATGCCTCTTTGCAAGGTTAAGGGGTGTGCTCATGCAGCGGGGTCACGTTGTCGCTTACGCTTCGTGGCAACTGAAGCCTCATGAGCATAGCTACCCTACCCACGACTTGGAGCTAGCAGCTGTCGTCTTCGCACTGAAGACTTGGAGGCACTACCTATACGGTGAGACTTTTGAGATTTTCACATATCATAAGAGCCTCAGATACTTGTTTGATCAGAAGGAGCTCAACATGAGACATAGACGTTGGTTAGAGCTCCTGAAGGACTATGACTGCAGCATTTCCTACCATCTAGGAAAGGCCAACGTGGTGGCTAACGCCTTAAGCCGGAAGGAGCCTGCCCACTTGGCCAATTTACAGGCACAAAGTTGGAGTCTCATAGAGGAGATGGGCAGTTGGAGACCCCTAGAGTTACTGGGGCACTGTGGGGTAGTGACTGTGACACGACAGACGAGGCCAGAGCTAATAGACCGCATCATCACAGGACAGATGGCAGACCCATACCTACAGTCGTTACGTGACAAAGTACTGTCAGGGGACCCTGGAGACTTCTCCTTTACCGACGAGGTGCTGCACATGAGGGGGCGTTTGTGTGTTCCCCAGGACGAGGAGATGTTGAGAGAGCTCCTGACTGAGGCACACGGTTCCAGGTTCACCATACATCCCGGGAACACAAAGATGTATCATGATCTGAGACGCGACTTTTGGTGGAGGGGAATGAAGCAGGATGTAGGTGAGTTCGTGCAGCAATGTTTAGTGTGCCAGCAAGTGAAGGCTGAGCATCAGAGGCCTGCAGGCCGTTGCAGCCACTTCCAGTGCCAGAGTGGAAGTGGGAGAGCATCACCATGGACTTAGTGGTGGGCTTGCCCATTACCCAGCGAGGACACAACGCAGTCTGGGTGATTTTAGACAGATTGACGTAGATGGCACGTTTCTTGCCGATCCGAGTCACTTTAGGACCAGCACAGTTGGCAGAGAGGTATATCCACGATGTGGTACGTCTGCACGGAGTTCTACGGGAGATTGTATCCGATTGGAATACCCGCTTTACGTCCCAATTTTGGGCTGAGTTTCAGCAGGCCTTGGGAACACGGTTGAGGTTCAATACAGCATACCACCCCCAGACGGATGGACAGTCAGAGCGCATGATACAAACGCTTGAGGACCTTTTGCGTGCCTGTGTACTGGACTGGAGGGGCTCTTGGGTGGAGCACTTGCCCCTGGCGAAGCTTCATATAATAACAGCTATCACTCGAGCATCGGCATGGCACCCTACGAGGCTCAGTACGGACGGAGGTGTACTGCACCCTTGAGTTGGGTTGAGGTGGGGACCAAGTGGGAGGTTGGCCCCAGGCTGATCTGGCAGAGTCAGGAGGTGATTGAGTAGATTCACAGGTGACTCCGCACTGTCAGGAGCAGACAGAAGAGCTACGCCGATCGGAAGCGCAGAGAGGTGCAGTTTGAGGTTGGGAATCATGTCTTCCTTCGCGTTTCACCCATGAAGGGCCTGCAGTGTTTTGGGGTGAAAGGGAAACTCGCGCCGAGGTTTGTGGGGCCCTTTGAGGTCTTAGAGCAAGTTGGACCCGTTACTTATAGGCTTGCCCTTCCTCTTTAGCTTTCTGGTGTGCACGACGTGTTCCACGTGTCCAACCTCAGGAAGTACGTCGCCGACCCCAGTCACATTCTGAGCCACAAGAGCATCGAGGTGGGTGACTACTTGACCTACCCCGAGCAGCTAGTGCAGATACTAGACAGAGCCATCCGGAGTTTGAGACGGAAGCAGGTACCCCTGGTGAAGGTCTTGTGGAGGAGCCAGAGGTACGAGGAGGTTACCTGGGAGCCTGAGGAGGCGATGCGAGAGCGATACCCGGAGCTCTTTGAGGGTACGTCATTTCGGACCGGCTTCGGTCCTCTTTGAGTTTGTTATACGTTTGTTGTTCTTTTTCTGCACCCTAGCTAGCTCAAGTTTTGGGGACGAAACTTCCTTTGAGTTTGTTATGTTGTTAAGACCCATGCCATTAAACTTTTTAAGACATCCATACTTTAGGTCAGACGTCTGGACTGAGGGTCAGACGTCTTGCAAGACGTCTGGGCTCATTCCCAGACGTTTGAAAATTGAAATTTTCGTGTACGTCCTCGCGTCTGCGCGCGTACTGCGTGCAAACTGCACGCAGACAGTACCTGTTCCTTGGAGAGGGTACTGTGAGAGGGTTAAGAGAGAGGGCTTATGGAGATTACCTGTTCCATGGAGAGTCTATTGTGCAGTTGCTATTCTTTCCTTTTTGTTTTGCTTTCCCTGCTTGAACACAACAAACGAGAGAAGTTAAGTCAGACATTAGATAGAAAAGTTGTACTCAAAAGCTTTAAAAGTGCCCGTTGCTCCCTGGTAACGGCGCCAAAAATGTTCTCAACGATTTTGTGCGGATTTAAAGCGTATTACGTTATAGTATAACCGACAAAATGTTTAAACAAATATAAAGAATTTTATTACTCAAACAACTAGAGTATCTGAGGTCGAACACGGGGAGCAATCTCAGTACTTTGTAAAACCAAAGAATACAAGGTCGAACACGGGGAGCAATCTCAGTACTTTGTAAAACCAAAGAATACAACTGTTAAATGAAAATATAATTGATTCAAAGAGAGAATTTTAAAAAGGATTTGGAAAAAAAATAGAATTGGACGTCTGATTTGTGTATCAGACGTCTTAATGTGATCTCTCTTTCTCTCTTCTTCGTGGCTCTTCTCCTTTCTTTACTTCTGTATCTTTCCTTCTTCTCCTGCCTTGCCTTTCTTCTTTCTTCTTCTTCTTCTTTTTCTTCTGATCTCTTTGCGGTCTTCCCTTGTCTTCTTCTTCGTTCTTCTCTCTCTTCTGCCTTGTCTTCCTTCTTCTTCTTCTCTGCGAAGACTTCTCCTTTCACTGCTGCACAGCCTCTTCTTCCTTCTCTTCCCATTCTGCAGCCGCTAAGTGTTCGCTGCCTTGGTCAGTTCTTCCTTCCTGCACACACCACACAGTAGCAAAAACCTACCCCCATCCCTCTACCCAAGCGTCTCTCTCTCTCAAGAAATTCACTCACGGACGCTCTCCCAGAGCCACACGGGTAGTCGAGTCGGGTTCGCACCCGGAACCAGGCGCACCGGCAAGTGATGATGCGCGAGGAGTGCGTAGGTCTAGGTCGGGTCGGATCCGCCAGATCCGCGAGGTCAAGCCGCGGACGAGGCGTGTGTGAGGGCAGTGAGGGACCTCACCCCTGTGCTTACGGAGGCACTAAGACAAAAACACAAAAATAACTTATATGGTACCTGAGTGTTGCAATCCCACGATGTGGGACTATCTGGTCTCGCCTTCACGCGCGCCCGCAGAGTTTTGTCGCTCTATTGCCCAAGCTGTTGACTCCTCTGCGCTACTGGCTGGCCTCGATTTCTTCGCGACACTTGCGAGAGTCTGCTGCACCTGCCGCCTGGGAAGCCTGACGCCTGCTGCTGCTCCAAGCTCCCTGCTGCTTCGGCTGTTAATGGCGGCTAGGGCGTACACCTGACATCCAACAGAACGGCCTATTGGCCCAATCAGAATAGCTGGAAACCTTCGCCGTAGCACGGCGAAGGCGGTGGGTGATGCTGCAGGTTGCCGGTCGGCCTAGGCGTGCGTGCCTAGGTCAACCTGTTGCCGGAGATGGTGGGTTGGTCGGGGGGTGCTTGTGGAGGTCTGGAGTGGCAGTGATGGGGTGGAATGGGTTCCTGGTGGTGAGGCGAAGCTCACGAGGTGGTTGGCGAGCCGTGTGGAGTGGCGGAGTGGTGTGGGCGGCTCGCCGGAGTGCGGTCGGAGGCGAGGAAGATGGAGGCGGTTAGGTACTGTCGAGGGGTAATCAAGTAAAATAGTTGGGGGAAAAGAGAGAGGAGAGGATGGAGAACGTATCTGGGGTTGTCTGGAAGGAAGGGAGGCGGCGGAGAGGACGGCTCGTAACTGCCGTCGTCGGGGAAGAAAGACCCTGAGGGAGGAAGCGGCGACGAAGATGAGGTCAGAAGCGCGCGTGCGGGGTACAGTGCGACGCGGGAGGAAGCGGCGGAGAGGACTCTGCTGCTGGTATGGCAGCAGAGCGACGAGAAGGAGGGGAGGAGGTCGTCGGAGCTTGTGGGTCGTTTGGCCGGAGATGGGAGAGAGAGGAATTTGGAAGGGATCTCCGTCAAAATCAAGCTTGCCTTCTGCGGCAGGGTCTGGGGTGTCTTTTATAGGTGCTGGCCGCACCTACCAGCGCGTGGAGACCGCGCAATCAACGCTGCCGGCTCGCCGGAGATGGAAGGAAGGTGGACACCCAAATCTCTCGTGCGTTCGCATGAGAGATTGGGTTCACACCAGCGATTGTAATTGGCTTTAGAAGGAAGGGAATTCCTCAGAGAATCCCCCTTCCATTTCTGGGAGAGAATCTCTGAGGAATTAGAGAGCAATCTCTCTCGAAACTTCGCTGGAGCTCGGTTCTGCCCTAGCAATGGTGGCAGGACCGGTTTGCAAAGGAGGTGAAGAACCTAGGGGGCCCTCTGCAAAGGTATTCAAAAGATAGGGACCAATTTGTGATTTGGGTGTACTAAATTGCAAAGTAGGTCAAGATGACCTCTCCTTAGGTCCAAATTTTGGTACAAACCTAATTTGGACCTAAGGAATCCAATGGTGAAGTTGGATTTTAGTTTTGACCTCGTTTGACTAAACATTTTGCGTAAAAACCTAAATTAGGTTAATTGAAAATCTAGGACCCTAATCTAGGTCAAACTAGGTTCCAAAGGCTAAATTAAGTGTTCTAAACCCTAGAGGATGTTTTTCTATGATTTTTAGAGGGTTTACTTGATTTTTATTCTGACCGAAACCTTGTTAATTTAAGCGGGTCTGTTTTAGGGTTACCAAGTGTCATTTAGTTCTTAGATTGCACATAAACCCATTTCTGATTAACTCAACCCACTTTTTATCTTATTTGGACCATTTGACCTATGTTTTGCTTTTGAGAAATCCTGTTTATGTACTGCAATGGTAAAATTGCACTTTTAACCTTTATTTCATGTTTTCTTCTCAGAGCACTTGTTCCTTCAGTTAAGCCTTCTTCTAGGTTATGTAGGAGCTTTTATCTTCTTTATTGGGTCAAAATGAGCTAGTTATGGCTCATGATGAGGCTCTCATCACCTCCCGAAATAGAATAAGTGGAGGATAACAAGGGTCCTCCAAAGTAGGAAGGGTTTTAAAAGATATAAACACAATTATTTCAAACCCTTGACTGGTGAGACTAAAAGTACAAGCATCAATCCACACTCGCCATTCTACCAGAGGATGTACTGGCTTGATATGCTCCCCAGAAAGAATGTATATGAGTAGAGACTTGAGTCAAGGATTGGTTAGGGAGTGTAAGGGTTGTTTGTGGTGTTGGGCGATAATGGTTAAGTCCAAGGAGGGCTTACTTTGTGTAAAGTCCAACAATTCAGATTCTGTATTATTCTCCCTAACAGATGTAGAAAAATTCAAGCCACCCTGCCTATCATTAATGATTTTCTCAAGAATCGGAGTCATATTTTCACCTTCTAGTGAATCAATGGTGGACTCCAAATCAAATTCCTTTGATGGCAAGGTCAAAGCAACAGAATCATTATCATTAATTTCATCCCCGAATTCTTTTGGTTCACTTAAATTATTTTCGGGGTGTATATGTGATTCGACAGTAAAGTGAGGAGTTGCTTCAATATCCTCAATTATTTCTGAAGGAGGATCAGTCTTAATGTTTTTGAGTAAGCCTATATCACTTAATTCTTTATTCTCCTCGGAGTATAAATCCTCAATTGATGTGTATTGTCCCCAAGAGTCTCCCTTAGGCTTCTCGCTATTGTGTTCGTCCTCCTCCAACCCCAACTCCCTATCTTCCCAATTTTGGGGAGGATGACTTTCAAAATCAAAAGAAGGGAGGAGTCTGGATTTCACCAGATCATTTATATCCTCAAGAGGCAAGTCCTCGAATAACACATAATTCCCTTGAGATTCACTCCAAATTATAAGCCCGAGTTTCTCCATTGGGTCATCCTCCTCCTCTAAAATAGAGTCATTGTATCCCTGAGACCAAAATTGATCTAATTCATCCTCCATTTCCTTAGGGTCACCTTCATTGGGCACATGTAAATCTTCAGAATGCTGAATGGTAGTTGTTGATTCCCTAAGCGGAGGGTCAGGATTAGTCTCACTAAGGGTAGAATGGGGTTCCACCACATGATTAATATGGGAAGTGGCATAAACAATACGACCTTGACCCAGGTTACCAGGGGTAAAAAAGATACTATCATCAGGGTCAATCCTCAAGATGTACCATCTTCCCTTTATTTTGACTCCAATATAGCTCGGGTGAATAATTGCTAGGATTGTTCTCCTCTAGTGGTTGTATCTCATGGAGAGAGTCCAAGTGATAGCTACTCAAAACAGAATCCCTATTGTCATTGGTTTCCTCAGAATTATTTTCATGATCATGGTTGTACGGGTAGGGATCAGAATCAATAGTAAGAGAGTAGCTAAGTTGTCTAATTTCCTTGTTCAATTGTTGACTATTTCTTAACATCTATCCCATAGACTCCATCATTTCTTTTTGTTGGTTTTGCATTTCTATCATAAAAGATGAGAGACTACTGCTATCAGATTGGGGAGGATAGTCAATCTTAGGCTCTGGTTGCCTACGGGTATCGATCCAATCTCAATAAGGAAAATCATCAAAGGTGGGAGGGTTGGGTGTTTGCAAACTGGAAAATTTCACTCCTAAGCTCTGCTCAAAAGTGGGAGTTATCGGGCTCCCAGGATAGGAATAAGATTGATCCCATAAATTGTCATTGTACCCATCAAAGGATGGATATGCTCGGGACATGGGATCCTGATTAAAAGATGGGAAGTATTGACTCTAATAATCTAAATGATAGGAGTAAGGGTGATCCATTTCTTTAAGCCAAACAAATTTAACTTTCTTAGGACTTAGAAGAAATCAGAATGAAAGTAGAAACCTCATAGAGAGTTCTACCACTGTCAAAACAAACGCAAATATAGTGGGATCTATTTTTAGTAGATTCTAGGTCTTAGCGTTAAGTGTTCAATTTGTGGCTAAATAAGTCTTGCAAGAATTACGCTTCCTAAGCCGACCTTCGTTGGTGCCTACAACCTACTTGCAAGGGATGGAAGTCTCGAATCGAGCCTACGCATGAGGAACTGAAGTAACTTGGTGGATAGGCTCGTCGATTTTCGACTAACTTCCCTTGTGGTGTAAAGAGGAGAGGTAGAAATTTATCTAGTGACCTTATGTGTGATGTGCACAGTGTCTCAGGTGTGCAACACATGCATGCATTTTGAATTTTAAAATCTCACAAACAGGTCCTTTCGCACGCAATTAAAGTCACTGATTTTAAGGTCCAACCTCTTAGGAATCCTAATTTCTTAAAGTGACCACTGACTTAATTAGATTCAAACACTTTAGTGGTCTTGGATTTAAGTCCAATGCAGATGCATGACAGGTAATTGATGCTAAAGAGAAGACGTACCTTACTCCAGCTGTCTTCAATGTAGGGATGTATGCAATGCAGAAATATAAACTAGATACTACTCATTCAATCCTAAATGGTTGCCCTATAGATATGCAGCTTCTAGAAGGCAGTTCGAATTTTTTTTTATGATAATTAATAAGCAAACAAACCTAATCTAATTTAGCTACCTAACTAACGTGCAGTTCAAATAATTCAAATAAACCTATAATCTAAATAAAATGGGAACAAACTCCCAAAAATATGCTCCCACATACAAGAGCGATAAGTAATAAAAGCACTAGAAACAAGTTCCCAAGAATGCCCAACACGGGTCCAAAAGATAGAAATTAAATGTCAAATGTCTATCTAGCCTAAATCTAAACTAAGATCTAATGACTAAATCAGGAAAGGCTCCTTCGTACGCCTTCACGTGCGTTGGATCAAGGCCCACAAGCACCTGCTGCTGGCCTCTAAGTGGTGTCAAGGTCCACCAAAAATATTGTCTCTATTATGCACTCCCATCGCGTTCGTTCGTTTTTGCATGCAAATAGAAACACAGTCAGCAATTCAGAAAAGCTTCAGAAATAGCATAAAAATAACATAAATTTCCTGAAAAAAAAATTTAATAGACATATTTCCTCCCCGGAAGCAGTGCCATTTGACGAGTCGATCTTCACTTTCGTTAAAATTTTAAACATAAAATGGCGTGCCGTTGCAAAGCTTTTGTGGTGGAAAATTGACTATCAAAACATTAAATATTTCTAACCATAGTGATTAGGTCATCTCCACAGGGAGGAATTAGTCTATTAAACTCGTGAGTGATGCCTCATTTATTCGGGAAACTCAATGGGTGTTAATTCGTGTAATTCTTTTTCAACAGACATCATCATTCTAAGCAATTGATAAAAAAATGCAGGTGTCTAAATGCAAAATCACCACAACCTAATATTATGTTAACTAGTGATCTTGGCAATGGAAATCAATGTAAAGATTAATCTTCAATAAAAGATACCTTATTCATTATAATCAATATCCCAATCATGAACAAATGCATTCATCTGTAATTCGGATAAACTGGAGGGATATTCATGCAAATATAATTGAATATAATAATAAGATAAATAAATGAATAGGAAGTTGCAATGACATTCACACGTAAAGTTTAATTAAACTCAAAATAGAGCACTTGCTCTCGAGTCTGGCCACGACTGCAGGAGGGGCTAATTGGTGGCGTGGATGGTCGTGGAGGATCTCTGGAGTGAGGGCATTGCTTTGGTGGTGACGGAGCAGCCGATGGTCGCCAGAGGCGGCCGGTCGAAGGAGGAGTGGCCGGTGGGGCTGCTGTTGGAGCAACAGCTCTAGTGCCTGTAGGCTGCGGGAGGGGGCGTGCACGGGCGCGCGAAGAAGAGTGGGGACACGCGCAGGCGCACTACTGGCCGTGGTGGAGCGTGGAGAGGCGTCCACGTGGTGGCTGTTGTTGCTGCTATGCGCGCGTGCATGGTGGCTGTGCTGCGACAAGGGGAAAGAGGCATGAGCATACTTAGATGGTGCACGTGGTGGGGCATGCGCGTTGATGGCTGAGCGGGGCTGCTCGCTACTAGAGTGTGGCACGCGGAGAGGAGAGGTACGCATGCGAGGAGAGGGTGGCCTGTGGTGATAGTGGTGGTGGGTTTGGGTTCGGTAGGTTGAAGATAAAAGAGAAATAGGGAAGAGGAAGAGAGGGGGAAGAAGATGAATAGTGTGCGTGGAGTGAGGGGTATTGACATTCGTCGGATGCATTTGCGTAAAATTGTTCGTTGTAGTGCGCTTACGACGTTAATTGTAAATAAAGAATAAACGGACATGAGTCCGAATGTCGAACACAGGGAGGTGTGAAATTAGATCAAATACTCACTTTGTGTCACAAAAATTCGTCGTTTGTTTCTCTTGCAAACCAGATAGAACGAGAAAGAAAGGGAGAGAGAGAGAGAGAAGAGAGATAGGGTTAGAAATCCATGATAAGATATGAGGACAATATATAAAAGATCTAGTCTATTAATTATCAAATGTTGTAATCCAGAAAATATAGAGGAATGCTTAAGTGAAAGAAATGAACTACACCATCACATAAAATTAAACTATGAAAAAGGAACAAGAAAGAGTCGAGGCAGCCACGGCGGTGGAGGAGCTTCTGTCGGCAGCTCGACATCTTCACAACCTTGCTTGGAAACTCTAAGAGTGGTGGAGTTGCTTAGGTAGATCATGGATGCAAATGGGAGGGGAAGGGCCCTTTTTATAGTTGAGGAAAGGGCTAAAATTCGTCATTGGGTCAATAGTGACGTTCAAAATGTCGCTAAAGACCCGCCGCATCCATCGCCCTTGCACCCGCCCTCGCGCCTTCAACACGCCAGCTACCTCCACGCGCGCACAGTGCACGAGTCATTTAAGCCATTCGATCTTCAGATTCAAACCTCACCCACTCCTCAAATCGTGCCCCGCATGCGTCAGATGGGGCGTGCTCGAGCGCGTGATCACACACATTTCGCGCAAATGGCCAGATGGTGCTCGTCGCACCCGCTCCTTGACCGTAGATCAGATCAAACAACACAATTTTCAATTGGGGAGAGCGATGAGAGGCACCTCTGTGATTCGAACCCGCGCATGCTAGAGTGGATAAGGCCTTCGACCACTGTGCTATTTGCGCGGATGGTCGCGGTGACGACACAGCGTTTGAGCGATGGCGTGCGTTGGATGAAGATTTGACGAAGGTGAAAGCGCAATGAAGGATCAATTGAAGCACGATGAGAAGCATGAGCAGCAACCACGTGTCGCATTTTGAGTCGTTGATCAGTGGATCAACGGTCAGGACTTCTTGAGCATGTTGTAGGAGCTACGGAGGTCGGATTCAGATGATTTTGAGTTCGTTGGACTTCGTTCGTCAATCCGGATCCATCCATACGGTCCGATCGCTCATCTGAGACCTATTTCAAAAATATACTTTTGTACATGGTCATTAAACATTCATTTTAAGCGATTAAAATGTAAAGATCATGCAATATGCATGCAATGCTCCCAAGTCCATTATAAAATGTCATTATCGCATAAGTATCTCCAAAATTGACTCTAATTGATAATATTAACACAGAACATTGTAGAGTCATCATACCCCCATGCCCACCCCTTGCTAATCCCTAGCAAGGTTTGACCTAAATGCTATTTAGAACGAAAATTAGGAATAGGTAGAAGTTGCTTGTCAACAGGAGGAAATTTCTACTAAGAACCTAACTGGCTAAGACTCAACAGTGCCCAGGTTGCCTGCCAAAATGCCGACCACCCAAGTCCTCGCCTTATTCTATATAGAAGCAAATACATATTTTTTTCTTTTTCATCTTTTCTTTTTTCTTTTTGGATTTTTAGTGTTTGAGGATTTCAAGGTAACTTTTTACGGCTACCCAATCCACCCAAGACTCAAAAAGGATTCTTAGTAGTAAGCATCTTATTGTGATAGTGATAGACTCACTCAACAGCAATTAAAATGAACTTCGGGTTTTTACACCCCTAGGTGACCTGAAAAAAAAAGAAAAAAATGCTACCTAAAGGTGTTTCTATCTGACTGATAGCTTTCTCCCTACTTTTTATTTTTGTGGAGTCAGCACAAGGGCGAACTCAATGTATATCTCCCTAGATTATACTACTTCCCTGCTTCTTCCTTAAGTGTTTTGGAATTCTTGTGCATTTTATGAGCTGGGATCTGGACAACCGACCAATGGGCTGTTACCCACGATAACTTGCCAGCCATACTCATGCGGTGAAGTGTGGCTTATTTCTTATTTCTTTTCTCCTTTTCTTTTTTGTTTTTTTTAAGTAGGTGGCTTTCCTGATCTAAGATTTACCTAAAGGCAGTAGTGAAAGAAAATGGTCCTGTGGCTGGGCTCTAGACAACCTACGAATGGGCTGTTACCTACGACAACTTACCAATCATACCACCCTAAAAGGTTCATTAGCTATCCAATTTCCGTTAGAACTGCCGATGAGTGAGTCAGTGCAAAACGTGTGTAGATGCTTAAACTAAAAATCCCCTCAAATCAGAGGGTGGGTTGATAAGTCGTATACTTACCACCTTACTTTATTGACCAAATAAATATGCATTAAGGTGGCGAGGACTCGAGACCAAGTCCACATTTTAGTGGACACCCAGACTGATTAAGTCTAAAGACCTGAAAGGTCTTAGCGATTAGGTCCCTAACGTATCATTTCCTAAAGTCAACAAGCTTCTAATACCTAAGTTTTCTTTTCCTAATTTTAATTTTTTTTTATGAACAGAAATAAAATTAGTTCAAGCTGGCAATTTTGTACTCAGATCCTATGAATTACCACCCCCCATGCCTAAGTTGGACAATGTCCTCATTGGACAAATAAATGTATGCAAGGGAGTAGGGAAAGAAATCACCTGATTATCCGGTCAGCTTGAAACCTTTGGGTTGCCTCCCAGAAAGCACTGAGTTTTATGCCTCCAACTGGGCGCAGTTCCAGTTTAACCCTTAATGAGGGTCACAACTTCCTTCGAGGGAATCTGGGCAAGAAAGTGTTTTAGTCGTTGACCATTAACAGTGAAGGTTTGCCCAGTCTTGGGATTGGCAATTTCAACTGCCCCGTTGGGATAAGGTCTGACCACTTGATATGGTCCCGTCCACTTAGATCTTAGTTTCCCAGGGAAGAGTTTAAGTCTTGCATCAAATAACCAGATTTACTGATTTAGCTTGAAGGTTTTTCTATTAATGTGTTTGTCATGGACAGCTTTCATCTTCTCCTTATAAAGTCTATTGTTCTCGTAAGCATCCCGACAGATTTCCTTGAGCTCGGAGAGTTCGAGCTACCTTTGAGTTCCGACCATCTAGGAATCCATATTGCACTACTTAACAGCCCAGAATGCCCTGTGCTCCAACTCGACTGGAAGGTGGCAAGCATTGCCAAAGACCATCGATAAGGCAACATGCCTAGAGGGGTCTTAAAGGCGGTCCTGTATGCCCAAAGGGCATCGTGGGAACCAATCCTTCCAATCAGGTCTCACAATCTTTTGCAAAATATTTTTAATATGCCTGTTTGAGACCTCAGTTTGCCCATTCATTTGCATGTGATACGGGGTGGCAATGCAGTGAGTGACCCCGTATTTCTTAAGTAGGGCATGAAATTAGGCATTAATAAAGTGACTCCCACCATCGCTGATCATGGCTTTCGGTATCCCAAATCGGGAAAAGATATTTTTCTTAACAAAGTCCATGACAGCCTTATGGTCACATTTTCGGGTAAGTACAACTTCGATCCATTTCGAGACGTAGTCCACTGAGACTAGTATATACTTGAAACCATTTGATGGTGGGAAGGGACCCATAAAGTCAATGCTCCAAACATCAAAAATTTCGATGATCAAGATAGGCTGTAGAGGCATCATATCTTTCTTGGTTAGTCCCTAAGGTCTAGCATCTAGTGCAAGTCTTTGCAAAGTTATGTGCATCCTTGAAAAGTGATGGCCAGTAAAAATCGGACTGCAAAACTTTTGCAGCCGTTTGCTTCCCAGAGAAGTGGCCACCACAGGCTTGGTCGTGATAGAAGGATAGCGCACTTTGGACTTCCTCTTTAGGAATGCAACTCCTAATGATTTGGTCAGCACAAAGTCTAAACAACATAGGATCATCCCAAAAATAATGCTTGGCCTCAGCCAAGAACTTATCTTGCTGTTGTCTAGACCAGCCGTGCGGAGTCTACCCTACCACTAAATAGTTGACTAAGTCTGCATACCAGGGTAGACTTCTTCCATGCCTGGAAAGAAGTTGTTCATCAAGGAATGTGTCGGTTAAGGGTAATGAGGGTCCAATGTGTTCCGGGTGAAGTCTGGATAAGTGGTCAGCTACAACGTTCTTGGACCCGACTTTATCACGTATTTCCAGGTCAAATTCCTGCAAGAGCAGGATCCATCTAATTAGCCTAGGTTTAGCGTCCCTTTTGGCTAGCAAATGCCGGATAGCCGAGTGGTTAGTGTAAATACTCATGTGAGATCCTAGAAGGTATGATCTGAACTTTTATAATCCAAAAACTATAGCGAGCAGTTCTTTTTCCGTGACAGTATAATTCTGTTGAGCCTCATCCAAAGTTTTGCTCGCATAGTAGATCACCACAGGTTTTTTCTCTCTTCTCTATCCTAGGACTGCTCCAACAGCAAAATCTGAAGCATCGCACATTATCTCAAAGTCCTGGGAGCAGTTTGGGGGTTGTAAAACAGGTGCAGTTGAGATTGTATCCCTAAGGGTGTTGTAGGCATTGATGCAATCAAGTGTCATGTCAAAAAGTACGTTGTTGGCTAGAAGGTCAGTCAAAGGCTTGGAAAGTTTGGAAAAGTCCTTAATGAACCTTCTATACAAGCCAACAGGTCCTAGGAAAGATCGGATTTGCTTAACCGAGCTAGGAGGTGGAAGTTTGGAAATTAAATCAACTTTAGCTTGATCTACTTCAATGCCCCTCTACGAGACGATGTGACTGAGGATGATCCCTTCTTGAACCATAAAATAGCTCTTTTCCCAACTTAAAACCAAGTTGACCTCAATACATTGCTTCAAGATTTTTTTTAGGTTGCTAAGACAATGGTCGAATGAGTCTCCGAACACGGAGAAATCATCCATAAAGACCTCCAAATATTCACCTACCATCTCTGAAAAGATGGCTAACATGCAACGCTGAAAGGTAGTGAGTACGTTACATAACCCAAATGGTATACGGCAGAATGCAAACGTGCCATACGAGAAAGTGAATGTGGTCTTCTCTTGGTCCTCTGGTGCAATAGCAACCTAGTTATATCCTGAATATCCATCCAGGAAGCAAAAATATTTCTACCCTGCCAATCGTTCGAGAATCTAGTCAATGAATGGAAGGGGAAAGTGGTCCTTTTTAGAGGCTTCACTAAGCTTCCTATAATCAATGCACACCTACCACGCGATTGTGGTGCAAGTGGGGATGGATTCGCCCTGGTCATTCATGACCATGGTGATCCCGGCCTTCTTTGGTACTACTTGAGTAGGGCTCACCCAGGGGCTGTTGGAAATCGGGTAGATGATTTCTGCATCAAGCCACTTGATTATTTCCTTTTTAACGACCTCTCGCATATTTTGGTTTAATCGCCTTTACATCTAGTGAGAAGGTCGAGCCCCATCTTCCAAATAGATCTTACGGATACAATAAGTAGGGCTAATTCTCCTTAGGTCAGAAATTGTCCACCCAATAGCTGCCCGATGTTCGGAAAGGGTAGTAGTCAACCTAAGTTCTTGGTCCCTAGTTAGCTGTGCATTAATAATCATAGGGAAAGTCTGATCAGGTCCTAGGAAGACATACTTAAGGTCGTTGGGCAAAGGTTTCAATTCAAGTGCAGGTGGGACAATGTTTGACAGGTAAGGGAAGGCTGGGAGTTGATTAACATCAATCTCCTCAAATGGAGGTTGCCGGTGGTAATCAACTCTACAGATTTCAACCTCCAAAGACTGGGATGGGTCAGGGTAGTCATCAACTGGTTGAATCAGATGGTCTTCTAAAGAGCTAACCGTGAAGCATTCTTCAACTAGGGTTTCCACGGGATTGTACTCCTTGACCCAACCGCAATCAAAAGACTTAGTCACCTTGAAGATATCCAATTGCATCTTCTTATCTCCGAAGGTAATTTCCATACATTTCGTGTCACAATCAATGTTCGCCTTAGTCGTAGCCAAGAAGGGTCTGCCCAGGATGATGGGTGTGTTCTGTAGTTGTTCGGGGACTTCCATATCAAGGACTAAAATGTCAACTGGGAAATAGAAGTCCTTAACCCAAACAATTACATCCTCGACTACCTCTTTCAGGGTTCTCACGGATCGGTCGGTCAGTTGGATAGTCACAAGTGTGGGCTTTAATTCCCCAAATTTGAACTGGTGATAAAGGGTAGTCGGGATCAAGTTAATTGAAGCACCTAAGTCCAAGAGCGCTCTATTAAACGTCTTGTCACCATATTGCAAGATATCAGAGGCGCTCCAGGGTCAGTTCTTTTTTAAGGCAGGCTGCTCAATATCACTGAACTAGCTTGTTCCGAGAGCACTACCTTCCTAAGTGCTTGGGTTCTGAACTTATGCTTAGGTGTACAAACATCCTTCAAAAATTTAGCATAAGCCGGGATATGCTTGATTACATCGAGGAGAGGTATATTAATCTGTACTTGTTTAAAAATCTCCAACAATTCCTCATTCTCAGCCACATTTCTCTTTTTCTTTATTTTCTCCAAGGCTTCAGGGTATGGTATATGGGTTTGAATTGGTTCAGGCTCCTAATCCTTGGGTTCCTCCCTCTCATCCTCAGAATCACGCATCTCAGGTAGTGAAGTCATGAGAGGGGTTGGTCATTTGGGGTCCTCGGTTTGAGTGTTGCTTCTCAAGGTAACCGCATTGGCTAAGGCATTGGAACCATGGTTAGATCCTTAAGAAGAAGAAGCATTAAACCCAGGAGGTGTCTGTGGGGCTTGTTGGATCATGTGGGCATGTCCCTAATTTGATTGGAACCCTTGAGGATTATGGCCTCTGTTCATTACATTCCTCAGATTCGGTTGTGGCTGAGAAGGAAGGGACCCCTGTTGTTTGTTATTCAACAGCTGACTCAACTATCCCTTCACTAATGCTATCTCCTCCTGATGTTTCTAATTCATATCAGCCATCATTTTAATTAGGGTGCCCATTTGGTTATGTGTAGGGTCCGCCCTATTCTGGTTATAGGGGGTCTAGTAGGTAGACCTTGCTGATAGGAGGGAGGGTTTTGCCTAGGTTGGTTCTGGAATTGATTCGATTTTTTATTCGACTAGGAAAAGTTTGGGTGGTTGCGCCAATCAAGGTTGTAAGTGTTGGAGAAAGGGTCTGGCTTAGAAAATCCTTGGATGGCCTGGGCATCTTCAAAAGTAGAAGGTGCCGAAGGAGAGGGGAAAGAGTAATCAGAGTTTGAGGGATCAAAGGTTCCTCCTTGGAACATGGTCAAGGGTGGTTCATGGTGTATTTGGCTCATAGATTGAACCAAGTCCACATTATGAGCTCCCTTAGCTAGGGAGAAGGTTTGTAACGGGGTTCGGGTTTGGTTCAACAGCTCGTCTATCTTTTTATCCACCAACTCAACCCGATCCAACTTCTTGGCTACAATGTCCATGTCAACCATTCTAGAATTGGTTTGCACCTCATAAATCCCACCACGGGGTTGACTGGACCAATTAAATTGGGGCATGGAGGCATTGTTAAGTAAATTCTCACTCATTAATTCAAAGAGCTCAAACGTGCTCTCCTCATCCTTATTCAAAAAGTTTCCTCCACATGAAGCATCCACAAAATTCTCAAAGTTGTTGTCCATACCATGGTAGAAAATCTAGGCCAATTGCCACCTTGGAACCTCATGGTGTGGGCATTTCCTCAATAATTCATTAAATCTCTCCTACGCCTCATGAAATTGCTCTCCACTTCGTAAGGTAAAAGTAGTAATGGCTCTCCTAAGGGCATTAGTCTTTCCTTTGGGCAAAAACTTCTTAAGAAAAGCATGCCTTAATTCTGCCCAAGTAGAGATGGGTCTCCCTAAAGTCCTAAGCCAATGAGATGCTTTGTCTCTTAGGGAGAATGGGAATATCTTAATTAAAATAATATCTAAACTAATGTTCCTAGGCTTTACGATCTGGGCAATCCGCTCTAAGTCCTTTAGGTGTTGGAAAGGGTCTTCATTTGAGCTCTCATGGAAATGGCTTTGAATCAAGCTAAGTGCATTGGGTTTTAGCTCAAAATCATCTCCCCTTTCAGGGACCCTAAGGTATGGCTCTACCCGGATGGTAGACGGATCGTAAAAATCATGGAGAGGCCTTGGTTGGCCCTCAAGGGTTGGTGGTGGGTTCAGTGGGGGTTGCCCTTGAGGGTTCTATCCTTGATTCTGCCCCTGAGGGTTCTGTAGTCGATGTATGGCTTGCATGATGGTGTGAATCTATTGTTGCTGAAGTTGGTGGTTGGCGGTAATTTGAGCCTGAATCATGGCCATGGCATCGGGTTGAGGTTGATCCTCAACCTCCTCAACTCGTGCATCAGCCATGTCCTCAGTCCTACTCCTAGAAAAATCAAGTCTTCTCCTAGTTTCTCTATCTAAAGCAACTAATTCGGGATGAAGTGATCACCTTCCATGCATACACCAGAGAAGAACCAGGAGAGATGCGAAGGGAAATAGATGCGAGAAGTGTGTGCACAATTGGGTGCAAGGACCCAATGCCAAAACAAGTGTTCCTTCACAGGCAAGATTAAAATGTGTGATTTTTAGGATGTAAACCTTACTTTAATGGCTTTTAAAGTTCTCACTTGTTTACACCTTCAAACACAGCACAAATGTATAGGCACACGGTTGGTGAAAATTGATTTTCTTTAAGGCCTTTCGTGTGACTATATAAAATCAAAACTCCCTAGTGTAGAAGAGCCTAGGGTGTGCAGCTTCTATTCAATGAATCTTTTTTAATATTTTGTCAAGAATAGTCCAATAAAAACAAGCAATGACCCTATCCTAACCAAAATTGAATGAGCTTTTTAACGAAATTAATTTCAGAATTTTTTGAAGACAGTAGATCTCCCAAATTCAGGGTCAATCTGTCTAGAACCTCTAGATCAGTGCGCAAGTTTAATGCCTTGATTTAAACAAGCACTAATCAATTTTAAATGCAAAAGTGTTCTTCAGATGGAGTGTAGAGAATTTCAAGATCTCTCTAGAAATATAAATCTCTTGCAAGAACACTCTACAGATCTCCAGAACATAGGATAACCTTGCGCACTTCCAGTAGAGAATTTCTCACGGCCAAATCACGAGGATTTTGGCTCTAAAATTTGAAGGGAAGTTCTCCTACTAATAGGAGCACCTCTGAGATTTTTCTCAAAATTTTTAGAGGTGTATAAGGTTTTAAATCATGTCCTCAACCTGAATCCAAAAAATGATTTTGTGAAATTAATGGGTTGTAGACTTAATGGTGGTGTTTTTCTTCGTCAAACAAATGAGGGGGTTTTTTTAACACACCACAATTTTTCTTGGTCAAAAGATGAGAAGTTACCTTTGAATCGTGGGAAGACAAGATCAAACCTTCAGGTCAATGGCGGTCTTCTTCCTGTGCTTCCTTTCGATCCAACCCAACTCGTTCTCCTCCCATTGCCGATGCACAAGGTTCCTACAACCACAAGAAGAGAGAAAAGAGCAAGTTAGATAACACAAGTATAAATAATGACCAAGAGAATGAAGTGAATAAGAGATTCGTTACCTGAAACGCTGTGGCTTCGAGAGATAACCGGGTTTTATTGTTGTAGCGTTGTAGTATAGCCAGTTATTGCCATCATTTCAAATATATAAATTTTTTACTCGGAAAATAAAAGAGTTCCCGAGGTCGAACTCAGGGAGCAAGTTGTATTCTAGAGATATACATGTTTCTTTTACAAAAATAAAGAAAGAGAGAGAAAGAATTTGTTGTCTTTTCTTCTTTTCTCTTTGCTTCTCCTCGTCTCAGATCTTCTGTTATCTTCTTCTTCTTTATCTGCAGTGGTGATGTTCTTCTTCTTCTTTCAGTTGTTCCTGCTCTTCCTTTTTCTTCTGCAGAGTGGTCCTGTTCTTCTTCTTCTCCTTTCTTCAGATCTTCTTCTCGTGCTCTTCTTCTTTCAGTTCTTCCCTGTGTTCTCCTCTGCCTCGCCTTCTTCTGTTGTTCTTCAGATCTCCTTCTTTCTTCTTTTCTTTTTCCTGTCAGGACGTCGTCTCTCCTTCTTTCTTCTTTTCCCTTCAGGACGTCGTCTGATTTTCCAATCAGACGAATTAAACCGCTTGTTGCTACAGTGTCTCCCTCAGCTTCCTTCTTCTTCCGCGGTCCTTCTTCTTCACCTGTGCCTGCACACTTCAGAGTTTACGTCAGAGGGCAAAACCTACTCTACCCCCCCGCCCCTCCGTCTCTCTCTCACAGAATCCGCTCATAGGATAGCTCTCCCAGAGCTGCCGGGTAGCAGGGTACGGGTCGCGCCCGGGTCCAGGCCCACCGGCGTGAGTGGTGGGCGAGGAGTGCAGGTCAGTCTAAGTCGGGTCGGGTCAGGTCCGCGGGGCGTGAGCGCGGACGAGACCGGGTAACCGGGCGGGTGAAGGGGACCTCACCCCGTGTGCTGAGGCAGTAAGCTTCCAGCACTTTTTCGCTTTATACCGCTGCGCCTCTTCAGACTTTTCCGAGGTGGGACTAAATGTCCCACCTCAATTGAGCGCCCGCAGCGGAGAAAGCAGCGGGCGATCGCGGCTTCACGCGAAGCCTTCGCCCCAGCTGCGAGCCTGATGCTTTGTCGAAATGCCTCGCAAGGCCTGGGAGTCGAATCTGGGCGTGGCGCGCCTGCAGCTGCAGGCGGAAGCAGCTCCTTCTGCACGGCAATGGCGGCGGAGGTCGGGTGACCTGTTCACAGCAAAACGGCCTCTCGGCCTAATCAGAAGGTGCCGGGAGCTTCGCCAGAGTGCGGCGAAGCTCGTGTGGGTGGTGGCGAGGCGTGGGGCGGCGTGCAAGGGCTGCCCTAGGTCGGACTGTGGGTCGGAGGATGGGTTTGTTCGGTGGGGTTGCAGAGGGTGATGTGGGGGAAGTGGAAGGGCGGGGGTTGATCAGGGTGAGGAGGCGGAGGTTCTGCGGTGGTCGGCGAGCCGTGTGGGTTGCTGGGGTGATGGGAGCGGCTCGCCGGAGGATAGCCGGAGACGAAGGGGGTGACGGTGGACAGGAGCGGTCGAGGGTTTAATCAAATAAAAGACAGTGAGGAAAAGAAAGAGGGGGAGATGGGGAGGAGTTCTGACCTAGCTACGGAGACGAAAGGGGCCGGGGCAGGGCGACAGTCGTATCGACTGTCGCCGGAGAAGAAGATGCCCAGGGGAAGGGGCGGCGGCGAGCAGAGAGCCGGAGAGGCGCCAGCTGGGTGCGGCGTGGCGCGGGAAGAGCAGGGGAAGAAGTCTCTGCTGCTGGTATTGCGGCAGAGCGAAGGGGAGGAGGAGGAGGAACCGCCGGAGCTGGTGGGCGTCTGCCGGAGTGAGAGGAGAGGAAAGTTGGGGGTTTTCTCCGTCAGATCCGAGCTGGGAAGAACGGTGGAGCGACGGGGGTATTTATAGGGACCGAATCAGGGAGGAAGGCGGAGGGAGACGACGTGTCTCCCTCGCCGGAGGACGCCGGAGATGGAAACCCATACCGTCCGTGCGTTCACACGGCCGGTATGGCGGGTTACAGCTTGCCAGGCTCTCCCCCTCACCCTGCGCGGCGCCATGCTCCGCGCAAGGTCGCCGGAGCATGGTGCTGGCAGGTTTTGCAGGGGGGACCTGAACGCAAAGAACGAAGGAGAGTTAGGGGCCAAAATGCGAGGGTTCAAAAGTTGAGGGCCAAAAAGTAAATATATGAGGACCAAAGTGTAAAGTTGGTTAAGGAGGTTTCTTCTTAGGCTCAAGTTTTTATACATGACTAATTAGGACCTAAGGAATCTGATGGTGAATTTCATTTCTATATTAAACCTTGTTTGACCGGTCAATTTATGCGAAAACCCAAATTAAGTTATTAATTGGGCATGGTTCTCAATGTAGGTCAAAATGGGTTCTGAAGGCCAAATTGAAGGTTCTAAACCCTAGAGATTATTTTTCTATGAATTTTAGAGGGTTTATTCTATTTTTACTTTGCCTTGAACCTCGTGAATTGAAGTGGGTTGTTTTAGGGTTACAGATTATCATTTAGTTCCTTGGAATTGCTGTAGCCCTTTCTAGATCATCTCATCCCACTTTTATTCTTATTAAGTTGCTTTGACCTATGTTTGGACCCTGAATTACCCTGTATGCAGATTATACTGGTAAAATTGCATTTTTACCCCTTATGACTTGTTTTCTCCTTAAACTCAGAATTCTCTGAGTTAAGCCTTTCCTTGAGTTATGTAGGAGCTTTTATCCTTTGTATTAGGTCAAAATGAGCTAGTTATGGCTCATGATGAGGTTCTCATCATTACCTCCCTAGCAACGGCGCAAAAAACTGACGTTCGTCAAACGCATTTGCATAAAATCGTTCATTATAGTGCGCTTACGATGTCAATTTTAAATAAAGAATAAACAGACATGAGTCCGAGTGTCAAACAGAAAAGGTGTGAAATCGGATCAAATGCTCGCTTTGTGTCACAAAAATTCGTTGTTTGTTTCGCTTGCAAACTAGATAGAACGAGAAAGAAAGGGAGAGAGAGAGAGAGAGAGAGAGAGAAGAGAGAGATAGGGTTAGAAATGCATGATAAGATATGAGGACAATATATAAAAGATCTAGTCTACTAATTATCAAATTTTGTAATCCAGAAAATATAGAGGAATGCTTAAGTGAAAGAAATGAACAACACTATCACATAAAATTAAACTAAGAACAAGGAACAAGAAAGCATCGAGGCAGCCACGGCGGCTCGACGTCTTCACAACCTTGCTTGAGAACTCTAAGAGTGGTGGAGTTGCTTAGGTAGATCATGGATGCAAATGGGAGGGGAAGGGCCTTTCTATAGTTGAGGAAAGGGCTCAAATTCGTCATTGGGTCAATGGCGACATTCAAAATGTTTCTAAAGACCCGCTGCATCCATCGCCCTTGCCCCCGCCCTCGCGCCTTCAATGCACCAGCTGCCTCCGCGCACGCATAGTGCACGAGTCATTTAAGTTGTCCGATCTTCGGATTCAAACCTCAACCGCACCTCAAATCGCGCCCAGCATGCGTCAGATGGGGCGTGCTTAAGCGTGTGATTGTGCGTGTTTCGCGCAAATGGCTAGATGGTGCTCATCGTGCTCGTTTCTTGATCATAGACCAGATCGAATGGCCCAATTTTCAATTGGGGCGCACGAGGAGAGGCGCCTCTGTGATTCGAACCCGCACCTGCTGAAGTGCATAAGGCCTTCGACCGCTGTGCTATCTGCATGGATGGTCGCGACGACGATGCAACGTTCTAGCAATGGCGTGCATTGGATGAAGATTTGACGGAGGTGAACGTGTGATGAAGGATCAGTTCAAGTGCGATGGGAAGCATGAGCAGCGGCCACGTGTCGCATTTTGGGTCGTTGATCAATGGATCAACGGTCAGGACTTCTTGAGCATGTTGTAGGAGCTACGGAGGTCGGATTGGGATGATTTTGAGTCCATTGGACTCCATTCATTGATCTGAATCCATCCGTATGGTCCGATTGCCCATCTGAGACCTGTTTCAAAAATAGACTTTTGCACATGGTCATTAAACATTCATTCTAAGCGATTAAAATGTAAAGATCATGCAATATGCATGCAATGCTCCCAAGCCCATTATAATATGTCATTATCTCAAGAGTATCCCCAAAATTGACTCTAATTGATAATATTAACACTGAACATTGTAGAGTTATCAGGTATTGTGGAAGGTGAAGATAGGGAGATGGTATGCACGGTGGTGATGGTGTGCGCACTGTCATCATGCACACCACAGCAGGGGAAGGCGGAGGTGGGTACGTGATGGTCGGCCTGGATAGGTTGTTAATATGATATTTTTATCGTTGAAATGTGTATAGTGGTTAACCTAATTCAGACCTAACCATCTCTTTACAAAATTTTTAACCTGGCCTAATTGATTTTATCTTGTCACTTTTAAGCCCAGGGTCGAACTCAGGGAAGTGGGGTTCAAGTCGAGTTTCTACGTTTTCCTTAAAACGCGTCTCTTCCGTTCGTTTATTCTGTTTTTGGTATTTTTCTTATTTAGGTTTTTTTTCTGGTAATCCTTGTTCTTGAGGCACACCCTCAAAATTGTGTCCTTGGCTTTTAGCCAAAACAGAGTTTCAAAACACGTCTTGCTACTTGCAAGATGGGTACCTGCAAATCAAAGATTATCTTTTCACTTTTATACCTTTTTTTATCTTTTTACTAAGGAAGCTATCAGATAGAAAGTAAATATAGTAGCTATAGATATATATTTATATGTAGTATATATATATAAAGGGGTGGGGGTGGAGGTGACGATGGAGTGTAGCACTATGTCGAGTCAGCCGACGTCTAGAGAGACGCAACCAACACGACTAGGTGCCGCGTGGAGTGTGGATGGAGGATGGATGATGTATGGGACCACGCTTTTTTTGTACGCGTGTATCAGGGAATATCAGCAACTGGTGCAGATATCCCCGCGATACAGCGTATAATAAATAACGTGAAAATATATGTACATATGTATGTATATAAATGTATAAGTATATATGTATAGATATATATAGATATATATATATATATATATATATATATATATATATATATGTATGTATATATGTATATAGCTATGTATATATGTATATAAGTATATATATATAATACTATATGTATGTATACATAACTATATAGATATACTATGTATATATAAGTATATATATATAATACTATATAGATATATATATATATATGTACATAAGTATATATGTATCTAGATATGTAGATATATGTATATAGTTATATAGATATATATATGTATATATGTATGTATATATGTATCAATATATAAGTATGCGTATATATATGTTTATAGTATAGGTGTGTGTGTGTGTGTGTGTGAAAGTGTGAGTGTAGATGTCTGTGTGCGTCGGTGTAGTGTGTGAGAAAGTGTTGTGAGAGAGAGTGAGAGAGAGAGAGAGAGAATGGGAGAGAGAGAGCAGGAGAGAGCGGGCAGGAGAGAGCGAAGGCAGGAGAGAGCGGGCCGCACTGCAGGGGACGAGTTAAGACGTCCGGAGGTGAAGACCGTCGTCTGATGGTCGCGGGCGCACGGGCGCGTCTTCGCCCAGAGGAGGAGAGGAGTCTGCGTCGCCGGCTGCGAGCGCGGAGGCTCGCGACAGCGCGCTCAGAGAGGGAGGCGGGGAGTCTGCAGGCGGGCGCGGAGGAGGTCTGCAGGCGCGCGCGGACGCTTGCAGAGGTTGGCAGGGAGCCGGGAAGGGGCCTGGCCGGCCGCTGCAGTGCGCGCAGCGGCCTGTCGCGGGTGGAATTGCAGAGGCGACAGAGCAGAGGCGGAGACGGGGAAGTGCCCTGCAGGCGCGCGCGGAGAGCTGAGCGCCTGCGGGGAAGGTCGCGGAGGTGCGAGGGGAGGTTCTGCAGTGGTCGCGGAGGGTCGCGGGGGTCGGCGCGAGGAGGCCTGGCCGCTGCAGTGCGCGCAGCGGCCTGCTGCGGCTGCAACTGTGGCGTGGACAGAACGGAGACGGAGGCGGGGAACGGGCCTGCAGGCGCGCGCGGAGGGTTGCGCGCCTGCGGGGAAGGTCGCGGAGGTGCGAGGGGAGGTTCTGCAGTGGTCGCGGAGGGTCGCGGGGGTCGGCGCGAGGAGGCCTGGCCGCTGCAGTGCGCGCAGCGGCCTGCTGCGGCTGCAACTGCGGCGTGGACAGAACGGAGACGGAGGCGGGGAACGGGCCTGCAGGCGCGCGCGGAGGGTTGCGCGCCTGCGGGGAAGGTCGCGGAGGAGGCGGGGGTGCTGCTGCTGCTGCTGTCGACGCTGGGCTGCTGCTGCTGCTGCTGCTTCAAGCTTCGGACCTTGAAGCGGCAGCAATGGCGTGGATATGCAAACGAAGAGAAAAGAACACACCACGCCCACCGGCTCGTTGAAGAGCTGGGCGGTGGTGCTCCCACTGTGGTGGTGTGCACCACAGTGGGTTCTCCTGCTCGTCGGGTGCCTCCTCGACGGAGGGCCGGCGTATGGGAGGGGAGAGCGGGTGCGAAGGTGGTTGCGGGTTCGAGTTGCTGCAGCAGCTGCGTATTGCAGCAACGTCTCTTTTTCTTGCTGCCGCCAGCCTCCAGCTGCGTATTGCAGCCCCGTCCCCCCTTGGTCGCGAGGAAGAGCTGCGGCTTTATAGAGGAGGAGAGCATGGCGGGGCATGCGGGGAATGGCAGCTGCAGGGAGAGGTGCGGGAAGGTGCAGCAGCGGGAAGGACGCCAGGGAGAGGCAGCGGAGAAGAAGTTGCAGCAGCGGGAGAAAAAAATAGAAATCAAGAGGAAATAAAAAAATAGAAGAGATGGATTTTTGTAAAGAGGCACTTGAGGAAAATGTAAATTATGAAGCCCTTTATTTCAATCTTCCCTCCTCTTAATTAAATGCATGAATGCAAGTATTTTTACAGATGCGACTATAGGATTATAATATACATAGTTAATGCTAGAAAATAGCATAAGAAGGCGTTCTTATAGGCGTGTTTTGAGGTGCAAACATATACCCCCATGCCTATCTTTTGCTAGTCCCTAGCAAAACCGTATTTAGAAATGATCTTAAGCTGAAGATTTTCTTCTGAGATGATATCGGTGTGTTTATTATCGGATATTGTGAGAACCAATTGTAGAGAAGATTACCAGTACTTTAAGTCTTACATGACAAAGATCATCTCTCAACTAACCAGGACTCTTGATATTTAAACCTTAAGTACGATTTCCAGGACCCAGGAGGTTTTGCCGTACTCGAGAGCTCAAGAGGTTATGGTTTGTGCATAGTGATGGATCAAGACTAACCAGATGAACATTAAGACTCAATCCCAGGGTTTCACGAATTTTTAAGTACAGGTTGGTCCCAGTTTCAGCTCATGTCTTCGAATTGACCCTTAAGATGATGACGGAAAACTCAACTCCCATTTTCTGATTTTTTTTTTTTTTTTTTTTTTTTTTTTGACTCACCGAAAAACAAAGTATACAGACATTTATGAGATATACTGACTCTTTTAAAACATCTCTTTTCTGATATTTTTTTTTTTTTTTTTTTTTTTTTTTCGAAACACGTGTCAGTATATCTCTTACAACACATTTTGAAGCACACTTTTTTTTTTTTTTTTTTTTGGTGGGAGAGTTTCTTTTTGTTGGAAAGAGCCACTCCTAAACACAAGACTAAAGCTTGGGATAAAAAGTCTACCTGCACGCACAGGTAAGGACTCCACCTTCCCTAATGAACACTAGGGTTGGATCTTATGTTCACCTGTTCTTTCCTGATATGTGTAGTGTGAACCAAGTTTACCTAAGCTCTCAAGAAAAAGCAAACCAACGAATCCTGTACTGGTGTCTCAGGTACAAGAAACGTTCTTAGTTAGGAGAGATTTTGATCTATTTCGTCAATGCTTTAAGTGAATTAAGCCGAGCCTGAGCGAATCAAGCTTCTGTGGCCTGGAAATTCTTCAAAACAGAGGTTGAATATCCATAAATACTTATTGTATTTTTTTTTTTGTTTCAGCTTTTAGATCATTACTAAACACCATTTATTACTAATATATATATATATATATATATTTTTTTTTTTCTTTTCTTTTTTCTTTTTCTTGCATATTTATAAATAGGTGGTAATTGTCTGATACCATAAAATACCCGGATCCTATGGATGCCTATCCACCCCCCCATGCCAAACAATGCTATGTCCTCATATGCATGCAAGGAAAGGCAGAGAACAGACGACAGATCGGGTAACAGGAGCTGAGGTTCAGGGTATAAATCAGGGTGGAAGGGTGGGTGGATGGTGGGTGGTGAAGAGAAAAGCGAAGTAATCGCGATAGAGGCGTGAAAAGTAATGGTGGATGGTGAGAGATTTGGCGTTTTCTGGGACGAGAGTGTCCCAGGCGGATCAGAAAACAGATCAGGAAGAGGAAGTTGGCCCTTAGATTGGCCAAGAAGGGGGGCTTTTTGGATAGATGGATCCAAAAGGGAATAGCCCCGGTGAGTAAGATGTGGGCTCAAGGTCCCAGTGTGGATTTGCAAATCCGCCTGATTTAGCGGGAAAGAAAGGGCAATCCGGTCTTCCATAGTGTGGACCGGCGGTGAGCAGCCCGGCAATGACTCAGACCACGAGGTATGGGAAGTGGAGAAAACCTCGTCAGAAGTCTGGTCAGGAGAAGGTACAGGAATAGGGAGGGATTGGGGAACGTCACAGTTTGTGTTGGTCAGGCAGTCGTCAGGTAATTCGCAGCAGTCTGAATCGGCTCCAATTAGTTCGATACACGTACTGACAGTCACGTCCTCGTCAGACGTGTCATCCTTGATGTGATCACTATCATCATAAGAGTGCGGTGCTGCAGCGGGATTAACCTGAAATCCCGAAGGAATACTCGGAGCTTGCAGAATTTGATGAACCTGTTCCTGAGAAGGTTGTACCTGTGGTTGCGGACCACAGGGTACAAAGTTTTGCGGGTTTGGAACAGGTTGGGCAGGAAAAGTGCCCTGAGATCGAGTCACCATGCTTAGTTGACTGATCTCAGCATTCTGCTGCGCCAAATGCTGAAGAGAGGTCATGTTTTCTTTATGGCGCTTTGACATTTCCGTCATCATTCGCATCAATTTATCAAGAGGTTTTGATGCGTGTTTGGTTTTCTGTACACAAGGGCCTGATGGCAGATTTGCCATAGGATTAGACTGGGCCCTTGGGATGACGGGTGCGGACGATCGCATTGGTCCACCAGCGGGGTTTCGACGCTGCGGGTTGTTGGACCATGCAAAATTGGGATGATTGTGCCACCCTGGGTTATACGTGGCAGAAAACGGGTTATTCCCCAGGGTGCAGGCATCTTCTATGCCAGAAGACGTGTCCGCATATGTGTCCGAGTACACGGAGGCTTGGTCCTCCGTGTTGAAATACTGGCTCGCAGAAGCCAGTTCCACATGACTTACCGAGTCGCTTGGCGCGACACTCGATAAGGAAGGTCTTACAGGGTTTCCAGGGATAAGCCTGGTGTTGAAAGAATTGAAATTGTGACGAAGTGGTGAGGCGGAGGTGTGTGCCATGTTTGTGGAGGAGGAGGATGATTCGGCTCTTTTTCTAGATTTATCAGTCAATACAAGCAATTCAGGGTTTTGTGACCTCCTCCCAAACATGCACTACCGCAGGAAGAATTGGGGAGATGAGAAGGGAAAAGGGATGAGAGAAATGACGCCGCAAAGGTACACTTGATTACAAATCAATACAGTCAAGTTCCTAACCTCTACAGTGTGCCCTTAGACCTAAAGATCTAAGTTACCTACTATCACGAACTACGGAACCGAATGCAAGCACCGCGGAACCACCGGGCCAGATTGAAAGGCCGTTTGCCCCAGTCTTAGACACCCGATAGCACGCGGGAACTCTCACCAGCACGTAGTCGCTACACACAGGTAGTTCGACCTCCAATCCTTAGTAAGGGTCAAGTTACTACCAGTTTTAATTAGAGGCTTAGGGTCAAGTGCTTTTGGAATGTGAAGGGCGTTGTTTACGGGTAATGCCCAAGTGATTGATTTTAAGAGTGTGTAAGAACAAGCATGCAACGGGGAAATCTCCCCGAATTGAAGTTTTTATTGACGAATAATTTTTAGAGTTCAGCCTTAAGTAGTATGAATTTTAGGGTTTTGCTGAATTACCAATTCAACCAATCTCCGGGTTTTGCAAGAATACAGGTTTTCTTTCTAAAGCCCAAGAAACCCTTCTTCAATTATCAGTTAGTTAATGCATGCTAAAATGCAATGGGCTACCCTAAATGGAGATTTCTATGTGTGGATGCGCGAATCAATTTTATACCAATGTGAAAGGGAGCCAAAGCACTTCAATTCAAGTGCTCCCAATCACCAGAAAGATATCCACACACAAGGCTTCAACCAACAGATAAAGAAACTAAAACTGTTGGGGTTGAAGTATTCAGGATCGAATCACAGGCAAGTTTGAAAAGTCGTGGTGGGGTTGGAATCAACTCAATTCCAAATCTCCCCACCAAAAATGTGATCCTGAATTAAAGATAATTGAGGCAAAAGAGGGATACAAGCAATCTTTTTCTTTGCCTCAAAGAATACTTCCCATGGCGAAAAATCTAAGAATCAAGATTCTAGAATTTTCGCTATGCGAAGTAAGGCGGGAAATCCCGGGGCAGTGGGAGTGAAGACAACCAATCAATCAAGTGAATTTTAATCCACTTGCCCTCAAGAAATCCCAAGAAGTTTTTCTAATTTTTAGTTTTAAAATTTTTTTTTTTTTTTTTTTTTTTTTTGTGTGGTGGCAAGTTAACCCTAATTTGATGAGAAAAGAAAACCAACTTGTTCGGCAACGTGTGCGAAGTTCCAATGCGATGTCGGCGTCTTCACGCTCTCGTTCCCGCCTTAGATCTGCTCACGTCCTCGACTTCGTCAGCCTTCTTCTCCTTCCACCAGGTTCACCTGCACACCAAAAACAACAATACCCGTGAAGAGAGAAGAGACAAATTTAAAGGAATTGGATAGAAACTTACTCGAAAGTGCACCTCCCCGGCAACGGCGCCAGAAAAGCTATGATGGTCGGCCTGGATAGGTTGTTAATATGATATTTTTATCGTTGAAATGTGTATAGTGGTTAACCTAATTCAGACCTAACCATCTCTTTACAAAATTTTTAACCTGGCCTAATTGATTTTATCTTGTCACTTTTAAGCCCAGGGTCGAACTCAGGGAAGTGGGGTTCAAGTCGAGTTTCTACGTTTTCCTTAAAACGCGTCTCTTCCGTTCGTTTATTCTGTTTTTGGTATTTTTCTTATTTAGGTTTTTTTTCTGGTAATCCTTGTTCTTGAGGCACACCCTCAAAATTGTGTCCTTGGCTTTTAGCCAAAACAGAGTTTCAAAACACGTCTTGCTACTTGCAAGATGGGTACCTGCAAATCAAAGATTATCTTTTCACTTTTATACCTTTTTTTATCTTTTTACTAAGGAAGCTATCAGATAGAAAGTAAATATAGTAGCTATAGATATATATTTATATGTAGTATATATATAAAGGGGTGGGGGTGGAGGTGACGATGGAGTGTAGCACTATGTCGAGTCAGCCGACGTCTAGAGAGACGCAACCAACACGACTAGGTGCCGCGTGGAGTGTGGATGGAGGATGGATGATGTATGGGACCACGCTTTTTTTGTACGCGTGTATCAGGGAATATCAGCAACTGGTGCAGATATCCCCGCGATACAGCGTATAATAAATAACGTGAAAATATATGTACATATGTATGTATATAAATGTATAAGTATATATGTATAGATATATATAGATATATATATATATATATATATATATATATATGTATGTATATATGTATATAGCTATGTATATATGTATATAAGTATATATATATAATACTATATGTATGTATACATAACTATATAGATATACTATGTATATATAAGTATATATATATAATACTATATAGATATATATATATATATGTACATAAGTATATATGTATCTAGATATGTAGATATATGTATATAGTTATATAGATATATATATGTATATATGTATGTATATATGTATCAATATATAAGTATGCGTATATATATGTTTATAGTATAGGTGTGTGTGTGTGTGTGTGTGAAAGTGTGAGTGTAGATGTCTGTGTGCGTCGGTGTAGTGTGTGAGAAAGTGTTGTGAGAGAGAGTGAGAGAGAGAGAGAGAGAGAATGGGAGAGAGAGAGCAGGAGAGAGCGGGCAGGAGAGAGCGAAGGCAGGAGAGAGCGGGCCGCACTGCAGGGGACGAGTTAAGACGTCCGGAGGTGAAGACCGTCGTCTGATGGTCGCGGGCGCACGGGCGCGTCTTCGCCCAGAGGAGGAGAGGAGTCTGCGTCGCCGGCTGCGAGCGCGGAGGCTCGCGACAGCGCGCTCAGAGAGGGAGGCGGGGAGTCTGCAGGCGGGCGCGGAGGAGGTCTGCAGGCGCGCGCGGACGCTTGCAGAGGTTGGCAGGGAGCCGGGAAGGGGCCTGGCCGGCCGCTGCAGTGCGCGCAGCGGCCTGTCGCGGGTGGAATTGCAGAGGCGACAGAGCAGAGGCGGAGACGGGGAAGTGCCCTGCAGGCGCGCGCGGAGAGCTGAGCGCCTGCGGGGAAGGTCGCGGAGGTGCGAGGGGAGGTTCTGCAGTGGTCGCGGAGGGTCGCGGGGGTCGGCGCGAGGAGGCCTGGCCGCTGCAGTGCGCGCAGCGGCCTGCTGCGGCTGCAACTGTGGCGTGGACAGAACGGAGACGGAGGCGGGGAACGGGCCTGCAGGCGCGCGCGGAGGGTTGCGCGCCTGCGGGGAAGGTCGCGGAGGTGCGAGGGGAGGTTCTGCAGTGGTCGCGGAGGGTCGCGGGGGTCGGCGCGAGGAGGCCTGGCCGCTGCAGTGCGCGCAGCGGCCTGCTGCGGCTGCAACTGCGGCGTGGACAGAACGGAGACGGAGGCGGGGAACGGGCCTGCAGGCGCGCGCGGAGGGTTGCGCGCCTGCGGGGAAGGTCGCGGAGGAGGCGGGGGTGCTGCTGCTGCTGCTGTCGACGCTGGGCTGCTGCTGCTGCTGCTGCTTCAAGCTTCGGACCTTGAAGCGGCAGCAATGGCGTGGATATGCAAACGAAGAGAAAAGAACACACCACGCCCACCGGCTCGTTGAAGAGCTGGGCGGTGGTGCTCCCACTGTGGTGGTGTGCACCACAGTGGGTTCTCCTGCTCGTCGGGTGCCTCCTCGACGGAGGGCCGGCGTATGGGAGGGGAGAGCGGGTGCGAAGGTGGTTGCGGGTTCGAGTTGCTGCAGCAGCTGCGTATTGCAGCAACGTCTCTTTTTCTTGCTGCCGCCAGCCTCCAGCTGCGTATTGCAGCCCCGTCCCCCCTTGGTCGCGAGGAAGAGCTGCGGCTTTATAGAGGAGGAGAGCATGGCGGGGCATGCGGGGAATGGCAGCTGCAGGGAGAGGTGCGGGAAGGTGCAGCAGCGGGAAGGACGCCAGGGAGAGGCAGCGGAGAAGAAGTTGCAGCAGCGGGAGAAAAAAATAGAAATCAAGAGGAAATAAAAAAATAGAAGAGATGGATTTTTGTAAAGAGGCACTTGAGGAAAATGTAAATTATGAAGCCCTTTATTTCAATCTTCCCTCCTCTTAATTAAATGCATGAATGCAAGTATTTTTACAGATGCGACTATAGGATTATAATATACATAGTTAATGCTAGAAAATAGCATAAGAAGGCGTTCTTATAGGCGTGTTTTGAGGTGCAAACAGTACGCTTTAGACCATAGTGTTCGCTTGATCATGGTGCAGGCTTTAAACATAGGTGCGCTTGTTCCACGGTGGTGGAGAGGGAGGAGATCCCCACCATGGGGGAAGGAAGAGATCCCCTTTCAAAGGAGAAGGGCCCTTGCTTTTTAACCTCTTCGCAAATCTGTTCCTCCTCCTATCCCATTTTCACGGTTGGTGTTAACTCTACCTAAAAATAGCCTGAAAGTTGGGTTGGCCTTGCGTGAAGAGGGCGAGTGGGTTAGGCGGAGGAGGTTGGGTTGTGAGAAGATAAAGATGGAGCAAGTCAGGTGGAGGAGGGTTCAGCTGTGGGTGCGCTGTGTGCGTGACCAGCATGGGAGAGGGGCACGTTGAAAAGAGGTTGGGTTTATTCCTGCAATAACGAAATATAAAATAATTATTTATATACAAAATAAGTTATAAAATGCAATAGAACATATGTAAACTTAAGTAATGATGCATGCAATCATTTTATGACCTAATGTAGTTATTAACAAACATAAAATGAAAGAATAAAGTTAAATTAGGCATAACAATAGTCCATTAAAATGGACTCATCAATAGGGGTCTTGGAGTTCTCCTAGAGTGTAGGTCCAATCAAATTGGTTAGTGGGTGGGTGGGACCTTAAAGAAGAGTCATCATAAGGAGAATCACGATAAGGATCCCCAAGGTTTGGATCCTACCCCTAGCTAGGTGAGTTGGATGTATCCCAATTGGAGGTAGGTGCAGGTTGGTTAAAATTGGGATAGTTGGGATAAGAGGGGTATTCTGAGTACTCAAGTCCTAGATTATGTCCCCAATTAGGTGGCTGGTTATCCCAAGTAAATTGTGGATACAGTCTACTTGGGTCAGAATACAAATCATGTTGGGGATAGTTTGGGAAGGGAGGATAGGCATTGAAATCCATGGTTTGGAAGAAGTGGAGGAATGAGAGAACAGATGAGAGAATTGTGTGTGCACAACCAAGCAAACAAAACTAAGCCCTATGGTATAGACCTAGGTGACCTAAAAGCCTTGGAAAGAATGATCAGATTTGCAAGTACTTAAACCTCCCTTCCCAAGGTTAATCTGGCCAAGTCGAATACGAGGGGATTAAGGGGAAGGTTCAACCTTTGCTTGCACCGCCAGTTCCTTAATACCCCCCAACCGTGATTGTTTTACACTTCCTCAGAGCCTAGACACCAGATTCCACGATGGAAATTAAGGCCAAGCACTTAACAAACCTAAGTACACTTCCAGGAATTAGACTAGTCCTACCTAGGGCACATCTACTCAATTTTAATGTGGGGCTAGGTTAGTGCTTGTGCGCAGGATATGTGATGAGGCGTTGTTGGGGGTTGTGCCTCTTAGTTAGTCCAATTGAGTGTGTGTGTGTGTGCACTCAACAAAACATGATTTTCAAGCAAGGTTTTTAGGATGTGATGTCTTTTAATGATTCGCCCTTGCTTTAATGATTATTTAGGGTTGAAATTTCTTAATGTTTTCAAATAATGTTTAAGTAGGCACACAAGGTTCTGCACAAAACAGGTGATGATAGATTTCCTTTAAGAGAGAATGATGTGGCCCTAGAAAAACAACCCTAATGTATTCACCCTAAAGTTCATGTGATTCTACCAGGTGAATTGATTTTAATTCAAGTGGTGCGGCCAGATACAATGCATGGGTGGCTTCACAAATACCACACAAAAGGAAAAGAGCACTCCAAAAAGATTTTTTTTCTTCAAGAACATTAGAGTGTATTTTTTTGTTTGGGTGATGGATTTGAGATGTAGGTCAAATAATTATTCACCACGCCAATTTTTTGAATACTTTAGGTTTTTTTTTGGATATTTTTTTTAAGCAAGCAAACAATCAAACTATTCTAGGGTTCATGCACGAGCCTAGATGCCATTTTTCTTTTTTTTTTTTAGATAATGGAAAGATGAGACTATGCTAGGTCAAGTGGTACTCACAAAAGTTCTTTACCACACTTTGCTCCAACTCTACCAATGTGGATCTCTCCCTCTCGTTGTCGATGCACCGAGTTCCTGCGACCAATGAAAGAAAGAGAAAAGAGGATTAGAAAATGTGAATACCAATGCAAGGATAAAAACGACAAAAAGATCTGTTGCCTCCCCAGTAACGGTGCCAAAAACTAACATCGCAAAACGCGTTAAGTTTAATTCGTCGTTATAGCATGCATTTATGACATCAATTTTAAATGAAGATAATCAAAATGAGTCCAAGTGTCGATCTCAGGGAGGCGTGAAATTGGATCAGTTTATCGCTTTAAGGTGTCACAAGATGTTTGTTTAGTTTGCTTGCAAAATATGAGAGTGAGAGAGAGAGTTGGAAATTGATTATGGTAACATTGTGACTACTTAGCTATGCATGAAACACAACAAGATGAAACAAGATGGTAATATATTGCACAAGTAGAATTATTTCACAATTACAATGCTAGAGGAAAGCTTAAAACAACATAAACATTAAACTAAGATAAAGATGAGCAAAATGGAGAGGCAAGGTAGCCACAGCAATGGAGGGGCTTCCGTCGGTGACTCGGCAACTCCGGGAGGGTGTGAAGTATGCTAGGTAGAGCTAGCAAGAAGCTAGGAAGAGATGCTCACAAATGGAGGGGTTGTGGGGGTTTTTATAGTGGAGAGGAGGTTTCTAAATTAGGCAAGGGGTTTTAGCGACATCCAAGACGTTGCTATACCCCTTCCATAATCATCGATGTAGGCCTCCACCCGTTGGTCAACGCGCGTGCACGTGCTTTCTCCGCGCAATTTGTGTGCATGTAACGTAGGCCATCCAATTAAAGATCGGATGGTTGAGATCGCACTTTGCACGCTTCTTCATATCACTCCTCACACGCGTTGAATGGCACATGTTGGGGCACGTTATCGCGTGTGTGCCGCTTGCCTCCATCCAACGCACGAGATGCCGCCTCGTAATGCTATCACTACTGTCTTCTCCACATCTATGGTCCAATTTTGCCGTGCGCTCGCCCTCTACGGATTTGATGCATTGCAAAGGCTCGATCGCACGTCCCGCACACGAGGGATTGAGGTGCAACTGCTGTGCCATGGCTGCATCTTGGTCGAGTTTTGTGCGTATGCCTGCGGGCCCTCAGCCGTCTAATTAAAGATTGGACGGCTTAGAGCACTTGATGAAGCGGTTGCTAGAGAGGGAGTGGTGGCTACGGTGTGTGATCGTGTGACACGTGGCTGGCTTTTGGTCATTGATCTGATCATTAGATTAATGGCCAAAGCTTCTTAAGCTTGTTGTAGAAACTACAGAGGTCGGATTGAGGTGATTTTGAGCTCGTTGGACTCCGTTCGTCGATCCGGATCCATCCATGTGGTCCGATTACTCATCTAAGGCATGTTTCATTATGCACTTGTACACAGGGCCATTAAGCATTGATTATAAACAATTTAAATGTAGCATTCACACAATATGCATGTATTGCTTCCCGACTCATTATAACATGGTATGAATGCAAATGTGCCCTTGATATTGACTTTAATTGATATAATTAACATTAGCAATTGTAGAGTCATCAAATGTCATCCTGTTTGTTCAAAGCTACTTCTCCAGTTCTGTGATGCCTAGTCAAATAAGTGCCACTTTTCTTACCACGTCAAAGATAACCACACCTTTAAAGCCTAAGGACTATCGACCAATTAGTCTTGCTAATACACTGCACAAGTTAGTAACTAAACTTACTGCTAGGCATTTGAAATCATTCTTGCTGAGGATTATATCCCCTAACCAATTTGGCATTCTTTCAAGGAGGAAAACAATAGATAACATAGTAATGACTAAGGAGGTGCTCCATGCAATGCACATGCTGAAAAGAAAGAAAGGGTCCATGTCTATAAAGCTTGAGCTTTTGATAAACTCGAATGGGGTTTTGTCCATTTTTGTTTGTGTCAATTGCATGTCCTTAGTGTTTTGGTTAATTTCATTATGTCATGAATTATGTCTACATCCTTCCAAGTCTTAATTAATGGGAATGCTACTAATCCCATCTATCCCTCTCATGGGGTATGACAAGGGTGCCTTTCTCTCCTTATCTTTTCATTCTCTCTTTTGAGTTTTTATTTAGATCCCTTCATAATTCCCTTGTAAGAGGTTCCATTTCAGGTTATTACATTTCTAGAGCCTTGGACAAAATCACCCACTTTATGTTCATGGATGACACTATACTATTTGCCTTTGTTTTAATCCCAAAAGCTAGAGAGTTAAAGCAGATCTTGAAGAGTTATGAGCAAAACTTCAGTCAACGAGTCAATTATGGCAAATCTAGGGTCATTTTCAACAAGGGAGTTAGTGAAGATCTATAGAAATGAGGAATGAATTGGAGGTCAAGAAAATGGAGGAAAATGAGTTATATTTGGATATCCTAATCATTGATGCACCAAGCCAGCAGAATCTGAAGGAGCTAATAATGATGAAATGTAACAAGCGTTTAGCTAGTTCGTAGGTAGGTGATGAGGAGAGAAATATCCTCTTGAATAAACTTCGTGAACTAACCTGATGAATCCAACCGCCCAACATCTTGGCAGATCCGATTGCCCAGCATCCTGTCAAATCCTTTGGCCCAGCGGACCGATAACTTGTCAGATCCAGCTCAATCTGTGGATCTAATAACCCACCCATGGACTATGTCGATTGAAGTTGAAACGCATGACCGTTGTGCCAGTATTCATGCAAATTCATTTGATTGTTACTCAAATAAATGCCACTAATAGGCATATTGTGGGAACGTGGGAGACCCATGATCGACAAAAGCTTCCCCTATAAATACATAGGAAAAGTGAATGTTTATTTTTTACACAATCAGGAAGAGAGATTTGAGTGAGTACTATTATGATATCAAAATATTAGTGAAGTTTGGGAGAATCACTCTCCCCCCAGGCATACACCTTTTCTGGGTGGAACTGGATCATCAATCTCTCGTGCAATCTCTCTTGTGTCTATTTACTTGAATCAAGGCTCCTAATCTAAGGGCCTTGATCAATTGCCATTGTCTGTGGGAAATGAGGAATATTACCATGTTTCTTGATTTCACCTATCAATCCAACGGCACCTTCTACACGTCATTCCTCTCGAGCCAACCCTAAGAAGGCTAGCCTAGCTGAGTCCAGTGTATCCGTGTCAAGAAGGCGTCCACAGCCTACGAGGCCAAGTAAGGGGAAGAAAGTGCAGCTGGGCTCCCAAAATGAGACTCCTCGCCATAAGAACTCTCAAGGGAACCCTCTCCTAGAAATGAAGGTGAGAGAGGAAGAATATGAAGCCAAACTCATGGCCTTGAAGGTAAAGCAACAATTGGTAGCTGACTAGCTAGAGGAAATTTGGCTGGAGAAAGAGAAAATGCAAATCCCGTCGAAGCAACCTCAGAATTCAAGCCCCACTGACAAACAATTAAAATGGCATCATGTGGTTGAAGAAGAAAATGCTCATCTGCACGAACTTGAAAAGCTAAAATGCAAGCTTAGTGGCCAGAAAGGTGAAGTTCCCCTTGGTCTGCCAATGGCCCCTATCCCGCCATAGCAAGAATCAAACGAACAGTCAGGAGCACATCCCTTGGTGACCAGTGATGAGGGTTCAATTCCTGTGATTGTCCATCAGATCACACGGCCAATGAGGGGAATACATCCACGAGCATTCATAACCATGTATCCCTTCACAAAGGAGCTGATGATTGCTCCACTTCCAGAAAATTCAAACAACCTGTCCTTGCTCAGTATGATGGGATGTCAGACCCCAATAGCTTTGTCGACAGTTACCGATAGATGGTGTTGGTTCATGGTTACCCAGACGGGGTACTTTGTCAATTATTCTTGTCCTACCTGGATAGCATGGCCATGAGTGGTTCAATGAGCTGCTAGCTGGGTAGATCACGTGTTTTCAAGAGTTAGCTAATAAATTTTGCCAATACTTTTCCAACCAGCAACGAGTGAGAGACAACCCAGAAAGGTTGTCGGAGATACGACAACAAAGAGAAGAGTCTTTTCGATCTTACCTTGGTCGATTTAAGACTCAATACATCAAGTGCAAGTGGCCACACAATGCCATTGCCATCTAGTACTTGAAGTCAAGTTTATTGACTCAGAGGTGCTGATATGACATCGATGACTTCCCACCTAGAGATATGGTGGCACTCTGGGGCTGAACCACAAAGTTTACAGAACAACATGAATCCTTCACTTGCGAAGCTTCCTGCAGGATCAACACGAAGATGATAGGAATTCCCCAGATAACAAGAAGGCTCCAATTGAAGTTGCTCCTTGTTTGACTCATAAAATGCATATTTGATTCAAAAAAGTGTCATAGTATAGCACGAATTACAATTCCAACAAAAATTTTAATTATTGAAATGGTGAGTCTCGGTTGATCTCAGGGAGGCGTAACAAAACAAAATTGATTTTGATTTTAGAGTTCCTTACTTGCTTAGAATCAGACTCTAATTTCAATGGTGCAAGTGAAAGATGCGTCGGTCTCATTGTTAACACGGAAAACATGTGTGTGCATCAAGTAGTTCACAAAAGTGAATGTGTGTGTTTGCGTTCGCATGATCTCTACTACACGACGGTGACTAGCAGAAAATAGATGAATCGCTAAATCATTCACATCCTCTGGAACCGACATTTTGTTGCAATATATATATGAATCAGATATCGAGCAATTGGTGATTTTATTTCCTCAAAAATAATGTCATTACAATCAGGTTTAGAGGAAAGCTTATACATGAAAGATTGAAAACACTATTTCTTGCTAACAGAAAAGTTGTGCATGCATGGATCTAAGGTAGATTGCGCATGCATTCTTAGAGATGGAGGATTACTACTATCACTAACAAATAATAATGCAAGAATTAAAACTATGAAGAACATGAAAATTAACTAACAGAACTCAGAACATTGGAAGTGGTCTCCAATAGCTGTGTGGCTTGAGGTGGTGGGATGGGAAAGAGGGATGGCCAAGGTGGTTGGCCAGCCTCTTGAGAGGGTGGTGGAGGTGCTCTAGCTCTTGGAGGTGGAGTTGGAGTGGAGATGGAAGTGATGGAGCTCGCCAATGGTGTGGAGATGAGAGTGGCATCCAAGACCTAGATCGAGTCTCTTGGTCATCCAAGGGGGGTCATATATAGACTCTTGGATGGCCAAGGTGCTCTCAAGAGAAGTCTTTAGACTTCTCTAGAGTTGCCAGCCAAGGGGTCTAAATTTAGTCTTCTTAAATCCACTTTTTGTGGATCTAAGAATGACCATGTGTGGCCATTCTAGAGACTTCTCTAGAGTTGGCAGCTAGGTGTGTGTGTGTGGGTGTGTGTTCATGAATATGTGGGTGTGTGTGTGCATCAATAGGTGGTCAAGTGGACCACCTAGGTCCATGGCTAGGTTGGTTGAATTAGGGTGTCTAAAAATAGGTATATGTGTAACCTATTACTAAGTGATTAATCCAATTAAACTTAACCAAGTTTAATTGGGTCAATGTGTGTGTAATTGGGAGAGAGAGTTCCCAATTAGGTCAGGCTTAAGTCAATTGGACTCTCATTGAGTCCAATTTGACTTGTGTTGGTTGAGGTTTGAGCTCAATTGGACTCTATGAGTCCAATTGACTAGGTGAAGTGTAATTGACTAGATGCAAGTCAATTGGGCTTAGTGAGAACCTAATTAGGTTCTTAGGAAGGTCTCAGGGTAGTGTACTAGGCTTAGGGCACCTTAATTTAGGTTTCCTAGGGTGTAGGATTGGGTTTAGGGGCTTGGGAAATCAAGATCTAGACTTGATTTCAAAAACAACATCTGGAGATGGGTTCCAAGCATCTAATTTAGTGATCAGACGACTTATACTTCAAAATCAGAAGTCTAAGTCTCTGGTCTGGACGTCTAATATTGAATCAGGGTGGAGTTGAGGTTCTGTGTTGGATTTCTATAGAAATTGGACATCTGACACCTTGTCTGGATGTCCAATATTCTAGCAAAATGGGTTATAGGTTCTACAGTGGTGTTTAAGGGTCTGGGACGTCCAACAACCTAACTGGACGTCCAGGAATGGGCTGGAAGATGGGTTTTAAGGTATTTTAGGCTAAGGTGACGTAATCTAAGAGTGGGTAGGGTTTAGGAAGGTACCTAGGGCTATCCTAAGGCTAGGAAAGGTCCTATGTTCTTCATAACTTAACTCATGCATTAAAATTCTACCAGTAAAGTAATATACCTCTTCCCTACATTATGTCTTCATCTTTATTCTAGGGCTTCTGCTCCAGCTTTGGCTCCTTCCCTTCTTCTGGTCCAACTTCAGGCCATCTCCTAAGCTTCTTATTGCCTACAATCCCCATAATACATGAATCAGTACATTATAACATTATTTTATGATTATTTAAGTAAAGCAGAAAAGATACAATGTATGCTTCTCATGCATGAATTATACTACAATTATGCGAAGTTTTAACTTAATTTAGGTCATTTAAGTCCTATGATTGCTGCACAATCACTCCTATATCAATATGCGGGATCAACCATTTTAATAAAAGAAAGGGGAATTTCTTGGACCAAAGGGATCGACCAAATATAGGCCTACCCAATGACCCTCATCAGCCCAGACGAGATTTCTTTGAGGAGTATATTCCCCTAAACATGAACTAGGTGGAGGTTTTGGCAGAGGTATGGTCAATAAATGAGTTACTTCCCCTACCAAAACCTTTGAAAAAGAAGATGGACTCTAGGCCTTACTGTAAATACCATTAAGCCCGGGGGCATGCCACTGAAGATTGCTGAGATTTACGTGACCAAATCGAGTCTCAAATCTGACATGGTAACTTGGACCATTTTGTCAAGCGAAATGGAGGCCAAGATAAGGGTAAGCGACCTATAAAGGGTCTTGAAGAGTACCACAAGGAGAAACTCTAGCAAATTTGCTGAGCTAACGTGGTAATCACGACAGAGCAGGCGGTCACGGACCCCACCGTCATGATGACCCAACAAGGGATGTCGCCAAAACTCCCGCCTATGGAGTACCATCACCAAGTAATGGCAGCAATAAGGTCTACATCCCTAAAAATCAAATCAATGAGATTTCGCTAGTTCAAGCTGACCTTCATTCACAATTAAGGAAGAAGCAAGTGGAGGTGATTTTTGGCATTAACACCAACCCTAGCTTAACAACCACCCCCTTACCTACAAGCTCAACCTGAGAGGTGTATTCCACCATGTAGTGTAGGGTGAGAGAAGCCCCGTTAGGCAAGCTGCCTCAAAGTTCTTTTCCTCCCTCCTGGATTCGGATGATCACACAGATCCTTTATTAATAACACTCCTTCTGGCTGGACAACGTCAGCCACAGTTCCTAGTGGATGAGGGTAGTGTTGTAGATGTTCTTTTTCTCAAGACCCTAAAATAGTTAGGTCTTGAAGAAAACATTCATCCCCATCAACTCTTCCAATAGTCGATTTTGGAAATTATAAAGTGATGCACAAGGGAGAAATCAACTTGTCGGTGTCTATATGTGATGGAGATAAACACCATAACTAGAGGGCTACCTTCATCATAGCAGGCCTGGTGGTGGAGTTTGACGACATCATAGGCCGCCCCACCACCCATGCTTTCAAGGCGATCCCCTCATCTTTCTTCTAGTTCATACTTTTCTACTCCCCTCTAGGAGTAGGGATTGTTCATGGGGATCATCAGCTAGTCGTGAACTTAGGTGCATCAAGCTTGAGCGTTCCATGGAAAGAAGGCCCCCCAAACCTTAGAAGTTAGGGAGGACAAGAATTTTAATCCAGACAATGCAACATGAAGAACCCGCCAGTTCGTCATATGCAATAGAAGTACAACCTGGTTCTTCAATCATGGCAATTCAGCTATATCCTGAAGCAATCGACAAACTTGTTCAAATCAGAGCAGAATTGCCTCCTTGCGAGGTTCATGAGCTGCTCCTTTTGCTAAGGGCTAACGTAAACATATTCACATCATCTGTCAATGACCTGTCAGGAGTGAATCCATCTTTGATTAAACACCGCATGAATATTCAGACAAGTTCCCGCCCAGTCAAACAAGCTCTCCAACACAAGTCCGCAGAGTAGTGGTAGGTGGCCGCTTTAGAAGTAGATAAACTATTAGAAGTCAAATTCATAGAGAAATATTTATACCCTGATTGGCTGTCCAATATAGTGATGGTAAAAAAATCAAATGGTAAGTGGCAAATATGCATAGATTTCACAAACGTTAACGAAGCTTGCCCAAAAGATGAGTTTTCTCTCCCAAAGATTGATGCTCTTGTAGACTCATGTAGTGGGCAGTCTCATATGTCTTTCCTTGATGCGTACAATGGGTACCATCAGATAAGTCTGGCCCCTGTAGATAGACCCCATACATCTTTCATAATCAATAGGGGTCTCTTCCAATATCGAGTTATGCCCTTCAACTTGAAAAGTGTAGGAGCCACTTATCAACGTCTTGTAAACATAGTTTTTGCTCATTTAATCAGAAAGTCATTTGAAGTATATATTGATGATATGCTTGTGAAAGGTTTGAATTTTTCCCAACATTTAGAAAACCTAACCAAGGTATTTCAAGTTTTAAGAGACACTTGGCTCTGCCTGAATCCTGAGAAGTGCGCATTTGGTGTATCCTTGGGAAAATTTCTAGGCTTTATGGTCTCTAATCGTGGCATTAAGGCCAACCCCGAAAAAATTCAAGCAATTATGAATTTAGCAGCTCCAGCTACCTTAAGAAGGGTTCAGTCGTTAGTTGGCAAGATTACGACCTTAGGCTGCTTCTTGTCTCGGTCTTCCAATAAGTGTAACCCTTTCTTTGAATGTGTCAAGAAATGCAAGGGTTTACACTTTAGCTCATTGGACCCCCCAGTGTCAACAGGCCCTTGAAGAGATTAAGAAATCTCTTCAACAACCTCTCATTCTTATAGCTCCTTTCGCGGGAGAACCTTTGTTCCTTTACTTGACGTCATCTATGTCTGTCACTAGTGTTGTTCTTCTATGCGAACGCAATGGGGTGCAACATCCGGTATATTTTATTAGTAAAACTTAACAAGGAGTAGAAGCAAAATATATAGTAGTTGAGAAACTAGGCCTTGCCCTAGTAGCTGCTACCAGAAAGTTGCGCCCTTATTTCCAGGCCCATACAATAGTTGTACTATCTAACTACCCCCTACGTCGAATGTTATATCGACCAACTGGCTCTAACCAGAAGATGAAATGGGCCATGGAATTGGTTGAGTTTAATATTAAATATCAGCCACGCAAATCCATTAAAGGCCAGATCCTCGTAGATTTCGTGGTGGAGTTTACAAATCTAGAGCCTCTCCACATTGCCATGGAAGTTATATGTTGACGGATCTTCCATGATGGTGGGGGCTAGCCCTAACATTGCTCTGGCAACCCCAGATAATGCTACCCATAAATATGCCATCAAACTAACCTTCCCCGCCTCTAACAATGTAGCTAAATACAAAGCTCTATTAGCCGATGTACGGGTAGCCAAGTCTATGGGAGCCTCCTCCTTAGAAATTTATACAGATTCACAGTTGGTAGCCAACCAAATTAATGGTCAGTACCAAGCTAAAGATCGAAATATGAGTTTATACGCTGACAAAGTAAAGAGGAGCTGTCTGACTTTAAATCTACCCTAGTCAAACGAGTACCCCAATCCGACAACCCATTGGCAAACACATTGGCCCGCCTTGCTTCTACCATACCTCTATGACAGGTGGATGATATACTATTACAGACGCTGGTAGAGCCCACAATATTACCCCCGTGAGCGCTAGTAATTCAGCCAAAAGCCTCTTAGATGACGCCTATAATAGATTTCTTAAATACAAGCAAGCTGCCCCCAAGGGTGCCATACCCTAAGGCTTTCCGGCTAAAAGTTTCCCTCTACACATTAATAAATGAACAGTTATATAAGAGGGGTTACTCCACCCCCTTATTACGCTGCCTCACCTGGGAGGAGGCTTCTCAAGCAGTTCAAGAATCTCATAGCGGCATTTACAGCAATCATAAAGGGTACAAAGTCTTGTTGCCCATTTATTTCAGATGGGATACTTCTAACCCAAGATGAAGCAACAGTGCAAATAGTTCGTGCGCAAGTGTGATAGGTGCCAAAGATTCTCTCCCCTCCACCATCTTCCACCTGGAAGAATGGTACCTGTTTTATCTCCTATCCCTTTTGCTAAATGGGGAATGAACTTCGTCAGCCTTTTCCCATCAGTGCCAGCCCAAAAAAGATTCATTTTGGTGGCAGTAGATTACTTCTCAAAATGGATTGAAGTCGAAGCTTTGGCCATCCCAACAGCTGATAGGGTTATCTCATTTGTGTGCAAAAACATCAATGCTCGCTATGGATGCCCAAGGGTTATTGTCACCGACAACGGCACTCAATTTGCTTCTAAAAAGTTCGAAGAATTTTGTGTACGTTGGGGCATCTGCCTATGCTTTACATCTATCGCTCATCCTCAGGCAAACGAGCAAGCGGAAGTAACCAACCATACAATTATTGCAGCATTGAAAAGACGGTTGGATGCATTAAAAGGCAGATGGGCGGACGAATTGTCGGATGTGCTATGGGGTTATCGCACAAGCCAAAAAACTTTAACTGGTCACACGCCCTTCAACTTGGTGTATGGCATGGAAGCATGCTTACCGGTTGAGACAGTCCTTCCTACTTATCATTCCCACTTTTATGACCATCTTACTAACGAAGATCAAGTTCCCCTGGCATTGGATTTGGTAGACAAGATCAAAGAAGAGGCGTCAAAGGCAACATCTCTTTACAAAGAGAGAACAATTACCGCCCATGACAAACGGGTAAAGAAGAGAAAATTCTCTAAAGGGGACCTGGTATTACAGCGCAACGGAGCATCCCATCTGACAGAGTCAAGTGGCAAATTTGACGCCACCTGGGAAGGACCTTATAGGATTTGTGAAGATAGTGAAAGAAATTATTATAAGTTGCAAACCTTAAGCAGTAGGCCAATTCCTCATATGTGGCATGCCACTAATTTACGATTGTATCATATATAAAACAAAATGAGTTTTCATTCAGTTGATAGTCAGGTGTTGTACATATTCTAAGGTCACCCCACCAGTGACTAGCAAAGAAAGTGAAAAATAAAAAAAGAGAAAAACACCACTGATGCTCATCTACTTTGAAGCTTTAACTACTCTAACTCCTCTAGGAGATCAACTTTTAGGGTTGGGGGTGTACCAGCTTCATAGACAAGGCTCTAATCTTTGGTGGGAACCTCACTGACTTCATTCACAAACAGAGCTCCCAGAGGGCTGTCGTTGTCTGCCTCCTCTTTAGGAGTTGGGTCTTTAGATCGATCCTTAGGCAATGAGATAGGATTTTTGTCTTTAATCAATCCCTCCCCTTTCTATCGGTCATATTCAGCATTTAGCCAACTGAATGACCAATTTCAAAGCTCCTCTGCTAGAGTGTGCCTGCTTTCCAGGATCACCTGCACTACCACTAGGGTATACCAGCTAGCTTCGCTATAAACAAGGTCTCGACTTTCCTTCATAGAGGGATCCAAGGCGAAGAATTCCATTACAATTTTCAAATACTTCTCAATCATGCGGGCATTCTCCAATTCTTAGACCCACCTATCCCTTTCTTCTGCGAGATGTGTGACCTTAGCCAATTCTTACCGTAGTTTCTCCGCCTCTACCTCCGCCTTCTTGTGTCGCTTTAGCCTTTATAAGATCATCAATGGTGTTACCAAGGCAAAGACGTTCCTCCTCAAGTGATCTTTCATATTCCATTGTAGCAGAGGAATGGCACGTTTTGAACACCTGGACCTCCTCCTTCAGCCAGGTCAAATTGGTACAAGCACTCTCCAGCTTGTCATCGAGTTCCCCTATTTTCCTCAGATCCTACTGATGAATCTTCCCGAGAGAGTGGTCCAACTTGGGTGCCACTTTACCAACCTTTTTTAACCCTATATGGGTAGCTTTCACTTCCTTGAAAGCTTGGGTAAAGCCTGCTAAGAGGCCCCCTAAGAAGTTTAGCTTCTTAATTGCCCCCTCGGCATCCTTTTTTGCTTTCTAGTGGGTGGCATTCGCCTCTTTCAGCTGGCGGAGAAAATTTCTTTGCTCTGCTCTGGAGGTCACCACCCATTTCACTCTAGGTCCATCACTTCACTAGGGGCAGAGGAGTCACCTCCTGTCCTTGATTCACTGGTGATAGTTCCGAGAATAAATCTGATCCCAAAAGTATCCACCTACGTAAGAACTACGGTCATCTTGTTATAGCATACTCAAGAGAGTAGCAAGAAGGGAAATAAAGAAGAAAATCTTAAAATATGGAGATAGTAAAAGTAGATATTCTTCAAATTAACCCTCCCCCTAGGAGGGTTAGACCAAGTGATGGTGTCTTGCAAGTGTTGTAACACTTGCCTCTCCAAATCAGCTAAGGCAGGGTTGCCGCCTATTATCCCTTCAACACCTCAAGTTCGAGTTGTCGGGGACCCTCCGAGGGTTGGTTGTAATCCACCTGGCAAGGTGGAGTGGAAGGCAGCACCCAAGCTTTGACTACTTGATGCTACCTGGGGTACATTTGGGGCAAAACTTGTAGTAGTCTACCCAGAGGGAGTGGTGCTACTAGCACCCTAAGAGCCAGCAGAGGTACCGACCCCAAGGATTCCACGCGTAGGTTGTGATGGTTTAAATAAACTTCCAACCACAAAGCCTTTTTTAGCGGTTGCCTGCTCGGCCACTCGAGCAAATGCACCGGATTGTCTGGCAGAGGCAGGCAGAAATTCGGTCCTGCCCTGTTCTCTAGACTCAGTAGGGATTTCCTCAATCCAATCCGAAAAGCTCCTTGGTGGTGTGAGGAGGAGGAAGGTATATTCTCTTTTGACCCAGACAAAAGCTGAACAGCCTCCGACTATCGTCTCTTCCTTTTAAGTAGTACATCCTCAGGGCTGCCGGAAACCCATTCTCTTTCCCTTATCTTGCTCCTGCATTGATGAGACAGCCGACTACTCTCGCCTTGCCTTCATGATTCTCTCTTCCCTTCATCCCGCCTCCCACTGTGCGCACTCCTAGAATGCCTTTTGGGAGTGTCTGGCCTGGCAAACCGTTCAAAAGATGCAAAGGAAACAAAGATGCGATTACTTTAAAATGATAGGAGAGATGTCCAAAGTCATTTCCCTGGGACTTACTTGGAGTGGGGTAGGAGTTCTCCACCCATGTCAGTGTTACCTAGATGTTTGGCTACCTCAATTCAGAGCGGGCTATACGCCCAAACTCTACTATTTTCTTAGTGTCCACCTTCACAACTGAATCAAGCTTGTGAGGATCGGGCAGCAAATGTTTCTCGGGGCGATTCTGTCAGGCGTTGGGAACTTCTAAAGTTTCCACATTGTGGAGAAGAAAAAGGTGGTGGTCTTGCCCCTTTAAACTGTCTAGCAGGTCAGTTATCCTATATTTAGTCTACCGGCTATATAGGGTATAGGTTCTAGATGGAGGTCTCCCTTTCTTAACTTTAAAGGGCATTAACCCAAAAAGAAGGCGGAATAACCCCATTCATGGGCGGATACCAAGGTGAAAGCAAAGAATCGTAAAGATATTCAATACAGGCCAACGGTTAAGGCTTAGTTGGGAAGGGGCAAGCTAATAGTATGAAAGAAAAGATATGAGAAGAGGATTTAAAGGCACCCTAAGGCCATTCTCGATGGCATATTTACAAATAATAAAAAAAATCCCCTCCAGCCGGGGAGCACAAATAGGTGAGAATCCCTGAGGTTTGAAACTGGACTTTCCCAAGCCCGTGTTCTCGCAAAAACCCTTGAATGGAAGATCTACTACTAAAGTTGGACTTAAAGGTGTAAAGAGCTAGCTTCTTGCCAAAGAGTTGAGACGTGGAAGAGGATGACTCACTTTTTCCAGCAATGCCAAACATCGTCTTTCGACTAAAACTGGTGCTGATGGGGTTAGCTACTATCAACCTCCGGATGTGACAGCTCCAAAGAGTTGTAGGGTTTCTTTCTTTTTACTGCGATGGAGAAAGGGAAAGTGTAGCATTTACTACCCCAACCACCCCCTATTTATAACCTTTATCTCAAGCGAATGCCAAATTTATTAAATCCCACTTAGGACCAGGTGCCATTGATGCCTTTGCACATTAATCATTGCGATGTCTCATCTCTACCACCAATCTGTTGCAATTACCAGGGTAGAAAACACAATCATTACAATAATTAATGCTTGTCATTTCAAGGCTAAAATGACAAATCCTGCAATGACTGGCCATCATTCGCATAAGCCGACACTTACGTTGTACCATTAAATACCTGTGTAGTTGGACTCTTAAGGCCACAAGGAAAGCCAGGCAGTGACATGCCTACTTTTCTTGCAAAACATGTGACAATATGCCTACAAAATAAATAAGTGGTCCCTTGTCCACCAAAGCAAACATTAAACTTTGCAATTGTATACAATGATTCACTCGCCTGAATATCAGCTAGCCTATCATTAAGGGCACAGTATACACGAAGTTTCTTAAAGATAAATACTCACACTATCGATTACTTAGACAGAGAAAGTGGGGGCAATTGATGAGGAGAGAAAAATCCTCTCGAATAAACTTTGTGAACTAACTGATGGATCCGGCCACTCGGCATCTTGGCAAATCCAGTTGCCTGGCATCCTATCGGATCCTTTGGCCCGGCTAACCGATAACTTGTCGAATCTGGCTCAATCCAAGGATCCGATAACCCACCCATGGACTGTGTCAATTGAAGTTGAAACGCATGATCGTTGTGCCAGTATTCATGCTAATTCATTTGACTATTACTCAAATAAATGCCATTAATAGGCAGATCATGGGAATGTGGGAGACCCACGGTTGATGGAAGCTTCCCCTATAAATACAGAGGAAAAGTGAATGTTTTTTACGCAATCAGAAAGAGAGATTCGAGTGAGTGCTATTGTGCTATCAAAAATATTAGTGAAGTTTCGGAGAATCACTCTCCCCTTAAATGTCACCTTTTCTAGGTGGAACTGGGTCATCAATATCTCGTGCAATCTCTCTTGTGTTTATTTACTTAAATCAAGGTTCCTAATATAAGGGCCTTGATCAGTAGGTTAAAGTGTATTCTTGCAATCCTCATTGTTGGTCATTCCTACCTATCTAATGTTTACCCATTTGTTCTCCAACAAACTTTGCAAATCAATTGATAAATTGGCAAGGGATTTCTGGTGGGGGTATCAAGATGGGAAGAGGCATTTATAAACAAGAGCTTGGACTTCCATTAGTTTTCCAAAGCATATTGGAGCGATTGGACTAACAAATACAAGGTACACAAAGATGGTTTTTCTAATGATGATAGGGTGGGAGCTTTTTTTTTGAAAAAGATAGGGTGGAAGTTATGTACTCAAGTTGAATGTTTTTGGCAATCAGCATTGAGAGAGAAGTATTTTCCTAATCAAACCTTTTGGGAATATATGCCCAAAGGTGCAGATTCTCCATTTACGAAGGCCCTAAGTGAAATTCAAGTTTGATTATTTGATGGTACATTTTGATGTACATTTTGATGGAGCCATTATTAATATATAATGTGATTAGTGGATAGATGGCATGGACTTTATCATGCGGCCATTAAACTCAAATGTGGCCTTGTTGACCTTAGTAAAGGACTTATTGCCAACTAACCCTTAATGTTGGAATAGGGATCTAATTGAAGTATTTCCCTAAAATGCTACCTAAAGGATTCTTCAAAATCAAAAGAAAGAAGAAAGCAGGGTGCATATGAGTTAATTTGGAAGCATATTGATTACATCCGCACATCATATCATAAAATCGCTCCATTATTAGGTTTGAATCCTTGGCAATGGTGCCAAAAATGATATCAATTCTGGTTTTCATGTTAGTTAATTATGATTAATTAGTCGCATTGTAATATAGTTGCAATCCAGACAAATATCATTTTATTTATATATAATTTTTACAAATTTTATTCCAGGTCATTCATTGGGAGATAATTATTGATATACATCTCTCTATTATCCAAACATGATCTTTTATTCCAAAAATGTAAAGTTTACATATAAATGAATGAATAATAAATCAAAGAATCCGAGAATCAAAGAATATACTGATCTAAGTCAATTATGTGTAAGAATGAATTAATTAGTATTAATGACAATGCCTCAAGAATATTTACCGGTAGAAAGGCATTAAAAACTAATCTAAACTAATCTAAGTTAATTATGTACAACTAATCACTAAGTAATGCCTAAATGAAGGCACAAAAATACTAAATATACATTATACTAACATATATAACTATCTATACTAACGTATTTAATATACTATACTAACATTTAATACTATGTACACTGAAGTATATAAATGTCACTAAAAACCTCAAAAACATATATACAAAAGCTAAGGCAAAAAGGATTGTACACATATATACTCAACTACATATATGTATATACTATTATACATTTATACTCTACACTTAACATATACACATGCGCAACACACACTCCAAACACTTAAGCACACACTAACACTTAGTCAAATTTTAACTTGACCTTAGTTAATTACTACTTAGACCAAAATTATTGGTTTGCGGGCCCATGGTTCACAGGATCAATAGCCCACTAGGGGTTGGATCGGTACTATTACTAGGCAGACCCTAGTTTATTAAATTGTAGATTAGTGTATAGTTTTAGACCCATTTAGGCCCAACAAGCATGGCTCCCGGCCACTTGCCCATACGGGCCCACACATGCACACAAATGCACGCACACGCACCCATGCTCAGTATATTTGCACTCTGCAGACGACCGAAAGGATCATTAGCACAGAAGCTTATATGCGTGATTCTGAAGTTGGTTCCCACCAAGGTGGGACTATCTGGAGGTGAATTCAGGCATGAGTTAGCGTAGTGATTTAGCCATTTTTAACCCTTGATTTAGATGCTTAATTAATAACTATTTTCAAATTAAATTACATAAACATGAAGCCTATACATAGGACTTCTTATGGGTATATTGTATTTATAATAATTAAATATTTAATTATATTTAAAAATTCGTTAAAGTTAGTAAAATTTGTATGTTAATGTAATACTTAATTCACTGATTAATGCCTAATTTGATAATTTAATTACTCAATTGAATTATAATTTAGTTAATATGCATTATTAACTTATTATTACATATTTTTAATTTACTTTTAGTTATTTATTTTAATTTATATACATTTAAATACTCGATTTACATAGATATATATATAATTACAGTATAAATACTATTCTATAGTATAAATAAGTTATAGATATATTAAAAATATGTAAAATTATACTATACAAATATACAACATAATTTACTTCAATAATTTATTAATTTACTAATTTAAATTATATTAACTTAATAAAGTAACTATTTAACTTAGAAACATAATTATATACAAATACATAAATATGTAAATATAGGGGTATGTTACAGTATATTATGATTACTTTAATATACATTTACAATTATCAATATGATTATACATGTATACATATCTATTTGTATTTACATAAGTTTATGTACATATAATCTAAATAAATATATATATAATTATATAATTATGATATATACTGTTTAACTCAAAATTAATATTTATTTAATTAAATATAATAAATATATAAGTTATTTATGTACATTTTAGATATATATATTTTACTACTTACAATTAACTTAGTATTAAATTATATTTACAATTTAGCCGGAGTTGCAGGTGAGGAGGCGAGGCCGCGGCTACGTGCAGCGAGGGAGAGCAAGAAGTGGTTTTGGTTCTAGGATTTTCCCAAAATTAGACGTCTAGCGTGATGTCCAGACGACAGGGCGGACGTCTGGTGACTACACCGGACGTCAGAAAGCAGATCTTCGCGAAGGTACGTTTCCTTTTGCGGATACAGCCATGCAGGCCGCTCCGCAGCTACGTTTTGCGTGGCTTATTATGGGCGAGTTTGCTATCGCGTGCAGGGATTGCTTCGGGAAGGCACAGGACACGCCCTCCCACACATTTTGAACGTCTGGACAACTTACCAGATGACCGGAAGCACTCCCAGACGTCTGAGAGAGAGGTTGGACGTCTGGTGCTGTGTCCAGACGGTCGGGAAGAGGTTCTGGATGTCTGAGGCTAACGTAGAACCTGAGGTGAGTTCCTATTTACTTTTAAGACATCTAGACCTTGTGCCAGACGTCAGATTTGGGTCTGTAGCCCTGTTTTTGACCCGTTTAGGGTTCGCTTGAGGTTCGTTTTACGCAAACAAGATATTGGTGTTTTCCTTGTGAGTTCCTCTACTTGTCAAAAGGCCTTTTATATTATTCTGAATGTTTCATTGTGATTATTCCTTGTTATAGGATTTCATTCCATTGCAGGTTCGGGGCTTGCTGAGGCACGAGAGCCTACTGTTCGAGCCCCCAATACTTCTGGGTTGTCTGGTAGAGTGGCTTTCCCTAATTTAATTATAAAACCTAAATGCATATGTGGATTGAATAACTAGAACCTAGGATATGGCATGAATACTAGGACAAGAAGTTACTTGAAATGTCTGTATGCGTGGTTGAATTGTAGTCTTGAATGAATGAATAGAACTGTTAACAACTGCTTGTTAACGAACAAAAGCTGCCTGTGAAATATGAATTACATGTGCTAGTTAAACAGTTACATGTGACATTACCTGTTGTATACGTTAAATGATAGAAATATGAGCTGCATATGTATAACCTGAGAATGGAAATGTGAATAATGAAACCTGGTATGGAATGGCATGAGAAATATGAGCATGAACCCTAAGGGGAATTAGGAGTAGAGCTCTTGGAAATAAATGGAATGGATCTGGAAATGTGAGCGGGAAGTATGCTGACCCTTGAGTACGTGGTACCAAGGAGAGCGACTGTCCCCTGTTTAGTATAGAGCGGAGGTAGCCTCCCTTGGGTCGGGACCCGGGGTTAGGATTGGCCACTCTGCACCGACTTCTTGGCTCTCGCGTACACTGTACCGGGGAGAGCTACTAGTGTAGGGAAAGAGCTAGCCACCCCACGGGGCCCGGGGTTTAGCTAGCCACCCTACACCGACTTGTTAGGCCCACTGGGCAAACCAGGGTAGTCAGACGAGGGTGCGCGGACTGTGAAGGGGTGAGACCCCTGTTTGGTTCTGAGGGGCTAGACCCTTGTTACTGAGAGGGCTAGGCCCTATACTGTTCTATGCTGTACTTTGGGTGTACCCGTTAGCGGAAACGACTAACCGTGTGCCAGTGCGGGGTAGCTACCCATGCACTTATTACGCATGCCGTAGTCACCGCTACGTCTGTCCATGACCTTGGGGTGGTTAACTTGGTGTAGGATCACCACAGAGGACTCTCCCGACCAGGAGAGCACCACGTGTGCCTTCTACTCTTCAGAAAAGACTGCAATCAAGATCGTTCTCATGAGGAACATTCGAGATCCCGAAAGATATCTAAAAAATAAACCAATGGGTGAAAAGGAATAACATGTAAAATAGAGTAATTGGAAAAGATAAATTACCTATTAGCTTTTACTGCTTTAGTTAGTTGGTTGCCACTCTACTTAGCGTTCGCTGACTTTGTTTACTCATAACCCTTTTCAGGTATAGGTGTTGAGCAGCCCGAGTCATCGGCTGCAGAGGGTGTTGGGCCCAGTAGAGCCCAGTAGCAGTAGTCTTCCTTTTGTTGTACCTTCTTTTGTTAGTGAGTTCAGACTCTTGTTACGGTTTACGTTTTGTACTTTGTTTCCGCTTTACTGTTGTGGTGGTAATATGTATTGTTAGCAGCTTTACTTCTTTTACTGCTTGTACTCTTTTACTTTTAGTTACTTAGCATAGTGAATGTGGTTTACTTTCCTGCTTTTTGGTTATTTCTTATTGGATGACTAGGTCTTGGAATAAGTCGAGTCGAGCCGGTCTCGTGTCCTGTAGGGGTTCGGAAACTGGGTCGTATCATGCACAAACAACCCTCAAGTGAAACATTATGAAATTTGTAGACAAGGCCCATAAATGGCAAGAATAAATGCAGAGCAGTCCTTAATTTCTTGCACGTAAGCCCTTGCAGCTTTGTATGTGAATAAAATGTAATGACAAAATGACCTAAGTGTTAAACTCTAAATACAAGGTCCTAGTGATGTTCAAATGCAATGAGATTTTAATAGAATGCTAATTGAACATGTTGGAACTTAATTCAACCCTTAATTTGTACTTTGAAGCTCAATTATGTGTTCAATTAACATTTAGATCATCCAATTGTATTTTATGAATAGAATATCTCAAATGTGACCTAATCATGCGTTTTTAACACAAATTGAGTGTTTTAGGTCTTTTTCATTAATTCTCACACTTAACCCATTTACTATGTTAAGAAAATAGTGTTTAACCTATATTTTAGCTTAACTTGGGCATTTAAGCTATGATGTGCCACACCTCATCACATATGCCTAAGGAAATTTTCACTATCAAATTTACATATCTATCCCTTCTGAAAAGTAATGGTCTAGACTAAATATTGGGTGAGATGATCAGGAGTAAGAAGATTCAAGCTATGAAACAGCTAGTACCTCACACAAAAATGTTCCTATGGAAGCCTCGGTTCTAGCTTTGCCCCTCGAGAGTGTTGGCAACTAGAATGAGTAATTTCTCACCAATCTGTGAACTTTGTTAGGTAGTAGATGAAGATCTAGGCCATTTGTTCCTCCATTGTACTTTCACGCGAGTAGCATGGTTCACTTGGGGGTTTTGAATTAAAAATATTGATCATTTCTAGATGGATAAAGTGTAGGAAATTAATGATCGGATGCAAAAGGCAAAATGGCTAAAGCACAATGCTTGGTATATGATAATGTGATCAGGTTGCATAGATGTGAAGTGTCAATGTGTAGGGTGAAGCCAAATCCAAAGGAGATTGCTAGAAGAGTGGCAACAATAGCTCATTTCTACTCAGTTAGCCATGTTGATCTTCAACAATTAGAAGTAGTAGATAGAGAATAAGCACACTTGAAAATTTCCCGTGAGTACAAATAGCAAATCATGGTAGATCTAGCAGTGGTGCGAAATGAGAATGGCAAGTTAATTGAGGAGAAAGCATCCAACATCTCTTCTAACTCAAGTGAAGTAGTAGAGACCATTGTGATATATCAAGGCCTTCTTGTTGCCTTGATGCACACTTACAACGATGTGATGGTTTTGAGTGATGCCATCACTCTGGTTAACCAAATTTTTGGTGGTTAGCAACCAAATTGGAGGATTAGAGATGTGGTTCGAAGTTATAGATCCATCCTTAAAGACTCCACATCTGGTATTTTCAAAAGGTACCTAGGGTGAAAGTAGAGCCCGCTCACAAATTAGCAAAATTCTGTCTTATATCTAATTTGGAGGGCAATTGGGAGAGTGAGTGGTCTTCACATGTACTTGAGTGATCTTTCATTATTTTATTGTCTCTTGATAAAATCCTCCTTGCAAGAAAAAAAGGTAGAGACAATTAGAGGTGGAAAGCTACAGAGCATGAAAGTGGATTAAAAATCAAATGTAGGAAAATGAAATGCATAATCAAGAATAGATAGAGACAAGAGAGTGGTGTGACATGTTAGGCAAGAACAACGAGAAAAGCACCAGTTATCAAACGTAGGTCATTAAAAATAATCACCAAGACTTTGAAGATTGAGATTACCTCAAATAAGAATTCAAGTTATCAAATTACATGACGATCTTATACCTAATTCCCTATGTCAAGGTGATCAATTTTTAATAGTCTAATTATCACCAATATTTGACTCACTTGGGGAAGGAGATTATAAAAGTTGAAACATATATTACTCTTATTAACTATAAATATAAATGAATAATTTTTTTCCCACACTTGAACGTAGCTTTGTAATCCTCATTTTAAATTTGTATATACCTATTCTTCTCAAACACATTGGCAAGGCTACTTGTATTAAAAATTTATGTCATTAGTGGACCTATAATGTGATTTGGTATTTACATATACACATGCATGCATGCATACCTACATTCCAACTTGAGTCTTTTTAATTAATTTATTTATTTTTTGATGAATTCAAATCTCATTTGGATAAATTGAGAAGAAATTGATCATCCTTTCATCCTTTAGATACTAATCTCTTAGGTAATGTAAGGACAGAAATTCAATCTAGATCTCTTTAACTAAAATTAGGAGTTGATAGGTATACATTTAGCACATTTAATATTTTTAATTTACCTTGATTCCTAAGTAAACACACTGCATTTAGATGTAAATATTACAGTAGGTGCACGCATCTATCCATAATTTATATATACATTATAACAATGTTTCTCATTCACCAGCAACGTCGAACGGAAGCGACATTATAACGATAGACGTCTTGGGCAAGGAGGGAGCACGCAAATCGAAGCTATATCATGAGAAGTAGAGGATATGGATGCAATATAAGCTCCTTTACAAAAGTTTCCTACTTAGTGGAAACACATCTCAATTTAAATCCGACAAGGTGGTGGACTTGAGTGCAAAATACCATGTGGGGTTCACCATCTCCATCCCCTCATTAACGAGAATCACCACCGATGCCTCCTTCGTGCGCGCGATCTCTTCTTCCTCCTCGGCGAGCTCCGCGTCTGAGCGACCAATCTCCTCCGCGAACCATGCACGTCCAGCTCGACGTAATCTTCCGCTCCAGCACCAACCTATGCTCGCGTACACGACCGCGAATCTTCCTCCTCGCGACATTCACGAGCACCATGCACGCAGCCCCATCAACCCCTGAAGCTCCTCCACGCCAACTCCTCCTCGCGACTTTCACTCCCGCGACTTCAACGCTCGCCATCCTCCGCGTGCGCCTGCCAGCGTAACCCATCTCCCCCACCCCAGCACCAGCAGTGCCTCCCTCGCCTCCGGTCATGCACGCGAGCCCCGCAGCGCCCGCGCCATCTCCTTCACGAACCGCGCACCTCCAGCTCGACGTGAGCACCACGTTCGGTCGCTCCATCAATTTAGAGCGCCCGCGCCAGCACGAGCAAGGGGAGGCGATTTTTGGCCCAGCTCTCTTTCTCCTTCTTCCTCTCCCCTTCCCCCAACACACACAGACCACCCCTCCCCCCCACACTCGCTCCCTTCGGGGCTCTCTCCCTCCGTGGCCACAAGCTCTAGCCGCCGTCTCCCCGTCCTCCTTCCTCCTCTTCTTCTTCTCCCCTATTTTAGTAAGGTAGACTCCATATTAGCTTTTTTTATTTTATTGCTTGTTCACTGTTGATTTATTTTTTTCTTTAATTTATTAATATTTGAATTTATAATTCACTCCCTCACTTTCTCCCTTTCTCTCCTCTTCTCCTTATGTTCTCTTATTTTATGCATTCCCTTAATTGTTGCAGGACTTAATCGAAGCAATATGAAGTTGAAAGTTCATGTTTAATCATTTTTATTGTGAGATTAATTTTAATATTTATTTATATCAAAGAAAGAAATAGCGTAACTCACCATTCAAATTTACAAATTTATGTGATACGTATATTTGGCATTTATAACATCCATTATGATTTTATTTTTAAAATCGTGAATTATGCGATGTTAGCTTGAGCCCTTTTGATCTAAGTTGTCGGTGCTTGAACTTGGCTTGTTAAACTATCAAGTTTGACTTTTGGAATTGATGAGAGGCAAAAGTATCATTAGATTTAAAACTCCGCATGAAACCCAAAAAAGGATCCGGCTACCCAGATACTGTTTGGCTCTACCCAACCTACCTACACTCAGGCAGATCTAGATCCACCATCTAGGCGGATCTAGACAAGATCGACTCACCAGAGGACCCAATTTGACCGAAGTCACAGAGGCGGTGGTAACGTCCACTATGCCTACGTCGATAATAATGGTGGCGTTATCAATGCTATTAGACCACAGATGTGCTGGAGAATCCGCAAAGACCATTGAAAAGGATCTTACTATAAATAGTGAAGGGAGGCCCTCGAGGTGGCTCTTCACACAATCTGAGGAGAGAAATTAAGAGAGACTATACTACTACTACTTCTAGTGGATTGTGGGAAGCACTACCCTCCCCCAAATGTACACCCCTTGCGATGGAACTAGGTCACCAATTCTCTTATCTTTCTTATGATTACTTGCTCGTAATTTATTGAGTCGAATCCTCCGATTATTTAGGAGATCCGATTAGGAATTAAGGCTATCTCGGTAACTTATTGAGCCCTTTGTTGACCCAAGTTTGAATTAAACATGTCGAGTTCAAGCTATTTTAACAATCTTGTTTTCTAAAGTATTGATTGAGGTAAAGTTGTTAAGGACCTTTGATGGAGACCAATGGATGACAACTTGCCAGGGTAAGTGTGATCTTGCCTTGGCTATATATGATAAGTGAAAAGGTACCTTGTTTTACTTTTATGAGTGAATCAAGAAAATATTGGTATTCCTTTTGGCCTTGTCTAGATATGAGGTTTGTTGTAGTACTTCCATATTTGACATGGGATGGCCCATGGGATTCAAAATTTCAAGATTTGGATGACTTACTCAGGATAAACCTATTTCACCCTCTTATTGAAAAAAGTTTTTTCCAACCTTATTCCATGTGTTAGGTATTCCATTAGAGTACTAACTCATAGCATTCAACCGCCAATCCTATCTTCCAAATAGCTTACTTGAGATAACTCAAAGTTGTTCCTAGGGTTGGAACCAAGAAATTAGGTTAAGGGTAGGATAATATCAAAACATGTTATGGTTATGAATGTGAGCTTATAAAATTAAAGGTTGCAGTATATAATAACTAAAGAAAGTAAAAGAGTTAAGAATGGCAACTACCTCTGCCTCCACCTGTGGTTGTTCTCAAATGCCAAACATTGGACTTTCGTGAGTTATTGCATTGCTCAAAAGTTGTCGCTTTATCCAAATGAACCCTTTAAATGGTGATAGTGAATGCTAATAATGAAGCTACTCTTTGTTTATAAGAAAGAAATTGGGAGGATGAAGGGTCCATTTGAAACAAAGAATTGGCACCAAAATTCCTTGTTTAGAGTCAAAAAATTCAAAATTATTTTAGTGCAAAATTTAGTGTTTAATTTTGGAAGAAAATAATTTCACCTTAGAGGTAGAATTATTTTACTCTTCTTAAATAAGCAATGACAAGATGTTTTTGATTCCATAATAAGATGTTTTATTCTTGATCGCATCATAATTTTGCTTCTTGTTTTGCCTATTTTTTGCTATTTTTCAATTTTTTTATTTTGTATTTGTAAATAATTTGATTTTTTTAATTTTAATGTAGGTGAGAGAAATGTGAGAAAAATGTATCCAATATTAATCTCAAATGAGAGTGCACGATACGAGGAGGTTGTTTGTGAAGACGAAATTAAAAAATGATGCTCATACAAGATGGCGCAAAAAGAACTAAGGATTTAAGAGAAAGGGAAAAGAAGACAAAAGGAATTCAAAAAAAAAGGATGGTGAAAAGAGATGTTGGTGCTCTCCACATGTAAATTGGGTCAATTTAGAAGGCCATTGATGAGTGTAATGACCCATTTAGAACATTTGATATTGGGTAATTTTCTAGACCTTGTGGTATTTTTTTTGTAAATTCTACATACTAGTTAGTGAATTCGAGGACCTCGAAATGATTTCCCAAATCTTAATGGTCTATCTACAAATTTTGCAAACTAAAAGGTACACCCAAGGGTCATCGCATAATTTTCCAAATCCTAGGGGGCTCCTGTAATTTTCGTGTGCTCTCCTAGGGTCCTAGAAAATTTACAAAACTCTAAGGCGTTCCTCATAAATTCTATGCATCAAATAATGCACCCGAGGACCTTAAAGTAATTTTCTAAACTCTAGGCAATCTTCCTGCAGTTTTTGCGCACTTAGGACTGGATTTAGGGGTCAATTGCACATTTTCTCCCCACATTGAGGGGTTGGGTGTAATATTCGTGCACCTAAAGTGAGTGGATGGGGCCTCCATTCAAAGAGCCTAAACTATAGACAAAACCATAAAATACCCCCACCCTACGCCTAAAACCCTAATCCTACAAAAAGCCCACACCTCGAGAATTAAAAAAAAAGGATGGAGATCTAACAGTTGTAATCACTTCCTCCTGCGCCCTTCACTCCTTAGCGCGCAGCCCCCTTTGCTCCCTCTGCATGACGACGTGGCATGCTCCCCATCGTTGCTTGCTGGTGACCCTGTCCATTGCTTGATTCATCGCCAAGACCTACTGGCGACTTGAGGAAGAGTGGTCCTACTTCTTGTAGCTTTACATTCATTTGTGACATTCCAAGAGCACGGACAAGCCAAGGGTTGCGATGAATATTTCGTATTTATATTTGCTGAAGAACACAACCACCGTGCCTATCTTTACTACTTTTTGTTGTCTCGCTAATTGTCTACTTGGTGATAATGGCCAGTGAATAAGTCAGAATTAGAATGTGATAAGATGCTTTTTGTGAAAATGTGTTGGTGACCAATAGGGTGATATTGTGACAATATGAAAATGTTGTATGTTTTGACGGAGGGGGTGAGATTTGTGTGATAAATAAATAATGCGGAAATAAAAGATATCAATCACACAAAAAATGTCAAACACAAGAACACAAGGATTTTTAGGTGGAAACCCAAACCCGGGTAAAAATCACCACTTAAACCTCTTGGTTTAGGATTTCCCGATTGACCAAGTCGATCAAATCCACTAACGAACTACTTCAAATGAGGGTAGTTCAACCTCTTACAACCACACTACTTATATGATGGTAGTGTACCTCAAACCCTCCTCTTCACGAGGAGTATTTTGTCCCACGAAGGAGATGAGAATCCGCAAAGCGAATACCCAACCAAGAACAAAGGAAAAACAAACACCTATAGAATCACAAAGTAAATGTAATATTATGCTACTATGGGCAACATTCTCCCCTTAGTAGGAAGTGCATAGGCATGATCTCGGCAGAGTAACGATATTCTCAGATTTGTTGAATGGGGCTTGGAGAGAAAAATCACTTCTCTTCTTGATAATTGCTTCTCTATGACAGAAAGAGTGTAGAAGTAGTGTTACTTGGTGTGTCTAAAAAAAGAGGGCCCTCCTCTATTTATAGGTGGCTTAAGAACCCTTAGGAAGGCTATGGAAGCCTTATGTAGTTGTTGGAAACAAATCCAAGGTTAATCAGGTCGAAATTAGGGCTATTAATGATTCTGAGAGTGTTATCAGATGTCTAGACTTAAGGTCAGACGTCTGCGTCTTCGTCTGATCCTATGATCCGTTGTCTGATCTAGAAGGGTGGATCAACTGGACGGTATTATATCAGAACATATGTCTAAAGATTACTTTTAAGACGTCTGGGATACTAGTCAAATGTCTAATTCTAGATGAGTTCTCTTCCTATTTTGTCCAGACCTAAACAGGGTTCTAGGATTTGTTGGTCAGACGACAGGTCGATCATCTAGCACAGTGCCTGGTTGTCTAGAAACGCAATCTTCTGCCGGAATGGATTTCCCGAGGTTAAACGACTATAATCATCTGACAAAAGGTGATTTGGGCTTAACGTCTATTTATTAGACGTCTAGGGATCTCTACGAACATATGAAAGTAAATGTAAATCAAATTAAAGGTTAATCCTCAATGATTAAGTCTGACAAAGCCAACAGTCCTCTAGTTGGACATCTAGCAAGGTCATCGGGCGTCTTCTAAGACGTCTGGACTAAGGGTTAGACATCTAAAACTGACAGATAGAGAGTGTGTTGCCAGCCTAAGTGTTTTGGACATTTGATCAAATAATCAGACGTCTTAAAGTCTAAGATCAGATGTCTGATGTCTAGATTGGACGTCTGATCAAGCTATCTGAAATCTATTTTAGTTTTCTAAGTTCTCTACGATAAGTCTAAGTATTCTAGGGTTGAGTAAGTATTCTTAGGACTACTGTTTAGTTACTTTAGGGTTCTTTAACATATAATATAAACAAAATAAAGAGCAAAGAACAGAGATACCAAAAATAAAGTACAGAATACAAGACAAAAAGAAATCTATCATATTCTTCATGTCTTCAAGCTCTCACTCCATGCGAAGCTCCTTCTCCTCCATTAAGCTCCTCCAATCCACCATGGATGCGAGCTTGAGCTCCTTTACACTTGTATCCATTTGCAAATATCTTGAAACTCATAAACTCAAATTGCAAATGTTAAATAACAAGTGTTTTGTTATCATCAAAATTAACGATCATAGTGCTCTTGCACCAACAAATGTCAGTCATTAATAATGGAATGGGATGAGGTAATAACCCACCCTCACAAAAAGCCTTGATTTATGATGCATGCTAGAGACAAGCTAAGGGCACTCTTAAACCTTAAGGAAAAATTAGAAAATGAGCTTGGAATGGGAAAAATAATTATGGTGAACTCTAATGATGAGACAAAATATGAAATCAACGGAGGATATGGTTGACACTTGAACCACTAGTATGGGTTCAGAAAACAGATGGGGCACATGATGCATTTGGAATAAGGGTGATAGACTCGTATTGAATTACCGGTGTGGGGGGAATGAGCTTGGCCCTCAGTACCAAGGAGAGTTGATGTCACGCCCCAAAATCCAGGCCCCCAATGAGGGTTGGAGTTCCGGGGGTGGCAATAAGAAGAGGTGCTGGTTTATTTAATTCAGGTTATACCAAACTAAGTTGAGCTATCAAAGAGTTCCATTTATTAACAAAATGTAAGAAAATATCGGAAGAATGACACATAAATTATAATGGATAGCACAAACAAAACATGTATCGAGCAAGCATATACAACAAAACTTCAAAATAATACTAAACTATAACTATTACCTGCCAAAAGGCACCCCGCAACTCCTACACTGCAACAAAATCTCACGTGACAACAATGCTTGACAGCAACACTTGAAATTAGGTCACAAAATAAGGGGGGTACAAGCAACTACTGTATCTAAACAAAAACATAGGGTAGTGTATAGTTTCAGTAGCTGGCTAGATTACTGGTCCAAACCCAAAACCTCAAGTTCCAACCCTAACCCAATTTAACTTGACCAACCATTGTGGTCCAACCTCATTAATCGTTCACCTTGATTAATGTTACACATTTTACGTAATTATCCTAACGATCCAAGATCCTGACACTCGCCACTTGGATCCTTGGAGTGACTAAATCAACCCTTCCTACTAAAGGAGATCTCGATGTACCCTCTCCAATGGTACACTTGTACAATAATTCCTCCTTAGCCTTCAAAGAGATTAAAGCATTAATGTCTACTAGACAAGGATACCGACTCTAGGCGCTGGAATGTTGACTCAAGGTCCCTGGAAAGCTATTCCACACAAGACTCCTCGAGCCTCGCTCCACTTAATTCTATGGGACAGATCCCCACTTCACTCTGGTGATCCCTGGTAAGCTATTCCATTCAAGATCACCTACGTTCTGATGCTTAGGATCCCTGGAAGACTATTCCACATAAGATCGCCCGCAATTACCGTTACTAGAGATCTATGGGAAGCTATTCCACAATGGATCAATAGAGTCATGGCACCTGAGATCCCTAAAAGGCTATTCTACATTGTTACGACCCGGTTCCCGGATCCCTACAGGACCTGAGACTGGCTCACCTCGACTAATCCCAAGACCTAGTCATCTAACGAGAAATAACCAAAAGCAGAAAAATAAACTACATTCACACATGCAATATAACTAAGTAGAAGGAAAGAACGAAGCGGTAAACAAAAGTAGAACAACTGTCTCAAAATAGTAGTACATGTCACCATAATAACAACATGAAACAGAAAGTAATGAGAACAGTAATTTAAATTCTAGTACTCACAACTACAGCAGAAACAAAGAACTGAAAAAGGAACTACTACAGCTGGGCTCGGTTGGGCCCAGCTCCCTCTACAGCTAGAAACTCGGGTTGCTCAACTCCTGGTCCTGAACAGGGTTACGAAAAGACAGAGTTAGCGAATGCTAAGTAGAGTGGTGTTTACATTATCTATGTGCAAGTAAAGTAAAAACAACAAGCAGGTTTTATTCTCATTTCTATTTATCTCATTTATGCATTTATGGTTCATCTAATGCAAAAGTATCCAAGTATTTCTTGATCTTGCTTGTTCCTCGTGGGAACGATCTTGATTGCAGTCTTTTCCGTGGAGTAGAAGGTACACGTGGTGCTCTCCTGGTTGGGAGAGTCCCCCGCGATAGTCCTACACCCAGTCAACCACCTTGAGGTCACTGTCGAGACACAGCGGTGACCACGGCATGCATGATAAACGCACAGGTAGTTACCCCGCACAAGCACGTGGTCAGTCGTTTCTGCTAGCGGGGATGCCCAAAGTACAGCACGGAACAGTATAGGGCCTTGCCCTCTCAAAACAGGGGTCTCGCCCCTCCACAGTCTACATATCCTCGTCCGACCACCTCGGACTGCCCAATGGGCCTAACAAAGTCGGTGTAAGGTGGCTAGCTTAACCCCAGGCCCCGTGGGGTGGCTAGCTCCCTCCCTACACTAGTAGCACGCCTCAGTACCACGTACGCGAGGGCCTACAAGAGTCAATGTAGAGTAGCCAATCCTAACCCTGGGTCTCAACCCATCGAAGGCTAGCTTCTCTCTACACTAAAAGAACCACTGTGCTCCTTGGTACTACATACATAAGGGCCAACTCACTTCCAGTCTGCATTCCAGATTCCTTTCATACACAAGAGTTCTACTCCTAATTTCCTGTAGGGTTCATGCTCATTATTCATCTCTTTTACCCACATTCAGATCTCATGTTTCAAAACTCGTTCCTCATCCATACACAGGCAGTTCATGTTTTCATAATTCAGTTCTCAATCATAAACATGCAACTTGTGGTTTCATAGTTAAATTTCTCATCACATATAGGCAACTCGCATTTTAACATGCATCTCATAATTACACTAACACCGTTTGCTAGCAATTTATTTTAAACATGCACTCAAGTAAACAGTACGGCTCAAAATAGGCTCATTCATTTCTACCCTAGGGTTCATTCTACATCCTAGAGTTTGATCGATTATTTCAAACAAGTACATTCTCATTTACATATTAACAACTGAATTAAACCACTCTACCGGGTATCACGGGAGGAATGGGGGCCTGTGCCGCAGATCTCGTTGTCTCCGTGGGCACCGAACACATCATCGACTGGTAACTTGTACCAGCGATTAATTTACATTAGACGAGGTCAAAACAGTAGATACTTCGTTCGTGGAAATCAACGGTACTTCGTTCGCGGAAATCCGATTCCGTTTGGGCCCTAAACGGGCCAAAAATGCGGTTACTGACCAAAATCAGATGTCTGGGACTAGTTCCAGACGTCAGATCTCACCTTGTGTTTCCTGCGGTATTCTCAGACGTCTGGATCCTTCCGCGACTATCTGGGGGTAGCTCCAAATGTCTCACCCTCCTTCCAATTGTCTGGCGATGCGGTCAGACGTCTGAAATCACCTTGAAGTGCGCACCCCGCTCCTTCCTAATGCTCTGCGCTTGCATGTAGAGCACGAACACCATTTTTAACCCAACACCTCCTGCGCTATGATCTGCATGGCGGAAAGTAGCACAGGAAGGTATGTACCTCGGGATATTATGCTTTCAGACGTCCAGCTTCAGCTCCGAACGTCTCGGTGCCTCGTAAGTCATTTGGACGATACTCCAGACATTTGATACTGGAAAACTTCCAGTACCAGACATCTCTGCGCAGCTCGCTCCACTCGCGTCTCCACCCTTAGACGATGCAGCAGCTCTAGCAGCTGTAGGAGCTTGAGAAGCTCTCCTCCGGCATCCTCCTCTCTCCCACGACTCCTCGAGCTCCATCTAGCTCCTGCGGTCGTCGACCACCTCCCCCGCTCTCACTCCCTCGCACTCTCTCGCACTCACTCCTCCCCGTTTTCCCTTGTTGGCTCCTCTCCTTCCTCACCGCGACTGCAGCAGAGACGGGAGGGGGCATGGCCATTGCAAGGAGAAGGTGGAGGTGGTGGTGGCTTGAGTGGTGTGAGGGGGTGAGAAGAAGAGAAGGGGGTTTAAATAGGAGGGGTGTTAGGGTTTAGAGGTGAGGTGCGGAGGAGAGAGAAGCCTCTATGCACCGCCCACGCACAGAGCGCAAAGGGACATATGAAATTTCTCACTTTCAGATGCCCGGGCATGTGTCCAGACATTTGGACAAACGTCTGACTGAAACTCTAGATGTCTTATCCGACTAAAAAAGCAATAGGTCATTTCATCATAACAAACTTAAAGGAAGTTTCGTCCTTGAAACTTGAGCTAGCTAGAGTGTGGAAAAGGAACGTAAAAATGTATAACAAACTTAAAGAGGACCGAAGAAGGTCTGAAAAGACGTACCCTCAAAAATCCCTAGGTACTGCTCTCGCATTGCTGCCTCAGGCTCCTAAGTCGCCTCCTAATACCGCTGGCTTCTCTATAGAACCTTCACCAGCGGTACCTACTTCCGTCTCAGACTCCGGATGGCTCTTTATAATATCTACACTGGCCTCTCGAGATAGGTCAGGTCATCACCCACCTCGATACTCTCGTGGCTCAGAACGTGACTGGGATCGGTGACGTACTTCCTGAGGTTAGACACATGGAACACGTCGTGCATTCCAGAAAGCTAGGGAGGAAGGGCAAGCCGGTAAGCAACGGGTCCTACCCGCTCTAGGACCTCAAAGGGACCCACAAATCTTGACACAAGCTTCCCTTTCACCCCAAAATGCTGCAAATCCTTCATAGGCGAAACACGGAGAAAGACGTGGTCCCCAACCTCGAACTGCACCTCTCTGCGCTTCCGGTCAGCGTAGCTCTTATGCCTGCTTCTGACAGTGCAGAGTCATCTATGAATCTGCTCTATCACCTCCTGACTCTACCGGATCAACTTGAGACCAACCTCCCACTTTGTCCCCACCTCGACCCAACTCAAGGGTGCAAACACCTCCATCCGTACAGAGCCTCATAAGGTGCCATGCCGATGCTCGAGTGGTAGCTGTTATTGTATGCAAACTCTGTCAGGGGTAAATGCTCCTCCTAGGAGCCTCTCCAGTCTAGTACACAGGTGCAGAAAAGATCCTCAAGTGTCTGTATCGTGCGCTCTGACTGCCCGTCAGTCTGGGGGTGGTAAGCGGTACTGAACCTCAAACGTGTCCCCAAGGCCTGCTGAAACTCAGTCCAGAACTGGGAAGTAAAATGATTATCCCTGTCGGATACGATCTCATGTGGGACTCCGTGCAGGCACACCACATATATGATGTATTGCTCTGCTAGCTATGCTGGCCCAAAAGTGACTCAGATCGATAGAAATCGTGCCGTCTTTGTCAACCGATCTACGATCACCCAAACTGCGTCGTGTTTCCGCTGGGTAACTGGTAGACCCACCAAAAAGTCCATAGTGATACTCTCCCACTTCCACTCTGGCATATGAAGTGGCTGCAATGGCCCTGCAGGCCTCTTGTGCTCAGCCTTCACCTGTTGGCATACCAAATAATGTTGAACAAACTCGCCAACATCCCGCTTCATCCCTCTCCACCAAAAGTTGCGTTGAAAATCATGGTACATCTTTGTGTTTCCGGGATATATGGTGAATCTAGACCCGTGTGCCTCAGTCAGAAGCTCCCTCAACAACTCCTCATCCCTAGGAACACACAAACGTCCCCTCACACGCAGGATCTCATCTGAGAAGGAAAAGTCTCCTGGGTCCCCTGTCAACACCCTGTCTCGCAGCGTCTGTAAGTACGGATCGACCATCTTCCCTGCGATGATGCGGTATATCAGCTTTAGTCGTGACTGCTACATCACTATCACTGCCCCACAGTACCCCTATGACTCATGGGGTTGCCAACTGCCCAACTCCTCCAGGAGTCTCCAACTCTGTGCCTGTAAGCTGGCCAAGTGGGCGGGCGCCTTCCGACTCAAGGCGTCAGCCACCACATTGGCCTTCCCTGGGTGGTAGGAGATGCTGCAATCGTAGTCCTTCAAGAGCTCTAATCAACATTTCTGTCTCATGTTAAGCTCCTTTTAGTCAAACAAGTACCTGAGGCTCTTATGATCTGTGAAGATCTCGAAAGTCTCGCCGTAAAGGTAGTGCCTCCATGTCTTCAGTGCGAAGACAATTGCTGCCAGCTCTAAGTCATGGGTAGGGTAGCTATGCTCATGGGGCTTCAGTTGCCGCGAAGCATAAGCAACAACGTGACCCCGCTGTATGAGCACACCCCCTAACCCCTACAATGAAGCGTTGATGTAAACCACGAACCTGCCACTGCTATCTGGGATGGTAAGTACAGGAGCTGAAGTTAGTCTCTCCTTCAACTCCTGAAAACACGCCTCACACTCATCTGTCCATGCAAAGGGCACGTCCTTCCAGGTCAGCTAGGTCATAGGACGTGCGATCTGAGAGAATCCTATGCTAAATCGCCAGTAGTAACCTGCCAGTCCCAAAAAGCTGCGTATCTCTATCACTGTGCGTGGCCTCTCTTACCTGAGTACAGCCTCTACCTTAGCTGGATCCATAGCCAATCCATCTCCTAAAATCACGTGGCCCAAGAAGGTCACCTGCCTTAACCAAAACTCGCACTTGTTGTACTTGGCATGCAGCCTACATAGCCTCAAGGTATCCAGGATCATACGTAAATGCTATCTATGCTGCGCCTGATCCTGCGAGTAAACAAGTACGTCATCGATGAACACCACCACAAACCGGTCTAAGTATGGCCTGAAAACACGGTTCATCAAATCCATAAAGGCAACAAGGGCATTGGTCAACCCAAACGGCATGACCAAGAACTCGTAGTGCCTGTACCGGGTACGGAAAGCTATTTTGGAGACGTCAGTCACCTTGATCCTCAACTGGTGGTAACCTGACCTCAGATCTACCTTGGAGAATACTATGGCATCTCGCAACTGATCGAAGAGGTCGTTAATCCTTGGCAGCGGATACTTGTTCTTGATGGTGACCCTATTCAATTGTCGATAGTCGACACAAAGTCGCAAGGTACCGTCCTTCTTCTTCACAAACAGCACAAGGGCTCCCCACGGGGATGCACTCGACCTCACAAAGCCCTTCTCCAACAAGTCCTGTAGCTGTGACTTGAGCTTTCGCAGCTCAAGTGGTGCCATCCGGTACGGTGCAGTAGAAATGAGGCTGGTCCCCGGTACCAGTAAGATCTCAAATTCAATCTCACGCTCAGGCAATAGTCCTGGCAGCTCCTCTGGAAAAATGTCAGGGTACTCGCAGACCACCAGGATACTCTGAAAGTTAGCCACGGGACTAGGCTCTGCCACTACACAGGCCAAGAAGCCCTCACACCCCTACCTCAAAAGCCTCGCTGCCCGAAGCGCAGAAATGCATCTGAAACCTCCGTCCATCGACTGACCGTGAAACTCAAAGGGAGGCAACTCCAGTATGGAGAAGACGATCTTCCTCCCGAAACAGTCCACCAGGGTGTGATAGGCGGACAGCCAGTTCATCCCTAGGATCACGCCAAAGTCCTCCATCTAGATCACAATTAGGTCAGCGGGGAGGCTGTGTCCCCCTACACTGACCTCGCAGTCCGTGTAGACCTCTTCGACTACAAACAACCTACCACCTGGGCCTCTGATCACAAACAAATCCTCTAACAGTATACTGCCCTACCTCAAACTGATGGCAAAACTCGTAGTGACGAAGGAGTGGGTGGAGTCGGAATCGAAAAGTACGTACACTAATCTGCCAGAAATAGTAACCATACCTGCCACCACCGAACTCGAAGCCCTGGCGTCTCTGTATGTCAGGGCGTTGATACGCCCCTCAACCCTCGGAGTAGACGAAGCGGCTACACTCTGGGTCGGGCGAGTAGCAGCTGGCCGGTACCCTCCTTGTGACTACTGTCCTCCCCCACGTGCCTAGCGACCACGACCGCCAGCTCGGCCTCCAGTGCTCGATGCGGAGAGCATCTACTGTGCTTCGACCCTAGATGGGCAATCCCTCCTAATCTGGCATGGCTGGCCACACTGATAGCAGAGCGGTACATGACCTCCTCCCTTAGTAGGTCCCTGCTGACGACTGGGCGGGGGTCTGGTGCTGGCAACTGGCCCCTATTTGTAGGTTTGGCCCTACGAGGAGGGGATGACGTAATAATTGCGGAAATAATATATAAAGCAATCTCACAAAAAAACAATCGCACAAGTACACAAGGTATTTTTAGGTGGAAACCCAAACCGGGTGAAAACCACCACCTAACCCTCTCGAGTTAGGATTTTCCGATCAACCTAGTTGATCAAATCCACTAACCGAATCACTTTAAAACGAGGGTGATTCAACCTCAGTACAACCACGCTACAAGTACGAGGGTAGCGTTCCTCAACCCCTTCTCTCTACGAGAAGGATTTTGTCCCACGAAGGAGACGGGAATTCGCAAAGCGAATACCCAACAAAATAACAAAGATAAAAGAAACAACAAGTCCTATAGAGCCAACAAAGTAATTATAAACCTAGCTTCTATAGGAATAAGGAAACTCCCCTTTGCAAGGAGTGCGTCGACAATGACGCGGGTGCGTGAGCCACGCAACGGCGCAACTTCGCTCTCGTAGACAACGGCGGGAGAGCGGGTGCGCAACGGTTTGATGCTCTCAAGATGTAGAACTTGAGCTTAGAGAGCAAGAGCTTCTTGGACACAAGAGTGTGAGAGTGTATTACAAGGTGTCTCTTGGTGTGTATCTTGTGTCTCTAAGTGTGTTTTTCTTGTGTGTCTAGGTGTGAAAAGGCTCCCCTCTATTTATAGAGGCCTTAGGAAGGCTTTGGAAGGCTTAGAAAAGCTTCCACAGCCGTTGGGAACAAAGTCCAAGAGAATCAGGCCGAAATCAGGACAATGATTACATTTGACAGGGTTATCAGACGTCTAACTCTGGCATCAGACGTCTGGAAGGCCACTTTAAGACGTCTGATTTCAAGGTCAGACGTCAGATTCTATGCGGGTTTCCTCCTAACTTAAATCAGATCTAAACAGGGTTTTTGTGCAAGTCCATCAGACGACATACAGGACGTCTGGCACTAAGTCTGGACGTCTGGAAACCTACTTTTACTGTGGGAATTGATTTCCAAACGTTGCAACGGCTAGAAAATCTCTGAGAAGAGATTTTGGGTCAGCCGAGGCAAAACGGTCATTTATCAGACGTCTGGAAAGACCTAAGGACGTCTGATAAGGCTCTAACGGTCATATTCTTGACTGTTTGCTAAGCCAGCCAACGGTCCACTAATTGGTTGTCTGGCAAATTCATCAGACGTCTCCTAAGACGTCTGGTCTAAGGTCTAGACGTCTGATTTCATCAGACAGAACCAACTATGTCCAGCCTAACAGTTATCAGACGTCTGAAACAACAGTCAGACGTCTTACAATGCTTTATCAGACGTCTGATTTGGTAATTAGACGTCTGGAAGTGCTGTTTGAACCCTATATTGGTTTTCTAAGTATTCTACAGAAAACCTAAGTATCCTAGGGTTGTGCCGGTGTTCCTAAGACTACTGTTAGGGTTCTTTGAGGCTCTTTAACATGAAATATCTAAGGAAATAAAGAGCAACAAAAGAAACAAAAAATACAAGTACAAAAGAAGGAAATCTATCCTATTCTTCATTTCCTTCCATCTTCAATCTTTCGCTCCACGCGAACCTCCTCTGTTTTCCGTCAAGCTCCTCCAATCCGTCCTGGATGCGAGCTCGAACTCCGTCTAAACACGTCCACATTTGCAATTGACCTGAAATCTAGGACTCAAATTGCAAATGTTAAATAACACGTGTTTTGTTATCATCAAAACAAATGATCGTGGTGCTTTAGCACCAACACTATTTAGGGCCCCCAAAGGCCACTAGTGGCCCTGCAGAATGAGATGGCTCTCCTATGGGCACCGTGTGCCTCCTCTCCCAACGGCCCTGAGAGTACTTTGGCTAATAGGACCTCTTCCGTCCGTCGTTAGTGTCTCGCGCGGCTGGGTTGATCTCCTTGTAAGTCATGGATACCTCAACCACATGAGAAAAAGTGGGCAACTTCAAGGGTTTGACAATCCCCCGAATAGCAGGTCAGAGCCCCTCAGTAAACCTCCACAGGCACCTCTCCTCAATAGACACAGCTGTCGGGCTAAACATGACAACTCCAGGAAACGCGTGCGGTACGCGTTAACTGTCATCGTCCCCTAGCGGAGAGTGTGGAACTCCCGCCTCCTTTGATCCTGTCAGGTCTGCGGAAAGTACTGCTTGCATAAGAGAGCCACGAATTGGTCCCACGCCGACTCTCTCCCCACCTAGCCTCTGACTGCCTTCCACCACCTGTGTGCTGCGCTCTCTAGCTGGTACGTGGCAAACACCACGCGACACTCCGCAGGAGGGCAAAGGGTGTCGAACACCTTCTCTATCTGCTCTAGCCAGCCCTCTGCCTCAAACGAGCTCTCATCCCCTTTGAAGGAGGGGGCTTTAGCTTCTGGAACTGTCCGAAAAGCTCATGGTATAGTTGCAGTAGGGGAACGGGAATGCCTCCAGGCAAGGAGGGCTCATGCTCGGAAGTGTCAGAGTGTGGTGGGGGTGGTGGAGGACCACCCCCTCCTACTCGTCCGGCGCTGCGACGATCTCTCTGTACCACCGAGGACTCCCCCTCCTCGTCCTTAGGAAGAGGTGCTTGAGGAGGCTGGTGGAGCTCCTCTCGCACAATGTCTCTGATCAGTTGGGTGAGATCCTAGGTTTAAATGCCCAGGAGGAGAGGTAGGTCAACTGGTACCTCAGGTCTGGCACGTCCGCCCCTCCGACCTCGTCCACAGCCACGACCACGACCTACCTCGGGAACTCCTCGACGAGGCATCTCCTGCAAGGAGACGTAAGAGATAGAACAAGAGTTGTCAACGATATAGGATTACATCGAGAAAAAGACTCAGAAACGAATATCAAAGCGATACGTTGTGGTAGCTATCCTAGTTATATGCACGTGAGTGGTTATTCTCAGACTAGTTGGCTCATTTCTCGGGATGACCTTGCTCTGATACCATCTTGTTACGACCCAGTTTCCGGATCCCTACAGGACCTGAGATCGGCTCGCCTCGACTAATCCCAAGACCTAGTCGTCTAACGAGAAATAACCAAAAGTAGGAAAATAAACCACATTCACACATGCAATATAACTAAGTAGAAGGAAAGAACGAAGCAGAAAACAAAAGTAGAACAATTGTCTCAAAATAGTAGTACATGCCACCACAACAGCAACAGGAAACAGAAAGTAACGAGAATAGTAATTTAAAGTCTAGTACTCATAACTATAGAAGAAACAAACAACTGGAAAAGGAACTACTACGGTTGGGCTCGGCTAGGCCCATCTCCCTCCACAGCTGGAAACTCAGGCTGCTCAACTCCTGGTCCTAAATAGGGTTACGAAAAGACGGAGTCAGCAAATGCTGAGTAGAGTGGTGTTTACATTATCTATGTGCAAGTAAAGTAAAAACAAGTAGGTTTTATTCTCATTTTTATTTATCTCATTTATGTATTTCTGGTTCATCTAATTCACAAGTATCCAAGTATTTCTTGATCTTACTTGTTCTTCGTGGGAATGATCTTGATTGCAGTCTTTTTCATGGAGTAGAAGGTACATGTGGTGCTCTCTTGGCCGGGAGAGTCCCCCGCGATAGTCCTACACCCAGTCAACTACCCTGAGGTTACTGTCGAGACATAGCGATGACTACGACACGCTTGATAAGTGCACAGGTAGCTACCTCGCATTGGTAAGCGGTTAGTCGTTTCCGCTAGAGGGTACACCCAAAGTACAGCACGAAACGGTATAAGGCCTTGCCCTCTCAAAACAAGGGTCTCACCTCTCCATAGTCCGCGTACCCTGGTCCGACTACCTCGGTTTGCCCAACGGGCCTAATAAAGTCGGTGTAGGATGGCTAGCTCCCTCCCTACACTAGTAGCATGCTTCGGTACCACATACGCGAGGGCCTACAAGATTCGGTGTAGAGTGGCTAATCCTAACCCCGAGTCTCAACCTAAGGGAGGCTAGCTCTGCTCTACACTAAAAGAACCACTGTGCTCCTTGGTACTATATACACAAGGGCCAACTCACTTCCTGTTTGCATTCCAGATTCCTTTCATACACAGGAGTTCTACTCCTAATTCCCCGTAGGGTTCATGCTCATTATTCATCTCATTTATCCACATCAGATCTCATGTTTCAAAACTCGTTCCTCATCCATACATAGGCAGCTCGTGTTTTCACAATTCAATTCTCAATCATAAACATGCAACTTGTGGTTTCATAGTTAAATTTCTCATTACATACAGGCAACTCTTATTTTAACATGCATCTCATAATTACACTGACACCGTTTGCTAGCAATTTATTTTAAGCATGCACTCAAGTAAACAGTACAGCTCAAAACAGGCTCATTCATTTCTACCTTAGGGTTCATTCTATATCCTAGAGTTCGATACGATTATTTCAAACAAGTACATTCTCATTTACATATTAACAACTGAATTAAACCACTCTACCGGGTATCACGAGAGGAATGGGGGCCTGTGCCGCAGATCTTGTCTCCGCGGGCCCCGAACACGCCACTGACTGGTAACCTGTACTAGCGACTGATTTACATTAGATGAGGTCAAAACAGTAGATACTCAACACGAACATGTAAAGGAACTCAAGTGGAAAATAGCGGTACTTCGTTCGTGGAAATCCGATTCCGTTTAGGCCCTAAACGGGCCAAAAAGGCGGTTACTGACCAAAATCAAACGTCTAGGACTAGTCCCAGACGTCTTAAAAGATGTAAGATCTCACATTGTGTGTTTCCTATGGTATTCTCAGACATTTGGATCCCTCTGCGACTATCTGGGGGCAGCTCAAGACATCTCACCCTCCTTCCAATCGTCTGGAAGGGCCATCAGACGTCTAGCGATGCGGTCAGACGTCCAAAATCACCTTGAAGTGTGCACCCCGCTCCTTCCCGACGCTCTACACCTGCGTGCAGAGCACAAACACCATTTTTAACCCAACACCTCTTGCGCTACGATCTGCATGGTAGAAAGTAGCGTAGGAAGGTACGTACCTCGAGATATTATGCTTTCAGACGTCCGGCTTCAACTCCGGACGTCCCGGTGCCTCGCCAGCCGTTTGGACGATACTCCAGACGTCTAATACTGGAAAAGTTCCAGTACCATAACCTCTCTACACAGCTCTCTCCATCCGTGCCTCTACCCTTATACGATGCAGCGGCAACTCCAACAGCTACAGGAGCTTGAGAAGCTCCCCGTCGCCGTCCTCCTCTCTCCTACGACTCCTCCTCGAGCTCCTGCGACCGTCATCCTCCTCCCCCGCTCTCACTCCCTCGCACTCTCTCGCTCTCGCTCCTCCCCATTTTTCCTCGCCGATTCCTCTCCTTCCTCGCTGCGGCTGCAGTAGAGACAGGAGGGGGCGTGGCCATCGCAAGGAGAAGGTGGAGGTGGCGGTGGCTTGAGTGGTGTGAGGAGGTGAGAAGAAGAGAAGGGGGTTTAAATAGGAGGGGTGTTAGGGTTTAGGAGTGAGGTGCGGAGGAGAGAGAAGCCTCTGTGCACCGCCCGTGCGCAGAGTGCAAAGGGACGTACAAAATTTCCCACTTTCAGATGTTTGGGCATGTATCTAGACGTCTGGACAGATGTCTGACTAAAACTCCATACCTCTTATCTGACTAAAAAGGCAACAGGTCATCTCATACACAAGATCTCAGTATGCCTCACATCGAGTCGGATTTAGTTCATATCCGGTGCCTGATCTCCATGACGGCACCCTAGGTAATCCCAACCAGGAACTATTCCAGTTTCGAGGTTTAACTCTAGTAGCCTCTAGCTACCCTGAATTCCCGGGTCTTTAACCCGCAACAATGAACTCATGGTTCACAAAGTCCCGATGTCTCGCCTTACAAGCTCACCTATTTGACCTATTCGTTCCTTAGTCCTTTTTCCCCTAATTAGTAACTGATCAGGCAACCCTATAGACCTACTAGATTGCCTAGGGTCATACCTAAGACCTTAGGATCCAAGCATTTCCCTTATTAGACTCTAATCGAGTCCTTTATAGGTTTAACATTTTTGGATTCAAGCCTTTACTTACCCGGAGTAAATCACATTTTAATCCCATTCTTAGAGCTCAAGAGTTCTCTTCCTCTTATCTTCACCAAGATGAATCATGTATGCCAGTATTGATACTAGATTTAGTACCAATACTAGGTATGCACTAACCCAACCAAGCTATACTGCACCAGTACTAGTACCAAACTTTAGTATCGGTACTAGGCACCCACAAAGCCTGACAAGTATCGATACTGTACACAGGTATCGATACTAAGCACCCACAGCCTTGGCCAACTGAACTCACCTAGTACTAGTACTACTGGGTGCCTTTAGTCTCAAACCTATGCCTCTTTTAAGTTGGTGCTAAGCCAACTAGTATCGGTACTAACCACCAGTACCGTTACTAGGAGCGCCTGTGGAGGTTCACCGAGGGGCTCCGGCCTGCTAATCGAGGGTATGTCAAACCCCTGAAGCTGCCTACGTTCTCTAGAGTGGTGGAGGCAGCCATGACATATGAGGAGACCAACCCGGCCGCACGTGACACTGACAGCGGACGGAAGAGGCCCTACCAGCTAGACTACTCACAGGGCCGGCGAGAGAGGAGGCACACGATGCCTGCAAGAGAGCCGTCACGCTTTGCGGGGCCGTCAATGGCCTTTGGGGGCCCCCGACAAGGGCTAGCTGCCAGCACTGGACCCCCGCCCAGCCGTCAGCAGGGACCTACCGAGGGTAGGAGTCGAGTTCCCCTTTGTTACCAGTGTGGCCAGCCGGGCCACCTCAGGAGGGACTACCCATCTAGGGCTGGAGGTCAGCAGATGCTCCCCACATCGAGCATTGGAGGACGAGCAGGAGGCCACGGTTCCCAGGCACGTGGGGGAGGATAGCAGTCGCAGGGAGGGTACCGACCAGTGGCTACCCGTTTGACGCAGAGTGTGGCTGCTTCGTCCGCACCTAGAGCTGAAGGGCGTATTAATGCCCTGACACACAGAGACGCCAGAGCTTCAGGTTCAATGGCGGCAGGTATGGTTACAGTTTCCGGCAGACTAGTTTACAAACTTTTTGATTCTGGCGCCACGCACTCGTTTGTCGCTGCTAGTTTTGTTGTCAGTTTGGGACAGGACTGTGTGTTGCTAGAGGATCTGTTTGTGATCAGAGGTCCGGGTGGTCAGCTGTTTGTAGTTGAGGAGGTTTACACAGACTGTGAGGTTAGTGTTGGGGGACACAGCCTCCCTGCTGATCTGATTGTGATACCGATGGAGGACTTTGGTGTGATTCTGGGGATGGACTGGCTGTCCGATTACCACGCTTTGGTTGACTGCTTTGAGAGGAAGATCATCTTCTCCATACCGGAGATGCCTTCTTTTGAGTTTCACGGATAGCTAGTGGATGGAGGCTTCAGGTGCATTTCTGCACTTCGGGCGGCGAGACTTTTAGGCCAGGGGTGTGAGGGCTTTCTGGCTTGTGTAGTAGAAGAGCCCAGCCCCATGACAAATTTTCAGAGTATTCCGGTGATCAAAGAGTACCCCGACGTGTTCCTAGAGGAGCTGCCAGGACTACCGCCCGAGCGTGAGATCGAGTTTGAGATCTCACTGGTACCAGGGACCAGCCCCCTTTCTACAGCACCTTACCGGATGGCACCACTTGAGCTGCGAGAGCTCAAGTCCCAGTTGCAGGACCTTTTGGAGAAGGGCTTTGTGAGGCCCAGTGCGTCTATGTGGGGAGCCCCGGTATTATTTGTGAAGAAGAAGGATGGTATCCTACACCTTTGTGTGGACTATAGACAGCTGAATAGGGTCACCATCAAGAACAGGTATCCGCTGCCGTGGATTGACCACTTGTTTGACCAGTTGCGAGGTGCCACAGTATTCTCCAAGATAGACTTGAGGTCTGGCTACCACCAGTTGAGGATTGAGACTGACGTCTCCAAGACAGCTTTCCGCACTCGATACGGACACTACAAGTTTTTGGTCATGCCGTTTGGGCTGACCAACGCCCCCGCTGCTTTCATGGATTTGATGAACCAGGTGTTTAGACCGTACATGGATCAGTTCGTGGTGGTATTTATTGATGATGTGCTCATCTACTCTCGGGATCAGGCACAGCACGGACAGCACTTGCGGATGGTTTTGGACACATTGAGACGACGTAGGCTGTATTCAAGTACAGCAAGTGCGAGTTCTGGTTGAGGGAAGTGACCTTTCTAGGTCATGTGATATCAAGGGATGGCTTGGCTGTGGATCCAGCCAAGGTCGAGGCAGTGCTCAGGTGGGAAAGACCACGTACAGTGACAGAGATCCACAGCTTCTTAGGACTGGCAGGCTACTACCGGCGGTTTATCAGGGGTTTCTCGCAGATTGCACGTCCTATGACACAGCTGACCCGGAAGGACATGCCCTTTTCTTGGACAGACGCTTATGAGGCATGTTTTCAGGAGCTGAAGGAGAGGCTGACTTCGGCTCCCGTGCTTACCATCCCAGACAGCAGTGGCGGGTTCGTTGTGTATACGGACGCCTCTTTGCAGGGGTTAGGGGGTGTGCTCATGCAGCGGGGTCACATTGTCGCTTATGCCTCATGGCAACTAAAGCCCCATGAGCATAGCTACCCTACCCACGACCTGGAGCTGGCAGCTGTTGTCTTCGCACTGAAGACTTGGAGGCACCACCTGTACGGTGAGACTTTTGATATTTTCACAGATCATAAGAGCCTCAGATACTTATTTGATCAGAAGGAGCTCAACATGAGATAGAGATGCTGGTTAGAGCTCCTGAAGGACTATGACTGCAGCATTTCCTACCATCCGGGGAAGGCCAATGTGGTGGCTAACACCTTGAGCTGGAAGGCGCCCTCCCACTTGGCCAGTTTACAGGCACAGAGTTGGAGACTCATGGAGGAGATGGGCAGTTAGCGACCCCTAGAGTTACTGGGGCACTGTAGTGTAGTGACTGTGACACGACAGATGAGGCCAGAGCCGATAGATCGCATTATCACAGGATAGATGGCCGACCCGTACCTGCAGTCGTTGCGTGACAGAGTACTGTCAAGGGACCCTGGAGATTTCTCCTTTATCGACGAGGTGCTGCGCATGAGGGGACGCTTGTGCGTTCCCCGGGACGAGGAGATGTTGAGAGAGCTCCTGACTGAGGCACACGATTCTAGGTTCACCATACATCCTGGGAACACAAAGATGTATAATGATCTGAGACGCGACTTTTGGTGGAGGGGAACGAAGCGGGATTTAGGTGAATTCGTACAGCAGTGTTTAGTATGCCAGCAGGTGAAAGCTGAGCATCAGAGGCTTGCAGGGCCGTTGCAGCCACTTCCAGTGCCAGAGTGGAAGTGGGAGAGCATCACCATGGACTTGGTGGTGGACTTGCCCGTTACCCAGCGAGGACACGACGCAGTCTTGGTGATTGTAGACAGATTGACGAAGACGACACGTTTCTTGCCGATCCGAGTCACCTTGGGACCAGCACAGTTGGCAGAGAGGTATATCTGCGACGTGGTACATCTGCACAGAGTTCCGTGGGAGATTGTATCCTACTGGGATACCCGTTTTACGTCCCAGTTTTGGGCTGAGTTTCAGCAGGCCTTAGGGACACAGTTGAGGTTTAGTACAGCATACCACCCCCAGACGGACGGACAGTCAGAGTGCACGATATAGATGCTTGAGGACCTTTTGTGTGCCTGTGTACTGGACTGGAGGGGCTCTTGGGAGGAGCACTTGCCCCTGGCGGAGTTTGCATATAATAACAACTATCACTATAGCATCGGCATGGCCCCCTACGAGGCTCTGTACGGACGGAGGTGTACTGCGCCCTTGAGTTGGGTTGAGGTGGGGACCAAGTGGGAGGTTGGCCCCAGGTTGATCCGGCAGAGTCAGGAGGTGATTGAGCAGATTCATAGGCAACTCCGCACTGTCAGGAGCAGACAGAAGAGCTATGCCGATCGGAAGTGCAGAGAGGTGCAGTTTGAGGTTGGGGATCACGTCTTCCTTCATGTTTCGCCTATGAAGGGCCTGCAGCGTTTTGGGGTGAAAGGGAAGCTAGCTTCGAGGTTTGTGGGGCCCTTTAAGGTCCTAGAGCAGGTTGGACCCGTTTCTTACAAGCTTTCCCTTCCTCCCCAGCTTTCTGGTGTGCACGACGTGTTCCACGTGTCTAACCTCAGGAAGTACATCGCCGATCCCAGTCACGTTCTGAGCCACGAGAGTGTCGAGGTGGGTGACGACCTGACCTAACCCAAGCGGCCAGTGCAGATACTAGACAGAGCCGTCCAAAGTTTGAGACGGAAGCAGGTACCCCTGGTGAAGGTCTTGTGGAGGAGCCAAAGGTACGAGGAGGCTACCTGGGAGCCTAAGGGGGACAATACGAGAGCGGTACTCGGAGCTCTTTGAGAGTACGTCTTTTCGGACCAGCTTCGATCCTCTTTGAGTTTGTCATGCGTATGTTATTCTTTTTCCGCACCCTAGCTAGCTCAAGTTTTGGGGACGAAACTTCATTTGAGTTTGTTATGTTGTTAAGACCCATGTCATTAAACTTTTTAAGGCATCCGTACTTTAGGTCAGACGTCTGGACTGAGGGTCAGACGTCTTGCAAGACGTCTGGGCTCATTCCCAGACGTTTGAAAATTGAAATTTTCGTGTACGTCCTCGCGTCTGCGCGCGTGCTGCGTGCAAACTGCACGCAGACAGTATGCGACCCTCGTTTTCTTCTCCTTCTCTCTCCTCTCGCCCGACGCAAACCCTAACCCCACACCTTATATAACCCCCTCCTCTCCCTCACACCACCCCCACTTCCAGCCACCCTTCTCCTTCCTCTAGCGAGAACAGCGAGGAGTGAGCAGCGAGCATGAGCGGCGTGGGCGGAGAGGAGGAGCAGCGAGGGGAAGAGAGGAGAGCAAGCACGCGAGCTCGTGTGGGAGCTCGCCGGTGAGCTCACGGCCGATCGGCGTGTGCGCAAGGCGGAGGAGTGCGTCAAGGAGGTCCTCCTCGACACTGCTGCAGTCGAAGCATCAGGCGAGTGGGCGCGACGCGGCCACGCGCGGCGCGAGAAGGCGAAGGCAGGTTCTAATTTTGGGTTTTTCCCAAAATCAGACGTCTGGATCAACGTCCAGACGACGTAGACAACGTTTGGAGGAGGTTCCAGACGACTGAGAGGTAAGCTTCCTGACGTACATCTTCTTTGCGGATACGGCCATGTAGGCTGTTCCGCCGAGACGCTGTTTCGTGCCTTATTGAGAACATTTTCGTTGACGTGTGCAGGATTCGCTTCGGAAAGGCACGGGACACGCCTTCCCATGCAGTTCGGACGTCTGGGCGAGGCACCAGACGACGGGAAGCGTTTCCAGATGTCCAGAGAGGTGGTCGGACGTCTGGAACTGGGTCCAGATGGTCCAGCGGAGTTCCTGGACGTCTGAGGAGTGGTGCAGGACTTGAGGTATGGCTCTAGACTCTTTTAAGACGTCTGGAAGGTGTTCCAGATGTCTGATTTGAGTCAGAATCCCTATTTTTGACCCATTTAGGGTCCATTTGAGATCTGATTTTCGCAATTAAGATATCGATGTTTTCCGTATGATTTCCTCTACTTGATGGAATACTTTCTATACTATTCTGAGTATTCTCTTGTGATTGATCCTTGTGGTAGGACCTTGTCCCATTGCGGGTTCGGGGCATGCTGAGGCATGCGAGCCTGCCGTTCAAGCCCCCATTACTCCCGGGTTTACTGGTAGAGTGGCTTCCCCTTAATTTAATTACAACCTAATTGCCTGTGTGGAATGAATGATTAGAACCTAGGATATGGCATGAATCCTAGGACTAGAAATACTGGATTGTCTGTATTGAATAAATAATTGCAGCCTTGAATGAGTAGATAGAATGATATCAATTGCTAGTAAATAAATAACAGCTGCCTGTGAAACGTAAAGTACTTGTGTTAGCAAACTGTTGCATGTGAATTCCTGTTGCTTACGTTAAATGACATACTGTGAGCTGCATGCATATAAATTGAAATTGAAAAGGTGAATGTTGGAAACATGAGCTATCTGTGAATAAACTGAATATGGAATAGAGTTACAAATTGCATGTGTAAAACCTAAGAATGGAAATAGAAATGATGAAACCTGGTATGGCTTGGCCTAAGAAACATGAGCATGAACCCTACGGGGAATTAGGAGTAGAGCTCTTGGAAATAAATGGAATGGAACTGGGAATGTGAGTGGGGAAGTGAGCTGGCCCTTGAGTACGGAGTACCAAGGAGAGCGACTGTCCCCCTGTTCAGTGCAGAGCGGAGCTAGCCACCCTTGGGTTGGGATCCGGGGTTAGGATTGGCCACTCTGTACCGACTTCTTGGCCCTCGCGTACACAGTATCGGGGAGAGCTACTAATGTAGGGAGAGAGCTAGCCACCCCACGGGGCCCGGGGTTCAGCTAGCCGCCTTACACCGACTTATTAGGCCCACTGAGCAAACCAGGGTAGTCAGGCGAGGGTGCGCGGACTATAGAGGGGCGAGACCCCTGTTTGGCTTTTAGGGGCTAGACCCCTGTTACTGAGAGGGGTATGCCCTATATTGGTTCCGTGTTGTACTTTGGGTGCACCCGCTAACGGAAACGACTGACCACGTGCCAGTGCAGGGTAGCTACCCATGCGTTTATCGCGTGTGCCGTAGTCACCGTTACGTCTGTCAGTGACCTTGGGGTGGTTGACTGGGTGTAGGACCACCACGGGGGACTCTCCCGGCCAGAAGAGCACCACGTGCTACTTCTACTATTTGGAAAAGACTGCAATCAAGATCGTTCCCACGAGAAACATTCGAGATCAAGAAAGAGACCTGATAATTAAATTAAGTGGTGAAAGAAAGAATAATTAGTTAAAGAAAGAAAGAAATTGAAAAACAATAGCTACCTGTCCACCTTTACTGCTTAGTAGTTGGTTGCCACTCTACTCAGCATTCGCTGACGTTTTGTACTCATAACCTTTTTCAAGTCCAGGTGTTGAGTAGCCATAGCACACGACTGTAGAGGGTGCTGGGCCCAGTAAAGCCCAGTACTCATAGTTCTTTTGTACTCATTTGTAGTAGTAAGTAGCTTCTTGTACCTTTATATTTTATACTCTTTCGTTCTGCACTTTATATTCCTGTACCTCTTTTAATTTTTTACTGTTGTGGTGGTGTGTTCTGTAGTAGTTTCCTTCCTTAATGCTGTACTTTTGTTACTGTTAGTTGCTAGCATGGTGAATGTGATTTATTTTACTGCTTTTTGGTTACTTTCTCGTTGGACGACTGGGTCTTGGGATCAGTTGAGTCGGTCCGGTCTTATGTCCTGTAGGGATTTAGGAACCGGGTCATAACAGTAGGAATGATTGCATAGCAATTTGGTGCTCTCAAAAGTGTAGTATAAAGCTTGGAGAGCTTCAATACTTCTTTTGGTCTTTTCACAAAATTGGTGGAAAGAATTATCTCTTAGTGTATCTTGATAAAGGAGGGCTCCTCTACTATATATAGTGACCTTAGAAACCTTCAACAGGGCCTTAGAGAGGTCTCATAGATGTTTGGATAAAATCCAAGAAGAATCAGGTTGAAATTAGGGTCATAATTAATCAGATGACTGATAATTTGGTCAGACGTCTGATTAAAATCTATTTGACGTTTGATAGGATGTTTGGATGTCTAATCTTGAAGGGTGGTCTTCTTGGAAATGATTGGGTTTAAGCAGGGATCTAGACAATAGATCAAACGTTTGAATAGGCATTTTAAGATGTTTGATACTAATAATATAAGGCGTCTAAATATGTGGGGGTTGTTTCTAAATTTGATCAGATCCAAATAGGGATCCAGTGCACAGATGTTAGATGTCTAATTGGATGTCTAATCAGAGTTCTGGATGTCTGGAACAAAAGGAATTCTGCGGGAATTGATTCCTGAGAAGCTAATGGTTACATTTGGATCTGACAAGGTCCAACGTTTCTTTATTAGACATTTGGATAGGGTCTTGGATGCCTGATAATAATATTAAAATATAGGTTAAGTGTCTTAAGAAGATTATGCTCTGACAATATCTAACGACTCTATATTAGATGTCTGAGCTAAACATCAAGTGTCTTAAAAGGTGATATTAGACGTCTGCTAAGCATGTTGGACATCTGATAAGGCTGTTTGATTATGGTTTTAGTTTTCTAAGTCTATTCTAGGATTTGTCCAAGTGTTCTAGGGATAGGTAAGTGTTCTTAAGACTTAGGTTAGTATATTTTGGGCTCTTTACACATAATCTAAAGAAAAGAAAGAGCAACAACAAACAAATACATTAAATAGAAAAACTCTATCCTATTCTTCTTTCTTCATCTCCATGCCCTTTGATGATTTTGTCCTTCTATCAAGCTCCTCCGTATTCCATGGACTTGAGCTTAAGCTCCTTTACATTTGTTTCCACTTGCATAATATGAAACTTAAACTCAATGCAAATGTTAAAATACAAGTGTTTTGTTGTTATCAAAATCAATAATCGTTGTGAACTTGCACCAACATATCACACATGCCATAGTCACCACTATACCATGATCGTGATCCTAAGGCGACAAACTAGGTGGAAGGGCAGGTGCAAGATGTTCTCCTAGCCAAAAGAGTGTAAAATACTGCAACAAGATCATCTCTATAGGAGACATTGAATTGGGAAAGAGTTTGACTTGTTCTTAGTGGAATGCGAGGGAAAACAAAAAGAGATGAGTCAAATGAAAATGGAACCGACTTAAATATCAAAGTAAACATTGTTAATAAAACAACCATTGTTAGCTTTCACTACGTCTTTACTACCATGTCCATTTTTACTACACTTCTTTTGATCCACTCTACTCAACTTTTATTGACGTCTATTTTGATTTTTTACTTAGGTCAAGCTAGTGGGCAGTCTCACTCTACGACTGTGGGAGATAGGTGTAGGACTTAGCCACGTACCTCAGTAGTGGTAGTTGTTGTGCTAGCTAGTTTTGTTTCCTTTTATATTCCTCTTTCTAGTTGTATTATAATTAAAACTCTTCAATTTCCACACTTTGTTTCATGTGATGGCTGTGTATTACATTGTCATTTCAGTAGTTGATGCTCCTTATTGCTTTCTTTAAGTGCATATCTACTTTACTGTGATTGTATATGTGAAATGTTTTACGATGTGTTTTACGTTTATTACTTGCTGAACGACTAAATCTTAGGGAATAAAACATGGTCCAACCCAATTCCCATTCAGGTTCAGATTTGGGTTTGAGTCGAGTTGTAACAATGAGGAAAAATAAACAAAGAAAAAATGGAAAGAAGCCCAGTCATACTCCTAATAAAAAATTAAGAAATAAATCCAATTCCGAATGAGATTTTGAGTTTCCAAAACCTCAAAAAATTGCCAAAATGAGGGGTTACAAATTTTTGCCTAATCCTAATATTTTTGGGATTTAGGAGATTATAAATGCCCCTTAAGCCCTTCCTTGGAATACACACCTCATTATTCTATTCTTCTCCTTCTCTTTCCCTATATGTCTCTATTGAGCACGTGTTTGCCATTGCAGTCATCGTCCATCACCAACCACATGTCAACACCACCATGTCGAGATCTTCTCCTAGCTTATTCTCATTTTCTTTCTTTCTTTAGTTATAATTTTTATACTATTTTGATTAATAAAATTTTATTCCAAATTTATTCTTTGAAATTTGTGCATGCCAAATTTTAAAAAATTTTTGTGTTAATTTTTACATGGTAGATTTAGTTTTCAGTCAAATTTTATGTATAGATTTGTTACAAAAAAAGATAAATTTTATTTTTATTTTGATCCTTATATTGTTGTAGTCTAATATATCATAGTTGTTTAAAATTTTATTGCATGAAATGTAGTGTGAATTTGATTGTGACGGTTAGTAGGATTCTTAGTTAGTTTTCCTTCTTTATTTTAGAATTTTTAGATTTACATGAAATAATTTCTCAATGTTTTTACATTTTAACCCTTATTTTGCTATCTATCTCCTTATTTTTAGATTTAGCTTATATTCTTCTAAAAGAATTTCCAAAAAAATCTTTAAAAAATAAAAAAATTAATTTAGATAAGTAAAAAGTACTTTACATGATTTTGCCTTCTTGCCGATGAAGACTCTCATTATATTTAATCATATTTTTTTTCATAAATTTTTTAAGATTGGATGAAACGTCATATTTTTTTACTGACAATGATATTTTGTTATTTCTTTCTTTATTGCATGATAATTATTCAAAGTAAAAAAAATATCTAATTTATCTCTTAATTTTATTTTTTAGGTCTAATTTACTTAAAGGTTTAATCCTTTAAAAAGATGGTTAACCTTCGTTTAATTGATTATTTAATTTCTCATTTGCTAACCTAAATTTAGCAACTTTGATACGGGTTCATCTAACATCAGTTTCAATTGATATTAGTTAAATCTATATTAAAATTCTACAGCACTTATATTTCTGACATCCATCATATTTTATATACCTAACACTACTACCAAATAAATATAATAAGAGTTAATACCATAATTTAATATCAATTCAAATAAACACAAACTTTTGTTAACATCACACTATAAAAAATATAATTATAAGTTAATATCAATTTTACATTCTTAATATCACTTTTTTAATCTTCACATTTCTAAACCTGCTCTCTTAATATCTCTTGTAATTCTTTCTTACTCTTTTTTTTTTTTTTTTTACTTCCACCCAAACAAAGTCTCAAAGGTACCGAGGAAGCTCTGCTAGTGCAGAGAGGCGCAACTTTGAACGTTTTTTTCGGCATTTTCTCTTTGGATAGAAATGGATTCAACACCGGAGCTTAACCTCAGGACATTCGCTCCTAAACGGGAGTTTGGAAGTATGCAATGGCAACTAATCATGGCAGAACAAAGTTTGCGCGATATCGGGAATTTCTAGCGGCATTTGAATAAGTATCCCTTTACGGTAAACGATGATGGCGGTGGAAGGGGGGGTGGGGGGTGGTTGGTGTGGGGGTGGTGTTGTTTGACGTAAAAGAAAGCAAGATGAAAAACCCCATGCAATTAATTTGGGTCACCTCAGAGGCCCACAGGGCACGCCTATCCACACACCCACCCCTGCAGCGGCAGCAGCAGCAGATCCTTGCGTTGCGCTAGAGAGAGGGAGGGAGGCGGTCACTTACCACAGCAACGCCTATCCACACATCCACTGCATTACATTACTCGCTTGCCACTTACCACACACATGGAGACAAAAGGAAACGTCCTCAATCAGACAGGCAGGCGGTCGCGCCTCTCCTGCGAACTCCTTTTCTCCAGTGAAATCATGTGAGTTACTTTCCTTTCCCTCAAATTTTTTTTTTGCTTTTTTTCTTTGTTATCCTTTATTATTCTTTTATTTGGGGGAGAGGGGGGACGTACGAAGGGAAGGAGCAAATGGGGGCGATTGGGGGTTTCTTCTTCTTTCCCGAGTCCTGCGGACTGACAGTCTTGTTCTCCACTCTACTACCACTCTCTCTCTCTCTCTCTCTCTCTCCCTCCCATCCTCTTCCCTTCAGTTCTTCACCGTGGCCTTTTTCTGTAGAGCGCTGCTGGCTGCTTTTTGAGCTCCCTGTTGGTGGAGAGGAGAGGAGAGGGTGGTGCTTCCGGAGGAGAGGAGTGCAGTGAGTCGTGCCGCCAGGAGGAGTCGCAATGCATTGTTGTGGGGGTAAGGAAAGATCCGACGCGATGAATTGAGGTGCTGCTGCATTTTAAAAAGTATTCTGGGTTTCTTGTTCTGATCGTCCAGTTGAGTAGTCCTTTGGCTGGTTGGGGGAGAAATGAGGAAGCATGGATGGCAGCTGCCTTACCACCCCCTCCAGGTAGGTTTTCTTTCCCTTCTTAATTTCACCCATTTTTCCTACTTTTCTTTTTTCTTTTTTCTTTTTACTTTCATCCCCCCAATCTTCACAGAAAAAAAAGAAAGAAATCAAAATGGCAGGCAGGCATCTCCTTATTTAATTTGTGCCTCTTAGTACTCTGTTAACTTAATTCTTCTTTCTTTCTCTCTTTTCTTTTCTTTTTTGTTTTTTTGTTAAATTACAGGTGGTGGCCATCGCAGTGTTCTTGGCGCTGGGCGTTGCCTTCTATGTGTTTTTCATGCCCTTTGTGGGGAGAAAGCTGTTTCAGCATCTCGCCATGTGGATTTACACCCCCTTGGTAAGCGAAGCACGCTTTTCCTTCCTTCTTCCACCCTCTTCTATGTCTCTTCACTTAGAGATCTACATTCTCTTCGTCTTTTTTTCTTCTTTTTCATTTCAAGTTTGACTTTGCTGATGGTACTTCCCCTCCGTTTTCTTTTCGTTTCCTTTTCTTCATTTCTAAACACAGTAGTCCTTCCTTCTTCTTTCCTTTTCCTTTTATTTCTTTTTTTATTATTTTTTATTTTTTTAAAGAAAAAGGATATGCTAGTTTTCTAGATTTTGGCTTGACCCTGCAAATTGATGGTTTTCTTATCGCTGGGTTTTACTTGATCTTGTCTACATTGGTGCGTATGTCAATGATGGACTTACCTACTCGGTTGGACGGTCACACACCACTGACGTTTTGTTTTAAGGTATAGTTATAGTGGAACTTGTTGGCACTGGTGGTTGATGGTGAGGTTTTGTATAATAATATTTACTGCGTGGCTGTGAATTAACAAACAACTAAAATTCTTCAGTTGCTGTACATGTTTGGCCGGTTCGAAGAAATGGTAGCATTCATCATGTTATTTTATATCATGGCTATGTCTAAAAGAATATAAAATAGAGATAGCTTGTCTTTTCAAAAAAAAAAAAAACTTTTTTTTATTAAGTAGGTAATTTTACTCAAATTTAACTGTAATAATGCAAGTTACAGCGTGTTCCCTTTCTCAATGATCTGGTGTTTTTTAGACAAACTTTTTTTCAATTTTTTTTGAATCATTTTTAGTAAGTTTTGCATCAAGCCTGTCAAATTTACCATCCTTATCAGTAAATCCTGACGTTCACAACCTTTTAATTATTGCAACATTGTGAATTACGATACAGGAAGATTTTTTATTTGTTTTATAGATATATGGAATATTAGTTTGACAGGTAAGACATATACTGGTATGTATATTATATTCCTGAACAACTTCTGATGAAATCTGGACATCAAAGACATAACGAATTCGCTGCCAGTTTAATTGTCGAATGCGTGCAAATTATTTAATCTGTTCACAGAGGGCTTGCGTGACAGGATAGAGTTCCATGCTAAACTTTCAGTGCTGATGCACCTTGGTAATTTCATGTGCCTTCAGGTTACGATTGTCTTCTGCCTGTATATTTGGTGTGCATCAGCTGATCCAGGGGATCCGGGTGTATTCAAGTCGAAGAAATATCTTAATATTATTGAAAGTCACGAGGAATCTTCAAACGAGGGTGGATCTGTTTCTTTGAAGAAAGAAGCAAATGTAACAAATGTAACACCGGCTGGAATCAAGACAATCAGCAATGCTCAAAAAATGGAGGCTTTGGAGGAAAAATTACCTAACAAACCTGAAATGGATGATGCATCCAATTGTCATCTCCCATTTTGCATTGTTCTGTATATCTGGTATCCTCTTTCCTTCTTGTGGAAATGGACGTGTTCAGATGAACGGTCTTCTGAGCAGGAGTCAAGTGAAGATGGCATGTTTTACTGCAGTCTTTGTGAAGTTGAGGTACACATTACCATTTCATACCTGCTAACAATATACTTTTCTATGATTTGGTTTCTTTAGGCAGACGTAAAACTTGTGTGCATACTCATACATGTAAAGATGTTTTTATGCTATAATAAATGCTTTGTGCTTGGAAAATCCTTTATCTCTTCGCAGAATAAGGACTACCATGCTAAGGTCAAATAATAAGGACAGTTTGTCATATTCCTCCCTATCAGGGAAAACCCTGCCTGGTAATGGGTTTGCTCTTCCTGCAGTTCTGTAATTTGTGAGAAACCAGAGTTTTGAAATTTAGAGTGTTAGGATGAAAAAGTATTAATTTATTTGAGAGTGGTCCTGGTGCCTTTATATAGAGAGGTAGCTAAGAAGAAACTACAAGAATGTCCTTTCACAATAAAATAAAATACAAAGAATCAATATAAGATCAAAAATATAACTCAACACTCTTTTCAAATTGAAATATAAGTAACATGCTCAACTTGGAACTAATGTGATTTAGTCATTTCTTGGGAAGTGCTTTAGTAAATATTTATATAAGTTGGCCTTCAGTACATATGTATGGTATATAAATCTTTTTTGCTGCAATGGCCTCTCTAATGAAGTGACAATCAACTTTAATATATTTGGTTCTCTTGTGGAAGACAAGATTATTTGCAATGAATGTGATAGTTTTGTCATAATGCGTAGGAATATGACCAGAGACTTGTACTCCAAAATCCTCTAGGATATATCAGACTCAGAGTAACTCACAAGTAGTCTAAGCCATGACCTTGTATTCAGATTTGGTACTTGATCTAGAGATAATTGTATGTTTCTTGCTTTTCCATGGAACCAAATTACTTTCAATAAATGTGCAGTATCCTGTAGTGATCTCCTATTCTCATGTGCGCCAGCATAGTCTACATTTGACTAGCCACAAACATCTATGTGGTCATTGGTTTTAAAAAGAAGTCATTTCCCAGGTGCACTTTTTAAGTACCTGGGAATTTGACAAATTCCATCATAATGGACTTTCCTTGGCGATTTCATGAACTGACTCAATCTCCTAACTATAAAGGCAATGTTAGGATAACTAATTGTCAGATACAATAGCTTACTAAACCCTGCACGGTATTTGGTCACATCTTGCAATAGGCGATTGTCATCATTTGCAAGAGGTAGTGACTCATTTATGGGCACATATGTTGATTTGCACCCAAGTATACCAATGCCTCTCAACATATTAAGAACATACTTGCACTGAGATAACATAAGTCCTTCACTGTGCTACACTTTAATACCAAGGAAATAGTTGATAGGACTTAGGTTCTTGGTAATAAATTGTGATTGTAGCAACTTCTTTGTTTCTTGTTATGTCTTGATTGTCACTGTTAGTTAGTAATATGTCATCTACATAAACAATAAGTATGATGAACCTGTCTTCTCATGCAATGTAAAAATAGAGTGATCAACAGAAGATTTGGTGGTCATATTCTTAGATTACCTGGCTAAACCTCTCAAACTAAGATCGAGGACTTTGTTTTAGTACATAGATAGCTTTTTTTAATTTACACACCTTCTGACACACCCCTTGAGTAGGAAAACCTGGTGGCTGCTCTATGTACACTTCCTCTTTCAAGTTTCCATAAAGAAATGCACTTTTAATATGTAACTGATGAACATTCCAACTCCTGTTGACTGCAAGAGAAAGCAAGATCCTGCTAGAATTGAGACGAGCCACTGGGAAGAATGTTTCAAAGTAATCAACATCGAAGGTCTAAGTGTAACCATAGGCAACAAGGCGTGCTCTGTATCTTTCTACAGTGCCATCTGGATGACACTTGAGGGTAAAGATCCATTTACACCCCACAACAATAGCACTTGAGGGTATATCAACAAGATTCCATGTGCCATGGGATTGTAAAGCCGTCATCTCCTCTACAGCCAAGGTCCAAGATGGATCTCTAAATGCCTCACGGTGGTCTCGTGGTACTTGTAAATTATCAATAGCCAGAGAAAGTTGGCGTCCCACTGTAGGCAAACTATCAAGTAACATAAACTTAGAGACATAATATTTAGCAAAAAAGCATGGAGTCTTCCTTTGTGTAATAGAAATGTACAGAGTAGTATCCTCAATAGCAGTAGATATTTGATCTTCAGACAAATCATCAGCAGCTAGTGGAGACTGAGCAGAAATAGTAGACAAAGGCTCTTCCACTTGAGGGATATCCTAGGTCTTGCGTTGAAAGTGCTTAGGAAAGATGTCTTTTTCAGGAACCTTAGGATGACACGAGAAAGGATCAGGATCAGGGTGACTGATCCTTGATGTTGGTGGCTAGTAGGCTGTGGTGGTTCAGATATGATAGGAAGAGGAACATCAGTAAGATGGGACGTAATGGATTACTCCCTTTGTTTCTGGTAGTAGGGAATCTCCTCAAAGATAGTAACATCAGTAGAAACATAAAATTTCCGTGACATGTTCATAGCATTAGTACCTTTCTGGGTTTTAGGATAACCCAGGAAAATGCACTTCACAGAGCGAGGAGAAATCTTATCCACATGATGGAAGTAGACAAAGTGATATAAAACGTTTCCTAGCTAGTGAATAAAAGGGAGTAAAGAGTTTTACCCCCCAAAACAAATGAAGAGACGATTCATCATGTGGTTCTAAGAACATCATCGGTCCGAAAGATGAAGGAACATTCATCTGAAACATAATGGTACAAGCCACATCAAGCAACGAGGTATGCTTAGCTACCTCATTTTGTTGGGAAGTATGAATATAAGAAGTCTGGTGAATAATATCCAAAGACTGGAAAAAATGTGTAACCTTGGGATTCATAATATTCAAACGATTCATTCCGGAAAACTTCTATAATGGTGGAAAACAGAATCTTTATTTCTTAAACAAAATTTTTCACAAGATCAAAAACTTCGGACTTCTCTTTCATCATAAGGATCTATGACATTCTGCTATGGTCATCCATAAGAACAATTACCTAAAACCTCTAATACTCTTGACCCTACACGGGTCTTAAACATTAGTATGAATTAAATCAAATACAGACTCAATACATTTATTTTGAGACGGAAAAGAAAGCCTATGGTGTTTGCCTAACTGATAGGCTTCACGCCTAAAATACTTAGGAAAAAACATTTCTGAAAATTGGCGACGAAGGACAAGAAGGTTGGGATGACCAAGCCGGAGATGCTATTGAAGAACAATAGTGGCACAAATAGCATCAACACTAGGTGAAGGTGGAATGTGGAGATAGTAGAGATCATTCTGCTTAAGTTTTCCACTAATCTGCCTCATCGTCTGAAGGTCCTGCAAGAAGAAATATTGGTTATAAAACACTGGCCTGTAAATCCTTCATAGTCTGACTAGTTGAAGTTTAAAATAATGCGGAAGCATGATATCGAAATCAATAAAGAAATCAAATGAATACTTGGGTTTACATAGAAACTGCTTACGAAGAGCGGGGAGAAAATCACCGGAGAAGGCCTCGATAGGGCTGAAATCTGTATTGATTTTCTCAAAGAAATACGGGACGAGTACATGTCTATTTATAGATCGCCACATACAACACAATCCACATCTCATGATGTGATACTAAACTAATCACACATTCTCCAACACTCTCCCTTAAGCTAAAGCATGGAATGTTCAGCTTGTACAACAACAAAACCCACTCTATATAACAAAACATCGCTCTCTAAATTATTTTTTTTGTTGGCAAAGCACTCTAATTGTGTTTTGTTACTGTTTGAGTTATTTGTTATTGTTCTTGTCCTATTGGACTATGCGCTACTTTTCCCAAACACCTCTCTCTATATAAAGGGGTGTAGAGTTTCATTTGAGAATAAGACTTTTCATTATCTTTGACTTGGTATCAGAGCGACGATCTTAGTTCGACGTTGTGATATCCCACCTCTCACAAGCCTCCGAAACCTCCCAGTAAAACCCTAATCGGTGAGCGACCTGTCTCCACTGGCCCTAGCCGGCTACTGCAAGCCTCTCCGGGCAGGGTTGCAATGGCAGTAGCCATTGGCGATCATCGTCGGTGATTGTTGACCATAGCAACGCTGCCGTTGCTTCTCGTGGGGGCTGTTGTGACCTTGCTAAGCACCTCCACTAGCAGGTCTCGTCGCCAGCAGCACCACCACCTCCTCTTTAGACTTGTTGCGATCTTGTTTAGCGTCGCCACAGGCAGATCTTGCGGCCGGCAGCACCGCTACCGCCTCTCTAGGCCTGCTACGGGTTTGTTGAGCGTTGCCTCGCTGCCAGCAGTGTCGCAGTCGCTTCTTTGGTAGATCGTGCCAGCAGCGTCGCAGGCTGGTGGCGTGATTCTCTTGTCAGAAAAGGGGCGCACCACCCTATAGAAGTGTTAATGTATTTTCTGTACCCTAACATGCGTTAAGTCGTGGTTCAAAGGGTGGGTGATTCTTGGGATGTTTTCTAGGGTCTTTTTGACCTTAGATCTCATGATCAAGAGATCACATTTCTTTGTTGTGTGATTTTGTTTGATCTAAATATTGATTTTAGATCGTATTTGTGGCATCTTGTGGCAGTCCTAAGGCATGATGGCCTCCTCAAGTTCTTTGGAAGTGTCGTTGGTTACTGCTAGGAACAATGGGGGTTACAAATTCCCTTTCTTTGTTCCTATCGCAAAGTTAAACATGGCCAATTATGCTAGGTGGTCTCAAACTTTCCTCATGACGGGTGAGGGGCATGATAAGGAATATCTATTATTGGAGTTGGAGCTGCAAGATAAATCAAGAAAAAATGTCACATGGAAGAAAGCTAATTCAATGGTCTGTGGTTGGATCTGTTGAGCCTTAGATTGGTGATGGGATTATATACTACAAAACTGTCAAGGAAATGTGGGATTCTTTACATAACACGTATTCTCATGAGAAGAATTCTAGTAAGGTGTTTGAGATTCATCATGTTATTAGAAGTCTCAGACATTAAGGTTAATTACTTTCGCAGTATTATGCCATTCTAAAGGGACTACTTGAGAAGTACAATGCCTGTCGACCTATCTGCACTTGTGTCACTCAGAGGGCATAGAGGAAGGAGTATGCTGTTCTACAATTTCTTGATGGACTTGGACTAGATTATGAGGCTGCTAGGTCCTAGATCCTTACCCTGGATGAGCTTTCATATCTAGAGGAGGCTTAGCTGTGTGAGCACAGTGGTTGTTAGGCCATCAATGTCAGAGATTGGACAGGCACCTATGCTTATTGCTGCTGCATGTGAAGGACGTGGTGCTCCATCCACTAGGGGGAGGGGACGTGGTGGTCAGGGTACGAGTGGTAGACCTCACACCATTTGTTCGCACTGTGGGAAGATTGGCCACATAGAGGCTTATTGTTGGACGAAGCATGGTCGACCTCCCATGGCTAACCAGGTTGTTTCTTCACAGGAGGTGAGCGACATGGTGTCCTGTGCGAAATATGATGCTATGGTCCATCATCTCTCCTAGTTGACTCAGGAGACCACTATTGCTGCTGATACAATCGCCTTGGCCACTTCAGGTATGACTTCTGCTTACAGGTTTGGTAACATTGATAGTGTCTTGTGGTTGGTGGATTCTAGCGCACCGCAGCATCTCAGTGGAGATGAGACATGTTTTAGATATGTTCATGATGTTACTGTAAGGATATCTGTGTAGGTAGCAGATGACAGGCAGTGTAGGGTTCATGGCAGAGGAGATGTGGCAGTGACTCCTGCACTAATGCTGCTTAATGTTCTTTATGTTCCAGAATTTCTGATCAGTCTTTTGTCTATTAGTAGAATTATAAAAGACTTACACTGTCGTGCAATATTTGATGAGTTGGGTTGTATTTTTCAGGACAAACTCACGGAAAGGATGATTGGTGGCAGACATGAGAAGAGGGGGCGTGTATCGCTTGATCCAGACTCCATTTGCTGTTGTGTCAGGGCGAGATTGCATTTAGTGTTGGTACAACTCTTTAATGGCATCATTGCCTTGGGCACCTCTCACTGGACAGGTTTTGACGCGTCATTCCTCATATTTGGCCAGCTACGGGATTTTATGTGATGCATGTCAACTGGGAGAACATCACAGAGCCAGTTTTCCTTCTAGTTCATCTCAGAGTTCTATTGCTATCTTTGATTTATTGCACATAGATGTATGGGGATTGAGTCGTGTCCCAGATAGACGGTCACATATTTTATCTACTTGTGGATGATTTTTCCAGGATGTTATGGTTATTTCTTTTGAAAAATAAATCTGATGTTGGAGTGATCAAAACATTTATATTATAAATAAAGACTCAGTTCTCTAGTATTGTGAAGATTGTCCGGTCTGATAATGTTTTAGAGTTCTGTACATCTAAGTTGATAGCCTTTTACAGATCTTTTGGGATTGTTCACTAGATATTCTGTCCACATACGTCACAACAAAATGGAGTAGTGAAAAGAAAACACCGTTACGTTTTTGATGTGGCTAGGACACTATTGATACAACACAATGTGCCACACGTGTATTGGGGAAATGCAGTGTTAATTGCATGTTATTCGATCAACAGGATTCCTAACCTAGCTATACAAGAACAAGTTCCTTAGCAAGTCCTCTATCCTGAGAATGATTTATTCACTGTTTCACCTCGGGTGTTTGGCTGTGTAGTCTTTATGCACATTTTGGCACATGGTAGGGACAAGTTGGCTCCAAGAGCAGTGAAGTGTGCCTTTTTGGGCTACAGCAACACCCAGAAAGAATACGGATGCTATGACCCCCGTGGTAAGAAGCATTATGTGATTGTAGATGTTGCATTCCATGAGCCCATTCATTATTTCTCTACATATGGTCATCAGGTGACTTTTGAAGGAGGCTTGGCTCTTATGCCTGTTACACCAGTTCCTTTGGAACAAATTCCTGTTATATATAGTGAGGATACCACAGAAACTCCCATGAGGCAGAAGGCTGAGATCACTCAGGTCTATAGGCTACCTGTGACATATAAACAACATGCATGGCGAGAAGAACACACCCGCACCTCCTCAACCATCTGTCTCCTCCCCTTAGGTATGGATTAATACTGACGTGAGTTGTCTCAGTGGTGTTTGTGCAGGTTCCTGTTATGATTCTTCTCCTTTTGTTGCTACTGAGCATATTGAGGAGGATTTTGATCTTCCAATTGCTATTCGGAAGGCTCCACGGAGTTGTGTTCAGTATCATATTGTATAGACGGTCTCTACTGCCAATCTTGGCATATCATTTGCTACTTTTACAGTGATTTTCTCTGCGACGCATGTTCCTACCTCCTATCAGCAGGTCATGTTGGATCCAAAATGGCGTCAAGCCATGGAGGATGAGATGGCTGCTCAGTGCTCTAGAGGAACGTGGGACTTAACCACCTTTCCTCCTCACGCCAGAACAGTTGGGTGCCTTTGGGTCTTTGCTGTCAAATACAATCCAGATAGTACAATTTCTCGCTACAAGGCGAGATTGGTGGTAAAGGGCTTTACCTAAACATATGGTGTAGATTTCTTTGATACCTTCTCTCTTGTTGCTCGACTGTCTACTGTTTGAGTGTTGATGTGTGTAGCTGCCCACTACGACTAGCCTCTTCATCAGTTGGACGTGAAGAACACATTTTTGTATGGAGATCTTCAAGAGGAAGTTCATATGCAACAGCCTCCTGGATTTGAGGCTCAGGGGGAGTGTGTATGCAGATTGAAGCAAGTTATCTATGGCTTAAAGCAGAGCTCAAGAGCATGGTTCTAGAGACTCTCAGAGGAGGTACAGGTCATGGGGTTTATACAATCTTTTGCTGATCACTCTCTGTTTGTCAGGAAAGGAAAAAGAAGAGTGGTTGTACTCCTTGTCTATGTGGATGACCTGATTCTTACTAGAGATGATTTTGCTGGGCTAGCTGAGGTAAAAAGGAAGCTGGCTGATGCCTTTGTTATGAAGGATCTGAGAGAGCTCAGATACTTTCTTGGAATTGAAGTGACATGTAGCAGAGAGGACATTGTTCTTAGTCAGCGTAAATATGCCCTTGATATCTTGCAGGAAACAGAAATGATGGGGTCTAAATCTGCTAATATACCTATAAATCCCAAAGGACATCTTTATGATGCCGAGCCTTTGCCTGTAGATAGCAGATCTTATAGGTAGTTGGTTGGTAAATTGTTGTATTTTACTATTACTCGTTCAGATCTTTCCCTTGCCGTTGGGAAACTCAGTCAGTTCATGGACAAGTCGACCAGGTAGCATTGGGATACTGCTATACGGTGCTTAGATATGTGAAGAAAGCACCTGGTAGAGGTGTCTTATTTCAGAGGGGGCTCATCTATGAGTGTTGGTTATTCTGATGTTGACTATGTAGGGTGCATAATAGATAGGAAGTCAACAACTGGATTCTACGCTTATGTGGTAGGCAACTTAGTGACCTGGAGAAGTAAGAAGCAACAGGTGGTATCCAAATTTGGTGTAGAGTCAGAATACAGGGCTATGGTTTAGACTGCTACAGAGATGGTTTAGGTCACATTAGTGCTACATGATCTTCATGTTCAGATAGAGGGATCGATGGAGATGAGGTGTGATAATCGCACTACTACATATATTGCAAACAATTCAATTTTTCAGGAGCAGACAAAATATGTTGAGGTTGATTGCCACTACATTAGAGACCTGATACAACGTGGAATCATTTACACTTCATCTATATTTTCTGAAGATTAGATAGTGGAAATATTCACAAAGCCTCTTGTGAGAACCACATTTGATAAGTGTTCTAAGCTGAGCATTATTGATATATATGCTCCAGCTTGAGGGGGAGTGTTGGTAGAGCACTTTAGTTATGTTTTGTTATTGTTTTGGAATTATTTGTTATTGTTCTTGTCCTATTGGATTTATGCTGTACTTTTCTCAAACATCTCTCCATATAAAGAGGTATAGGGTTTTATTTGAGAATAAGACTTTTCATTATCTCTGACTTTTTCTTATAGGCGGGTGTGCTAATGATGACGCATCAGCGATATCTAGAGTTGTTGGACGAACTGTTGTGGCTGGCTTTGACAAGGGCCTCTCCTTTGGAAACTTCAACAGGTGTTGTTAGCTTCCCATTTTGTAGCCTTGACATGGGTCTTCTTCTGATGATCTCGAAATTAGATTTCCCACATAGAAATCTGAAATAGGCCCTTCCTCTGAGGAAATCGAAACTGGATCTTCCTCTTTAGAGACCTTGAAACTCTGGACCTTCAAGAGTTTTTATTTTTCATGTGGAGTTTATGAACAAAAGGAACTCTCAAATGGGGATGATTATAACAAGCATCCACACTTCCATTTTCTCCCATACTCTTATTGGAGAATAAAATAATAAGAAGAAATACAATCAAAATAAAAAAGAGTTTCTCCCTAGCTGTTTAATTTCATAATCTTTTTTTTTTCTTTTTTTCTTCTTCCTGCCCTTTCTTATCTCTCTTTCCCCTTTCCCATTGCAATGCTAAAAAAAACTCAAAAACAACCCAATTAAGGAGATAAAAGGGAAGCAAGGGGCAAAAGAGTAAAAAATACTGAAATATCTTCTAAGGGCATGTGTTGATTTCTTCATCATCGGGGCTTTCTTCAGCTTTATCAGTGCCTTCTTTGATCTCCCCAACAGCACAGCGCTACCAACCCACACACTGTGATCTGGGTGACTCGATCCTCCTCTCTAGTGCACTGTCACTCCTAAGGCGCCACCAAGCCTCAACACATCAGATCCAGTTGCCGTAGACTGCATACGTCGCCTTTAGGCTGCCCACTGCGATCTTCGTTGCGTCTTCCCGCGTAACTCCTTGCCGAGTCACTCGTCTAATCTCGCGTGCTCCAATGCCAAGATCCTGTTGCTGCCTTTGTAGTAGGAGCCTCCATTATGCCACCAAATCCTTGCTCGCGGCAGAGAGCTCTTCTCCCGCGTTGCCATGCAAGATCTCACCTTGACTAGCGCTGCAAATCGTGGCCCATCATTGCCAATCACTTGCCAAGGGGCTTCTTCCTGAGCACGTATCTCCTAACCATGGGTCGTGCTGTCGTGAGAGATCTCTTGTGTGATCTCTTGTCGAGATTAGGATTGTTGTGACCCTTGTGTGACTCCTCAAGACCTCTAGTGCTGCCAAGCCCCCTCTTCGCTACACTACCAACATGTGCTAGGGATCTTCTTCGACCGATAGAGTTACTGCACCACCCTGTGGTGTTGAGGGTCTGCAGTGTCGACCATGATCAACATCGACTTCGCCTTTCGTTGCTTTACGAGATGCCCTTCCTCCAAAGAACCCAATAACATGAACTAGGATAGAACCCAAGGTCGACTTGCTCTGATATCAATTTGAAATTTAAATAATGCGAAAGCATGATATCAAAAGCAATAAAGAAATCAAATGAATGTTTAGGTTTACGTGGAAACTCCACTCACGAAGAACAGGGAGAAAATTACGGGAGAAGGCCTTGATAGGGCTGACTGCTGAGATCTGCATTGATCTTCTTAGAGAAATATGGGAGTGCCTATCTATTTATAGGCCACCATAGACAACACAATCCATATCTCACGACGTGGCACTAAACCAACCATACACATTCTCCATGACTAATTGACATCAAGTTCAGAGCAAATTTTGGAGCATGCATAACATTGGATAAAGGTAAAGTAGAAGAGATAGAGATGTTCTTATGATCAGTAATTGGTGACAAACTCCCATCTGCTACCTTAACCTGGAACATGATAGCAACTACTCGTAGAGAAGAAAAAAATGTGGTATCACCAGTTATGTGAGAGGAGACACCTAAATCAGCAAGCCAAGTAGGGGTGTGGGATCTAACTGACATCGCTGAAGTATTTGTAGGTCTCTGAATTGAGGCTAAAGTAGATGCCTGAGAAGTCATGAAGCACTCATAGTTTGCTTTGGAAATTGAAATCTAGCTATTATCCTCCTACACCTGAGAAGTATCCTTTGTAGACACCTAATGGGCATGTGGATTCATATCTTGTGGATATCCATGCTTCACCTAGCATGGATCCAATGTACGACCATTCCTGTGACAGTACTTACAGAAAAAAGAACTTCCACGACCACGACCACCATGTGCACCATCGTGACCTTGACCGCCTCTACCCCCAGAGTTTCCCTTGCCACGCTTACAACAACCATGGCAGAAGAATTAGATATAGACACGAGATCAAAGGTGTCAAGCCTCGAGAGACAAGCATATATCTGCGCATGTGATGGAATCCCATCCATGGTTATAAATTGATTTTTCACCACCTAGACGAAGGTCAGGCAATAGTTGAATAGACCGAATACCCTCTCTTTTTTTGGCTATAACTGCTGCATCTATAGATATAAGTTGATATACATTCTGCTCGTTCCAAAGATTCTTCATGGCGCTATAATACTTGGATAAGGCCATGGTGCCTTTCCAAAGAGTGTGAATATCCTCAACAACACGATACAACCTAGTGATATTGCTTCTGTGAGAGTGGATCTCATGTAACACCTCCTACATTCTTTTTGCCGAAGCATAAGCCATGACTTGTTTGGCGATTGTCTAAGTCATGCTATTCAGAAGACAAGTTGCAACCTAATCATTATTCGCCTCTCAATCTGAGGATTTCAAAGCAGGCACATCATCTGTCATAATATAGCTCTTTCGATGGGATCCAACAAATCAAGAGAAGTGGACCAAAGCAGGAAGTTGGATCCATCCAACTTGATAGAGGGTACCCTGCATATGAGGGGAAGCACTTATGGTAGATGACTTTTCCACTAAGTCACTCTTAGATTCCATTTGGTCTCTCATGATGTCCGGAGTCGTGATCCACAAAAAATAGGAGTTCTAAAGGTTGAAACTCAGATCATAGGGTCTGAAAATTGCAATTTCACAACTGAGTGCACTTTAGATCAGACATATGGAGCACAAAAATTTTGATTTCAGATCATATACAACCAATAGATACCAAGCAACAATATTTTTGCACATGCTAGGACATAGATGAGGCCCTAGCGGTGCCTCCCAGTGTGTAGAACTCCTCTAGGAAGGTCTGAAGTAGAAGGGAACTGGTAACCCTGGTTCTAGTAGTCGCAGTAGATCTTCACACCTTTCAGAAGATAGATCTGGTCGGAGAACTCCTCCAAACACCCGATCTAGGCTAGCACAGTCTCAAGAAATAAATCTAAAGGCTGTGCTGGGCTAAAGGAGCAAGGGGCGACGTCGACGAGGGTCCCTTTACACCACCAGTGGTGAGTTTGCCGGTGGCGTGAGAGAGGGGAGGCAACGCTGCTGGTTTGGTGGCAGGCTTAGGAGTAGTGACGGGCGACGCTGCAGACGGGTGAAGGTTGGTCAACCACCAGCGGTGATGTTGCTGTCCTTTAAGGCCAGCAGCGCAGGAGAGAGAATAGTAGGGGTTTGGGTGGTGAGTTGGTAGCTAGGGTTTGGATGTAATATCGGAGCACCAATCTAAGATCGTTGTTTTGATATTATGTTAGGACCAAAAAGCATTAGTTTATTTTAGAGAGATCCTAGTGCCTTTAAATAGAGAGGCATCAATGATACCCTTTCACGCCTTTTCACAATAAAATAAAATAAAAGAGTCAGTACAAGACTAAAAAACATAACTCAACACTGAGGTTCTCCACTTTTTGCAGCGTTGCCTTTAGGGCTGTTGGGAGTAGCCTTGGAGCATCATGACCTGCAAGAGAGGCTTAGACAGTTGCTTGTATAGCCATGCCTTGCGTGTGTAGCTCTGTTATCTGGGGCAGACAAAGCGACATTGTCCCCATCATATTGAGCTGCACATTCCCATTGATCTTATCTTTAATGGAGAGTGTGCTATTTCCCTTTCCTTTAGCCATTGTTGTTATCCCCGCTGCTTTCTCTCACTGGATAAGAAGGTTTATCCATTTTTTATGTGAACTTGAGGATAGTTCTCTTTGTTATCTGAATTAGTATATATAAATTAGTATATTTGAGACTTAAAACTGATCCAGCGGGATCACAACTTTTGCAAAGAAGAGAGCCCTGAAACCATGCTCAAAATTATGTTTCTCTTGTTCAACAAAAAGGGCTGGATTCAGGGACGAAGCTGGGATCATTATGCAGCAGGGCACACCCATCAATATAAGTCATTTACTTTTCCCAAAGATTTAACAATGAAAAGGAAGCATTCTTTGTCTTTTTGAGAATGACAACTAAATAACCTAATGATACTTTCTTTAGAAAAGTATTTAGTGTCTACTTCAAGAAAAGCATGTAATAAATTAATATCTAGTTTGGTTATTGAACCTTCACCTCTTGTCATTACATGTTTGAAAAGCCCGGAAAATGCAGAATATTGTCTATGTTACTCAAAACTTTATCATATAAAAATTTTGTGTTACATGATAACTTGTATCGTCATTTTCAGGAATAAATATGTAGAAAAATTTTCTCAGCAGGAAGATGTCCCCTTTCCAATATTTTTTATTCATAAACCGTGAAAGTAGTAGAAGTGCTTCATCGTATCTTGAAGTGGAATTTCATAAGTATGCTTATTGTTATTTATCACAAATTAAGCATGGGATTATCCTATTATCATCCCTAACATTTCACGTTGCATCAAGTTATCTTCCTTGATATGGTTCTGCTAAGGTGCAGACCATCAACTTATGAAGTTATGCTCACAAGTCCATCTCAAGCCAAGTTGAGGTTGAGATATTGAGCTTGGGCTTTTTTGATAGCCTTAATCGTCATCAAGCCGGAGTTTCTATTTTACTATGCCTCATGAAAGAGGAATGATAGCAAAGTCCAACCATGGATATGAAGAGTTTGATGGTCTTGATGAGGCAAAACCATTACTACAAGGTAACCAATGATTTATGGAATAGTCCAAGGTACAAATATAGGAGATCATTAATAGGGTAATATAGATACATCAAGAGGTGTATTAGACGTGTATAGACTTGGAGATCTCATCCTAGTTTCATTCTTTCCTCGAGTTTACCATTTGAGAGATGCAATGCCTACTAGCCAGATACTCCTACAAAAGAAATCTATATCTAAGTATTCCTCTCTGAAGGTTCGAATCCTTGCATCTCTAGATATACCTACAATGGAAGAGGTATGCAGCCATCTGAGGAGTCTTGCTATTGCTTTGCCTACCCATGATATAGATATTCTTGTTTGCCATGTAAGTCTCCTTTGAGAGGGGTGGGTCTTTTAGTCCATGATCATGGATGCATTGGTGCTAGTTTTAATCATGGATGTCGAATCTTGGAAGTTAGGTTCTAAGCCAATGTGAAGCAACATCCATGGCAATCCTAAGTACTTTATAATACCTGGAAGCTATCGAGTATAAGCAAGCTAGTGATATTATAGAGTGAGTGTGCTTAAATGGAGGAAGAATCTAATAGGGGGTGTGATTGTCAATATGCTTTTGAGCACTTTTCTTCTTGAATATCATCATAAGCAAAATAGAAGACATTGACACATTGTTTTATGTGAAAAATTTTGAAGGGAAAAATCATGAGAGAGCTCCTTGACGTCTATGTTTTCTTCACTAATCAACAATGATAGGTGAAGGTGTTACATATATAATATTCTTGGTTAGACAGGTTAGCCCCAAGATTTGAATATTTAGTTAACAATACAACTCAACACTCCTCTTCAAGTTGGATGTAGATGTCAAACATGTCCAACTTACCAACATTTTCTTCAAATTGCATTGGGGTAGATCCTTTAGTGAAGATATCTGCCACTTGATCATTGGAGCAAATATATGACATACTTTACCAAAGTAAATTTTCTCTCATATAAAATGCTTGTCCAATTCAACATGCTTGACCTTGTCATGGAGAATTGGGTTGTTCGTAAGGTTTATGGCAACCTTGTTATCAAAATAGAGTTTCATAGGAAAATTTGGAGACATTCCAATATCTTGCAGTCACAACATCTTTGTAATCCTTGAAGCCATTGCTCTATATTCAGCTCACTTGACCTTGCACAAACATTCAAGTTTTTGCTTCTCTAAATAACAAGATCTTCTCCCAAGAACATAGTGTAGGTTGTTGTTGATCTTTTATCATCAACAGACCTTACGCAGAAGTCCGCTACTCGGATTTTTTTAAAAAGTAACGAAGGATCCTACCAACAGCCTTGAGATGAACATTGGTGTGAGCATGCACAAATTGACTTATCACATTCACTGTGTAGATGATGTTAGGTGGAGTTAGGGTTAAATAGATAAGTTTTCCACCAATTTTTTGATACCTGTGTTTCTGGAAGTTATCGAGTTGCCCACTTTTCAAACTTAGACGGTGGTTAGCCTCAATTGGAGTTATAATAGGTCTATAATCGAACTTTCCAGTTACTTTTAGCAAGTCTAACACATACATCCTGTTGAGGGTGGAGAAAACACGAAACTAACTCTTATTAGAAACCCTAGGTCTCCTTTTATAGGGAGAGCTTTAGGGTAAATTACATAAGTAACCTTCATACAATCAAAAAATAACACATGCACCCATAATAATAACACTAACACTTTCCATCAAGTTGGAGCATATATATCTAACATGCCCAACTTCGAATAAAGGAAATCATGATGCTTTAGAGGTAGTGCCTTAATGAAGATATTTGCTACTTGCTACTCTGATGTAGGAGTAGGGGTGCATATTTTGTCAGAGGTCACCATATCACGCACAAAGTGACAATCTACCTCAATGTGTTTAGTGTCTTCATGAAATACTGGATTGGAGGCAATGGAAATGGCCAACATGTTGTTACAGATCATTGGAATAGGTGTCTTGACCTCAACACCTCAATCTCTTAGTAAGTTAATAAGCTACATAATCTCACAACTAGCATGTATTGTTGCTTGATATTCTACCTCAGCACTAGATCTGGACATTACTGTTTGCTTTTTTCTCTTCCATGTTACCAAGTTTCCTCCAACAAAGTTAGCATAACCAGTGGTAGACTACCTGTCTTTTGGACTCCCTGTGTAATCGGCATTAGAGTATGCATGTACATTACAATGACCGTTCTTTATGTAAAGTCCCTTCCTAGGACTTACTTTGAGATATCTGAGCATAAGACACACAACATTCCAATGACTATATCTCAGGTTCTCTATATGCTGGCTGGCCTTGTTAATTACATAGCTAATATTAGGTCTTGTAACAATTACATACAAGAGCTTCACAACAATGCTCCTATACCTGCCTTTGTCAACAATGGATCATCTTCCTCTAGCAATTGACAGTGACTCTGCAGGTACTATAGATGGCTGTGCACCTAACAATTTAGTTTCACCACGAAACTAAAGTACATACTTCCTATGGGACAGAGACATTCCTTTAGAGTTTTTGGCAACCTCAATGCCCAAGAAATAGCGTAGTTTTCCTAAATCATTGGCTAGAAACGTGCTCTGCAAGTATGTTTTTGTATCCTAAATGATTTGACTACCATCCCCTGTGGGTAGCACATCATCAACATATACATCAAGAATAGTAGTTCCAGAGTCCTTTCACCTAATGAAGATAGAATGATCTGTTGTAGACCTGCAGAATCCAATCCCTTGTATTGCAACACTGAGCCTCTCAAACTAAGCTCGGTGGCTTTGCTGTAAGTCCTAGATAGCCTTTCTGAGCCTACATACCTACTTCCTTAAACCACAAAATCTAGTGGTTGGTACATATAAATTTCCTCCTATCTTTCACATCCAGTTGCTGTATTAGCCAATTTTTATTTACCACAAGGGAGAGAATGACCCTAATAGAGCATATACGTGCCACTGGGGAGAATGTATCAAAGTAGTTTGCCCTATAAGTTTAGGTGTATCCTTTCGCTACAAGTCTGGATTTCAGTCTCTCAATAGTGCTACTCGGGTGATACTTTAGAGTAAATACCCATCTGTAATTCATCACCTTTCCTCTTGGTGGAAGATGTGTTAAGTCCCATGTACCTCAAAACATAAGGGCATCCATCTCATCCTATATTGCCTGTCTCCAACCAGAGGGCCTCATTATGATGTTTAGGAATCGCCATAGCTGCAAGAGCTATAGTAAACCTCTGCAGATATGGACAAAGGTGATTAGTAGCAGTATAATGGGCCATAGGGTGTAGGGTACAAGATCTCATCTGACCGTTGTGATGGATTATCCTGATCTGGAATAGTAGAAGTATGTCAACATTCATAAGTCTACGAAAATCACTCGAGACTAGACCTCTCATGAGAATAGGGAGTCTTTTCAATAAAATTGACATTTGCAGACACAATATTGTCTCCTAACAGGATCAAAACAGCGATATCCTTTTTGGGTTTTAGAATAACCCAAGAAAACACACTTCACAGATTGAGGAGATAATTTGTCAAGGGTACCAAAGAGGTGGACAAAGCAAGTGCACCCAGAAATTCATAGTGGCAATGCAAAGGGTGTGGTATCTGGCTATAACAAGAGTAACGGTGTGGCTCCGTCAAGCACCGGAGAAGGAAGTCTATTTATTAGGTATGTAGATGTTAGGATAGCATTTCCCTAAAAATTCTTAGCTATATTCGTGGCAAGCATTATGGTTCTAGCAATATCAAGTAGATGGTGTAATTTTCATTCTGCAATCCCGTTTTATTGTGAAGTGTGAGCACAAGAAGTTTGAAAGGTACTATTGCTGAAAAGAAAATCAACTACATCTTTTTGCATAAATTTTAAGCATAGTCACTACGGAAAATTTTGATGCGAGTAGAATAAAAGTTCTACACTTCACTGAAAAACTTTGGAACAATAGAGACAATTTATGATCTATTACACATCAAAAAAGTCCAAGAAAGACAACTGAAGTCATCAACAAAGATCGCAAAATACTGGCAAATATTCCAGTGAGTTATTGGATACAGATCCCAAACATCACAATGAACCAACTTAAAAGACACTGAGCATCTTTTATTTTGTCTAGATGAAAAAGCACGGTGATGCTTGCCAAGATGACAAGCTTCACACTATATCATGTGATATAGCAGACTTTGGAAACATTTTTTGCAGACATGAAGTAGAAGGATGACCTAGTCGACGATGCCAAGGAACTGGATCCATAGAAATAGAGACCACTAGTAAATAAAGTAGAAGTATCAATGTAATAAAGTCTATCACGTTCAATCCCCTCATCAATCATCGTCTCCATTCGGATGTCCTAAAAATAGACAAACTGCTCGTCAAATATAACATGAAATTTAAGCTCCTTAATATGTAAACAGATAATAAGCTCAACGAAAATTTTGGAGCATAGAAAATAGTAGATAGCCTCAACTTATTGGAAAAATGAACTTCTCCAACTTTAGTGATAGGAGAATATGTACCATTTACCAGACGAACAGAAGTGATATCGTTAGCCTCACGCATAGAAACAATAACATCTTCCTCATCAATATGATGACTTGAAGCACCTAAATCAACAATCCATGATTAAGAGATGTAGTGGCAACGTTCGCAGAGCTACTAATGCAGCTAGAGAAGCAGTAGTGTCTGAGTCAACGGGTTGGTGCAGAAGGGCGATAAGATGATTATAGTCTGGTATGTTATATTGTTAGGCTCTTTTATTATTTTCTATTTTATTATAAGACTACCTTTACAATTTTTCTTACCTCTATATAAAAAAATGTAGGGTAGGCTTAGTGAAATGATGAGATTTATTTTCTTCAACTTGGTATCAGAGCCAAGTTGAGGACGCCACCCAAAGCAAAACCCTAACCCTACCACCAAGCGTCCTCTCCACTTGTGTTGCCGCCGTCGGCATAGCAACCAGTAACGCCACTGGCTGCAAGCAGTGCTGGCAACAGCTAGCGCCGTCGGCACCAGCAGCCACTATTGCCTCCACTTCTTTCCTCACTGCATCTCCCTGTTTGGCGGCAAGGGGAGGGGCAATAGGGTCAACTGAGGTGTATCAAAAGGTTCTTGCCATTCGCTTGATGTCTTTTTAAAGCTAAGAATCCTCCGAAAGATATTTTGATGTGATCTCTACAATTGTGGTATGACAAAATCAACCTTTTGACTCTATTTAAGGTGTGCATTACTCTATTGTGATTCAATTTGGGGTGTGTATTTCCCTTTCGATTTTGGGTGTGTTCCCCTCTGTGGTATTGAAATTAGTATTGTATGTGTTGTTGAAGAAGTTTTAGGGTGTGTATTCCCCTGTGTAGCATCAAAATCAGATCTACAGGTATTGGAGAAGGGAAAATCATATCTGGGTGGTGTACTTTTATGCCTAAAGAGAAATTCAGGTGGTCTGAATTTCTGTGGAGAGACGACTGGTTGAGTTGTTTGCATTGCCCTTGTGGACGTGGCAACTTCTCCTGAGTCAAAGATTGTGCTGGGAACTGCAGTGGGTGACTCTTCTCCAACTATTGGTGTGACATGGTTGATTGACTCGGGTGCTTCCCATGTGTTGTGACATTCGGTAATCCATAGTGTTGTGGAAAGATTCAATCCATTTCACAAGGCCACACTGTGCAGGTGGTTGATAGGCAACATGCCCATATTGATGGTTAGGGGGTAGTTATAGTTACCTCATTTATGTACCTCAACCATGTCTTGTTTGTTCTGGACTTGTCCATGAATTTACTGTCTGTCAGTGAAATTATCAAGCAATGAACTGTCGTGTCATCTTTGATGAGCTTGGGTACACTTTCCAAGATCGAATGATAGGGAAGATTATTGGTAGTGGACATGAAGGAGGTGTTTACCAACTTGTTCAGGGCCTTATTGCTGTAGCTTGTCAGATCAGCTTTGCCTCAGGAAGTGTTTTACAGTGGCATAGACGGTTGGGTTTTCCATCTTTGGATAAACTACGCAGACTTATTCCACATTTGTCCCTAACCACACAGATTTATTATGATGCATGTTAACTTGGGAAGCACCATAAATCTTTTTCAGTTGCTACTAGACTACGCACATCTTCATTCTTTCAGTTGATGCATCTTGATGTTTGGGGTCCCAGCAGGATTCCTGATAGACAAGGACATCACTATTATTTGATTGCGACGGATGATTTCTTTCGATTGTCTTAGTTGTTCCTCATGAAGAATAACTCTAAAGTGGGTCCTTTGATTGAGCAATTTGTATCAATGATAAAGAATCAATTTGGTGTTTGTATTAAGATAGTCAGGTCGGATAATGCATTGGAGTTTTGTATTTGTCGGTTGGTAGATTTCTATGCATTGCATGATATTATTCATCAGACTTCCTGTCCGCATACCTCTCAGTAGAATGGAGTTACAGAAAGGAAGCACAAACATATTCTTGATATGACTAGGACCCTTTATTCAGAACAATGTGTCACATAATTATAGGGGCAATACAGTTCTCACAGCTTGCTATTTCATTAATAGACTATCCTCCTTAGTTATTCATGAGCAGGTACTATAACCGGTGTTATATCCAGATGCACAGTTCCATGTTTCATCTAAGGCTTTTGGGTGTGTAGCTTTTGTTCATCTTCTTGGGCCTGCTCAAGATAAATTAGCATCTCAAGCAGTCAAGTGTGTGTTTCTTGGCTACTCTCATACTTTGAAGGGTTATCGGTGTTTTGATCCTTTACGTCAGAAGCAGTATATTAGTGCAGATATCACCTTTCATGAAGCATTACCTTGCTTTGTTATTGTCAGGCAATTGCAGAGTGTGTCAGAGTATGTTTCTATGCCAGTTGCTCCTGTACCATTTGGTGTCTTCTCAGATAGTAGCAATCCTCCTCTAAGGCCATCTACTAGCAACTTCAGGCCTGTACCAGTAGATGAGAGCACGTTCAAGGGTCATATTTATCAGTTGATAGTTTCTTACAGGGCAAAGCCATACTCTTCTATTCCACAATCTCCCCCGATTAGTGTTGAGAACCTGGAGGCTACTTCTTAGGATATTCTTACAGGTACAGAGTCTCGCATAGAGGATGTTCTTTCATATACTGTATCCAATACGGTAGATGTCCCCTCCGTTACAGTGTTAGCAAAGGTGGAGGATGATGTTCCCATTGCTATTCGAAAGGACCTCCCGTTCATGTGTGCATTACAAAGTGGCAGGGAGTGCTGTCTTCACTACCCAGGTTGGTACGTCTTTGTGCGCCTCTATTGCTACTGTCTCTGTTGCGGAGATCCCAACCACCTACCAGCAGGCTCTACTTGATCCAAAATGACGTGCTGCCATGGAGGATGAGATGTCTACCCTTTGTGATAATGGGACATGGGAGTTGGCACCACTTCCTTTTGGAGTACAGCTTGTTGGAGCTCGTTGGGTCTTTGCCTTGAAATACAATCTTGATAGGTCTATTTCACGGTACAAGCCTAGGCTTGTTGCAAAGGGGTTTACTCAAACTTATGAGTGAACTTCTTTGACACTTTTCGGTGTCTCGTCTCTCCACAGTTAGAATCTTAGTCTTTGTTGCAGCACATCATGGTTGGCCCTTCATCAGCTTGATATCAAGAAAGTATTTTTGTATAGTGACCTCCAAGATGTTTACATGCAGCAACCCCTGGGTTTCAAGATTTAGGGGGAGTGTGTATGCAGGTTGAGAAAGGCTATTTATGGCCTAAAACAGAGTTCCCGTGCCTGGTTCCAGCAACTGTTAGAGGCGTTAGCTACTATTGGGATGGCATAGGTCATCTTCCAATCATTCTCTTTTTGTGAGGAGGACGTGCCATGGTGTGGTGGTGCTACTTGTGTATGTGGATGATCTGATTGTTTTGAGAGATGACAAGTTGGGTGTTTCTGAGGTGAAGGAGTTTCTAGGTCAGCAGTTTGTTACGAGGGACCTGGGAAGGCTCTGCTATTTGTTGGGAATTGAGCTTGCTCATAGCAAAGAGGGCATCGTGATGTCGTAGAGGAAATATACCCTTAATGTACTCCAGGAGACAGGGATGCTAGGATCCAAAGGAGCAAATATCCCTATGAATTCAAAGGTACATCTTTATGATAGTGCATAAAAAATTGTTGATAGTAAGGCTTATAGACAGTTGGTAGGCAAACTTCTATACCTATCACATAGCTAGACATTACTTTCGTAGTTGAGAAGTTGAGCTAGTTTTTAGACAGGCCCACAAATGCACATTGGCAGGCGGTGATGCAGGTACTTAGATACCTTAAGAGAGCTCATGGATGTGGTCTTCTGTTTCAGAGAGGAGCCCCTGACAGTTGTAGTTTATTCTGATAGTAACTATGCTGGTGATCTTGGCGATAGGAAGTCTACCACAGGCTTTTGTATATTTGTGGTAGGCAATCTTGTTTCCTAGCGGAGTAAGTAGCAAAGTATGGTCTCTTATTCCATTGCAGAGTCTGAATATTGAGCTATGGCACAAATGGCAGCAGAGATAATTTAGGTTAAATCCTTATTACGGGATCTTAATGTTTAGATTGAGGAGCTCATGGAGATGCATTGTGATAACAGGGCATCACGCACATTGTTAATAATCCTATGTTCCATGAAAGGATCAAGCACGTGGAAGTGGATTGTTACTACGCGAGAAGTCTCATCCAGCAAGGTTTGTTTCGTATTGCTTGCTTAGCCTCTTTAGAATAGACTGCAGATATGTTCACTAAGCCTCTATTATGCCCAACGTTTAAGAAGTGTAGGAACAAACTAAGCATGGTTGACATATATGCTCTAGTTTGAGGGGGAGAGTTATGTTATATTGTTGGACTCGTTTATTATTTTATGTTTTCTTGTAAGACTACTTTTACAATTTTTCCCTCACATCTCTCAATATAAAGAGGTGTATGGTAAGCTTAGTGAAATGATGAGGTTCATTTTCTTCAACTTAGTCATCCATCGCCATAGTAAGGGCAAGAGATGACATAGGAGTAGAAAAAGAGTCAGTAGAGGGAGGTAGCTTCCCCTCCACTACTACAACAGTAGTGGAGCGATTTCTTAGATAATCAAATTTGGCCCAACATTTCTTTGTGGGGTAATTAGTCTTCTGACAATGGACACAAGGTTGATAGATGCAACTTCATACATGTCCACGACCACAACCACCTCTAGAGCCACGACCCCCTTGGAATTCACCTTTGCCTTCAGATGCAGCAAAAGCAGATGCCTCAATATTTGGTGTTGTAGAGACAACTGGAAGATGACCAGCATCCATAGATATCTTCTGTAGACGACCATTCACAGTATCTAAATTAAGTATAATTTCATAACTTAGCATTCAACTCGTCCAAGAATCTCTAGACTTGCCAAGTCTCTCTCTGACTGGACCGAGCATCACAATAGGAAGGCTGGAACATAATTAGCTCTTCAAAGAGTCCTTCCATCTCTGTATAATAATCAATTAACGTCCTTTCTCCTTAAAACATGGACCATATATGGCGATATATATCTGACAAACGAGCATGGTTAGATTTCTGAGAATATTTCTTGAATAGGCTCTCCCACGTATCCTTCATCATGTTCTTGTACAACAACTTTGATGCTATCTATCACTCTACACTATTCATTATCCAGTTGATCATTAGATAATTATCTTGCTCGCATTTTTCAAAATCCTTATGAGTTGACTCAGGGGGTTAGTAGTGAGAATCAGAAGCTTTTTGTGGCTACCCACAAATATCTTGAACGCTTGTGCCCATAAAAGATAGTTTTAAGACCCATTAAGTTTAACAGTGGTCTGTTGGACCATCAAGGAAGAAGTAGTTATCAGTTTTGTTACAACTGTTTCACTTGAGGTAGATGCCATGATTGTGACCATGAGAAGCGATGAGGATTAGGAGATAAACTCAGATTGGATTTTGAGTATCCTAGATACAGGTCTAAAGATAAGAGAGGTAGAACATACTCTCCGAGTTATGGGAAGTACAAACCATAACCCAAGCCCCCTATGGAGGCATTCTAGCGTATCGTTCTCTGATCAAAGGCGTACAATAGCCTAGACAAGGTAAAGCACCCCTAGGTGGCACCAAAGGAGGAAGATTGCCCCATGGTGGCGTTATTGGACTACTGGCGGTGTTGTTGAGTAGTAGAGGAGGGCAGCGATGCTCCTACAGGGAAAACCCTACGACGGTGCTATTGGACACTGTCGGTGGGGGTGACACCCTGCCTCCCTTGTTGAGGTCACTGGTGACCTTTGCAGGTGTGCTAGAGATCGGAGAGAGAAAGGAGGATTATTTGGTGGGAAGAGCATCAGTGCGCAAATGATCTAGGATCTACCTTTCTCTGATACCATTTTGAGAGAGAAGAGAACATAGAACTAACTCTTATTAGAATCCCTAGGTCTTTTTTAGGGAGAAACTTAGGATAAATTACATAAATAGCCCTCATACAATTAGAAAATAACACATGCACCCCTATTAATAACATTAACACTTCCTTAAGAGTCCCTCTTTGGATCTAGCAATCTTCATTTCAATGAAATATTTTAAATTTCCTACATCTTTGATCTCAAAGTCTTTCACTAATCTTCTCTTGAGATTCTGGATATGTTCTTCAGCATCTCCCATAAGGATCATACCACCTATGTACACAAGAAGAAGAGCAACTTTGTTTCCACAATGCTTGATGAATAATGTATGGTTGCTATTTGCTTGTTTATATCCTTGGTCCATAGAAATTCTAAACCTCTCAAACCAAGCTCTTGGTGGTTGCTTAAGTTTCTAGATAGATTTCTTGAGTTTGTAGCACTTGTTCATATTTTGGCGGCATGTGCATATAGACCTCCTCCTTTAGGTACCCATCCAAAAAAGGTATTTTTAACATCTAATCGATATAGGAAAACTATACCTAATGTGCATGGTGAGAAGCCTTCTCTCACCATGGTTGATGAAGCTTCTTGTTTCAAGCATGAGTCTTCTTGCATGCTAAACAAACCAATAGGGATGTGCGTGTGCAACCCAAGAAGGATCGAAGAAGATTGCAACCAGAGAAACATGGGTAGTTGATTCTGGTGACTCTATCCATCTCACAGGAGATGTGAATCGATTGGTGAATCCCATGAATCCACGTAGGATCCGAGATGTTATTGGTGGGGTCACGTTACTGATTACTGCTATTGGAAGCGTGCGTGCTTCCTCGAAGATGATGATCAAAGAAGTTCATTATGCTCCAGAGTTTTCGATAAACCTATTATCTGTGAGTCACATCTGTAAGGATCTCGAGTGTCGTGTAGTGTTTGATGATCATTGCTACTTCCAGGATTGGCAGACGAGAGAGATTATGGGTGGGGGTATAGAACAGGATGGTCTTTCTTACCTAGACACACCTACATTGTTTGCTGGAGCAGTATCGATAGCTCTAATCCTTAGTTATGGCACAGGAGACTTGGACACCTGTCACTTAAGAAGATACGATAGATGTACTATGGCTTGCTAGATTCTTTGACCCTACAGTGCGAGTATTGTTAGCTTGGGAAGCATCACAGAAGTACTTACCCATGGAGATTTGTTGGGGTTGAGTGTTGCCCCCTTTGGTGCATTGTGATGTTTGGGGACCATCTAAAGTTTCTACTTCATGACATCGGTATTATACAGCCTTTATGGATGATCACAGTCGTCTCACTTGGGTCTTCTTGGTGAAGACATGTTCAAAGATTCCTTAGATTATTCAATAGCTTCTGTTAGTGTTTTAGACTCAGAGTGCCAGTACAGTTGAAGTTTTCCACATTGACAATTCCTTAAGAGCTTATGCAGTGAGATGTTTAATCTTTTCTCCTCTAGATGCATTAATCACCAAACATCTTGTACTTACACATCTTAGCAGAATGGTGTGGCTGAGAGCAAGCTTTGACACCTAGATATTGCTAGAACCTTAATGATCCACTTGAAGGTTCCTATGCAGTTTTGGGGAGATTCTGTACTCACTGCAGCCTACCTGATTAATCGGGTGCCTTCGTTTGTACTAGGAGGATAAGTAGCTTTTCAGGTGATCTATCCAGACTATGATAGGATGTTTGCTCTTCCATTGAGGATTTTTTGGTGTACTTTGTTTAGGCATATGGTAATCAAGATAAGTTCTCTCCGAGGGTTGTCAAATGTGTCTTCCATAAGCATTCTAGGATTTAGAAGGGATACAGGTGCTATGACTCAAGTCGTAGGAGATGTATTGTTATAGCATATGTTACTTTCTTTGAGAAGATTCCATACTTCTTAGAGGAAGGAACCTCTATTATATAGGTTGCCTTTGAGGAGACCCAGATTTACTACTGGAGACCATAAACTCCATCGGATACAGTGCCTTGTCCCAGCGCTGTCGAGGCGAACGTTGAGGCGACGAGGCGAGGCGATTTAGTGGGTTATTGCCTCGATGAAGACCCAGGCGAAGCCCTTTGACCAGGCGACTTGCCTTGCTTCACCGCCTCATCGCCTGAACCCTAGCTACATCAAAACGTTTTTTTTTTTTTTAAAGCAAGAAATGTACTTACCATTCTTGCTCTGAATGACCTTTCACATTCCACACGAGGCTCCTATTTATGTGTGTGAAAAGCTTTCTCATCTACACGCCAACCCCATGCCCTTATCGCCTCCGCGGTGGAGCAGCACAAGCTTCTTCGACCAGCATCGTCACCCGAGCATCATCGTCGGCTCCTCGACCTTGATCGCTCAGGTATCTCCTCAACTTGCACCGCTTGAGTGTCATCAGAAGATTGGCTGAGCTTCTTCGTCATCGGCTTCATTTTGGTTTCGGTTGGGTCTTTGTTTCGATTCTTTTTGTTTATATATATATATATGTTATATAAGGGTAAAATGAGGAGTAATATAAGGGTAGTATGTTATATATATATAAAAGGGTCTTCGATGCTTCATTTAAATATAAGGGTAGTATATATATATATATATATATATATATATATATATATATATATATATATATATATAATATTGTAACTATGTATATGTATAAATAATATATATTGTAGTGTTATATTTATATATAACTATGTATATAATTAGCAACTTTGATGTTAGATCAATGTTTCCAACTTTGCATTTGTTTTGAATTATGTAGATGGTTGAAATAAGGAGGAAGCACCCATGTTGGAAGTATGTCAAATTGGAGGACCCAAAAAAGACAAATGATACGAAATGTACTTTCTATGATAAGATAGTGAAAAGAGGGATTCATAGAGCTACTAGACATTACTGGTGGTGATAAGAACACAACAATTTGTCCAAAAGTTCCACAACATGTGAGAGAGGAGTTGAGAGAATATCGACAATCTAAAAAGGAAGAAAAAGAAAGGTTCATGATTTTGTTTACGATGAGCCACTTAACAATGATAATGATAATGATGATGATGATGATGGAGATGAAATAGAAGTGAATATCTTACGAGAATCCATAGATAGATTCACAACTAAAAGAACAATAGAAAAAGGCGACAACCTGAGTGAATTGGGGCGATGGTTTTTTGTTTGCATATATGTCTTATTAATTCAATTTAATAGCACTAAATTTATAAAAACATGTCTAATAACAATGTTGGAGAATTTAAGAAGAAAAGGATAACAATTGTGTTGCCAAAAATTGTTTCTCATAATTTTAAATGGTAAAGAAAGAAAATCTTCTACACAATTAAAGTAGAAAAACATAAAAATCAAAATTGTCATTGAAGTAAACAATTCTCAATTCTCAAATAATATAACACATTAGTCATCAGAATCATCTTCAAGATTCAATTCATGATCGTCATCACCAATAACTTCTTCAATCTCCTCTTCCTCTTCCTCATCACTATCCATACTCTTCCTCTTCTTCAATAACTAACTTACCCTTTTCCTTTAGCCTGCTTAAGATCATTTTTCTTTGTAGTAGCATGAGCCCGAGTACTCGAGAAGTGTCTTGCTCGTTAATGCCCGATGAAAGTTCAACGATGCCCTCAAGTGAGATCATCATCATCAAACACAAGATCATCACCTGCATTTTCCTCATCTTCCTCCATTTTCCCTAGTAGCCATTCATTTGAATCATCAATTTTCTGAAGGGAAATGGGATCAAGATAATCCCTAACTTCATATCGATCTCTCAAAATTTTGTTGTGTCAACGGATTTCTTTTCTTTAAGTGAACCTATATAGATTTCCAAAATAAAAGGATTAATATAAAATTACTTAATAAAATTAATGCAATGCATATTATAAATTGGTTTGTAACTTACATTTTCAAACACACTCAAATTCCTTTCGCATTCCAAGGCACTACAAGAAAGACCTAACACCTTCAATGCTAATTTTGCCAAGTTAGGTGCGGACCCACTAAAGAGATTTCACTACTCCACTGTAAAAAGATAACAAATTATATAATATTAATAAGCAACTGCAAATGAAAAGTTACTATAAAAAATTTATATCACTTGACTACCTGGGGCAATGGTTTCCTTTGTCTAATAGTCATGGGTGTTCCAAAGAGTACTCGTGCATTTCTATAAATGAAAATTTCTTGTGTTATTGTCTTGCACACTCTCATTAGGCTCCAATTTTGCCAAGATATTATAGAATCCATTCATAACCTCTGAATCAAAATCAAGATTCTGATTTTCGTAAGAAAATTCAGGATTGAGGTAATATCCCACTGCATGTAGAAGCCTATGAAGCTGGCAATCCTATCTCTTATCAACGATGTTGCAAATAGGTCCAAATTTTTCAACATTATTGTTGAAACCCTTCATGACAGCTTCCTTAACTCTATCCATTGCTTCGTATATGTATCCCATTGCAGGTCTCTTCTCTGAGTCAACAAGACACAAAAGGAGATGTAGCCTTGAGAATGCTTACAACCTTATTCCAAAATGAAGGCATCATGATGATTTTTGCTACCTTTCCCTTCTCTTCTCTTGCATTTTTAGAAATGATCCACTTATCTGAAGTGAACATCTTCTTTAAATTTTCCTTTTGTCTATGAATGCTTTGTAAGATGAGGAAAGATGTAAATCTTGTAGCTGCAGGCCTTAACAACTTCCTACTTGTGAACTGCCTCATGAAATTTAAGATTGAAGGATGCATGTATATATAACTACTCAGGTACAGTGTATGCTTGAGTGTCTTTTTAACCTTCTCTAACTTCCCAAAATCTTCTAACATCAGATTGATGCAGTGTGCAGCACAAGGAGTCCAATAAACTTGAGGATGCTTAACCTCCAATAATTTGCCTATGGAAAAGAAAATGATATTTTTTATATTTTACAATGCTTACAATATTAAAGAAAATACATATCTTAAAATAAATAAAGATTTATTACCAGTAAGAACATAATTTGATGCGTTGTCATTGACGACTTGAATCACATATTCCTCGACGCAATCGATCATGCCACTTATCAGCTCGCAAAGCTTCTCCCTTGTCTTTACGTAGGATGAGGCATCAATGGACTCCAAGAAAACAGTTCCCATAGGAGAATTAACGAGAAAATTTATAAGTGTTCTACTTTTCCTATCCATCCAACCATCTGTCATCAAAGTGCATCCATATTTTTTCCAAGCATCATGATGTTTGGTGATGAAATCCTAAGCCTTGTTCACATGATATCTCAGTAAAGGAACTCTCACTTCATGGTAAGGATGCTTCAATCCAGGGTCAAAATGACCAATTGTTTCAATTATTATCTCAAATCAAATATCTTTAATAACATTAAATGCAATGTTACGTTACATCTATTTTGCAATGATCCGTACAACTGCATATCTTCCCTCCTTGAAAATCTCAGAAATTGTAGTTTGTTTTTGTCAACAATTTCCTTTTTCGTTCCCGAACCACCTTCTCAGGATCAACCTCTGTAAACTTATCTATTAGTCCATGAAACTTCTTCATTAGAGGAAGTCCACCACTTTCACTTCCACAAGCACCCATCATGATTCGAGCCTTTTTGCATGTGACTGTGTAGGATTTTCTACTATTTTTTTAGTTGTGAATCTAACCATGGATCCTTGTAAGACATTCACTTCTATTTCATCTCCATCATCATCATCATTAATAAGTGGCTCATCGTAATTCATGAACTTTTCCTTTTCTTCCTTTGAAGATTGTCGATATTCTCTCCTCTCTCACATGTTGTGGAGCTTTTGGGCATATTATGTTCTTATCACCACCAGTAATAGGTCCAGTAGCTCTATGAATCTTCCCTTTCACTATCCTACTATAGAAAGTACACTTCGTATCATTAATCTTTTTTAGGTCCTCCAATGTGACATATTTCTAATATGAGCACTTCCTCCTTGTTTTAGCTATTTACATAATTCAAAACACATGCAAAGTTGCAAACACTGATCTAACATCATATAAGTTGAAAATAAACATAATATACTAATAGATATCATACTCACATTATATAACAGTATATATACGTACTTATACTTATATATATATATAATTACGATGTTATTACATACATATACATTGTTATTACACACACATATATATATATATATGTTGCATACATATATATTACATAATAATAAATGTATATGCTTAATACGTAGCACCCTTACGTTATAACATACTATATAGTATATATATGTTTGGTACCCAGGGTATCGTGCCATATATATATATATATATATATATATATATATATATATACCCTTATGTTTACCCTTATATAACATATAAATATAAAAAAAAACCTTCTTTCGTCCAAGCGAAGGTCGTTGGGGGCGAAGCTTCTTTCATTCCAAGCTTCGTCACTGAAACGAAGCTCAAGCCGATAACACTCAGGCGGTGCAGGTTGAGGAGATACTTGGGCGATTGAAGTCGAGGAGGTAGTGCAGATGGCAAGTGGGGACGCTTAGGCGGCGATGGTGGCCGAAGAAGCTCGAGCTACTTTGCCGCTCCAGCAATAATGGCGTGAGGGTTGGCGTGGAGATGAGAAAACTCTTCACATACATAAATGGGAGTCTCGTATGGAATATAAGAGGTCGTTGAGGGTAAGACTTGTATGTTGGTTTGTTGCTTTTTTTTAAAGAAAAACCTTTTCGAATGGTCTAAGGTTCAGGCGATGAGGCAGCAAGGCGAGGAGGTGTTGCCCGAGGTGAGGTGGTGCATGCTTGATCGAAGGCCGTTGCCTGGGTCTTCATCGAGGTGACAACTCCTTGTAGCATCTTGCCTCGTCGCCTCAACGCCTAAGGTGCTTGCGTTGACAGCGCTGGATTTATCTGAGGAGGTGCACATGAGACAGCCACCGGGTTATAGTAGTTGAGAGGAGCTTGTTTGTCGCCTAAGGAAGGCTATATATGGGTTGACGCAGAGTTCTCATGCTTGGTTTGAGAGGCATAGCTCAAAGATTGAGAAGATTGGGTTTCAGCACTCTAGTTTTGACAATTTCATTTTCATCAAGAAAACTAGGTATGGTGATCATACTCAAGTTATTCTTGCTATTTATGTAGATGACATGATTCTCACTAGTGATAACAATCATGGGATTGTCTGGATCAAGTTCTTTTTACAGTCTATATTTATTACCAAGGGCTTGGGTGATCTTAGGTATTTTATGAGGATTGAAGCAGTTCGATAGGAATCGAGTCTTTCCTTGTCACGAAGGCAGTACACATTGTAGATCCTTGAGGAGGTTAGTTTGCTTGAGACCAAGCCTTCTGGTATTCCTGTTAAGTCTTTTGCCTACACATCCTTCTAAGGAGGAGAATTCTCCATATGAGGATGTCACTAGATATTGAGGTATAGTTGGTCGTCTGGTTTACCTTACTATCACGAGACCTGACATTAGTTTTGCAATGAGTAGCGCCAACTAGTATTGCAGATTCCTAGATATAATCATTGGCATGAGATTTGTCTTATTTTTAGCTACCTTAAGGGAACACTAGGTAGAGGACTCTACTACAGAGATGGAGGTAATCTTGACATTTTGGTCTATTTTGATGTAGACTATGTTAAATTTGTGGATGATCGATGCTCTACTTTAGGTTTTGCAATATATTTTGGTGGAAATCTAGTTTCCTGGAGAAGTAAGAAACAAAGTGTTGTTACTTGAGTGTAGAGGTGGAATATAGATCGATGGCTCAGGTAGCTTTTGAGATTATATGGGTTGTCACTTTTTTACAAGATTTGGGCATTCAGGTCACTATGCTAGTTCCACTCCTTTGTGATAACAAGTTTGCCACATATATTGCTTCGAATCCGATTTTCCATGAGGGGACCAAACATATTGAATGCTTCATAGTGAATGCTTTGAATTCTTGAGACAAAAGGTTAATATTAGAAGATTTAACTTTAGATGTACATTCATGACTTACCAGGATGAGATGCATGGGTGATAGAGTTTTGCCCAAAAGAATCTTAGCTTAGCAGGTGGGCAAGGCAAGTATGGAGCAATATAGTGTATAGAGCTTGAGTTTTTATCTCTAGTGGGTGTGTTTTCGTAATGGGGGGTTAAGGGTTATTTATAGGCCTCAAGGGAATCTTCAAGCTTAGGAGCCTTCTCCTAGTTGTTGGTGACAAAACCCCAAAAATTTAGTCAAAATCCAAATCATGACAGTATCTAATGACTAAAAGATATGTTAGGTATCTGATAAGGGGTTTCTGGACATTTGACCAAAGGTCTAGTCCTCTAAAGATGAGGATCAATATTATTGGAATTGATTGGATCTAAACAGTATATTTAACACTAAGTGTTGGACGTCTGACTACTCATTTTAAGATGTCTAGATGAATCTTTTGACATTTGAAAATAAGCAAGTTTGTCAGATGCAAACAAAGATCTTGTGTTTAGGGGTTAGACAACTATGAGACGTCTGATACTACTTTTGGATGCCTGATGACAATGATGACCAAGGATTTAGGATTTTTTGGAGAATCTTTAATTCGAGTCAAATTAATTCTAACATTCAAATTTTTAATATCTGAAATAATGTCTTGACATCTAAAAGTAATATTAAAATAATCCTAAGTTGGCTCGTGAAAATTTTGTTCAAGCAAAGTGAGATTTAGGTTTGATTACATTTTAACGATCGATTATTAGACCTATAAATAGGTATGGACATCTTAAATGTTTAATTTGTTAAGGCTATATAAATGGTCATGAGGTGTCCGAGAAAAACATATTTCAATATCTAAGGGATGTGTTTGGTTTGAAATTGGATATTATTTAAGTTTTTGCCTAGGTGCTGAGTGGCTAGGACTAGTATTCCAATATCTAGCTGAGGGCTCTTTACAACACTTCTATGCTTAATGAAAAGAAATTTACTACTCTTTTTGAATAGATCTACGAGAAATCCTAAGACGTAGACAAAAACGTCTTCTTCGAGTCTTGCTTTTTGTGATGTCATGTAAGACCCGTCAAATAAAATATGTTTATTATCATTTTTGTTATTTTATAAAATCATCAAAACATTTATTAAGAGAGGTTGAACTAACAATATAGAGGAGGGTTATGGGTAAATTACATATAGAGTCTAGTAATAAAATAAAAATTACAACTGAGGCCAACTAAGGCAACATAATTGACAATAAAAATAACTCCACATCTAACACTCCTTGTCAAGTTAGAGCATAGATGTCCTTGAGACCCAACTTGTTGCATAATAACCAGTCGCTTTTTGGGAGTGCCTTAGTAAAGATATTACTCAACTATAGTCTAGATGAAATGTAGGGTGTAGCTATCTTGCCTTACATTACTGCATTCCTTATAAAATGACAATCCACTTCAATGTACTTTGTTCTCATGAAAAATAGGATTTAAGGCAATGTAAGTGGTTGATTGGTTATCACAATACTTAGGAATGACTCTTCACAAAGATACCCAACTCACTGAGGAAGTAATCCACATCACCTCACACGTTATATGAGCCATTGCTCTGTATACTGCCTTTGCAATAAATCGGGCCACAATAGTTTATTTCTTGGTATGCCAAGAAACAACTTTCCCTCCAAGAAAAACAGCAACCTCAGTGGACTTCCTGTCACCATAAGATCTAGCATAATTTGCATCTGAATAAGTAGATAACTCAAGATGATCATGTTTCTTATAATAGTCCTTTGCTAGAGGACCCTTTTAAATATTTCATAATGAGGCACATATCATTCTAATGGCCATATTTGGGCTTATACATGTACTGACTAGCCTCGCTCACAACATAACTAATATTTGGATGAGTAATGGTCAGATATAAGAGCTTTTACACAACACTCCTATACTTGTGCACGTCCTTAAACATAATATCGCCAGAATCATTGTACTTGCCTTTTTGCTTTATAGGAATTTCAGAAGGCTTAGTACCAAGTAGGCTAGCTCTAGAATCTCAAGAGTATTTTTCCAATTGGACAACACCATACCAGATTTGTCTCTAACGGCCTCAGCCCTTAGAAAATAATGTAGTTCCCCCAAATCTTTGGTCACAAAAGATTTTTGGGGATAGTCCTTGACCTCTTAAATTCCCATAGTATCATCTCATGTAAGGATCATGCCATCTACATAGACAAGTATTACTGTTAAATATGGAATGATCTAATGTGGATCTGTGGAAGTCAATCTTCATACCCTCAGTGTTGAGTCTATCAAACCATGCTTTGGTACTTTATTTGAGACCATATATAGCTTTCTTCAATCTACAAACAAGCTCCCCCTCAACCTCATAACTCGGAGGTCGACGCATATAAATATCTTCATGAAGGTTATCATAAAGAAAGACAGGTTTAATGTCGAGCTGATAAAGAGGCTAATGCAAGTCCAATGTAGCAAATAAGATAGTCTTGATAGAGTTGACCTGTGCCACTGGAGAGAGTTTCAACAAAGTTTGCCCTATAGGTTTGGGTGAATCCTTTAGCAATCAATTTGGCCTTAAACCTGTCAACTGTCCCATCTGTATGATACTTTTTTTTAAAAAAAAAGGAAAGGGTAGTTATCCAGGGTGATAACTACCTAAATATATTAATTAGAGAATCAACAGCCTCCGCCAATACAAAGGGCAAACCCCAAGGTCCCCCACTCACAAGGATCCACTCCAAAGATTAAACAAAGAAAATACAGACTCCACAAAATTTTTCACATAAGGCCTCTGGTCTCTGAAGACCATAGCATTCCTGCCCAACCAAATGCCCCATAACACTACCAACGGCTTGGCCCTCTCCTTCATACGGAGGACAACCTGTCCAACATCACTCCCTCTACCTCTAAAACTGTGCCAAAACTCTTCAAAAGACCGACATTTCCACCACCCCGCTCCCACCCGGCTCCATATATGCACCACAAACAGTCAGGTGAAAAAAAGGTGGTCAATCTCTTCCTCCCCACCTCTACACAAAGGGCAAACCTTACTCTCTTTAGGAGCCCACCTCACCCTCCAAACCTGTCACAAGCCTCTTCCTCCTAAGTAGCCAGACAGATCTTGACCTTTAAAGGATACACGGCCTTCCAAATCTGTCTGCAATCCCTCGCCAGATCCAAATCACCTGTGGAGTCTTCGTTGGACAATCTCCTGTAGGCAACCCCCACCGAGAAATCACCTTCATCCCAGCCAATCATATTAGTACCGGAAGTCGGTTGCAGCCCTTCTAACTCTTCAAGCAATCTCTGGAAATCATGAGCTCTCGCATCTGAAAGGTTTTCTACAAAGCACGGGCACCACCCACCTTCCCACACCTCGGCCACTGACGCCTCTTTGCTCTGGGACAAAGCAAACAATCTCGGAAATCTTCCAACAAGCGCACCATACCCCGTCCAATCATCCAGCCAGAACCTGAAAATCTCCCTCGTTCCCACCACCGGAACGAAACAGTTCTGCACCCTAAGAGCCATTGCCGACAATCCTTTCAAGAAGTGTGAAGCATCCATCGGCGGAGATATCAAAGATCCCATCGCACCGGGCCACCATAAGCTGTTCCAAACACCTTGCCCACCAAATCCTCCTTGCACTCCAAGAGGGTCCCCGCCCACTTCACCAAAAGGCTATCATTAGACTTCCTCAGGTCCCTCACCCCAAGTCCCCCCTCCACCGGCCTGCAACCTCCTCCCATGCCACCAACCGGCACCAGGTCCACTCGTCCCCTAGTTGGACCAGAAGAAATTCCTCATAAGCCTCTTTATTCTTAAGACAACCTGCCTGGGCATTTTCAAGACAGACGTGAAATACGACAGCATCGCTGTCAGAACCGCCTTGAGCAAGACGAACCTTCCACCCCTTGACAAAAGCCTGGACGCCCACCCTGCCAATCTCTTCTCCAACCTCTCTACCAGGGGAGCCCAATCTCTCACCAAAATCCTGCTATCCGTTAACGGTAAACCCAAATATCTGATCGGAAGCTTCACCTGCTCTGTGCCAAGACCCAAGCTACACCCCCTTGCCTTCGCCTCAGTCAAATTGAAGGGGACAAAATCAGATTTAGACAGGTTGATCTGCAGCCTCGAGGCCTCACCAAACAAGAGTAAAATCCGCATTCTCCTGGCTTCCGCTTCCCCGCCTTCAATGAAGAAAATCGTATCATCCGCATATTGCAGTAACGGAATACTCGTCCCGTCTTTCAGAGAGAAACCCTTCACCAAGTTCCTCTCACACGACCTCTTGGCCGTCCTTGCAAGTGCATCTGCTGCAATAACAAAGAGCATTGGGGCTAAAGAACACCCTTGCCTCACCCCCCTCCTCGGCTGAATCCAACCCCCTACCGGATTTCCATTGATAAGTACCAAGAAAGACGTCGTGGTGACACATTTCTTCATCCAATCAATCCACATCGGCGGGAAGTCCCTGTTCACCAAAGACACCCAAAGAAACGACCACTGAATCAAATCATAAGCTTTGCTGAAATCAACTTTTCACAAGAAAGCCTTCTTACTTCTCTTCCAGGACGACAAGATCTCCGAGGCCAACACATAATCTTCCAAAATATTCCTACCGGGGATGAAAGCTGTCTGCACCGGGTCTACAATCCCAGCCAGGGTCCTCAATCTATTCACCAGGAGCTTCGCGACAATAGGGTAGATAGCATTCGAGAGGGCTATCGGTCTGTACTCCTGGATTTCCTCAGCACCCTCCTTCTTTGGCAACAGGAACATGTAGAACTTGTTCAACCTGTTGATGCCCGAATTTCCAGCTCTAAACTCTTGCACGACCTGCATCACATCCTCCACCACCGACCAGAATTCCTTATAGAAGGCAACTGGAAAATCATCCGGACCTGGACAACCATCAGCGTTCAGCCCTTAGATTGCCTTGTGGACCTCATCCTCCTCAAACGGACCCGTCAAGAAATCGGCTTCTGTATCCCCGATCCGCGGTATCTCAGATCCCAACCATCTCCACCTTCCCCCATGTCGTCTCTCGGTAAACTCTCTGAATACTTTGCAGCTGCCCCCCCCCCCCCCCTTCACCGCCTCTCTTCCCACAAACTCCCCATCCACTAGCAACCTGTCAATCCAATTCTTCCTCCTTCCTAATGTAGCCATATGAGAAAATCGAGTGTTAGAATCGCCTTCCTTTAGCAATCTCTACCTGGATCTTACCTTCTACTCCATCTCCACCTTTCGGTCTTCCTCTTGTATCACCTGTAGCTACCTCGCTCTGCTGACCCTGTCAACGTTAGAAAGGAGACCAACATCCTCCACCATGTCCAGTCGTGCAATCTCACTGAGAGCTTCTTCTCTCCTCTGACGTTCCTCCCTAATCTGCTTCTTATGGATCTTCAGGAAGGATCTCAAATCCCGCAGCTTAGCTTCCAATCTGACAGTCGCCGAGCCATCCACATGAACCGACCTCCATCGCTCCTCTACCAACCCCTTGAACCCCTCTTTGAGGAGCCATGCCCGGTCGAATTTAAAATATGTACCATGCCTCCAATCCTCATTCGTCATCCATAACAAGGGAGTGGTTCGAGAACGGTCGCTCCACGGGTTTAACCTCCGCCATAGGGAACAGCTCTGCCAACATCGTCGAGGCGAAAAATCTATCAATCCGGGATCGCTGTCCTCCAGAGCTCCTCCAGGTGAAATGACAGGACGAAGGTGACATGTCAACCAGCCCCTGCTCCGCAACAAAGCCTGCAAACACCTCAGAACATTGGTCCACTCCCCCACGGCCATCCGGTCTATTCTCTGCCAGCAAAGTGACATTAAAATCACCACCTATCAACCAAGGTGTCCCCTGAAATGCTGCCGCAACCTGGCTTAGATCCTCCCATAAAGCATGCCTCCTCCAACCCTCCGTCGGGCCATAAACCGAAGAAAATAGCAAATACATATTGTCCCGGCGCCTCTGTAACCTGACAATTCCACCCGAGTGAACATGGGACCCCACCAACGAGTCCAACAAAGAGAGCATCATCCTTCCATCCCACAACAATTTCACCCGCACTTACAACCACATCCAGGGCCAAGAACCCCCCAAATCCACTTCCTCCCACCTCCCTCCACAGCTTCTCATCACAACTCCCCCATTTCATCTCCTGGATAATGACCATGTTAGGGCCCCACCTCTGAAAATACCCCCGCAGAGTCGCCCACCTCGAGGGGTCATTCAAACCCCACATTCCACGACATGACCTTAGTCATGTAGAGCCTCGGGAAACTCCTTGCGTCCACCGCCTGAACCCCATCTCCGCAGCCACCTCATCCACCTCTCCCTCCATCACCACGCACCGACCGGTCGATCCCCCCACACCATCATCCCCTGGTCCACCCTACCCTGCAGTCACCCCCCTGTCCACAGCCAGTGCTTATGCCCCCTGCGGCAAGACCTCCTCTACAGGCCGCACTACCGCCGCATTAGCCCCTCGCGCCTTCACCGCGTCCTCCACCACCCCAGCATCTCCACCAGCTTCCACCACCCGCTGTCCCTCCTTGTCACCAGAAATCCTCAAGACCACCCTCGCCCTGCCCCTGCCCCTGCCCCCTACCAGGCTCACCGTCGACACCTCACCCTGCCCTCCGAAAGGCGAAGCGACGCCCATCTTCACCTGCCTCCGACGTTGGCTCTCCCCAACCTCGCTCCCAGTCGAAGTCGTCACAGCGTGCCCCCTCCAGCAGGACCACCTCGGCCTATAAGCCGCTACGGCACAGGCATCCTCGGCTTCCACCTCCGCGTGTGCCCCACCTCGCCAACCACACCACATCTCGTTGCCCAGTCTAGTATGTTGAGGGCGCGTCGCGGGCCTCTAGTAGCAGTCCCCAATCTGCCAGCTTCATTGGATCGAAGCGTCGGATTCGCCCGCGAGGCGAGGTTCGAACTGACAACCCCATCGAGTCCACCTCCCTTAATTGGGTCCGACCCGCCTGACCCGAGTCCGTCGCAACCGCACTCCACAAGACCTGGGGCCTCAGCGAAGTCTTCCTCCCTCAGCGTCGTGGATTCCTCCACAATCTCCTCCGCAAGACCCGCACCAGCCTCCGAGATCCTTGCCGTTTCACCTACCCCAAATCGCGCCCCGGGGATCGCAACCGCCGCGCCATCCTCGCCGCAAACCCATTTACAATCAACCACTTTGGCCCCCTTAGGAACATGAATGTCCCATGTACCTCTTCTAGTTAGTGCTTCTGTTTTTACAGCCATAGCCTCCACCCACTTCGAATCTTAAGATGCCTCATGACATGACCCTGGCAGAACCTTATTGCTAAGTGCTTGTGAAACTTTCTAAATAGAAGAATCCAAGTGGAGAGTAGACGTATAATGAGACATAAGATGCAAGGTACAAGAGTGAATCGATTTCCTTGTAGCAATGGGTTGGTCATCATCATCTCTACAGGGATGCTCCATCTGGGAAGGAGGAACATCCGAAGCAATGCTATTGGAGGGTAGAGCACTTGATGAACTAGGGCCTACATCAACATTAGTAGTAACAGTTACAGAAGGGGCATAGATATATTTGATGGAGAATCTCTTTTGTGATACGCGTGGGGTTGAAACTGAGCATCATAACCCTCCGGAGAAAAATAGGAAATTCTCTTAAAGAAGGTGACATCAACATGATGTTAGTGTTTGTCAACTTGGCCAAAACATCTATAACCTTTCTTGGTACGACAATAACTAAGGAATATACACTTGGTGGTGCTGGGCAACAACTTATCTGGGTTATTAAAATTATGCACAAAAGAGACCCAAAAGTGTGTAGAGGCAAGGGAAATAGCTCCTTGTTAGGATGGAGAAGCTTAAAAGGAATTTTACGTCCAAGCACTGACGAGGGAAGTCTATTTATAAGATATGTAGCAATAAGGATTGCATCACCTTAAAAAGATTTAGGAATACTTAGAGATAAGAAGTGTCCTAGTAATATCAAGTAGATGCCTTAATTTTTTTTCGGCAACCCCATTCTATTGTGACGTATGAGGGCAAGAAGTTTGGTGGATAGTACCATTATCTTCAAGAAATAGATGTAGAGGATGTTGAATAAACTCAAGGGCCTGTCTTTCAATAAAAACATCCAAGAAGCATGATTAAAATTATCAACAAAAACAACAAAATACTTATGCCTAGACATGCAACTAACATGACATGGACCCCACACATCACAAATAACTAAATCAAGAATGAAAAGAACTATGGTGATGCTTTCCTAGTTGGTAGGCGTCACACTCAGGTCGTGGAAGGTGGGATTTTAGGAAACATCTAGCGAAACTTGGACAAGGAGGGATGATCAAGTTGGGTATGCCACAACAGAGGATTGGACGAAATGGAAGCAACTCTAGCAAAGATAGACAAGTTCAAGTAGTAGAGTCTGCGATGCTCATAGCTCACACCAATCGTTGGCTTCGTCTGAAAATAATGATGATGTTCATCAAATATAGTACGACATTTTGTCGGCTTGCAAATTTGACTAATCGAAAGCAAATTGAGAGGAAAATTTGGTGCACAATAAACATCCGTCAACTGCCATAGAGGTAACAAAAGGCATGCTCTCATTAGCTAATCGACCAAAGTAACAATATTAGAATCTTTGGATGAAGATAGACTGGTGGCTTTACTTGTCAGGTGATTAGAGGCCCACAGAATCAATAATCCAATTGGTTGTACCTTTATAAGTAGCGTGGGCTGCAGTACCTGTAGCAGTAAAAGGAAATCCTATCTTATTAGTGGCAGGCATAGTATCTGTAGAAGTTTGATTAGCCTAGGTTGGCTTTTCAAACTTATCCCAGTAATGATCAAAGGAATGGTTGATCTTTTGGCAATGGATACAAGGGAGATAGATGCGTTTTCCTCGACACCCATCACGGCCACATCCACACCCACATCCACATCCACCAGATCGACCACCTCTCCCTTCTGAGGTTGCAAGAGTAGCAGGCTCAGGCATAGTAACGGTAGCGGTTAGACCAAAATTAGCATCGAGTTTCTGAAGATGCCCATATACTGTCTTCAGGTTAGGAATATAATTTGTTGCTAAGATTTGATCCGGTGCTGATTGATAGCCGGCTGATAGCTCATCAAGGAACTTGTATGTTGGCCATTCTTCCCTTTCATGTGCCTGCTAATCACAACAAGTAGGTTGAAACATGGCTAATTCTTCAAAGAGTCCCTTGAGTGTAGTAAAATAATCTACCAGAGTCGTATCAACATGGTTGGTGCTTAGGACCTGGTCGTTGAGAATTGTTGGTCTGCATAGAATATCTATGCTCCAAGGCATCCTAAATGTCCATGGTTGTTTTCTTGTATAACATATTCGCTGCAATCTTGGGATCAACACTTCATTATTTGGTTCATGACTAGATAATTGTCTTTCTCTCACTTTGGGAACTTTGCATCCTTAGCATATAGGGCAGCATCTATAAGCACGTGTACACACTCCTGTCCTCCAACAAAGATGCGGAAGGCCCTTGACTAAACTACATAATTCTGGGATCCTGTAAGCTTTATTGTGGTCCCTTAGAGAAATGCAGAGGTAGAGATCTTACCCTCTGAGGTAAGGATCGAGGCTTCCACGTTGGCCATAAGGAGATAGCAATATGCATGCGTAGATGTTGCTATTGTATAAAATGCACACACCAGTGCATCAAAAGGTGCATAATACACGAGTATTTTGGGAACAAAGGTGCCTAGACCATGCAATCAGATACGGAGATCACCTACCTTAGCATGTGAACCCAAGAGAGAACCAAATTAGTCTGCAGGAGGCTGAATCGATCCTTAGGAGAGGCAGTGCACAACCTGTAGACATGATCAGAGGTCCCTAGCAGGGGCGGTGGGCGATGGAGGCGGGGTCTAGCAACGAGATTAGAGACCCTAGAAGGGATGATGGAGGTTGTTGATGGCAGCGAGGGGGTTGCAACCCCTCACAGGTGCTGGTGGCTGGTGCCCCTCGTAGGTGCTGGTAGCAAGGGTTGTAGTCCTTAGGATTGTTGACTTTGGGGGAGCCCTTTGTGTTGGGTCTTTATAATAGGGATCTAAAGATCACAAACGTAAAAAAAAAAAAAAAAAGATTTTGGTGGTATTTTGTGGGATAGTGGAACATTGGTTTAGGATCACTGCTTTGATACCATGTTAAATGGAAAAGATGAATCTATTCTAAAAAAAATCACAGCCTCTCTTATATAGAGAAGGGTTATAGGCAAATTACGTGAAGAGTCTAGTAATAAAATAAAAAATGCAACTAAGGCCAACTAAGGCAGCATGAGTGAAAATAAAAATTACTCCACGTTTAACAGATAGATCGGCAAAAACATAGTATCACTTTCCAATAGGGTCAAAACAATGGCACCCTTTTTGGGTACGACAATACCCCAAAAACACATCCTTGATAGACCTTGGAGACAATTTGTTAGCAACTCCAAACAAACGTACAAAGCAAGTGCAACCAAAAATTCATAGTGGAACACTATAGAGTTCTACATTAGGACAAAATATGAAAAGGTATGGCACTGTTAAGGACTGAAGAAGGTACCCTGTTAATAAGATATCTACTAGTAAGAACAACATCCCTTCATAAGTGCTCAGGGACCTTCATGGAAATGAGAAGTGTATGTACAATGTCAAGGATATGACGAAGCTTTCTCTTAGCCACCCCATTCTATTAGGAAGTATAAGCACATGATGTTTGCTGAGTTGTGCCATTCTAGGTAAGAAAATCTTGAATGTCCCTTTGCATAACTTAAGCGCATTGTTGGGATTACAAAATTGATAGATCCTTAATCAAAAATACCCAAGATAAATGATTAAAGTCATGAAAAAATGACAAAATAATGAAAAAATGAACGATAAGTCACATGACATAGACCTCACACATCACAATGAATCAACTGAAATGTAGAAGGGATCATACTTTCCAAGTGGATAAGACTCACTCCAAGGAGCTAGGAACAAGCGACTCAGGAAACAATTGATGGAGTTTGGAGGTAAAAGGATGACCAAGATGACAATGCCATAGATGAGGATCGTTACAAATTGACACAGTACCAGCAAAAATCTGAGGGGTGTTGAGGTAGTAGAGCCCACCCTTTTTAATCTCCCCACCAATCATTTTCCGCATATGAATGTCTTGAAGGAAAATGAAGTGTTCATCAAATATCACTTGATAGTGGAGATCTGTACATGGTTTATAAATTGACAACAAGTTGAGGGAGAATTTAGGAGCACGGTAAACATCAGATAGATGCAGTGTAGAAGTAAAAGTGACCTCACCAACTGTAGTGATAGGCGGATAGGATTCATTCGCCAATCTAACAGTGGTAATACCAGAGGAGCATCATAAAGAGGTGAGACCATCCTTTTTACCATTAAGGTGATTAGAAGCACCTGAGTTAATCAACTAGAAGGTAGAAGATGTCGTGGCTAAATTGGCAGCAGTACATGTAGAGTCTGTAAAGGAAGTAGAGGTAGGAGGCATGTTTGTAGATGGAGGGGCCTGACAAAGAAGTTGTAGGAGTCAGGCATGGACATCCGAAGATAGAGATGGAAGTCCACCAGAAGAGTCTGTAGAATTTGCATGGTCGGGTCGTCCAAATTTAGCCCAACATCACTTATATGGGTGATTGGTCCTATTGCAATTAATGCATGACTCATACACATGACCATGACCCCTGCCCCATTTGCGGCCTCCACCAGATCCCCTACGCCAGTCAGGAATGGCAAATGTTGAAGTCTCCAAGGAGGGAATAGGAGGCTGTGCAGCCACCTATGTAGAGGTGCTTGCATCTCAAGAAATTTTCTGGAGTCTCCCTATGGCAAGCTCCAGTTCATGAATTGTCTCCATAGCAAGAATCTGATCACGTGTAGGTTGATATTTGGTATTGAGGCCATCCAGAAACCTATAGACCTGTCAGGCCTATTTCCACCCGTTTGTGTATCACAATATGATAGTTGAAAGACATTCAACTTCTCAAAGAGTGCCTCCACCTCAGTATAATAGTCAACCAGTGATCACTCTCCTTGAGATGGACCAGATTCGGCGATAGAGGTCTGCGATACGGGCACATGGTTGGATTTCTGGAAGAATTTCTTTGCCAGACTCTCCTAAATCTCCTTAGCAGTCTTCTTACTTAAGAGATTGGTTGTGATCTGAGGCTCGATGGTATTCATCAGTTAATTCATCACCAAATAGCTGTCTTGTTCCCCACTCTTGAACTTTGACAACTAAGCCCCAGGAGGAGTCTTTGTCAAGATGTATAATTTCTTTTGCCCTCCAATAAAGGTCTTAAATGTCTGAGACCATAAAAGGTAGTTTGGGGCACCATTAAGTTTTATATAGGTGTTTTGAATCATTATTAAGGTAGAGGAAGGCATAGGCTTGGCTTCAAAAGTATTAGATGGTCCAACTGAAGCCATGAGGAGTTAGAAAAAGACCAATAAAGGGAAAATTAGAACTCAATTCATCAGATGCAGCATCCAAACCAAGCAGCAAAGACGGCCTCGGACCACATCAGATCTGCATGTCACCCGAGGCAGAAGAAACAGGGGTAGGAGGCCAGAGAACTCTCCTAGAAGGCCACCAGAGGCACTAGCACTGGGGCTAGGGCCCCTGGCGGCACTGCAGCAGCACCCAGTGGCACTACGGCAGAACCTGCGGCAGCACTGGGGGAGGGGCCGGGCACAGGCTGAAGCCAGTGATACTGGTGGCCTTGCTGCTGGTGTCACTGTGGGCTTCCAGTGAAGAGGTGGTGGGCACGGAAGAGATGAAGAAGAAAGAGATCCTTCTTCTCCTAGGGTTTGATGGTTGGGAGATACCAGAGCGCGAATAGCCTAGGACTCATCCCGCTCTGACATCATGCCGAGAAAAGAAGTGATGGAATTAAGATCAAAGGAAACCCTAACCTTCTTTATATGGAGAGAGGTTATGGGTAAAATACAAGGAACCTCCTCATGAAAATAACAAATAACAAAAACATCTACATAAGACATTCTTGCACTCACAACTCATTTTTTTTCTGAGCACGCAGTTTCTTTTTTTGAAAAGGGGAGCACACAGTTCATGTTCACCAAGCCTCTCTCATGTGTCATATTTGATCACTGTAGTTCAAAGCATGATTGACATTCATGCTCCAATTTGAGATATTGTCAAGTGTATGTGTCGGAATATATTTTTTCTTTCAAGATATCATTGGAGTTTTTTTCTGGATTTTTACTATAATTTGCCTGCCTGTCCTCTATACAATGAGGATTTAAGTTTTGGAATTGGATTGTCTGTTCCACTCTCAATAGACAAGAATGCAGATGGGTGGATCCTTGATCCCCTCCCAAAGCAGCTGTTATGACACTTGGGTGATCAGCTAACAACTGATCCTACTTGGCTAATTCATAGGGTTGCTTGATCCTCTTTAGTTATTTAACCATGACTCCTTGTTGTGTAGTGTTAACTTTAATGGATTTAGAGCTTTTTTACTGATCTGCAGATTCAATCAACATTTCCTAAGGCAGCTGTTAAACTTCTAAGAATATCCATCTAAGCTTTTTTTCCACTCCTTTTCTGTTGACCTTGTAGTATCTGGTGATCTTGAGTGTTCAAATTAATCATAATATGGTGCAAATATGCAGGTATTTAAGTATAGCAAGCACTGCAGAGTTTGTGATAAATGCGTTGATGGCTTTGATCATCATTGCAGAGTATGTTCAGTTCCTTTGTTGTTCTTAGTTCCTATATCTTTCTACCTGCCTAATACAATATTCATGTTTATACAGTGGCTCAACAACTGCATTGGCAAAAAAAACTACAGGTGTTTTTTCATCCTCATGGTGTTTGCACTTCTCTTGGTGAGCACTTATCTGTTTACAAAAATCTTTTAGTCACATGCACTGGACCTTGTTGGTTCTTGTCCTCCTTAGGTCATTTGGTTTAGTACATTAAGATTCCAACCGCCATACATTCCTGGACACTTGGACTATCACACATAGGTGCACAATGCATTATTTTCTGTGTCCTTTTCATTTGGTTTATTATTGACAGGTCTCCGTGGTTTGTGCACCATGGGCTTGAGCTTGCAGCTTATCCTACAGTGGTCATTCGGCATCGTTGTCTTGGTTCGTTGTTTCCTTGAGCGGAAGCAGTTCGGTGTGGATATAGCCTCAAAGCTGGGTAGCAGTTTCTCCTTGGTTCCATTTGTTATTGTAGTGGTGAGTCCTTTTCTTGTCTTCTATTTTGAATGAAAAGCTAACAACAATCTGATAGCTTCTAACTTTGAGATTTACTTTTTACTAATCTGACCTAGCATTTCTTTTTGGAAGGTATCTTGCACATTCCTGGCTATGGTTGCAACATTACCACTTGCCCAACTGCTCTTCTTTCATGTTCTGCTGATTAAAAAGGTCAGAGTTAAGACTTACATAATACTTTGATCTAAATCTTGGGAAGAAGACAATCTTATTGCTAAAAAAAAGATGATGGGTATTTGCACCATTGTACAACATTAGTTGATGAACTTGCATCCTGTTATGCGGTGTTATATACTCTGATAAGGAAGATTATTTTCTAATGCGCATCAGATATGCTCATGGTGTTAAAGTTGTGCATGTGAGCGTGTGCATGAGGGGTTGGATTTTTCATGGTTTTAGTTTGTTTGAGATCAATATATTAAATAAAAGGGAGCTTACATTCAATGTGTGGAAATAAAATTACCTACATTCAGATGCATATCTTTGATAGCCACTTTTAATGGAAAAGTCATAAAAATATTAATTTGTAGAGTAGAAGTTATATTTTGCAAACACATTTAGTTTGTAATAGTGTAATACAACCTTCATTTGTTAAAATATAAATAAACATTTATATATGTGAATCTATATATTTATGTATGTGTTACAAATATCTATGTATGTATATGTATATAGATAGATATATGTGTATATGAATGTGTGTGCATGCACCTACATGGTTATGTGTAGGTCAAATAATGTATCTATCTATATACATAGATATTTTTAACACATACATAAATATATAGATTCATATATATGGAAGAATTATCTAATAAGACTGCTAAAATTACTTTTTTATATTTTACAAATGAAGGTTGTATTACACTGTTACAAACTAAATGTGTTTGCAAAATATAACTTCTACTTTACAAATCAATATATTTATGATATGTGTGGGTAAAATGGGGCTCTAATTAGCTATTCCCAATGCTTTTAATTAAGTTACAAATTAAATATTTCTATGAAACTTGGAGATTCAAACAAATTAGTATAAAAAAGAAGTGTTTCAGTTTTAATTTGAAATCTGCTTGGTCTGCAGTCATGTTGCAAAATGAAATTGCTGGAATTAACTTCTCTAATTATTGCCATTAATTTGATTCAATAGGGAATTAGCACATATGATTATATAATTGCCCTGAGGGAACAGGAGCAGCAAGATGCTAACGGACAGCAGAGCCCTCAGATGTCCCCTCTGAGCTCTCTTACTGGGTTGAGCAGTGCAAGCTCGTTTAACACATTCCGTCGAGGGGCCTGGTGCACTCCCCCCCGGCTTTTTCTTGAAGATCAGGTAGGATCCTGCTGCATATCTTACGATGGACACCTGTGTCACTGAAACCATGACGTCAAAAGTGCTCTTCAAAATTTTCCTAGATTGATTTGTGTTTTAGGAACCAGGAAGAAATTGTCTCATGTTGCCTTGATTCTTCCTATTATTCACACTACTCGCATGACCTGAAAGTACTAAAAAAGTGTTATTCCAGGCTATTTTGTCCAGTGAGATCTGGTCACACCATGCCTGTAAATTTATTATTGGCAAGAGTGCTTGGAGGAGACTTAAAAATAGAAAGAAATTATGTTTTCTTCCATGGTGCTTGCTCTCTGCAAGACTTAATTTAAAGTTGTCTTTGTAACTTCTTTCCCGCAGTTTGATGTCATTCCTCCTGATACTGGTAGTGGTAAAAAGATGGCTGCTGATGACTTCAACAAGAAAAGAAATACAGGAACTGTAAAAATTAACCCATGGACATTGGCACGACTAAATGCAGAAGAGGTTTCTAAGGCAGCAGCACAAGCAAGAAAGCGATCCAAAATCTTGCAACCAGTCAGAGAGAAAGCACTTGGACAAGAGACGGATAGTAGCTTTGACAATGGCAGTGGCCGGATGGTGGCAAGGATTGATACCCGGCGTGGTAGCAAAAGAACGAAACTACCTGCTGATCTTCCTCTGGAACCACTTGCAAAAATCTCAGCTAGTGCCACAGAGAGTGCTGGCAGTGACTTGGCTCCAATGACCTCAAGAAGTTTGGCTCCCCTGCAACTTGAAGCCAGAAATGCATTCCACAAGAGCCGAGCCATGTCTTCCAGTGGAATCGTTGCTTCTTCACCAGATAGCAGTCTTGATTCACCAGATCTCCATCCAATCCGTGGATCTTCTTCTGGACCTGAGGATGCACAGGGGCTGGGTAGAGTTTCATCTTCACTTGTCCCCGGTGCTACTGCACAGAAAGGCATTCAACTCTCACGATCAACCAGCGATGGGTATGAAGCATCGGGAGGTGAAGATAGTGATAGGGCACCACCCAAAATTGTGCACCGGGCATTAAATTGGAGCAACCTGCATTTCAACACTGGGCCAGAGGATGTAGCAAATATACTGAGGGGAACATCGTCGTCAAAGGGCTTGCACACTAATAGTGGCAGAATGTTTTGACTTTGCAGTCCGATTGTGCCATGGCCTGCATTTTAAAACTCTCTAGCGATCTGGAGAGGCAAAAAGAACGTAGGGGAATCAGTTGTTAAGTAGATTTGCAAGAGGGAAAAAATTGGACTATTTTGATCACTGGTGGTATGCAGTAATTACTGTTGGCAGTCTGCTGGTTCGTGCAAGAAAGCAAACCTTGCTAAGTGAAAAGAACGAGTCAATGAGATCTTTGCCCTGTGTTGTTATGAAGTCTAACCATGTGGCTATGCATGGCTGGTGACATGCTTCCAGTCATTGTGATTCTTGCCTACTTTACATTGTTATTCTTTTGATTTTCTTCCTTGCAGTTGTTTTCAAGCTTCCATCTCGAGTTGTTTTGTCCCAAAAAGGATAGATGTCTCTTTTATAATGGTTCCCGTAAGGATTCTTGAAATGCTATTTTCTTTTTATTTCTGGTCTTCTTGATGATGATATGGGTGCTATATTTTTGCTGTTGATTGTGTCTGTTGGCTTTAAGATATCATAGATTGGATTCTTTCATTGCTTACAATATCGGATAGCTTTCCATCACTTTATAGAGCAAAAGGAACATTAACAATGCGAATTACACGATTTTATGTGAGAATATGCCATATCAGAGAATACAAGTATGCAACTCTTTTCTATGTTTGCAGCATTTGCAAACTAAACACGTGGGATGTCCAAACCGTCTCGTAACACATTGTGATGCAGCAACGCCCTGTGGCTGCGAGCTAAGATAATTTGATGGCATGGGCATCGATGTATTTCGACGGGAGAAGCTTATGTGGAATGACAGTTTTCCACAAAATTATCAGCACTTGGAGCATTCAGTGCTGGGGCATCCCTCGTCCATCTCCAATAGCTCATTGGCTTGTTGATAGATTTCTGATCCCCAGAGGTGCAAGTTCCTCGACTTGCAGCTCTTGAAGAACATGCAGGAGGTGATGGTATCGAGTACGACAACTATTGAATACAGATAGGCAATGGTAAAGGCTTCCCACACTGTTGAAGATTGCAGTTGGCTTGAATTGTGGTATGCTTTCAGCACTCTATAATGAAACAGCGCTTCCATTGCAGTCATTCCTAAATTGGTGGGTAGAGCGAGGGACAACGCTGTGGAGGTTCTTCCTTTGATGAGCAGGAAGGCCTTAAGGATCTGCAGGCAACCACCACGGTTTTCAAACCCGGAGATGACAACAGCCAAGTTGCAGGCGACCACTACGTTGGCCAGGATGAATGAGTATACAATACCGCCGGCTACAGAAAGGATCATATTGGTGGTGAAGGATGAGAATCGAAGGACACTAACAATGTAGAAGGCAATGAAGAAGAGGCAGAAGACTGCGGCGTTGGCAGAAAGAACGGTGAAGTAATTTGCAATGTGAGTCTGGACAAGGGGAATGTAAAGATGCACGAAGGACCTGAAGGATGGGGGGCCTTGCCTGCTCTGCCATGAATGGAAGATGATCTGTATGATAGCTGCCTTCGCCAGGATGAGGAAGGTGAGTGCGAAAGGAATAGTGAAGGCAAGGGAGAAGATGGTTTGGGATAGTTTCAAGTTGAGGAGAGAGAAGAACCCCATTGAGACCGGATATCCCGCAGCGCTGAAGAGTGACTGTATGCGGAATTGCATTGTTTGGATGAGACTGGGAAAGGTGCTGATCAGCGCCTGAGAGAAGAATATGGATACAGCTGCAGGGAAGACGAGGGGCGCTGCAATTGATGTGTAGGACTGGTAGCTTCTGAGGAAGTCGTGGATGGCTTTCCTGAAGATCTTTCCAGCTCCTGCCATTGCTCTCTCTCTCTCTCTCTCTCTCAAAATCTGTCTTTCTGCAAGCGCCCCCCACCCTCCACCCTCTTGAGAAAGTGGGAAATGCGTAATTGGTGGGCATGGCAAGAGGTATTATATGAGAAGGGAAGAGAGAAAGGGAGGTGGTCCCCATGGGTTGGAGCCCCCTCACTTTCTCCTCTACCAACATCCTCTGCTCCCTACACGCTTTCAAGGGTCCCTCCTTCCCAAGAAAAAGAATGCTACAGCCCAACCACCAAGCAACTAACAACCCCAAAGTAGTGGGGAATGGCCCTCAGGCTTCGCTTCTCTCTCTCCCTATACGTTATTTATACGTTCGTATATCACATCCATACAAGAAGACACCTTCTTGTGGTGTTCCTATGACCCCTCGTCAGCATAAGATTGTAGTTTGCCGATCCATTACCATTATTGTGCCTCTCTGTTCCACTTGTTCGGTATTTGAGGACAAGGTTCCAGGGCTGCAGACGCAACTTAATTTTCCGAGTCGAGACGAACTAACGCCAACCACCGTGAGGAAAGGTTCCTAAGAAAGCTTATCTGCCAATTAACAGTTATTAGCAATGCCTTATATGGGTTAGGTAGCACGTCATGAAAAAGAAGAACCTATTGCGATAGCACTCACCGTATTAAAAATATCGACAGGTTGTCATCGTCCATTAACATCACCCTTTCATTTGTATTGCCAGTTCTGAGTATGTGGATAAGTACCACATGCAAGGAAGTGTTAGCAAGTAAGCTCTAATCTGGATTATTGGATAATCCAACAACGGCAGAGTAACTCAACAGAAAACTTCAAACCTCTGCGATGCAGACGAATAACTTGTAACATTCTGGGGGTTAGTTTACGACAGGAGATCACAAACTTGGGTTTGTAAATTGGAAAGAGATGTAAACATCTTGTTAGTGTTTACTTGGAACCTAAAATTACCCTCGGTATTGTTTATTAAAAGAGAGGATAATTAAGCTAAAAATAATTAATTCTTTGATTTGATAAGTTGGAAAAGAGGAGTTATCCTCTCTTCAAACTTAGGTTTGTCAAAATTGAGGTTATAACCCAAACATAGGATTTAGATATATCCTTTTGTAAAGTTAAAAAGTAAATAAATGTTAAGTTGTAACACACAAAGTGTGAGTAATGATTTTAACCAGTGTATTTTAATTTTCCACCAATGAAAACTAATTTTTGTAGATGAAAAATTACTTCCTAAGTGAAAAAGTAATTTTCATGGATGAAAAATCACGTTCCGAAAGAAAAATCATTTATTATCGATACAAACATAAAATACATCAATATATTTTCATTTTCAATCAATATATTTTAATTTTCAATAGATTACAAAATATTTTCAATTAATATATTTTAATTTACTTAATCTTTGATTCTGATCACCTACGTTACAACATATATCTACGTACTCATGTCCTTCACGTAAAAGGAACCTCAAGATGAGCCCTCCTTTTCTTCCTTTCCAAACTACATCTACGTAGATAAGCAAATATTGAATTGCTTATTTTAACTTTGATATGTTTATCGTCTTAACGACCTAAGAACCGTGCAATAGTTCTCCATCCAAATGGCCGCCGACGTATTGAGGATGGATTGGACGCACCACACGGAACGTAGATCTGTATTAATGAATAGGGTTGCAAGAAGGGGGTCGGTGCCCAGTCACCATGACAGCGTGTCAAGTCATGTGGTTCGAGAGAGTAGTGAGGTGTCGACCACTGGCCTTTCGGAATCTCATACATATCCGTTTCTGCCGTCCTTTCTTTCTGGTGGATGGTCAATTGCCTTCGTGGTCCAATGGCGATTATTATTGCGATCGGACATCACACCATGCAAATGCATGCAACTAAACCGCAGCTCTTCCTATCAGCCTGTAGGACTCAAATGTACTGAATGAGTCCTCATAAATTTTGATCCAATCCTTGATATTGTGTGAGAAATATAGTCATAAGGACTGAAACTTTACTATTTAAACAACTTATATTTAAAATCTCATCAAGGATGCAAAAATTTATGATATTCATCTCGAAGGAAAAAAAAAAGTTACAACGTTAGTACGTTACAAGCCAGAAGATATTTTTATAAAAGCCAGAAGTATATGTAAACATATTTCATATCTAGCAAAGTGCTTGTAAACAAATTGATAGATTTTTCACAAAGTCACATTTGCAGCAATGAAAAAAAAAAAAAAAAATTTAAGACTTACCCACGACAAGGATCATGCTTCGACACATCCTCCAAAATTAGATCATATCTCCGACCATGAAGATTGGATCCGGTTATTGAGGCATGTACGAGTAATACAGTCGGAATGGCCAATTGTTAGATCTAGCCGTAAATGAGATCCAAATTACAAGTAATTGGATCCACTCCAAAATGGGCTCGATCCAACTACTCATTTTTAATATTGATATTGCTGCAATCTAGACCATTCTACTTCAATTGAATATTCATTCTAACAAATGGGTCTAATAAATGAACAATCTGCTTCCTATTCTTTCTTTTCTTCCACGAGGATCTCTTGATGAAAAATGATGACCCCCACAGAAAGATGAAATTCCTCTAGTTCTTTTTACTAAATCTATCCTACACCTAGGAGTCATCTACCGAAGAGAACACTCCCTACTATTTACCCCTCCCTGAATATTCAACCATGCAAATTGGAGAAATACAAAGAACAAGATGTATGTCGATCATGTGTACATTCAATCATTTTGTGCCCCAGGTATAAGTTTTCTTGTGAAAAAATTGAGACCATAGCCTTCGAGGAGCTTGACTGCTTAACAAAGAAAAAAGATTGGACTCGCTTTCACATCCAAGAAAGGTTCTCTTAAGCATTTTACCATTGGTGAGAATGGATCATATAGCTTAATAGGGGTTGTGAATGGTGAGGCTCATGAAGCTATAATTACCTTCATTAAGATCAAATATTTCTTTCAACAATCCTAAGACCCAAATCAAGTAATCTTAGTGAAAAAGGATACCTAAAATTTTTTACCCAGTCCACCTGTCAAAGTGTATGTCTGAAAATGGGATCTAACCCTTAATTGAGATTTATTGGGGTAAAATTTCTGTTGGAAAATCCAATAAAATTATCTATTTTATTGTGTTTTTTTCCAAAACTTATACCTACAACCTACACAACATAGTGGATACACCCCACATTCAACAACCATCCACAAGTCCATATCAACATCCACATTAAGCATGAAATATAACCAAATAATGCGACACACCCCACTAGCAACAATAACAAAGAAAGAACAAAAAATAATAAAAGTCCCATCATTGCATCAGCATAAGTTGTTGCTAGATGCATAACATGACCCCTTTCCCAATACATCCAACATATTAGAAAAATATACAAAGTAAAGGTGCCGAGTCAAAAGTAATTACAACATAAAATCAGGTTATATTCCTGTAGTCACCATATAGAACTATATATGACTATTCCTAAAAAGAGCTCCAACAACTCTCTGTACCATTACACACCTATCACTCAAGCACTTCTAATGTGGTGAGAGCCATAAACAACTCCACTTGATCATCCAGGAGGCAGGTGAGATAGCTCTCCACCTTAATCTTCAAAGGGATGAACTCTCCTAAGTAGCGAACCTAGTGAACGAGCTCCAAGATGAAATCTATCGACAAGGAGAACTGTTGCACCCACTAGTACAATTCCTGTAGACAAGCACGCAAGGCGTACTGGATAGGTCAGAGGGGTGTTGGCCTATGTGCTGGCATTGTGACTTGAAAAATTTTATAATGTAGCATGAGCTAAAAAGGCTCATTAAGGCAAAAAGGGCAGTATACAAGAAGGAAAAGAACTAGTCTGTGTGCGTGTGAGGTTATATCAGGTGGTTGTTGGTTAAATCCTAAATTACTTTTTCCAGTACACTTACTCCCAACTTGACATTTATCCAATTTCCATTCTGTTATGTTAATTATATTTATCCCAGGATTATTTGTCAGGCTAAGTTGCCTACTTCATTACGACTCCCTTCTAGAGCCCTCATTCTAGTATTTTAATTTTCCTCAGGTGGATTAGGTGTCCATGTAGAGCTCCACATGTTGATCACCCTACTTTTCTATGCCAATACATGATGAACCATCTAGACTACTAGTTAATTAGGGCTTATTAATCGCTGTAGTAGTAGTATAGTGTCACAATTCAGATGGATGTCATTTTATTTATATATAATTTTTACTAATTTATTCCAGGTCATTCATTGAGAGACAATTATGATATACATCTCTCTATTATCCAAAATTTATCTTTTATTCCAAAAATATCAATGTTATTTACAAATGAAATGAATTAAGGTCTAAACACAAGAGGTTAGTTAAGTTAATTATATACAAATTAAAATAAATGAATTGAAGTTAGTGATTCAAAGCCTTAAGAATATATACAAAGTAAATGCACCAAAAATAGTTATAATCTAAACTAGGTTATTCACAATTAATCTCTAAATACAAAATAAGTATCTATTGAACTACAACTAATTAACTATGTACAAGTCTATGAATGAAGAATAAAAAGAGAATATTACTTGCCTAAAAACCTATGAACAAAGATAAGGCAAAAAGAAAGTACAACTATTAATATAAACATCTAAACACTCTTATTAACTAAGGCATACAACAACCTTAGCAAAAACTCAACACTTAGTATAGCCTTCAGCTTTCCTATACTCTAAACACTTCACACGCAGCCCTTAGCCTCACCTAAGTTAACACACACTACACACAACCAACACTTAACCATTTTTTAGTCCAAAAAGATTTGGACCACCCTTTCCCTGGATCGACGACTTATTGGTCTGGATCGATACTATTACTCTGGCGGCCCTTACAGGGGAGGGCATAGCCACAATTTAACTCAAATTAGGCCCACACAGGCCCACGCATGCACGCACCCACACACACGCATGTGCACAGCACGTGCACCCGGATGCATACACGTGCCTAGCGGCACGTGCAACGCACGGGGTTTTAAATAACATGCAAGAGACCCTTAAGGGCCCACGTTGTAGTTGCTCGATACGGCTACGGGCGGGTTTGCTTATCTCAAAAGGTGCTCATGAGCGTACGATGTGGTACTAACTTAAGCGTTGTTCTGAGCACTGCTGTGTGCTACAGTGCGTGTGTTATTGGGACGTTTATGGCTCTAATTAATGGTTAATTAATGATCTAATTTACACATAAATTATATAATCTTAAAGCTAACACATAGGGCTATCGATTGATGTCATTAGATTAGAGAAATTACCTATATAAATATGTTTTTTAAATTAGTTAAACTTAGGAATTTTTACATGTTATAATTAGCTATAATTACTTATGTACACCATAAATTAATGTTCAAACTACCTAACTAAGGTCTAATTAAGTTAATTTACATATTTACATGTTTAATTAAGATTTTTAAATAATTTAATTAGATTTATTTATGTATTTATACATTTTATACAGATGTATATACTATATACATATAACTTAATTGTACAATATATACATACTTATAGTAAATATATTAGAAATAAGCTAAAATGTAAATTATTAGAGCACAATATAACTTAGTATATTACTTAGTTAAATTATTAACTTAGGTTTACTTAAATTACTAATATACATCATTAACCTATATATATATATATAACTTATTTTTTATTATTAACTTCTAAATATATATATGTATTTACACTATGTACATAGGGGATTTTTAGAGTTTTTAAGAATTTTCTAATTTTTATTTTATTTTTGGATTTTATAAGAAGAAAAAAAGAAGAAAAAAAGCTAAGAAAGAGGGAAGAGCTCTTTTTGTCTTTTTATTTTAATTTTCTTTATTTTCAAAACCTGAGAAGTATAATATAGAATGTTCTATATACTAAAATACTTAAAACCTACAACTGCCTACACACACACCTCCTAAACACTAAAATCTCACTCAAGACACATTTCTTTTATTTATTTACATTACTTTTGTATTTTTCATGATATTTACAAGAAAATGCTGGAAATAGGCTTTATAAGTGTCAAAAATTGAAATCAAGACTAAATTCATCCAAAAGTGCTGGAAATAAAGATATAAACATATTCAACATCCAGACAACACTTAGAGTCAAATTCAAACATCAAATTTGCATTTAAGAATTAAATTCACATTTAATCCACTGTTTAGACAGATTTTCACATAGTATACATGCTGACATAGATTTTCTAAATGATATTACATGCTTTTCGATTCAAATGAAACCAACCAAAGATACATGAATGCTTCTGACATGTAAATCTAACATAAAACCATCCTGAAGACTTATATGAACCTCAAATCATCAGGAACTAATGATAATTTTGATTTACAACTTCGTTCAGTATAGGTTGAACAATTGCTGTTGTCAAAACATCCTCTCTGATCTGAGATTCAATCCGTGTGTATCAAGACTTGTTCATGGCTCTAAAATGTTCATACATACAAAATCTATGCTAGAGAATCTATTACCAATACCAAATCATTTAAAACTCAATTGAATTCCCACAATGAAAACCCATTCAAGACTCTGTTCAGAAAGAGCAGCATGAACTGCTAAACTAACTGAAAGGATTTCAGAGTGGAATAGAAGATCAAAACACTGACACAATCACTCAAATATGTTGCATGAGTATCAAACATCATCTGAAAACTCTATCAGAACATCATAAGTCAAGTAAAGCCCCTGGCACTCCTAGGTCAACCTGGAGTTTAAGATCTGAAACACTAAACCCCACATTAAGCTCAAATCCATTAAAATCCAATCTCAATTGTCGCAAGTGTTTACGAGGAAATCTGGGACTCCTTGAAAAACAAATCAATGAGCAAAACATACTAAAACCCTAGTTTGATCCCATCTTTACGCTATAAACAGCGTGAAAGAGGGAATCCAAACCAAGCATTCAAATCTTTTGCAGAATCATTCTAGACCCTCCTTTAACTCTATCAAACATCATCCAAACCCATACCAACGGATTGAAATCAAGGCCAAGGCATCAAGTCATCTTCCCAGGTGGGTTGTTCATGTGCGATTGCCTTAATCATCTGATCATCTAACCATCCTGCACACCATTGATTGGTGTTCAGGAAGGCTGGGCGATGCTATAGAATTGATTAGGTCATCGCGAGGGCCTCGATTCAGTGCATTGAATCTCCTTGGCCCTCGCTGCCCAACGAAGACATAAAATAGTAGCAAAGCTACAAATTAGGTGCGAGCTAAATTCACATGAAAAGCCAAATTAAAATAGCTCATGCGCATCGCATTCAATCCAATTTAAACAATATTGGCTCAATTTGGTCGATTAAAACCAATTCAAACAAAATTACTCCAGAAATTTTTCAATCAAAATCTAAAATCAAATCAGAATTAAATGATAAAATCGATCCAATTCAAAGCACGGGGAGGGTCTTTGTGATCAAGTGAAGTATATGAAGAGGCTCTTTAATGGATTTAGCGCATCTTTAGATCTGGAGCTAGAGAGCTTCAGATACACAGACAATGGTGGCAGAGGGGATGATTTGATGATCAAAATAGTGAGGAAAGAAGATGAATAAGATCATGAGATGAAGAGAGGTAAATGAATTGACATGGAAGTATGAATTTGCCTCTCTGAGGTCTGATTGGCAAAGATGATCAACTATGTCTAATCTAAGCTAATTCAAACATAATTAACCAATTAAAGCTAATCTAAGCTATCAAATTAAGCTAGGAAAATAGTGAATCTAATCTATGAAAGTGATTAAATCCTAATCTAAAGGGACGAAGGGGACCTTTGGGAAAACCACGGTTGGTGGCTGTGGCGGCAAAGGGGAGGAAGAGAGAATCCAATGACAAAGAGCTCAACTAGGGGAGATCCAAATTGCCCTTAGGTGTTTCGTGATCCCAAGCAGCAAGGATGAGTTGAGGAAGAGATAGCTGCTGTCACAGGCAGCAGAAGGAGGAAGAGAATTGGAGGGGATGAAGCGACCAGGCTCGAGGAAGTAGGGGGGAGCTGGTAAAGTGTTGCAGGATCTCCAAGGTGCTCCTTGTATAGACAAGGGAGAGCTCGGGTGACTAACAATGATGGGTTCAAGCCGTTGGGCATCAACGGTAGAGATAAAGGTTAAAGAGCGCAGGAATATTTTGGAATGAACTCCATCTATTAGATGTGATCTAGAAGGATAGGCGAAGGCATGGGCACCGGCTCTAGCAGGTTGGATTAAGATCTGCCGTTAGATCAGAGCACAAGGAGTGGATGGCTAAGACCATGTGTTCACTTCGCTGAGGAATAGGAGAGGAGGCGAGCTACAGGTGTGTTGGTGTAATTGCACCCATGCCCTCAAAGTAAAGCGGTGGAACAAATGCACAAGAATCCATAAGTGAAAGGAATCCTAACCAACAAGTCCCCCATATGCTCTCAATTAAGTCCTTGGCCTCTTTTGAGTGAATAAATGTGAATGCTTATTTATGAAAGAAGGACCTAAATGCAATTCATTATTTCCAAGGTCCTATTAATGTCAAAACTCAATGAAGTTTTTATGGCAAGTGTTTTGAATATTTTAGAAATTATTCCAATCATTGATTTGTGAAATTAAGCTCAATTTGTGTTCAATTGACATTTAATATAGCCATTTACATATTTAATAAAGAATCTCTCAAACATGACCTAATTATTCACTTTTAACACAATTTTGGCATTTTAGAGTATTTTCAATAATTCCCACACTTAGCACTGTTCTAGAGTTAATTGATAGTATTTTCACTAAGTTTCTAATTTAACTTTGACATTTTAGTTATGATGAGTCACACCTCTTTCAATACAAATTAGTCTTCGGATTTCACAACCTTTAAGATGGTAGCCTTTAAGTCATCTCCCTTATCTAAAGGGATCTAGGAAACAATTTCAGATTAATTTCCATCGAGGAAATGATTTCATGTCATTGCGACAAAAATTTTTCCAAAAGTATGAAGACTTCAATTTCTCCTCGATTTATACATGATTGAAATCCATGTCTAGGTTAGGATTTCAACGATCCATATCCATGGTTGTTACAACCCGAAGTCGGCTCCACGTAGAACCCGGATTGGATCCCCTCGACTATCCCAAGACCCAGTCGCCCAAGAAGTAATAAATCAAAACATATTAATTTCCACACATGTAGTATAGCTAGAAGAACGAATAAAAGATTGAAAGTTGTAAGGTAACAGTAACGATATAATGGTTCCAAGAGAGTAACACGATTACAACTTAGCCATCACAACTTACTAATAAAAACGAAAATTGAACTACTGGTTCCAAAATAGATACTGATGATAACAAAGGGAGAATCAACATACAGCAGAAGAGAAGTAAAACAACTAAGGCTGGGCTCAACTAAGCTTCGCTCCCTCCACAGCCGGTGGGACAGGTTACTCACCTCCCTGTCCCGAACATAAGTAGTAGACGTTAGTAAAAGCTGAGTAGAGTGGCAAGTATATGTTCAACTACACAACTTAATTGAAAGAGAAAAGCAGTAAACATTTTAGGCATTTTTATGTTTTATTTCCATTTCTAGGTACAAGTTTTGTGATTTCAGTTGCTCAATAGAGGGTCCCATTATCTCTTAGTTCACATGTTCCCTAACAGAATGATTTTGCTGCAGTTTTCCCACAATGCAAAATGTGCACGTGGTGCTCTCCTAGCCTAGAGAACACTCCGCGTTTGTCCTACACTTGGTCTACTACCCTGGGGCCATAGTCGCGACGTAGCGATAACTACGGCACACGCGATAAATGCACGGAGGGCTACCCTGCATTGGCACGTGATCAGTCATTTTCGCTAACGCGTACACTTTAAGTTGTACAACACAGAACAGGACAAGGGCCGTGCCCCTCACCATTCTATGTACCCTCACCCAACTATCCTGATTGACCACATGGACCTAACAGGAGTCGGTGTAGGAAGGTCATTCCTACCCTAAGTCCCAACCCAAGGGAAGACTAGCTCTCTTCCTACACAATGGATGATTAGCTCTACTTGGTACATTTGTAACCAAGGGCCAGCTCACTCTCATACTAGAACCCAAACAACAGTCGTGCCTCACATTAGGTGAATCATTCCATCATTATCCGAGTTCATACAATAGCACATGAGGTATTCTTCTAGTTCTCCCTAAGGTTCATTTATAATTCCTTTGATTCTTTTTCAAACAATAGCGAATAACATGCATCTCCATTCATATTTAGATTTTAAACATGGAAGTAGACAACTAAGTGCATTACAATAAAAGCCTTGATCTCAACCATTAGGGCTATCGTTATTCACAACAAGATTTAATCATCACTCACATGTATAACAAGTATAAAGCTCATATATAAGAGCTAGGACATGCATGTGTGTGTGTGAGTCTATAAGACAAAGCAGTTTTCGATTTCATTTACAAAATGCAAATACAGAAGTCGAAATAATTCATTAAGTAGCTACTTGTAACATACATTTAAAATGGAACTAACTACATCGGGACAAGAAAGGCCACTCTACCTAGGTGTACGGGAGGTATGGGGGCAAGAGGAACCAACCCAGACGTCCTAGCAGGTTCCGCATATACCCCTAACTCAGAGCCTACACCAAATCAATGGTCAAAAGGGCATTAAACACTTTGACCGACATTTCAGTATGTTAAGATAATTCAAAATAGTGTAGAAATGATTCCAAAATGTGGGAAATTCCAAGAGCTTTCCAACGATACCTGCCAAGTGGAAATCGGAGATCGAACGAACCCCAAATCGACCTGGGAAAGGTCTTGGTTCACCTGAACCGGACCAGGCGGGCTTGGTCTGGCTAGACTGGCTGCCTGCCTGCAGCAAGAGTGCATCTCTCACCGCTATCAGACATCCCGAGTGAGTCCTGGACGACTTAAACTCGCCTAGAGGCCCACCTAAAGCCTTCACTCCTTCCCTAACATTTGCTGATACTCCCAACCGTCTGAGGCTCTATCTGGGCATCTGGCACCACTCTCAGACGTCTGAAAGTACCTTGAGTGTAGCATGTACATGCTTTCCCTCGCGGTCGCCCTATGCGAGTGCTGCTTCCCCACAACGCATGCACTTTGAGCTTGTCCTCGCCGCAGACATCTCGGGTAGGCTATGCCTCGAGCCTCGTGCGTCCTCGAATGTCTGGATCTTGTCCCGGCTGTCTGCAGAGTCCCTCGGCCGTCCGCAGGGCGATGCAAACGTCCGATGGATGCAGGGCATGCCCTCGCCTCGCGCATAGCAACCGCCTCGCCGCTCCTTGCACAGCGTGCCCCACACGGCATTGCTCACAGCATGCTGAGTCTACTTTGCGAACTGTGCTCACCTCAACTCGCGCATTGCTCCGCCTCGCAAGCCACGCTCAGCTCCCCCCCCCCCCCCCCCCCCCCCTCTCTCTCTCTCTCCTCTCTTGCTTACCTCTCACTCGCTAGAAATGGGAGGTAGGGCACGATGTCCAGGGAGGAAGTGTGGAGGGAGTGGGTTTAACGGGGAGGGTTTTTAAGGGGCCTTTGGCTAGGTTTTAGGTTTGGGAAAATTGCGGGTTTGGTCCTGCAATCTTGTTTTCCCGTGGAGCCCACAGAATAAGGTTTGGGGGTGTTAAACTTTCCATAGCACCCCAGAAAAACCCAAAAATCCGTAAGGACCCTTGGGGAGGGTCATTTCAACATAACTTAAAGGAAGTTTTGTATCCGAAACTTAAGCTAAACTAGGATGCAAAATGAAACAAGACGTGCGCATAACAAACTTAAAGAGGATCAAAGTCGGTTAGAAAATACGTGCCATCAAAGAGTTCCAGGTACCGATCCTGAATTGCCGCCCCAGACTCCCACGTCGCCTCCTCATGCCATTAACTCCTTCACAGGACCTTCACCAGTGGCACCTCCTTTTGTCTCAAACTCTTGACAGCTCTATCTAAAATTTGTACTCGCCACTCAGGATAAGTCAGGCCATCTCCTACCTTGATGCTCTCTTGGCTCAAAATGTGGCTGGGGTTGATGTATTTCCTCATGTTGGACACATGGAATACGTCGTGTATACCTGACAGCTGGGGTGGAAGGGTAAGTCGGTAAGCAATAGGACCAACCCGCTCCAAGACCTCAAAAGGTCCTATGAACCTCGGTGAGAGCTTCTCCTTCACCCCAAAACGTTGTAAGCCCTTCATGAGCGAAACACAGAGGAAAACATGATCTCCAATCTCAAACTGCACCTCCCGACACTTTCTGTCAGCATAGCTCTTCTGTCTGCTCCTAACGGTACGGAGTCGCCTGTAAATCTGCTCTATCACCTCCTTACTCTGGCGGATCAACCTAGAACAAACCTCCCACTTGGTCCCAACCTCAACCCAACTCAGGGGAATCATACATTTCCACCTATATAATGCCTCGTAAGGTGTCATGCCGATACTCAAATGATAGCTATTGTTGTATGTAAACTCTGCTAGGGACAAATGCTCCTCCCAGGAGCCCCTCCAATCTAGTACACAGGCACGTAGAAGGTCCTCAAGCGTCTGAATGGTGCACTCTAACTACCCATCAGTCTGAGGGTGGTAGGGGTACTAAACCTCAAGTGAGTCCCCAAGGCCTGCTGGAACTCTTCCCAAAACTGGGAAGTGAAGTAGGTATCTTTGTTGGATATGATCTCGCAGGGGACTCTATGAAGACACACCACATCCTTGATGTAGTGCTCTGCTAACTGTGCTAATCCAAAAGTGACTCGAATTGGTAAAAATCGCGCAATCTTCATCAATCTGTCCATTATGACCCAAACATCGTGTCCCCGTTGTGCAACTGGTAACCCCACCATCAGGTTCATAGTGACACTCTCCCACATTCACTCTAGCACAGGAAGTGGCTGTCATGGTCCTGCAGGCCTCTAGTGCTCGACCTTCACCTGCTGACATACCAAGCACTGCTGCATAAACTCCCCAACATCCCTCTTCATCCCCTTCCACCAGAAGTCACGTCGCAAATCATGGTACATTTTGGTGTTTTCAGAATGTATGGTGAACTTGGACCCATGTGCGTCTACCAAAAGCTTTCTCAAAAGCTCCTCATCCCTAGGGACGCACAATCATCCCCTCATCCGCAAGAGCTTATCAGTGAAAGTGAAGTCTCCTAGGTCCACTGTCAGTACCCTACCCCGCAACGTCTGCAGATACGGATCAGCCATCTACCCAGCAATGATGCGATCTAAGAGCTCGTTTTGTGCTTGTCTTATCACTGTCACTGCCCCATAGTGTCCACGTGGCTCCTGAGGTCGTCAACTACCAACCTCCTGTATGAGCTGCCAACTCCGTGCTTGTAAATTAGCCAAGTGGGCATGCGCCTTTCGGGTCTAGGCGTCAGCCACCACATTGACCTTCCCTGAATGATAAGAAATGCTAGTCGTAGTCCTTCAGGAACTCCAACCATCACCTCTACCTCATGTTGAGCTTCTTCTGATCAAACACGTACTTCAGGCTCTTATGATCCGTGAAAATCTCAAAAGTCTTACCGTATAAGTAGTGCCTCCACGTCTTCAAAGCAAAGATGACACCTGCTAGCTCCAAGTCGTGAGTGGGGTAGTTATGCTCATAGGACTTTAGCTGCCGCGATGCGTAAGTGACAATGTGGCATCGCTGCATGAGCACACCACCCAACCCCTAGAACGAGGCATAAGTGTATACCACAAACCTGCCACTGCTATCTGGAAGGGTGAGTACAAGAGTTGAAGTCAACTTCCCCTTCAACTCCTGGAAACACACCTCACACATCAATCCAGGTGAAAGGCACGTCCTTCCTAGTCAACTGTGTCATGGTGCGCAATCTGAGAAAAACCTCTGATGAACCGCCTGTAGTAGCTTGCTAACCCCAAGAAACTGCGTATCTCTGTCACTGTGCGTGGCCTCTTTCACTTAAGCACGGTCTCAACCTTGGTTGGATCCACAACTATCTCATCTCCAGAGACTACATGACCCAAGAAGGTAACCTACCTCAGCCAAAACTCACACTTACTGTACTTAGTGTACAGCCTGTGCCACCTCAAGGTGTCCAGAACCATGCTTAAATGCTTCTCGTGCTGGGAATGATCACGGGAGTATACTAGCACGTCATCAATAAAAACCACCACCAACTGGTCCAAGTAGGGCCTGAAGACGCGGTTCATCAAATCCATGAAAGCAACAGAGGCATTGGTTAGCCCAAACAACATGACTAAAGACTCAGTGTCCATATCACGTTCGGAAAGCTGTCTTGGAGATGGCTATCTCCCTAATTCTCAACTAGTGATAACTCGACCTCAAGACTATCTTGGAGAACACTATGGCATCCCTCAACTGGTCAAAGAGGTCGTCGCTGCGAGGCAATGAATATTTGTTCTTGATGACGACCCAGTTCAGCTGCTTGTAGTCAACACAAAGCCGAAGAGTGTCATCCTTCTTCACAAATAAAATAAGGGTCCCCCAGGAGGATGCACTAGGCCTCACAAAACCCTTCTCCAAAAAATCCTGCAGCTGAGACTTAAGCTGTCACGGCTCAAGTGGTGCTATCCTGAATGGTGCAGTAGAGATGAGACTGGTCCCCGGTATCAATGAGATCTCAAACTCGATGTCCAAACAACTCTTCAAGAAAGACGTTAGGGTACTCGTAAACTACCGGAATACTCTGCAGGTCAACCTCTAAGCTAGGCTTTGCCACAACACAAACCAGAAAGCCCTTACACCCCTAGTTCAGTAGCTTCGCTGCCTAAAGTACGGATACGCATCTAAACCCTCCATCCACTGGTTGACCATGGAACTCAAAAGGAGGCAACTCGGGAATGGAGAAGACAATCTTCCTCCCAAAATAGTCCACCATGGCGTGATATGAAGACAACAAATCCATCCCCAAGATCACATCGAAATCCTACATCTGGATCACAATCAAATCAGTAGGGAGACTGTGTCCCCCTACCATGACCTCACAATTGGTAAAAACCTCCTCTGCGATAAACAATTGTCCCCCTGAGCCTTTAATTAGGAACGAATCCTCTAGTAATGTATTGTTCGGTCCCAAACTGACAACCAAACTCGTGGAGACAAACGAGTGGGTGACACCAGAATAAAAAAAACGTAAACTAATCTACTAGAAACTATAACCATACCTGCCACAACTGAACCTGAAGCTCTGGCATCTCTGTGAGTCAGGGCGTTGACACGCCCCTCAACTTTGGGTGCAGAAGAGGCAGCCATGCTCTGCGTTGGGTAGGTCGCTACCGACCGGTACCCACTACGTGACTGTTGTCCTCCTCTAGCCTAGTAGCCACGGTCACCAGTTCGGCCTCCTGTGCTCGGTGTAGGGAGCATTTAGCATTCTTTTGCCCTAGACAGGAACTCCATCCTCGTGTGGCCCAGTTGGTCACACTAGTAGTAGAGAGGGACACGACCTCTTCCCTCGGCTTATCCTTCTTGGTAGCTAGGCAAGGGTCTGGCGCTGGCAGCTGGCCCCTGCTTGGGGCCTCCAAAAGTCGCTGGCGACCCCACAGAGCGAGACGACTCCCCCACAGGTACAGTGAGCTAAAGCGGGGTGTGCCTCCTCTCCTAATGGCCTTGAGAGTGGTCAGGCTGGTAGGGCCTCTTCCGACCTCCATTGGTGTCTCGCGCGATCGGGTTAGTCTCCTCATAAGTCATCGCTACCTTGACCACACGGGAGAAGGTAGCTTAAGGGGCTTCACATATCCCCATGTAATAGGCTGGAGACCCTCAGTGAACCTCCACAAACGCTCCTCTTTGTAGTCGCAGCAAACGAGGCGAAACATGACAGCTCTAAGAAATGTGTGCGATACGCGCTATCATCGCCCCTTGGCGAAGAGTGTGGAACTCCCACCTCTTCTGGTTCTGCCATGTATGCGAGAAGTACTGCTCGCAAAAAAGAGCCACAAACCGGTCCCAGGATGGCTCTCCCCCCTCCTGTCCTCAAATTGCCCGCCACCACCTGTGGGCGGCACTCTCTAGCTGGTATGTGGCAAAGGCCACGCGGTACTCTGCAGGGGGTTAGAGTGTGTCAAAGATCTTCTCCATCTACTTCAGCCAATCCTCTGCCTCAGATGGGTTCTCCTCCCCTTTGAAGGAGGGGGCTTCTACTTTCGGAATTGCGCGAACAGCTCGTGGTGAAGCCGTAACAGGGGCACGGGTACATCCCCCGGTAGGAAGGACTCCTTCTCAGTAGTGTCTAAAGGAGGTGGAGGTGGTGGAGGGTCATCCCCTCACCCTCTAGCTCACCCGAAACTATGGCGACTCCCCTATCTCACGAAAGACTCCCCGTCCACATCCTCAGGAGGAGGCGACGAAGGTGGCGAGTGATAAAACTCCTCCCACACGATATCCCGAATCAGTTGAGTGAGGTCCTAAGCCTGGATACCCTAAAGGAGGGGTGGAGCGGCCTCTGCCTCAGGTCCAAAATGTCTGCCCCTGTGACCCTACCCACAGCCATGTCCCCGGCTGGCCTTGTGAGCTAAGCATCGAGGAATCTCCAATAGGGAAACGAAAGGAAAACAAGATCATTGTTGGCACAATTCCAATACAAGACTCAAGAGCGGATTCAAGATAAAATGTTGTGATGGTTGTCCTAGCTACATCTACATGAGTGGTTACTTCTAGGTTGTTTGATTCATTTCTTGGGGCAACATTGCTATGATACTATCTTGTTACGACCCGAAATCGACTCTACGTGGAACTCAGATTAGATCGCCTCGATTATCCCAAGACCCAGTTGCCCAACAAGTAATAAATCAAAACATATCAATTTCCACACATGCAGTATAGCTAAAAGAACGAATAAAAGGCCGAAAGCTGTAAGGTGACAGTAACCGTAAAACAGTTCCACGAGAAAATAGCACAATTACAACTTAGCCATCAAAACTTACTAACAAAAATGGAAATTGAACTACTGGTTCCAAAACAGATACAAAAACAAAGGGAGAATCAACCTACAGCAAAAGAGAAGTAAAATAACTAAGGTTGGGCTCAGCTAGGCCCAGCTCCCTCTACAGTTGGTGGGACGGGCTACTCACCTCCCTGTCCTGGACACAAGTAGTAGACGTCAGCAAAAGCTGAGTAAAGTGGCAAATATACGTTCAACTACACAACCAAATTTAAAAAAGACAGTAGTAAACATTTTAGGCATTTTCATGTTTTATTTCCATTTCTAAGTACTAGCTGTTTTGTGATTTCAGTTGTTCTAACAGAGGGTCACATTATCTCTTGGTTCACATGTTCCCTAACAAAACGATCTTGCTGCAGTTTTCCCAAGATGCAAAACGTGCACGTGGTGCTCTCCTAGTTGAGAGAACACCCTGTGTTTGTTCTACACCTGGTCTACCACTCTGGGGTCATAGTCACGATGTAGCAGTAACTACGGCACGCACGATAAATGCACGAAGGGCAACCCCGCACTAGCACGTGATTAGTCATTTCCATTAATGGGTACGCTCTAAGTTGTGCAATACAGAACAAAACAGGAGCCACACCCTGTTGGTTGCGCTGGGATCGAGGGCTTTGAAAGATGCATTTGTTGTAGTAATAATTCCTCAAAAATAGCTCGAACAATAGATAAAATTTATAACTCGAATGTCAGAAATGAAATTCGAGGTCATTCGTTGGGAGCAAATATGGAATTCACGTGCTAATCTCAACAATTAATGTAAATGAGCATAATTAATTACTCAAAATCTAATATGCAAGGTAAAACATGAGTTATATGAGTCAAAAAGTAATCTAGATAAAATAATGGTGATTTGGATCACCAATTATTAGTCTAACACATATAGCAATTACTCAAATATTAATCGATATGAAGGTACAGATAATCAGGAAATCAGACGTCTTAAAATGTGTTGCTACAGTGATTCCTCTTTTCTTTTGCTTCTGCTATTCTTCTTTGGCTTCCTTTCTACTGTCCTCTTCTTTCTTCTTTCTCTGCATGCACAGGCCCTCTTCCTTGTCCTTTCTTCTTCTCTGCCTTGCCTTTTCTTTCCTTCTTTCTTTAGCTCTGTCTCTTATGCACAAGGGGGGCACCTTTGATTTTGGCTAAGTGTTACCCAATACACAACAGAGCAAAACCCCCCTGATCCATGTGTGCTCTCTTTCTTCCTTCTCTTTCTTTCTCAAGGTTCTCCGCTTTCACGCCCTCCCAGGATCATGCACAGTACCGGGTATTCGGGTATTCGGGTATTCGAATCAAAGCGCACCTAGGACCAAGGCTGCAGGCGTGGATCGCAGCCAAGGTGTGGGCTTAGGCAAGTAAACGGATCAGACCTGGCCCACATGCACAGTGTCACAGGCGAGGCATGTGTAGGGTGCGTGCGGGGGACCTCAGCCCCTATGTGTCGAGGCAAACAGCCACTGACACTTTTTCCTTTTATGCCACTACGACACTCTTCAGCAAACGATGTGGGACTATGTCCCCGTCCTTCTGTTCGTGTGCTGCAGTGAAGGTGCTTCCGCTCAATTGGATGGATGCAATTGATGGAGGCCTCAATTGAAGACCTGGGACAATTCCTGGGATGTAGCCACATCACTTGGAGGTGGCGCAGAGGTGGCGCTTAGAGCAAATGCCGCGAGAATATGGCTTCGAACTTGCTTGAAGCAGCTCTGGTAACGGCGGTGGTGGCGGTGAACCTGAAATGAAGAACACGGCTTTGCAGCCTCATCAGAAGTGCTCAGGAGCTTCGCCGGACATCATGCAATGTAACTGTGTTGGTGGCGTGTTGGGAGGATGAGTATAGGTGGCTGGCGAAGTCAGAACTGGACTGAAGAATGTGGGTTGTTCGGGGGCATGTTTGGGTGAGCGGTGGAGAGAAATAGGAGAGGGGTTTGATTGGTGGAGTCGTGGAGAAGGTTGTGGGATGGATGGCGAGGCGTATGGAGCAATGTAGCGATGGGAGCGCCTCGCTGGAGGGATTGTCGGAGATGGGGAAGATGCGGGTGGTCGACGGCATCGAAGGGGATATTTTTGGGTTTTTGGGGTGCAAAACTAACCTAAGATGCTAAACTAACTAAACCCTAATCTAATAGACGAAAGGGTGGGATTGGCAACCAGCGTTGGCAGGCCGGTACCGTGGAAGAAGGCACTCCGTTGAGGGTGGACAGCGAGGAAGAGAGGGGAGGACGGCCCTGGCTTTGGCATACCAAGTGCGAACGAAGGAGACGAAGATAATGGCACTCCCAATTTGGCGGTTGGGAGGCCGGAGACGACGGAGGAAGAGGCTTGTCGGAGCTAAGGCAGAGCGGGGCTGAAGGTGGAGTTTTGAAGAGGGTTTTGGCCCCAAACCTTACTGAGAAGAACGGGCAAGCCCTGGGGATCCTTATATAGGCCTCAGGGAGAAGTTAGAACTTGGAAAGCTTAGAGCTTGGGAAGCAAGCTTCCCAAGCTTGGAAGGCTCGCCGGAGTTGGAAACCCAATTCTTTGAAGGATTCACATGATGATTTGGGCGATTTTTTGGACTTCAGCTCTAGCTAAAAAGGGAGCTAATTTCTTGACGAATTCCCCTTTCAAATCTGAGAAGGATTCGTCAAGAAATCAAAGAGATCTTGCCAAATGAAGCTCGCCAGAGTTGTAAGATTAGGATTCTAGGGCAGCAGGGACCTATTTGAAGAAGAAGACAAAGGAGCTGAGGGGGCTTTTTGTGAGGAATTCAAAAGCTAAGGGGCTATTGGAGATAAAGAGAGTCAGACTTGAACCAAAGTGCAAACTAGGTCAAGATGATCTCAGATTGGGTTCAAATTTTGGTACAAACCTAATTTGGACCTAAAGAATCCAATGGTGAAGTTGAATTTTGGTTTTGACCTAATTTGTCTGGATAATTTATGTAAAAACCCAAATTAGGACATAGGTCTGTCTGTGGCTCTGTTTTAGGCCAAGAGAGGTTCTGATGGTCAATTCAAGGATGTCAAACCCTAAAGAATATTTTTCTATGAATTTTAGAGGGTTTATGTGAATTTTATCCTAACCAGAACCTCAGTAGATTAAATGGGTCTGCTTTTAAGGTTTCAGATATCATTTAATTCTCGAAACGCATGAAAACCTATTTCTGTTTGCGTGGACCCTCTTATTAGACATTTAAGACTATTTGACCTTTAATAGACCCTTGAAAAATCTCGTGGTTGTTCTGCAATTAAGATATGCTATTAAAACTGCAGTTTTACCCCTGTTTTACTTTCTCTCAGAATGATTATGCAATGAATTAGGATTCTCTGGCAATTATGTAGGACCATTTATTCTTTGATTATGACTAATTAAAGCTAGATATGGTTGATGATGACGTTATCATCACACCCCTCACCAGTCTACATACCCTCGCTCGACTATCCTGGTCGATCCCATGGGCCTAACAAGAGTCGGTGTAGGAAGATCATTCCTACCCTGGGTCACAACCTAAGGGAATGCTAGCTCTCCTTGGTAGGTGTGTAGCCGAGGGCCAGCTCACTCCCATACTAGAACCCAAACAACAGTCGTGACTCACATTAGGCGAATCATTCCATCATTATCAGAGTTTCATACCATAGAAGATAATGTATTCTTCTAATTCTCCCTAAGGTTCATTTATAATTCCTTTGATTCTTTTTCAAACACTGGCGAATACATGCATCTTCATTCATATTTAGATTTCAAACATGGAAGTAGACAACTAAGTGCATTATAGTAAAAGCCGTGATCTCAACCTTTAGGGTTATCGTTACTCACAATAGAAATTAATCATCACTCACATGTATAACAAGTATCAAACTTATATACTAAGAGTTAGGACATGCACGTGTGTGTGTCTATAAGACAAATCAGTTTTCAATTTCATTCACAAAACGCATATATAGAAGTCGAAATAATTCATTAAGTAGTTACTTGTAACATACATTTAAAATGGAACTAACTACATCAGGACAAGAAAGGCCACTCTACTTAGGTATACGGGAGGTATGGAGGCAAGAGGAACCAACTCGGACGTCCCCCCAGGTTCAGCACACACCACGGACGTAAAGCCTACACCAAATCAATGGTCAAAAGGGGCATTGAACACTGTGACCGACATTTCAGTGTGCTAAGATAATTCAAAAAGTGTAGAAATGATTCCAAAATGTGGGAAATTCAAAGAGATTTCCAACGATACCTACCGCGTAAAAATCGAAGATCGAACGAACCCTGAACTGACCTTGAAAAGGTCCTGGTTCACCTGAACCAGATTGGGTAGGCTTGGTCTAGCTGGACCGACTGCCTACCTGCAGCAAGAGCGCGGCTCTCATTGCTATCATACGTCTGGAGTGAGTCTTGAACGGCTTAAACTCGCCCAGAGGCCCGCCTAAAGCCTTCGCTTCTTTCCTGACATCTACTGATACTCCCAACCGTCCAAGGCTCTATCCAGACGTTTGGCACCACTCTCAGATGTCCGAAAGTACCTTGAGCGTCGTGCGCGCACACTTTCCCTCGCGATTGCCCTGCACGAGTGCTGCTTCACCACAATGCACGCACCTCGAGCTCATCCTCGCTCCAGACACCTCGGGCAGGCAGCGCCTCGTGCCTTGTGCATCCTCGGACGTCTAGAGCTCATCCCGGTCGTCCGCAGAGTCCCTCAACCATCCGCAAGGCAATGTAGACGTCCGATGGATGCAGGGCTCGCCCCCGCCTCGTGCGCAGCAACCGCCTCATCGGTCCCCCTAACACAATGCGCCCTACGTGACCTCGCTCACCGCGTGCTGAGTTTACCTCGCGGACTGCATCCTCCTCAACTCGCGTGCCACTCCACCTCGCAAACTACGCTTTCCTCTCTCACCTTCTCCTTCTCTCCCTCGCTTTCCTCTCCTGTTCACCTCTCACTCGCTTGAAATGGGAGGTAGGGCACACCATCCAAGGGGGAAGTGTGGAGGGAGTAGGTTTAACGAGGGGGGCTTTTTAAGGGGCCGTTGAGTAGGGTTTTAGGTTTAGGAAAATTACGGGTTTGGCCCTGCAATCTTGTAGTTTTCCCACGGAGCCCATAAAACAAAGTTTGGGGGTGTTAAAATTTCCATAACACCCCGGAAAAACTTAGGAATCCGTAAGGACCTTTGGGTAGGGTCATTGCAATGGTCATTTTAATTGCTATTGCATAGTATACCAGGTTTACGTATATGACGACCCAAGTCCCACCAATCGACGAAACTCATGTCGCCGTGTGCTAACAACCATCAAAACCTAACAACAAGATCTCAGTCACCTAACACATAATCATTAAATATAAGCATAGCTAAACAAACTAATCGTATTTCATTAGCTTAATGAATAGAACCTTAGTATTGACCAGAGGGTTTGTCATAGAACATAAGTATATAAGTCAAAGAGATGCACAATGGTAATCACCTTGCGAGCTGTCAAATACACCTGAGTACTAAACCCAAGAAACACGTCAGTAAAAACTGAGTAAAGTAGAAATAACAACAGAGTACAACAGTAACAGAGGGTAAGAGAAAAATGGGTACTATAGCTTTAATTAATCCATTTATTAGATATTTCATTATCCATTTCCATTTTGTATATTGGAAGCCCAAGTTATCATAGTCCACAATCTGTCAATCAACATCTCAGGGCATAAGACGATCTCGTGTAACTGCCTATGACGCAAGACTGGTATAAGCCACCCTCCTAACCAAGAAGATGGCTTATACCCATTAAGTCACCACTCTCCATCACCCTGGGGTCATTACGGAAAGGGGTGGCAGCTACGTCATGTAGCGTGAACACGTATAAGCACTATGCACGCTTAACCACATATAACCAATGACCCATCCATCGGTTGAAAAAGAAACCACTCCGAAACCTCGAGCCATGCATCCCGCTATCCTAGTTGGCTGCTAAGCCTACTAAGCAAAGAGTTGTAAGGAGGCCAACAACTCCCTAACCAGTCTAACAGACCAAAGCTACAGCCAAATCTAGCGAATAGTGGACTAAAATCGGTTATCCAATCATTTTAATTCCCGACAAATTCGTCGTACTGATTAATGAATCAATTCCAAATAACTGAGTTGCCAACTTAGGCTATCCAACTCATAATCAATCAATTAAGTCCATTGATTTAGGAAAAATGAGTTACTTTCCAAATTAGCCAGTTATAATTAATTCCCAAAAAGTGACAGTGGTCCCACCCTATTTATTAACGAACGAACCAAATGGAAGTTGTTTCGTGGAAAACGAAGTTCGTTTGACACATGTGAAGATAGGGCCACATCCAATTTATTAAGTATTTCATAATTTATTTATTTCATGAAAATTGCCTAATAAATTGTAATTAATCCCTTTTGATCTAGTAATTAATTATATCAAATTGATTATTCACATTCTAAGTCATCAACTAGATTCACGGCTTTAATATTTAATGTTCAAGTACCCAATATAACAAGAAGCACCAAGATGAGTTCCAATCCTAGCAAGAGACGAGCACACGCTAAATGATGCAATTACGCAAAGAAAACTGTAATATATACAAATCACATAGGAAAAGAGACTACTCTACTTAACGTCATTGGGGGGTCATGCCGACTCCGCAAAAACAAGTCAGAAACTTCTAACACTACTCGTGCCTCCCAATCTGCAGCTTGAAAATCGGAGTAGAAACCGCCTAATCCTGCTATATGAATCTATTCGGCATGCTCGAGAACCTCAAGATTGACTCTTGGATTGCCTAAATCTTGCCTCTAGATGACCTTGATCTACGTAAAATAAGATTGACCATTAGATCTCAAGTAAAGCACTAATTTTCTTCGCAGGGGCATTTCCCAATTTTTTTGCCCCTTCATCTCTTCTCCTTCGTGTATTGTCTTTCTTCATTTCTTCTCACGCGATGCCACCCATGCACGACGCCATCATGCCCACGTAGGGCCACCGATCGGCGTCCCCACCGCCACGCCGACGACCCTCCCTGTCGATGCCAACTTCCAACCTCTCTCTGATCATACGTTGGCCTCCTTTCCAATCTCCTCTCCTCCTTCCCTATCCCCTCTTCCACGTTGCCCCATAGGAGGAGAACCCATGGTCGCAGCATCTTCAACTGGCTACGATGGCACCACACCAGCCACCCACGGCCTCCCTCAACCTCTCTCTCGTTCCTTCTCCTTCTTCCTCTTCCTCCCCTCCTTCCTCTCTTCCCTACGTGCCTGATGGGTGCACGTAAAATCCATCACCGCCACCGTTCGCACGGCTTCATCAACGCTCGGCCTCATGCCTCACAACCACCGGTCGTCGCCTACCGTCTCCCCTTTCCTCGGCCTCGCTCTTCTCCTTCCTCTTCTGTTCCTTCTTGCAACCACTAACACGTACTCACGAAAAGAACGAAAACGAAAACAAAAATGGAAACAAGGAGACTCTCACCGCCACTCGTGCATGCATTCGTCGACAACGTTGGCCGTCATTCGACCTTCCCTGGAGGGTGCAAGGAGTGACAGCCTCTCCTTTTCTCTGGTCTCTCTCTTTCTTGGTTTTTCTTTTTCTTTTCTTTTTTTTGTTGGAAGAAGTACGATGGTAGAGGCTTGGATTGGATCTCGAAGGGGTCATTTAAAGGGATAGGAGAGGGGAAGTTGAAAGGATAAGGAATAAGTATACGGCGGGGGAGACCAGGGATGGCAATGGGTGCACCCCTCTCTTGTTTTTTTCTTTTGACTATGAGCACTCTCAAAATTTGATCAAATGAACTTCGATTCTCATGAAACACACACACCGAGGGATTTGATAAAATCATTTACACAATGCGATTCCCACAATGGGTCGCACATGGATTTGCTCGTGGTTCACATGCATTTCGCATATCTGAAGTTTGATTGTTGCACAAAATATGTCGTCGAAAACCTTGTAATATCGGAAAGTTAACAATACTTTATTTAGAGTTGTCAATCTGAGATCCACATCACAAAAATGAAACACACGAGTTTTCAATCCAATTATGCATTTTTAATTCGTGTGGGCTCCAATTGGCACACGAAAAACGTTGATGGGTTCATCTTAACCTACTTAAGTCTAAAATGACTCGGGAATTCAGACTCGAGACTTTACAACATAATTATTTGTACCATGGGAATAATGTGGCTATTCTTGTCTCCATCCCATAGTTTAAGTCTATTGTATTGACGATCTCCTACATAGCGTAAATCCATTTTGGTGGACCTAGGATAAGAGGTACACCATTCCAAGTTGCAGAGTTTTAGATAGATCACTTCTTGTCTCCTACGTTTTCAGGTTTTTCCCTTCCTGCATTATCACCAGTAGGTGATGCGAGTATCAAGGTTGTGTCTCATGAGCACATAAGCATCCGTCATAGGCCATAATATCGATCCTAATGGAACTGACCAAGCAATTGTGCATTTACACACATGGATCAATGTAAGAGGAATTATTGTGGGCAATGACGCATCTTTATCAGGCGTTTAAATCGAGAGGACTTCCGAGCATATGTGAATATATATATAAAGGTATGATCATATGAAAAGACTCTTTCATATGATTACTGTGAAAACAATAGAGATTAAAACACCCTCCTCTGCTTTCCCTCCCCCCTCACATCCCTTCCTCTCCCACTCCCACCACCACCACCACCACCATCGATCTCTCTCACTCCCACACGGTTGTAGCTCTTTGGCGACCTTCTTCGACGTCGTCGTCATCCCGTTGGAAGCCACGGTCTTGAGGTAACCCTCAACTCCACAGCAACCCCCACCACCACCACCATCACCACCACCGACCACCGACCTCTCCTCTTCTTCTCCCTCACCCCCTCTGCCCTTGAGAACTCCCCACCTTCCCCTCTGCCACCGCACCACCGCCCCTCCTCTTCTTCTCCCTCAACCGCGTCCCCCACCTTCCCTCCGCCACCAGCAACTACTCCCATTCTCATCTGCCACAGCACTCCCACACCCACCATCACCAACCGCCCCTCTCCTTCTCCCTCAATGCCACCCCCCTCCTGGCCACATCACCCCCACCACCTCCCTCCTCTGCCACAGATAAAATTGATGATTTTTGACAAGGCATCATCCATTTTTGCAAAGGGGGCCATATTCTCCATTTCCATGAGAACCTTGGAAGAGGGTTTCCTTCTTTGGATTTGTTAAAATCTGCTTATGATGTTGAATGTTTTTTTCATGATGGTTGCTCTTGGTTGGACTAAATCCACTTAGCCAAGTCAAACTTTTAGGAACCAATGGGTCAATCAAGCTAAATTCAAATCATAATTGGAGCATAAGCATCTCCCCATTCCACACTGTTCCCTCAAATTTAATCATTTAGAGGGGAATTATCCCCTAACATCACTTCTTTCATGGTCAACACTGAATGCTATGTGCAAGCAATAAGATTTCTGAGTCATGTTGGATGGTCAAAACTTCACCACATTTACGTTGCTATGAACATATGTGTTAGAAAAGCCTGAATGATGCATGGAGGATTACTTTTTCACATATTTCAAAATGCTCAGAGCTGCACCATGTCTGCTATTGCTAGGATATATTGCATTTGCATACTTGGGTAGCGTCAAGAAATTTCTTATCATATAACATGCTTATTTTCCAAGTATGAAATTTCTTGTCATATAACATGATCATTTACCTTCAGGCTGTTGTTTGCACTGAAAATTATTTTTTGTGCCTTTGACAGAAATTGCAAAGAAGGCTCGGTGGAAAAAGGACCAAAGTTGATCATCCACCAACCACAATCCTGGCCAACAAGAAGCATAAGGTCAAGGATTAATGTGAATGGGGGGAGACATTGTTCGTAGGCAAGCCTGGAGATGATAGAGTTAAACCAAAGAGGTGTGTTCGAACCGGAAGTGGAAACCTCCTAAAGATGCTCTCCACGTAGTGCAGTGGAACCAAAAAAATCTCATGCAGATGGAAGCCTGATTGTAGAATCCTACTCTGATCTTCAGCTTACACTTGGCGTTTTGGAACATTATAAAATTTTATATGCAGGTCTATTTTGGGATGTTGACATTTGTGCTTCAATGAGTTGTGCCAAAAAGCCTTGTATGTTTTGGGAGCAAGTGGATAGGGTTATTTTTATTTTCCACCCTTTTTGTGGTCAATTATGAATAAAAACTTTGTATGTCTTCTTAGTATGTTGGTCTTTGTATAGATAAATACAGTTTGAATTTTTGCGTGCATGCAAGCAGTTATCTATATTTCATTCATGCTTGGTAAGCAAGTTATATTGTTGGATAACTAAAATAAATTGATTGGTAATTTGATCGCTAATGCTGTAACTTGCCCTATTGCTGCAAAGTGGCATCTGTCCATAGCACTTATTTTTGAGAATGAGTTGGCAACTATAAATGTTATAATATCCACTCATGAGAATTAAATTTTTGATCCAAGATGCATATTCTAATTGATTTTAGGAGTGGTCGTCGTAAGTATTGGATGCAAGAAAGGGAGCTAGGTATTGTTTGAGGAAATGGAGCGTCATTGTAATCTAATATATATCTTTATAGGATTGAGTCTGGCTTTAGAACTTGGGGAATAAGGTTCGAATGAGCACTTGACAAGGGATGCTTTATTAACATACTTGCACAAACATCTTGGAATTAAGGTCAATATAAAAAATAAAAAGAAAAGCCTTCAAACTAGGAATGCCTTATACTGGGATTCACATCAAAGAACAAAAGAAACAATTATGACATTATAGTCAACAAAACATGCCTTATACTGGGATTCACAACCAAGGCTTCAATCTAGCCAACTAGTACAACTGCAATTTTTGCAGTTCCAGCAAATATGCAAAGGGGGCTGTAAGCAATTGGGTCGGTAATGTTATTCTAGCACCCTTGTCTGTCCACAGCGAGAATTTGGTTAGTGTAGTATTCCAATGGCCAAAGTTCACATCTCATCTCATACAAGAAAGTGGAAGGGTTGATACAGAAGTTATCAAAATAACAATATATTTCAAATTTTGGAATACCAAGACAACAAAATCATCCATGTGCTATACATTTTACATGCACCAAAGCGGTAAGAAGTTACTTCATATTGTACAAGCTTTATTGCCGTCAAAATATGCTACCTAAAAAACAAGAGACCATCAAATCATATACACTTCATATGCTTCGAGATTACCAGCCCTCACTAAAACTAAACATTTCTCCTCATTCTTTGTTCTGATGTCAGGCTAATCCTCTGATTTTGAAGCATGTTTAAGTTGGGAGCAAGTAATCGAGTGTATCAGTCAAAATATAAGGTCTGCTTCATGAGCAGTTGTTCCAAGAGAGATGAAGAAAGAGCACAAGTAAATGGAAACTATTCTTTTGAAGGCTCATCTAGTTGCTACCCATGAAACAATTTTAATGGGGAAAGCTTTGGCAAGTGGATGATGAATTAAAAGTAAAGAGAAGTAACAAGAAAATAGTTAAAATGGATTGGCATTCTAATTTAAATTCAAAACGCAGATAAAGCAATCTGTAATTATGTTCCAAAAGCCCATTAACTTACTACATCCAGAAATAAAGCATTCATTTGTCTGACATCAAAAACCAAATTGGCAGAGACAACCATGTAACTTACCAAATTGGCATTTTAATTTAAATTCAGTAGATGTTGTCAGCATTTCAAATGTATTCTCTGAGAGTCCTTCAAACGTAGGTCACTGAACCTGACAACAAAACAAAAGATTGAATAAGACCCATTTATAATGTAGGGGGTGGGCAAGAAAAGAAAGCTCACAGTTGTTGTCAAACGACATGAAATGCCAGGTTCATTCGTCTTTCTCCATGATAACTGGTTGGGAGGAAGCTGAGGTTCCGAAGCTTAAAAAAAGAAAATCAAGTTCTTAAAATAGCTGCTAAGTTTTCCTACAAATAGCTGCTAAGTTTTTAGTCTAGAAGAATAATTTAAGCACACTTTGGGCGGTTGTATGGTTAAGGAAGAGGGGCCGGGGAGGTGCGGTGGGAGGCGGAGGGGATTGCTAGAAGGGAGGTGGTGGGGGGGTGTTGTGGTTGATGGGGGTTGCTCAAGGGAGTGGAGGGGGAGGTGGGCACTGTGGTAGAGGAGGGGCGGTGGTGGTGTAGGGGGGGTTGCTATGGAGAGGGAGAAGAGGAGGGCCGGTGGAGGTGGTGGGGGTGGGGATGTTGTTGCCGACCAGGTGTGGTAGGGGGCGGAGGGGATTGCTGGAAGGAAGGTGGTAGGGGGTGTTGTGGCTTATCTGGGTTGCTGAGGGGAGTGGAGGGGGCGGTGGGTGCTGCGGCAGAGAAGGGGCGGTGGTGGTGGTGGGGGTGCTGTGGAGAAGGAGAAGAGGAGGGCCGGTGGAGGTGGTGTTACCTCAAGAACATGCTCCACAGCGAGAGGAGGTCGACAACGGAAAGTCGTCGGAGAACCAAGTGATGGAGTGTGAGAGAGGTCGATGGTGGTGGCGGTGGGTGTGGGAGAGAAGTTGCGGCCGTGGGGTGTGGGATAGGGTGATCGATGGTGGTGGGTGTGGGAGATGAACAGACGACCGAAGGGAGAGCTGAGGTGCGAGGGGGACTTGTTTAATCTCAGCAATCCATTAGTTTAAAAGTAATCCAATGGTAAGCATTGTTTTTTCCCACCATCTCACTAAAGAGGACTTTATCTTTCCTCTGTACATACATACAACATATATATATATATATATATATATATATATATATATATATATATATATAGGGTCGGATCCAGTGAATAATATGTTTATAAACCTAAGATTAAGTATGTATTATTGACCATCGGATGACAATCAAATGGTGCATAATAATATCATTAATGGTGTGGAAAGTGACTTCTTAACGTACTCGAGATTGGCGATTAGAGATTTTCTTTTATATTAAAATTTGGTATAATTTATAGCATGCCTAAAAAGTGTAGCGTAAAATAAGCTATCCGTAAGTGTGATTACTAAATATAGGTTGGGAAAATTGAAGTAATACATGTGCTTAAAATGATATGTTAATCAATACAAAATTACGGTCTCCAATTTAAAATGTACAGAAGTGCTTTGTAAACCATGAGGTATCGTTGTAACAAAATAAGAGAGATGATATAACAACTAACAATATAGGATGTAACAAATATAGGTATATAATGTAACAGGAAGTTATGTTGTTGTAACAAAAATATAGTACCATTGTAACTGATCAACATGTTACTGGATGTTGTAATACAATAAATTAAAGATATCTGTGCACGACAAATGTGGTCACGATAACGTATTACTGAATGATCTAATACCGTGATAATTGTAACACAATGAATCAAACAAACATATAAACATACGTAAGTACGACAATAATCTCGACAAAAATTGTGTTACAATTACAACGTAAGAGGGCACCGTATCTTATCTTATATTAATAAATGAATGCAACACATTAAACACAACTTAGTTGACTTTGTGAATAAATATTGTTTACTGAGAAAAAATGTCAAAAACTAGGATACTTGTGATTTACGTGTGTTACAAAATTTTTGTTTTACATATTATAAACAAATTCAGGGGTGATTATCTTCCACTGAGATTTGCTCCATTTAAAATTATTGTGTTACATACTATTGACATGTGATAATACAGGTACCTACATGAGTAGTTTTCTCTCCGTGATTACAGTTGCATCAAAAATGTATGCGTAATTCTGGTGTAATACAACGAATACATTTTACACAATTATAAATGCACCAAATTTGGTTGCTGCTGATTCCAAAGGGTTGTGTTACAGAACTTGTGATTTGCATATTACAAATACATTCGCAGGTGAAAATCTTTACCCAGCTACTTCTCCATTGAAACTGTTGTTTTACAAAACTATTGATCTAACGTATTGCAAATAAAAAAATGAGTTCTTATCTCGTGGTGAGAAAAGGCTGCATTTAAATTAATGTGTTACAAAACTTCTGATTGGAAGTATTACAACATCATCACGAATATTAATCCCTCCATAAAACCAATGTGTTACAAGAAATTGATAACATTGCAAGGAGACATAATTTATATAGAATTCAAAACAACGTATCGAAGTAACATAATATCATATTAACATTGTTGTATTCGAATTCATGCGATACAACTATGTGAATGCCAATGTTAAAATATATGTCATCTAAAATAATATTATGATAAGAGGGTTTCAAAACACTTATTGTATTACATATATACATACCATTACTTGGAAGAATAGTCTCATTTGGCTTTCAAAAGGTGAATCCATGAAGAACCAAAACAAAGCCACAGAAATAATAAAGAGTATGAGAGTGTAATGATACAAACAAAAGACAATGAAGACCAAAAATATCAAAACAAAAAAATTTAGTAACAACTTAACGTAACAGACTATGCATAAATTAACAGATACATATTTACTTTTTAAATTTACAACCAAATATGCAACAATGGTTTTCTGAAAATGTTGTAAACCACTTCTATCATACGAAAGTGGTTTCAAAAGTAGGAAAAGATGAGCTTTGCATGAGAAAAAAAGACACTATGTTCAATGGGTCCATATATATATATATATATATATATATATATAAAGACTCGTCCTACTTTTAGCCTTTTAAGACATCTGAAGTGTCAGTCAGACATCTGGACCCTTTCCCAGACGTCTGGAAATTAAATTTTTGCACGCGATCTACGTTCTACGCGCGAGCGACGCACAGAACCCTCCTTTTCTCTCTCTTTCCTCCTTTCCCCTTGCCAAACCCTAAACCCCCCAGCTTTATAAAAGCCACCCTCCCCTCCTCTCCACTCCACACACCACCATCTCCACCTTCAGAGCATGGCGGAGTGGCGGGAGGAGGTAAGTGTTATAACCCTGGCATCAAACGTCGTTTAAGACGTCTGGGAATTGGTCCAGACGTCTGGAATTAAATTTTTCGGCGTACGAGCTCGCGTCTGCGTGCATGCGCGCGCAGACTGAACCACCGCCCTCCTTCTCTTTCCTTTCTCCCTGTAGGCGTAGACAGCTTTTTCTCTCTCTCTCCCCTCGGCAGCCTTCAAATACCCCTCTCCTCTCCCTCACCCTCACTCCACCGCCATCTTCTTCTTCCTGTCAGCGAGAGAGTGAGCGGGCGAGGGCAGCCGCAGCGGCTGCTGTGAGTGCGTGGGGAGGGGCTGCTACGAGAGGGAGAGAGCTCGATCGCGAGGTTGCGAGCTCGCCAGAGCAACCAGGGCTGGCCGGCGGGTGCGCAGCAGGCGCGTGGTGCTGAGGAGGAGCTGTTGCAGCTCAGGCAGCAGGCGTGCGCAGCGCGGCACGACTGTGCACTGCGGGCGGAGGGCGAGGAGGTCCTGATTCTGGGAAAATTTCCCAGAATCAAACATCTGGACATACGTCCAGACGACGAAGGAGACATCTGGAGGAAGGTCCAGACGTCTGAAAGGTACGATATTTTTATCTTCATTCTCCTTTCGCCTGTACAGCCATGCAGCCGTTCCGTCGAAGGTTTCTGCATCGCTTCGTATTGAGGACGGCCGCGTATGTGTGCAGGACTCGTTCAGGAAGGCACAAGGGCACGCCATCCCACACAGATCGAACGTCTGGGCATAGCACCAGATCACGAAGAGTGTCTCCAGACGTCCGGAGTGACAGTCGGACGTCAGGAAACTAAGTCCAGACGGTTTAGCGGGCTTCTGGACGTTTGAGGGATAGCACAGGATCAAGGTATGACCTGAGCCACCGTTTAAGATGTCTGGAAGATGTTCCAGATGTCTGATTTTGGGCAGACTTGTCATTTTTGACCCGTTTAGGGTCCGTTTTCCGCGTTTCAAGTTTTGTTCTTCTCAGATTTAGTTCCTCTACCTGTTTACAGTAATTGTATACTATTCTGAGTAGCTCCTTGTAATTTATCCTTGTGTTAGGATCCCGTTTTGTTGCGACTCTAGGGGTTGCGGAGGCGCGCGGGCTTGCCGATTACGCCCCCAGTACACCTGGTTTTGTGAGTAGAGTAGCCCCTTTAATTATTTATCAAAAATTATACCCTTGTGAAATGATTAATAGATTCTAGGGTATTACATGAATCCTAGGACTGAAAAACTAGATTGAATGATAGATCCTAGGGTATTGCATGAATCCTAGGACTGGAAAACTAGATTGAATGATAGATCCTAGGATATGGCATGAATCCTAGGACTGGAAAACTAGATTGAATGATAGATTCTAGGATATGGCATGAATCGTAGGACTGGAAAACTAGATTGAATATATATATATATATATATATATATATATTGCAGTCTTGGAAAAGTAGAAAGGAAATGATAACTGCCTGTAATTGGTTAACAGTTGCCTGTTTATGAATGGATAATTACTGTTGAGAACATGGGCTATATGAATATAAAGCTGAAATGATGAAACCTAAATTGGCTGAGTTAAAAGAGCATGAACCCTATGGGGAATTAGGAGTAGAGCTCCTGAGAAGTGAATGGAATAGAATTGGGGAAGTGAGCTGGCCCTTGAGTATGGAGTACCAAGGAGAGCGACTGTCCCCCTGTTTAGTGCAGAGCGGAGCTAGCCGCCCTAGGGACCCGAGGTTAGGTCTGGCCACTTTGTACCGACTTTTGGCCCTCATGTACACAGTACCGAGGAGAGCTACTAGTGTAGGGAGAGCACTAGCCACCCCACGGGCCTCGGGGTTCTGCTAGCCTCCTACACCGACTTGTTAGGCCCACCAGGCAAACCAGGGTAGTTAGGCGAGGGTGCGCGGACTGTGGAGGGGCAAGACTCCTGTTTAGTTACTATGGAGGGGCTGGACCCCTGTTACTGAGAGGGCTCTGCCCTATACTAGTTCCGTGCTGTGCTTTGGGGAGCACCCGTTAACGGAAACGACTGACCGCGTGCCAGTGCGGGGTAGCTACCCGTGCGTTTATCGCGCGTGCCGTAGTCACCGTTATGTCTGTTAGTGACCTTGGGGGTGGTTGACTGAGGGTAGGACCACCACGGGGGACTCTCCCGACCAGGAGAGCACCACGTGCTACTTCTACTTTTTGGAAAAGACTGCAATCAAGATCGTTCCCACGAGGAACATTCAAGATCAAGAGAAAGATCTAAGAAATAATTCAATAAGGAATAAATGGAAAAATAAAGGAAGAGATTAAAAACATAACAGCTATTGTCCACCTTACTATTTTCTTAGCTTTTGGTTGCCACTCTACTCAGCGTTTCGTTGACGTGTCACCTTTGTCAACTTTTCAGGATCAGATGTTGAGCAGCCAGAGTCAGTGGCTGCAGAGGGTGCTGGGCCTAGCAGAGCCCAGTAGTTTTACTTGTGTAGTACCCACTGTACTTTTCCTTCTATTGTAGTGAGTGTTTTCTGTTACCACTATGCTCTTTTATTGCAAGCATCATGTTTATGTACCTGTTTATTTCTTTGATGTTGTGGTGGTGTATACTGTAGTATTTCTTTTCTTTACTGCTGTGTTTTGTTACTGCTAGTTATATACATGGTGAATATGGTTTATTTTACTGCTCTTGTGGTTGCTTTCTCGTTGGACGACTGGGTCTTGGGATCAGTCGAGTCGGTCTGATTCTCGTGTCTCGTAGGGATTCGGGAATCGGGTCGTAACAAGATGGTATCAGAACAAGGTCATTCCAAGAAGTGAACCAACTGACTGGAAAATAACCAATTCACATGTCTGTAACTAGAGTAGCCACCACAACGTTTCTTTTGACACATGTTCTTAGACTTCTCCGTTAGATATTGTGTCGTATTGACGTGTTTCCATTTTGTATTTCGCGTCTCCTTGCAAGAGATGCCTCGACGCGGGACTAGCAAGGCGGGCCGCGGGCACGGCCGAGGACGAGGTCGGAGGGGTGGGCATGTTGGGGTCGACGTTTCAGTGGACTAGCCATTGCTCCTGGGCATTCAGGCCCAGGACCTCGCCCAGCTGATACGGGACATCGTGCGAGAGGAGCTCCACCCACCGCCACGAGCGCCTCTCCCTGGGGCTGCGGAGGGGGAGTCCTCTGTGGGACCACGCGACGGACGTGGCGCTGGACGCAGTGGAGGGGATGGGCCGCCACCGCCTGCACCTTCCTCTGACACTTCTGTGCACGAGGCTTCTTTACCTGGAGGTGCACCAGCATCTCCACTGCAGCGCCACTTCGAGCTTTTCGGACAGTTCCGGAAGTTGAAGCCCCCCTCCTTCAAGGGGGATGAGGACCCGACCGAGGACTGGCTCGAGCAGATCGAGAAGGTTTTTGACACCCTTCGCCCCCAGTGGAGTGCCGCGTGGCCTTTGCCACGTACCAGCTGGAGAGCGCGGCACACAGGTGGTGGAGGGCGGTCAGGGGACAGGAGAGGGACGAGCCAACCTAGGACCGGTTCGTCACCCTCTTCTGCGAGCAGTACTTTCCCCAGACGTGGCAGGACCAGAGGAGGCGGGAGTTCCACACTCTCCGCCAAGGGACGATGACCGTGAGCGCGTACCCCACGCGTTTTCTGGAGCTGTCTCGCTTCTCAGCGACAACAGTGGCCACTGAGGAGGAACGCCTTTGGAGGTTCACCGAGGGGCTCCGGCCTGCGATTTGGGAGTATGTCAAACCCCTGAAGCTGCCTACGTTATCGAGGGTGGTGGAGGTAGCTATGACATACGAAGAGACCAACCAGTCCGCGCGAGATACTGACAACGGGCGAAAGAGGCCCTATCAGCTAGACTTCTCACAGGGCCGACGAGAGAGAAGACATGTGGTGCCTGCAGGAGAGGCGTCACATTTTGCAGGGCCATCAGTGGCCTTTGGGGGCCCTCGACAGGGGCCAGTTGCTAGCATCGGACCCCCACCCAGCCGACAGCAGGGACCCACTGAGGGCGGGAGTCGGGCTCCCCTCTGCTAACAGTGTGGCCAGCAGGGCCACATCCGGAGGGACTGCCCATCTAAGGCAGGAGGTTAGCAGATGCTTCCCGCACCCAGCACTGGAGGGCGAGCAAGAGGCTGCGGGTTCCAGGCACGAGGAGGAGGACAACAATCACGGGGAGGGTACCGGCCAGTAGCTACCCGTCTGATGCAGAGTGTGGCTGCTTCGTCCGCACCTAGGGATGCGGGGCGTATCAATGCCTTGACACACAGGCATGCCAGAGCTTCGGGATCAGTGGTGGCAGGTATGGTTTCAATTTCCGGAAGACTCGTTTACACGCTTTTCGATTTCGGCACTACGCACTCATTTGTCGCTGCCAGTTTCGCGATTAGTCTGGGGCAGGATTGTGTGCTGTTAGAGGATCCGTTCGTGATCAGAGGTTCGAGTGGTCAGCTGTTTGTAGCTGAGGAAGTATACACGGGTTGCGAGGTCAGTGTCGGGGGACACAGCCTTCCCGCTGACCTAATTATGATACAAATGGAGGACTTTGGCGTAATTCTGGGGATGGATTGGCTGTCCGCTTATCACGCCTTGGTGGACTGCTTTGAGAGAAAGATCATCTTCTCCATACCGGAGTTGCCTTCTTTCGAGTTCCACGGTCAGCCAGTGGACGGAGGCTTCAGGTGCGTTTTTGCACTTCGGGCGGCGAGACATTTGAGCCAAGGGTGTGAGGGCTTCCTAGCTTGTGTGGTGGCAGAGCCCAGCCCTGTGGCAGACTTCCAGAGTATCCCGGTGGTCAGAGAGTACCCCGACGTATTCTCAGATGAGTTGCCTAGACTACCGCCTGAGCGTGAGATCGAGTTTGAGATCTCACTGGTACCAGGGACCAGTCGCATCTCCACAACACCATACAGGATGGCACCACTTGAGCTGTGAGAGCTCAAGTCTCAGTTGCAGGATCTTTTGGAGAAGGGCTTTGTGAGGCCCAGCGCGTCGCCCTGGGGAGCCCCAGTACTGTTTGTAAAGAAGAAGGATGGTATCCTACGCCTTTGTGTGGACTACTGACAGCTGAAAAGGGTCACCATCAAAAATAGGCATCCGCTGCCGAGGATTGATGACTTGTTTAACCAGTTGTGAGGTGCCACGGTATTCTCCAAGATCAACTTGAGGTCTGGATACCACCAGTTGAGGATCAAGGAGGCAGACGTCTCCAAGATAGCTTTCCGCACCCGGTACGGACACTACGAGTTTCTGGTCATGCCGTTTGGGCTGACCAATGCCCCCGCTGCCTTCATGGACTTGATGAACCGGATGTTTAGACCGTACTTGGACCAATTCGTAGTGGTATTCATTGATGATGTGCTCATCTATTCTCGAGATCAGACACAGCACGGACAACAAGTGCAAGTTCTGGTTGAGGGAGGTGACCTTCTTAGGTCATGTGATCTCTGGGGATGGCTTGGCTGTGGACCCAGCCAAGGTCGAGGCAGTGCTCAGGTGGGAGAGACCGCGTAGGATTACTGAGATTCGCAGTTTCCTGGGACTGGCAGGCTACTACAGGCGGTTTATTAGGGGCTTTTCACAGATTGCATGTCCTATGACACAGCTGACCCGGAAAGACGTGCCCTTCACTTGGACAGACACCTGTGAGGCGTGTTTTCAGGAGCTGAAGGAGAGGCTGACTTCGGCTCCCGTGCTCACCATCCTAGACAGTAGTGGCGGGTTCGTTGTGTACATGGACGCCTTTTTGCAGGGGTTAGGGGGTGTGCTCATGCAGAGGGGTCACGTTGTCGCTTATGCTTTGCGGCACCTGAAACCCCATGAGCATAGCTACCCTACCCACGACCTGGAGCTGGCAGCTATCGTCTTCCCGCTAAAGACCTGGAGACACTACTTGTACGGTGAGGCTTTCGAGATTTTCACAGGTCACAAGAGCCTCAGATATCTGTTTAACCAGAAGGAGCTCAACATGAGACAGAGACGTTGGTTGGAGCTCTTGAAGGACTATGACTGCAACATTTCCTACCACCTAGGAAAGGCCAACGTGGTGGCTGACGCCTTGAGCCAGAAGGCGCCCGTACACTTGGTCATTTTATAGGTGCAGAGTTGGAGCCTTTTGGAGGAGATGGGCAGTTGGCGACCCCTAGAGTCACGGGGGCACTGTGGGGCAGTGACTGTGACACGACAGATGAGGCCAAAGCTGATAGATCGCATCATCACAGGACAGATGGCCGACCCATACTTGCAGTCCTTGCGTGACATAGTACTGTCAGGAGACCCTGGAGACTTCTCTTTTACAGACCAGGTGCTGCGCATGAGGGGACGTTTGTGCGTTCCCAGAGACGAGGAGCTGTTGAGAGAGCTCCTGACTGAGGCACACAGTTCCAGATTTACCATAAATCCCGAAAACACGAAGATGTACCATGACTTGAGACGTGACTTTTAGTGGAGGGGAATGAAGCGGGATGTTGGGGAATTCGTACAGCAGTGTTTAGTGTGCCAGCAGGTGAAAGCTGAGCATCAGAGACCTGCAGGGCCGCTGCAGCCACTTACGGTGCCAGAGTGGAAGTGGGAGAGCATTACCATGGACTTGGTGGTGGGCTTACCTGTTACCCAGCGAGGACACGACGCAGTCTGGGTAATCGTTGTCAGATTGACGAAGACGGCGCGTTTCTTGTCGATCCGAGTCACCTTGGGACCAGCACAGTTGGCAGAAAGGTATATCCGCGACGTGGTACGTCTACACGGAGTTCCGTGGGAGATCGTATTCGACCGGGATACCCACTTTACGTCCCAGTTTTGGGCTGAGTTTCAGGAGGCCCTGGGGACGCGGTTGAGATTCAGTACAGCTTACCACCCCCAGAGGGACGGACAGTCTGAGCGAACGATACAGACATTTGAGGACCTTTTGCGTGCTTGTGTACTGAACTGGAGGGGCTCTTGGGAGGAGCACTTGCCCCTGGCGGAGTTTGCATATAATAACAGTTATCACTCAAGCATCGGCATGGCACCCTACGAGGCTCTGTACAGACGGAGGTGTACGGCACCCTTGAGTTGGGTTGAGGTGGGGACCAAGTGGGAGGTTGGCCCCAGGCTTATTCGGCAGAGTCAGGAGGTGGTCGAGCAGATTCACAGGCGACTCCGCACTGTCAGGAGCAGACAGAAGAGCTATGCAGATCGGAAACGCAGAGAGGTGCAGCTTGAGGTTGGGGACCACGTCTTCCTTCGCGTTTCGCCCATGAAGGGCCTGCAGCAGTTTGGGGTGAGAGGAAAGCTCGCGCCGAGGTTCGTGGGACCCTTTAAGGTCCTGGAGCGGGTTGGACCCGTTGCTTACAGGCTTGCCCTTCCTCCCCATCTTTCTGGTGTGCACGACGTGTTCCACGTGTCCAACCTCAGGAAGTACGTCGCCGATCCCAGTCACGGCCTGAGTCACGAGAGCATCGAGGTAGGCGATAACCTGACCTACCCCGAGTAGCCAGTGCAGATTATCGACCGAGCTGTCCGCAGCCAGAGACGGAAGCAAGTACCCCTGGTGAAGGTTTTGTGGAGGAGCCAGCGGTACGAGGAGGCTACCTGGGAACCTGAGGCGGCGATGCGGGAGTGATACCCAGAGCTTTTTGCGGGTACGTCTTTTTCAGACCGACTTCGGTCCTCTTTGAGTTTTTTATGCCTATATCGTTCTTTTCCGCACCCTAGTTAGCACCAGTTTCGGGGACGAAACTTCCTTTGAGTTTGTTATGTTGTTATAACCCTGGCATCAAACGTCGTTTAAGACGTCTGGGAATTGGTCCAGACGTCTGGAAGCCTTCCCAGACATCTGGAATTAAATTTTTTCGGCGTACGGGTTGCGTCTGTGCGCATGCGCGCGCAGACTGAACCGCCACCCTCCTTCTTCTCTTTCCTTTCTCCCTGCAGGCGCAGACTCTTTTTCTCTCTCTCCCCTCGGCAGCCTTCAAATACGCCTCTCCTCTCCCTCACCCTCACTCCACCGCCTTCTTCTTCTTCTTCCTGTCAGCGAGAGAGTGAGCGGGCGAGGGCAGCCGCAGCGACTGCTGTGAGTGCGTGGGGAGGGGCTGCTGCGAGAGGGAGAGAGCTCGATCACGAGGTTGCGAGCTCGCCGGAGCAACTAGGGCCGACCGGCGGGTGAACAACAGGCGCGTGGTGCTGGGGAGGAGCTGCTGCAGCTCAGGCAGCAGGCGTGCGCAGCGCGGCACAATCGTGAGCTGCGGGTGGAGGGCGAGGAGGTCCTGATTCTGGGAAAATTTCCCAAAATCAGACGTCTTGACATACGTCCAGACGACGAAGGAGACGTCTGGAGGAAGGTCCAGACGTCTGAAAGGTACGATACTTTTATCTTCATTCTCCTTTCGCGTGTACGGCCATGCAGCCGTTCCGCCGAAGGTTTCTGCATCTCTTCGTGTTGAGGACGGCCGCGTATGTGTGCAGGACTCGTTCAGGAAGGCGCAAGGGCACATCATCCCACACAGATCGGACATCTGGGCACAGCACTAGACGACGAAGAGTGTCTCCAGACGTCTGGAGTGACAGTCGGACGTCTGGAAACTAAGTCCAGACGATTCAGCGAGCTTCTAGACGTCTGAGGGACCACGCAGGATCAAGGTATGACCTGAGCCACCGTTTAAGACGTTTGGAAGATGTTCCAAACGTCTGATTTTGGGCAGACTTGTCATTTTTGACCCATTTAGGGTTCGTTCGGAGTCCGTTTTTTGCGTTTCAAGTTTCGTTCTTCTCAAATTTAGTTCCTCTACCTGTTTACAGTAATTGCATACTGTTCTAGGTAGCTCCTTGTAATTTATCCTTGTGTTAGGACCCCGTTCCGTTGCGGCTCTAGGGGTTGCGGAGGCGCGTGGGCTTGCCGATTACGCTCCCAGTACTCCTAGTTTTGCGGGTAGAGTGGCCCCTTTAATTATTTATCAAAAATTATACCCTTGTGAAATGATTAATAGATTCTAGGGTATTGCATGAATCCTATGACTGAAAAACTAAATTGAATGATAGATCCTAGGGTATTGCATGAATCCAAGGACTAGAAAACTAGATTGAATGATAGATCCTAGGATATGGCATGAATCCTAGGACTGGAAAACTAGATTGAATATATATCTATATATATTGCAATCTTGGAAAAGTAGAAAGGAAATGATAACTGCCTGTAATTGGTTAACAGCTGCCTGTTTATGAATGGATAATTACTGTTGAGAACATGGGCTATATGAATATAAAGCTGAAATGATGAAACCTAAATTGGCTGAGTTAAAAGAGCATGAACCCTATGTGAATTAGGAGTAGAGCTCCTGAGAAGTGAATGGAATAGAATTGGGGAAGTGAGCTGGCCCTTGAGTACGGAGTACCAAGGAGAGCGACTGTCCCCCCGTTTAGTGCAGAGCGGAGCTAGCTGCCCCAGGGACCCGGGGTTAGGTCTGGCCACTTTGTACCGACTTTTGGCCCTCGTGTACACAGTACCGAGGAGAGCTACTAGTGTAGGGAGAGCACTAGCCACCCCACGGGCCTTGGGGTTCTGCTAGCCTCCTACACCGACTTGTTAGGCCCACTGGGCAAACCAACCTAGTCAGGCGAGGGTGAGCGGATTGTGGAGGGGCAAGACCCCTGTTTAGTTACTATGGAGGGGCTGGACCCCTGTTACTGAGAGGGCTCCGCCCTATACTAGTTCCGTGATGTGCTTTGGGGAGCACCCGTTAACGGAAACGACTGACCGTTTGCTAGTGCGAGGTAGTTACCCATGCGTTTATCGCGCGTGCCGTAGTCACCGTTACGTCTGTCAATGACCTTGGGGGTGGTTGACTGAGGGTAGGACCACCACGGGGGACTCTCCCGACCAGGAGAGCACCACGTGCTACTTCTACTTTTCGGAAAAGACTGCAATCAAGATTGTTCCCACGAGGAACATTCAAGATCAAGAGAAAGATCTGAGAAATAATTCAATAAGGAATAAATGGAAAAATAAAGGAAGAGATTAAAAACATAACAGCTACTGTCCACCTTACTGTTTTCTTAGCTTTTGGTTGCCACTCTACTCAGCGTTTCGCTGACGTGTCACCTTTGTCACCTTTTCAGGACCAGGTGTTGAGCAGCCAGAGTCGGCGGCTGCAGAGGGTGCTGGGCCTAGCAGAGCCCAGTAGTTTTACTTGTGTAGTCCCCACTGTACTTTTCCTTCTATTGTAACGAGTGTTTTCTGTTACCACTGTGCTCTTTTATTGCAAGCATCATGTTTATGTACCTGTTTATTTCTTTGATGTTGTGGTGGTGTATACTGTAGTATTTCTTTTCTTTACTGCTGTATTTTGTTACTGCTAGTTATATACATGGTGAATATGATTTATTTTACTGCTCTTTTGGTTGCTTTCTCATTGGACGACTGGGTCTTGGGATTAGTCGAGTCGGTCCGATTCTCGTGTCTCGTAGGGAGTCGGGAATCGGGTCGTAACAGTGAGCAAGGGAGCGCATGAGAGCGAGGAGAGTGCGTGAGAAGGAGGAAGCCGAGGTCGGGAGCTTCGGTGGAAGCTCGTCGGAAGCTCGCACGGCCCCCGTGGCATGTGTGGGAGGAGGAGGGAGTCTGGAGCGACGTCCTCGACCACCTGTAGCAGCTGGAGCTGCAGCGGAGCGAGGAGAAATGCGGCGGAGCATGACGAGGAGCACCAGGAGCGCGTTTTGATACTAGAATTTTTCCAGTATCAGACGTCTGGAGTGTGGTCCGGACGGCTGGCTGAGTGTCTAGATGTCTAGAGTCAAGACCAGACATCTGAAAGCACCTTTATCGTGAAGGTACGTTCTCTTCGCGGTTACGACCATGCAGGCCGCACTGTAGAAGATATGTTTGGCTGATTTTAGGGTGGTTGCTCTGTCGTACGCAGGAGCAGCCTTGGGAAGGTGCGCAGAACGCCCTTCCACGCACTTTCGGGCGTCTGATTAGCTCACCAGACGACCGGAGGTGCTTCTAGATGACTGGAGGAGTGGTCCGACGTCTGGAACCGCTTTTAGACGATCGCAGGGGAGTCCTGGACGTCTGAGCTCACCGCAGAAACTTGAGGTGAGATTCTGTAACTTTTAAGACGTCTGGACTTGTTTCCAGACGTCTGATTTTGGTCAGTAGACACGTTTTTGACTCGTTTGGGATCCGATCAGGATCCATTTTACGCAAATGAAGTATCTGTAGTTTCCTTGTGAGCTTCTCTACGTACTAGAAACCTTTATACACTGTTTTGAATCTTTCTTTGTGATGTATTCCTTGGTATAGGATTTTGACCTGCTGCATGTCTAGGGCTCGCAGAGACACCTGGGTCTGCGGTTTGAGTCCCCATTACTCCCAGATTGTCTGGTAGAGTGGCCTACCCCTGTTAATCTCATTAAATAAGAATGTATCTGTGGAATTAGCAACTGAAAACCTAGGATGTGGCATGAACCCTAAGACAGAAAAATGAATAAACCAATTGTACTGCATGATTGTATTTGTATATATGAATAAGTTAAATTGCTAGCCATTGCCTGTAATAGAGTATGAGCTGCATGTTAGAATATGAGTTGCCTAAGATAAATGAAAAGTTACCTGTGAAATCATCAGTTGCATTGTATTAAATTGTGGAAATACAAGCTGGCTGTATATAAATGAGAATTGAATTGTGAATGATGGAATCTGGATAGGAATAATGTGGTGAACTTAAGCATGAACCCTACGGGGAATTAGGAGTAGAGCTTCAGTGGTTAGATGGAAAAATCTGGAATGTGGACGGGAAGTATGCTGGCCCTTGAGTACGTGGTACCAAGGAGAGCGACTGTCCCCTTTTTGTGTAGAGCGGAGCTAGCCACCCTTGGGTTGGGACTCGAGGTTAGGATTGGCCACTCTACACCAACTTTTGTTGGCCCTCATGTACACGGTACCAAAGCAAGCTACTAGTGTAGGGAGGGAGCTAGCCACCCCACGGGGCCCGGGGTTCAGCTAGCCACCCTACACCGACTTGTTAGGCCCTCTGGGCAAACCAAGGTAATTAAATGAGGGTGCGCGGACTGTGGAGGAGCAAGACCCATGTTTGATTCTGAGGGGCTAGACCTCTATTTCTGAGAGGGTTAGGCCCTATATTGTTCCGTGTTGTACTTTCGGCGTACCTGCTAGCGGAAACGACTGACCGCGTGTCAGTGCGGGGTAGCTACCTGTGCGCTTATCGCACGTGCCATAGTCACCGCTACATCTGACAGTGACCTCGGGGTGATTGACTGGGTGTAGGACTACCACGGGGGACTCTCCCAGCCATGAGAGCACCACGTGTATCTTCTACTATTCGGAAAAGACTGCAATCAAGATCGTTCCCACGATGAACATGCAAGATCAAGAAAAAATGAAAGTTGAGGAAAAGGGGTGAAAAGGAAATGCATGTAAAATAAAATAACTAGAAAAGATAATTAAATCTGTTACTTTTACTGCTTTAGATAGTATAGTTACCACTCTACTCAGCGTTCGCTAACTCTGTCCTTTTTCATAACACTGTTCAGGTCCAGGAGTTAAGCAGCCCAAGCTTCCGGCTGTGGAGGGTGCTGGACCCAGTCGAGCCCAACCGTAGTTTTCCGACTCTTTGTTGTACCCCCTTTACTATTGTAGTGAGTTTTAGACTTTTAGCTACCGTTGTTGTTACTGTTGCTTTCATTTCCGTTGTTCATGTTGTTGTAGTGGTATATACTGGAATAGTAGCTTTTACTTTCCTTTACTGCTTGTACGTTTTTTCTGCGTAGTTATATTGCATATGTGAATGTGATTTATTTTCCTGCTTTTTGGTTATTTCTTGTTGGACGACTGGGTCTTAGGATTAATCGAGGCAAGCCGATCTTAGGTCCTGTAGGGATTTGGGAACCGGGTCGTAACAAGATGGTATCAAAGCAAGATCGTCCCGAAAAATAAACTAACTAGCTTGAGAATAACCATTCATGTGCATGTAACTAGGGTAACCACCACAACGTATCGCCTTGATATCTGTTCTGAGTCCTTTTTCGCAGAAATTCGATAGCGTTGACCCTTTTGTTCTATCTTCCGCATCTCCTTGCAGGAGATGCCTCGTTGGGGAGTTCTTGAGGCGGGCCGCGGTCGCGGCCGTGGACGAGGTCGGAGGGGCGAATGTGCTGGGCCAGAGGTGCCAGTTGACCCGCCTCTTCTCCTGGGAGTTCAGGCCCAGGATCTCACCCAACTGATCAAAGACATAGTGCGAGAGGAGCTCCACCAGCCTCCACGGGCACCTCTCCTTGAGGACGTGGAGGGGGAGTCCTCGGTGGGACAGAGAGATCGCCGCAGCACTGGATAAGCAGGAGGGGGAGGGGGTGGTCCTCCACCGCCCCCACCGTACTTTGACACTTTCGAGCACGAGCACTCCTTGCCTAGAGGCATGCCCGTTCCCCCACTGCAGCTGCACCACAAGCTTTTCAGACAATTCCGAAAGCTGAAGCTCTCTCCTTCAAGGGGGATGAGGGCCCGCCGAGGACTAGGTCGTAACAATATATTTATGAAAATTATCCAATGAGCATTGTACCCACAATTCACAAGAAGAGCCCAAACTTCTGTCTGTTCGATCGGTGACTTGGTTGATGAAACCACTCTGTTTGTAGAGGTTTCAAATATTTAGAACAACCCACCTTTTATATTTGGCAGTTAAAACTAAATATTAATAATGAATTCCTTAATCTACTCTCGTTTTGTTACGATCAGTTGTTTTTAAGTTCGTTTGATTTGGTCTTTTGTTCATCAACATCTTTTGTTCTATTATTTTATGTGTTAATGGCATGTATTATAACTCGACTACCTATTATTTTATGTCTTGCTGGCTTGTATTACAACTCAACTATCTATTTTTTTATGTTACTGGCTTGTATTACAACTCAACTTCATATTATTCTATATGTTGTTGAGTTCTATTACAAATCGACTCTCACCATCCTTATTACTTAACTATCTATTATTTTATGTGTTACTAGCTTATATTACAACTCGACTATTTATTATTTTATGTATTACTGGCTTGTATTACAACTCAACTCCCAAGCTCCTTGTTACTAAATATTTCTTTGTAAAACAAAAACACAGTCAAAAGTTAGAGTTCATTTGACTAGATAATCTGTTACAACACTATTTCCTTTTCGTTACAACAATATATCATTTTGTTACAACGAATGTATGTAGTTGTTACAATCATATGTGATAACAGTTATAATTACTCTTTTATATTGTTACAACATTTTTATAGTATTTATTACATATTCTTGTACAATTCTAATCATCATACACTATTTTGTATTCATTACCTTCTATTTTTATTACATAAATCAATGCTATATATAACAAGGGATTGACATGTCTATTCTTAGTAATTACAGATATGATTAGATGCTTTTACTCTATTCTTTTTTAGCATGTTATCAATTACAGCTACATGTAATTTCAAATTATCTTGGCTTTCCTAAATCTCGATGCTGTTACAATATCACTTTATTTATTATTGCTGATATTTCTATGGATCATGTGATTGACATCAAATGGTCCATATTTTGTGCTCAAGTTCAATTTTTTAGGCACTGTGTTCTCTAGATCTTCCCCATAAATATATATATGTGAGAAAAAGGAGAATGACGTTCATCTGAACATAATTTAGGTGAAGTTTAGTTAATATCTTTCACTAAGAGTGATGTTTTCAAGTGAACACTTAGGGATTAAGATTGCCTCACATGAACATGTTATGTACAAAATTTCAAGCTTATCTGATACTGCTACCCCCTAGATTAAAGGAGGCTTAATTTTGATAGCTTAAGTATTACAAAATTTGACCATACTTAATGGAGGTGCTAGGGTCGTCTAATCTTAATAAAATTTTGTGCACTTTATGTTTTCGATAAATAGTTTAAATACTTAAGTTTTCATTTTGAAACATTGATTGTGCATAGAAATATGCCTAAGCTGCAAGTAACTTAGATGCAGGTGAGTCGCACGCTCCTTGCCCTTACCATCAAAGGGTTTCCATTTCTTGTACTAATTGGTTTCTTGAATTATATGCATTAGTACTATTTTATCTTCATAAAAGTCTTTGCATAATAATATTATTAACATGATAAATCTATTACAGAAAAATAATTCTTTTTTTCTATCTATGCACACATCACGAGAAAAATGCACACGACTTTTCTTCAAAATGCAATTGAATCTTATATTTGATTTAAATTTTTTTTGCATTTAATCTTGTATGTGATTTAAATATTTTTTCTTGAAAATGCAATTGCATCTCGTCTGTGATTTAGATGTTTTTAGTTTCTAAATTTTCACTATCTTGGTGTCATGGGGTTAGTTCTTGCCATTGGGACACTTGGTTTACTCTTATGTGGTCTTAACGCATCAATGCTAAGTAATCCTTTTTCAATCTCGTGCAAGCACTATGAGAGCATGCACAACTTGTATGTGTAGGCTACACTCTCTCACACAATGATGGGAATCTCATGCACAAGACACAAGCACACATCAGGCACAAGGCACTCTTTGTATCACTATAAGCAATGTACAACATATGGGGTCCTCTATAACATGCTACAAGTTCCCTTGTATGTATAGACTACATTTATATTACATGTGTATAGGACACTTAGGATGCACCCCAACTGAAGAATCATAGCCAAACACAAGTTGCTATGCGCAAGAACACACTACAGTGTGTTATGTTGTGCCTTTTCGGTTGCGCCGCATGCATGTGTGCACTGAACTGCAGTAATTGCATGTCGAATTGTTGCGATTTTGTGTGTGCCCCCCAGAACATTGTGTCTTTTTGACCAAGTCGCAACTCTACACATTCCATGCCCCATCACTACAACAAAATAAACCTAGGGTGATGAATAAATAATGATGATATGTAACATTCATCGTTATGTTTAAATATAATAATGATTTTAATTATTTGTTACAATTTCTTTTAAAAATAATAATGATTTTAATTATTCATTGTGACTTATTTTAAAAATAGCAGCGATTGTATTAATTCATCATATTCTATTTGAGAATAATGAAAAGAATCGTCGGCATCCTATTTTAATTTAAATAGATAATAAAAGATATTTTTTATAATTTTTTGAAACTGTTGTAACCAACTCCCTTTGCTTCGATTCTTCACCCTACGGTCCTAGTCCTCTGCTCACTCACAAAGACAACACCTTGACCTCCCCTCCTTCACTCGTCGATCCCTCAATCCCATCATCGATCCCTCAACCTTGATCCAAGGAGCTCTCTCACATCAATCCCTCGACCGATCACTTGACTGGCATCGTCGATTGCTCCAACTGTCGATCCAGAAAGCTCTCGCACGATCCCCATCCTCGATGTGCTTCCGCCACCGCCACCACTCCCACCTCCTTCAACAAGCTCTCTACTACATCGCCTCCACCACCGCTACCCTATCCTCAATGCACAGCCACAATCACGATCCCTCCACTGTTGCCCCAAGCTTTACCCTTGCTAAGGTGAGTAACTCGATCCATTACCATCGATTGAGAGGTCTAACTTCATTCTCCCCATTGTAAGCTTCTGATAGATCTCAATTGCCAGATCGAACCCTATTCGAGGCATCGAATGAGCCAATGTGAGGTGATCAGGGGAGGAGGTGGAGGAGACCTCATTTTGACTGGAAATAGGGGGTCAAAATTCTAAAATTAACAATCTAATGCACAATTCTAATAGGATACAATTGTTTGTATCATGAATAAATTGAAACTTTGTAAATAACTTATTACTATAAATAGTGGATTGTTGTAAATACAATGCAAATAGTTAATTGCTTATTGCTGTAAATGTACAATTCCAATTGAAAGTTTGTAAAGTTTGATTGTTGTTTTCTAGCAAGAATAAATTGGATTTTGATAGAGAATTCGTAGCTTCAGCCCTCAACTGGGCTTGGGTCTTCGCCAGTGCTCAACCAAAGAGGAGGAACAAGGGAAAAGAGGAGGAAACAGAGGAAATGAGGAGAGAATAAGGGAAATGAGGAGGATCAGAAGAGATGAGAAGAGAACAAAAGTGGTTTTGCTTCATGTTATTCTATCTCAACATGAGACCTTTTCAGCCTTTTATACATCAACTACCCAAGTGACTGTTTAATAGTCTAACTTTCTGTAACTACCCTAAACTCCATCACCCAATTACATTGTTATAAGATTCCCTATCAGATTCTATGGTAAAGGCATGGGAGTGCAATCTCACCTAAAAATAGCTTTAAGTTCCACCAATGTTGAATATTGTGCCTTAGTTAATTACTATATATGGTTTTATTATGAATTTATGTATTTTGTTTGTTACACTTTTATTGTGAGGTGTGCCCAGTTTTATAATTATGTGTAGTGTGCTATTTTGAAATGCAGGTTTATGAAAAAAAATAAATATTTAAGGGAAAACTCTATCAAAATTTTCTAAAATTCATTAATGTTCAATATATTGGTTGGTTGGGGGTTTATTGGGTTATGATTAGGTTATGTTAGGATTTGGGTAGGATGATGCCTAGGATTAGGATGGGGTTGGATGATGGCTAAGAGGTTGGGTTTTGGCTTAAGGTTGGGGTTTGGGTTGGATGATGTTTGTTTTGTGTTAGGTTGGGTTTGACATATGTTGTTTAGGTTCAGTATTGAGTTGTGTATAGGGTGGTTGGGCTAGGGTTTGGACAGTTGGTTTGGGTTAGGGTTTAGGGATTGGGTTGGGCTAGGGTTTGGATGGTTGGTTTGGGTTAGGGTTTAAGGATTGGGTTGTGGTAGGTTTAGGGTGGTTGGGTTGTATTAGGGTTTAGGAATAGGGTTGGGTTGGTTATGATTTTAGTGATTTAATTTATTTTGTAATTAAAACATAATTTATTATAATTTTAGATACACACTTGCACAGTTTTAGATGCACATGGGGTCAAACACTATGTATTCTTAACCCTAGGGTAAAAATTTTCAGAGTCAAATTGTATCAAAATACTCACCCATTGAGACTTATGATCATGTTATATGAACAATGCATTAGTGTTTGTATACCTCACATGCATGATGTGTTGCCTTTATAACATGCCATAAGTCTCAATTGTCTTTAGTTTGGTGAAGTACCGAGTTCAAGAGGGTCCTGGAGGATTTGATCATAATTTAGGTGTTACTTGTTACATGTAATGTTTGTGTTGTGAAGCTTCAGTAGCTTTTTGCTGCTCTTCTCCAATATACCAACTAAACTTATATAGTTTCCTATGGTGCCCTTAATTAGGAGCTAAATGGAATTTAGCTAAGGTTAGTCTTAGGGGATATACTGGAAAAGTGCAAGGAGATGCTAGTGAAATTTCACTGCACAAAAGTCACATATATCAAGTAACGTTGTAATCAAATCTTCAAAGATGGGCTATAAACTGAAAACCTTAATCAAGATACACACATCATCAATCCCTATTTCCTTTCTAACTAGTGAGTTGTTTACGTTAAATTTTAAGAGATCATGGACAAGCCCTGAATTGGTTTGAGGAGTTTAGATTATACTCAATAAAATGATGGAATAATTTCATTCCTGGATTGGGCCTTTCATGATGATAGGAAGTCATTTAGACAAGGTGAACTCTTTGATAAGATTTTCTGTCCAAGCAAAAGATGTTTGAATGGATCCCTCCATTACCGTGACACTAACCTCAAGCACATTATTTGTAATGGTTGGTGGCAACATTACACTAACTAGGTGGCTCATGGAGAGGATTTTACGAAGGAAGTAAGATTTGACGAAATGGATGCTGACGAAGAGATTATTGATAGCGGATGTAAAGAAATTGAAGAAATGCTAAATGAGATTAGAGTAGCCGATGTTGTAAATGCAAATGAGGAAGATGGATTGAGAAGTTCTGATCAGTTTTATGATGTTGTTAAGGTGGATGAGGATCCCATTACTCCTAAAATTTCAAACATGTCTAGATTGTTGTTTTTGTTCAGGATGTTTCAGCTTAAGGTTATGAATAGAGCGACAGTTAAATTAATATCTAAAGTACTTTAGTTCATTGCTGAGCTTTTGAATAACCCTAATGATTTTATAGGTTCATGATATGAAGCAAAGAAACAGATACACAAGCTTGGTTTGGATTGTCAGAAGATTGAAGCATGTTCGAACGACTGCGTTCTGTTTAGAAAGGAATATGCACACTTGAGTAACTGATGTGCGCTCGTGCGTGTGTGTTAAGAAGTGTTGTTATAGTCACACTTGCCATGCCGGTTTTAAACTAAGGAAATGGAGGTGAGTCAGAGTGTCGGTCTCAGGGAGGTGTGAAAATCAGATTTTTCTTATCACTTGTTGTCACGGAAAGCGTAGAGTTTTTGCTTGCGAAAGGTGCGGTTTGAAAAGCGAGAAGGAGAGAGATAGAGAGAGAGGGAGAGATTAGGGTTAGAGTTGTTTCTTGCTTGATCATGCAACTTAAACAGGAATTAAAGTAAACAATTGAACAGAAAGTAACTTCATTAATCATGCAGCTTTAGTTCATAGATTACAACATTAGATACATGCTTAAACATAAGTAAAGGAAAGATTAAAAGAGAGGAAGAGAGAGAGGGGGGGAGAGCGGCGAGGCAGCCACGGTGGTGGAGGCTCCATTGGCGGCTCGTCGTCTCCGGTGATTACAAGAGGGCCTAAAGCTAGCTAAGAGAGGGGTAGAGTAGTTGCAAGGGAAGTGAATTCCTTGAATGAGTGGTTGGAGGGTGCTTAAATAGGGAGAAGGGCTTTCTAAAAGAAGAAGGGGCTTTAGCGACGTCCAGGACGTTGCTAAAACCCTTCCAAAAGCGTCGGTGAAGCCCTCCAGCCCGTCGGTCACACGCCCGCGCCGTTCTTCTTCCCGCCTAGTTCGTGGCCGCTGCGTGAGAGCCATCCAATCGAAGATCGAACGGCTGAGATCCTCCCTCAGGTGCGCTCAGATTGCACCTCGGGCACGCATGGGTGCTTGCTGTCTAATGGAGCGCCGTGTGGTGCGATCTCGGCTGCCCGCTGCTGATCGAGCGGCCAAATTTCGCCGCGTGCTTCTTCGTCTTCAATTCTTCACACCGCGCGGCTCGAACCCGCGTCACGTGTGTGCGGTCGTGTGTGCTAACCATTGCACCACGCCCGCTGCTTTGTCGTGGTGACCGCAGGCGGGCGCGCGGTTCTCGGTCGTCCGATCGAAGATCGACGGTTGAGATTTGATCTTAGCTGAAGGAGGAAGTGGTGTGCGGTGAGCGGGGGGCGACGTGGCGCAACGAGGGCCGTTGACCATCAGATCAACGGTCAAAATTTCTTGGGCCCATTATAGGAGCTTCGGATGTCAGATTTGGCCGATCTTGAGTCCGTTGGACTCCGTTCGTCATTCTGAATCCATCAGTGCGGTCCGATTGCTCATCTGAGGCCTGCTTTGACAAGTTCTTATACAAATAGCCATTAATACAGTTTTACAAGCAATCTTGGTATATGATACATGCAATGCTCCCATTATACTTATGTTGTGCCTTTTATTCTTAAGATGGGCCCTATTTAACAGAATTATCACCCCCATGTGCAGTGTTATCATACCCCCATGCTTACTCCTTGCTAGTCCCTAGCAAGGTTTATTCTGGCCTTTATTTTCTTTCAGAATTTAAGAAGTAATTTCTTAGACACTTCGTCACTTGTCAATAGGAGGAAATATACCAAGATCTTAATCTACAAAGACTAAGTAACGCCTGGGTGTTTGCCAAAATACGAATTGCCCGAATCCTTGCTTTAATGTATATAACTATACATATGTATATGTATATATATATATATTTAGAATTTTTTTCGGAATTCAGCGTGGGTTGGTAACTTTTTACGATTACCCAACCCACCCAAAACTCGGTCAAAACCCTAAGTGCTAAGCATCTTGGTGTGAAGATTGTGATTGACTCAACGGTAATTCAGACAGACTTCGGGTTTCCACGCCCCTAGGTGACCGGAAGAGGAAATATATTTGCCTGAAGGTGTATTTGTTCGATTGGTAGCTTTCTCCCTACGTTTGTTTTAATTGGGATCAACACAAGGATTTTTCCAGTGTATATCTCCCCGGCTTGTACTACTTCCCCGCTTCTTCCTTAAGTGCTTTGGTTCTTTTTGTGCAGTTATTGAGCTGGGCTCTGGACAACCGACCAATGGGCTGTTACGCACGATCACTTTCCAGCCATACTTGTGCAGTGAAGTCTGGTTTATTTTCTTTTCTTCTCCCCTTTTTCTTTTTTCTTTTTCATAGGTGGCTTCCCTGATCTCAAATGTACCTAGAGGCAATGAAGAAGAAATGGTCCCGTGGCTGAGTTCTGGACAACCTGCCAATGGGCTGTTACCCATGACAACTTGCCAGCCATATCACCCTAGAGAGTTCATTAGCTACCCAATTTCTGTCAAAATCTCCGAGGAGTGAGTCTGTGGAAAAATGTGTGCAGATGCTTAGACTCAAAGTTTTTCTGAGTTAGAGGATAAGTTGATAAGTCGTATACTTATCACCTTATTTAGTAGGTGGATTAGAATAGCTTAAGGTTGCAAGGATTCGAGGCTAAATCCATATTTTAACGGACACCAGGGCTGATTAAGCCTGACGACCTGAAAAGTCTAAGTGTTTAAGTTCTTTTTGTATTATTTCCCACTATTGACAAGTTTCTAATACCTAAGTTTCTTCCTAAATTCATTCTTTTTTCTTTTTTTTAATTTAATTTTATTTTATTCAAACTGATTAAATGAGCGCAACATTGTGCAATTTACCACCCCCCCATGCTTAAGTTGGACAATGTCCTCATTGGCAAATATATGGATGCTTAGGGGTTCAAAAAGATGGTACCTGAGTAACATAAAATACCGGATCAGTCTGAATCCTCTGGGTTGTCTCCCAGGAAGCGCTGAGTTTAACGCCTCCAGCTGGGCGGTGCTTCGTGTCATCCCTCAACGAGGGTGACACTCTCCTTTGGGGGAACCTGGGCCAGGAAGTGCTTCAATCTTTGACCATTAACTATAAAAGTGTGCCCAGTGTTAGGATCAGCGATTTCAACCGCCCCATTAGAGTAGGGCTTAACCACCCGAAATGGTCTTGTCCATTTGGACCTGAGTTTCCCCGGGAAGAGTTTTAAGCGAGCGTCAAACAGCCAAACTTGCTGGTTAGGCTCAAAGGTTTTTCTATGAATGAGTCGGTCGTGGACGGCTTTCATTTTCTCCTTATACAGTCGACTATTTTCAAAAGCGTCCCGACGAATTTCTTCGAGCTCAGATAATTGGAGCGTCCTCTGCGCACCGGCTAACTGGGAATCCATGCTACATTGCTTGATAGCCCAATAAGCCTGGTGTTCCAATTCGACAGGAAGATGGCAGGCTTTGCCAAAGACCAGGCGATAAGGCGAATGCCCATTGGGGTCTTGAAAGCGGTCCTGTATGCCCACAGGGCATCATCAAGTCGTGTGGACCAATCTTTCCTATCAGGTCTCACAGTCTTCTGTAAGATGTTCTTGATTTGTCTATTTGAGACCTCGGTCTGCCCGTTTGTTTGCGGATGATATGGGGTAGCAATGCGGTGGTTCACCCCGTATTTTCTAAGTAGGGCACGGAATTGGGAATGGATAAAATGGCTTCCACCATCACTGATCATGGCCTTGGGTATTCCAAATCGGGAAAAGATGTTCTGCTTAACAAAGTCTATGACAGTCCTATGATCGCATTGGCAGGTGGCAACGGTTTCAATCCATTTGGAAACATAGTCTACCAAGACTAGGATGTACTCGAAGTCGTTGGATAGTGGAAAGGGGCCCATAAAATTGATACCCCAAACGTCGAAGATTTCTACAATCAAAATGGGCTGGAGGGGCATCATATCTTTCTTGGTCATGGTCCCCAGCGTTTGGCAGCGTGAGCAAGCTTGGCAAAGTTGTGTGCATCCTTAAATAGGGATGGCCAGTAAAATCCAGACTGCAGAACCTTTGCAGCCATTTTCTTTCCAGAGAAGTGGCCACCACAAGCCTGGTCATGACAGAAGGAAAGCACACTCTGAACTTCGTTCTCAAGGATACCTCTTGATGATCTGGTCAGCATAGAGGTGAAACAGCATGGGATCATCCCAGAAATAGTGCTTGGCCTCAGCCAAGAACCTGTCCCGTTGCTGTCTGGACCAGCTGTGCGGGGTTTGTCCTACAACTAGGTAGTTGACGTAGTCAGCATACCATGGCATTCTCTTGTCTTGCACAGCCAGGATGTGTTCATCAGGGAAGGCGTCAGATAGAGGTAGGGAGGGTCCAATGTGGTCTGGATGAAGTCTAGACAAGTGGTCAGCCACCACATTCTTCGATCCGGCCTTGTCTCGGATTTCCAGGTCAAATTCCTGCAAAAGCAGGATCCATCTAATGAGCCTGGGCTTTGCGTCCTTCTTGGCCAACAGGTGCCGGATGGCTGAATGGTCAGTGTAAATCGTCACGTGGGATCCCAGCAAGTACGATCGAAACTTTTCAAGTCCAAAGACTACAGCGAGCGGCTCTTTCTCTGTGACCGTATAATTTTGTTGGGCCTCGTCCAACGTTTTGCTCACGTGGTAGATCACCACGGGCTTCTTATCTTGCCTTTGTCCCAGGACAGCGCCTATGGCAAAATCTGATGCATCACACATAATCTCAAAGTCCTAGGACTAGTCTGGGGGTTGAAGTACAAGTGCGGTGGAGACTAAGTCCCGGAGGGTGTGATAAGCCTAGATGCAATCAGAAGACATGTGGAATATGGCGTCGTTGGCTAGAAGGTCGGTCAAGGGTTTAGAAAGCTTGGAAAAGTCTTTAATGAACCTTCGGTAAAAGCCAACATGTCCTAGGAATGAGCAAATCTGTCAGACCGAGCTAGGTGGAGGAAGTTTGGAAATCAAATCAACCTTCGCCCGATTGTAACGACCCGATTCTCGAGTCCCTACGAGACACGAGAACTGGACCAACTCGACTAAACCCAAGACCTGGTCGTCCAACGAGGAAGTAACAAAAAGAGCAGTAAAATAAACCACATTCAACATGAATATAACTAACAGTAAGAAAATACAGTAGTAAGGAAAGAAACCACTACAGTATGTACCACTACAACAGTAGAACAACATTTATAACATAATATGAACTGCAGGTAAAGAAAAGTACAGCGGAAACAAGAACTACTCACTACAGTGGAACCGAAAAGAGGTACAAGAGAACAATGGTAACTCTACTGGACCCTACTCGGCCCAGCATCCTCTGCAGCCGCTGACCCTGGCTGCTCAACACCTGGTCCTGAAAGGTAATGAGTGTAACACGTCAGCAAAACACTGAGTAGAGTGGCAGCTAAACTAAAGAAACAGTAAAGTGTACAGTGGCTGTTTTAATTTTCTTTCTTCCTTTATTTATGTCTTTCTATTGTTTCACAATTTATCTATTTCTCAGATCCTTCACTTGATCTCGAATGTTCCTCGTGGGAACGATCTTGATTGCAGTCTTTTCCGAACAGTAGAAGTAGCACGTGGTGCTCTCCTGGCCGGGAGAGTCCCCCATGGTGATCCTACTCTCAGTCAACCACCCTAAGGTCACTGACAGATGTAACGGTGACTACGGCACGCGCGGTAAACGCACGGGTAGCTAACCCGCACTGGCACGCGGTCAGTCGTTTCTGTTAACGGGTGCGCCCAAAGCACAGCACGGAACCAGTACAGGGCAGAGCCCTCTCAGTAACAGGGGTCCAACCCCTCCACAGTAACCAAACAGGGGCCTTGCCCCTCCACAGTCCGCGCACCCTCGCCTGACTACCCTGGTTTGCCCCAGTGGGCCTAACAAGTCGGTGTAGGAGGCTAGCAGAACCCCGGGGCCCGTGGGGTAGCTAGTACCTCCCTACACTAGTAGCTCTCCTCGGTACTACGTACACGAGGGCCAGCAAGTCGGTACAGAGTGGCCAGTCCTAACCCCGGGTCCCTGGGGTGGCTAGCTCCGCTCTGCACTAAACAGGGGGACAGTCGCTCTCCTTGGTACTCCGTACTCATGGGCCAGCTCACTTCCCCAATTCTATTCCATTCACTTTCCAGGAGTTCTACTCCTAATTCCCCGTAGGGTTCCAGCTCTTTAACTCAGTGCATTCCGGTTTCACCTTTCCAGTTTCACGTTCATACATCCCATATTCTTAATCATGTTCATTTATTCATAACAGGCAGCTGTTAATTCAATTCACAGGCAGCTATTATTTCTTTTCCACATTTTCAAGACTGCAGTGTTCATGTATTCCACTAGTTTTCCCATCCTAGGATTCATGTTATACCCTAGGATCTATCATACAATCTAGTTTTCCAGCCCCAGGATTCATGCAACACCCTAGGATCTACCATTCAATCTATTTCTCATTCCTAGGATTCATGCAATGTCCTAGGTTCTATTTATAGTTTCATAATTTAACAGATTATACTTAAAGCCACTCTACCGGTCACAACAGGCGAACTGGGGGCGTGGTCGGGAATCCTGCGTGCCTCCGCAACCCCCAAGACTGCAACGGAACAGGGTCCTATCACAAGGATCAACACAAGGAACTTCTCAAAACAGTATACAGCTACTGTAGACAGGTAGAGGATTTAATTCCGAAAAGAACGCAACTCGAAATGCGGAAAACGAAACCCGAACGGGCCCTAAACGGGTCGAAAACGACGAAACAGTGCAAAATCAGATGTCTGGAACTTATTCCAGACGTCTTAAAAAGTGGATCAGCGAATTACCTAGCTCTGCGTGGGCTCTCAGACGTCCAGAAGCCTGCGGGGGCGTCTTGCCTAGTTCCCAGACGTCTGATGGTCACCCCGGACGTCTGGAAGTCGTTCCCGTCATCTGGTGCTACAGCCAGACGTCTGATTCGCGTTGGATGGCGAATCACCGAACCTGCGCGTACCCATCTCTCTCTCTCTCAGTACGGTCAGTCGAAGAAAAGGAAGAAAAAGGAAATAACTCACCTTTCAGACGTCTGGACAGTCTTCCAGACGTCGTGCCCGTCGTCTGGCTATCAGCCTAGACGTCTGATTCTAGAAAAGTTTCCAGAACCAGGGCGCAACTCGCCCTCCGCTAGCGACGCCCGGCAGTGCTGCGAGTGCTCCGCCTGCTGCTCGAGCTGCAGCAGGCCTCCTGATGGAACGTCGGTTTTTGTTAATTCGTTGTAGTAAAGCCGGTTGTTACCAACGTTTCATAAAAATTTTTTTACTCGGAAAAATAAAAGAGTTCCCGAGGTCGAACTCAGGGAGCAAGTTGTATTCTAGAGATATACAAGTTTTATTACAAAAATAAAGAGAGAGAGAGAGAGATGAAAATTTGGCTTCTTCTTCTTTTCTTCTTTCTTCCTCTTTGTCTTTGGTTCTTCCTGTTCTCCTTCTTATTCTTCTTCTTTCTTTTTCTTCTGCTTTCTTCAGATTTTCCCCTCGTGCTCTTCTTCTTCTGTTCTTCCTTGTTTCCTTTCTTTCTTTTTCTTCAGATCGTCTTCTTCTTTTCTTGCTTCTTGCTTCTCTTCATTTCTTCTTCTGCAATCGTGGTGCTTCTGCCTTCGGCTACTAAGTCTCCCTTCCTTCTTCTTCAGCCTGCCTTCTGTGTTGCTCTGGCTGCTGACTGTCCGTCGTCTGGCCCGGTGCTTCGACGACTTAACTGAGCAGTTGCTACAGTGCAGCTGCTTCTTCTTCCGCAGTCCTTCACCTGTGCCTGCACGCTCAAGAGTTCATCAGAAGGCAAAAACCTACTCTACCCCCTTCCCCCGCGTATCTCTCTCTCTGAAATCACTCTTCGGAAGCTCTCCCAGAGCGCTACCGGGTAATCGGGTTCGGGTCAGGCCCGGGTCCAGGCCCACCGGCGTGCGTGGTGGGCGAGGAGTGCAGGTCAGTCTAATCGGGTCGGGCCAGGTCCGCGGAGCGTGGTCACGGACGAGGCCGAGTCGGGTCGGGTCGGGTGAGAGGGACCTCACCCCGTGGTAACTGAGGCAAACAGATGGTGGCAGTTTTTCAATTTATGTGGGTGCGTGGCTTCAGAAGGTTCCGAGGTGGGACTATCCGCGCACCCGTTTCTCTCACGCCTGCAGCAGGGATGGTGCTCCCAATTGCATCGGCTGTTGAGGCGTACAGCTCCAATCGAGGGCCAGGGTGTGTGCGTGAGACTCTTCCGCGCTGGCCGTGGCTATTCAATCTGGGATATCTCGGCTTGGAGCAACCTCGAGCAGGCTTCGAGCTTCCTCGCCAATGGCGGTCAAGGCCTGGAACCTGAAACCAATGGCACGGCCTCTCGGCCAAATCAGACAGGCGGGGGACCTTCGCCGTGGCACGGCGAAGATGGTCAGGGGGTCTGCAGGGGGCGAGATGGAGCTGTTAGGTCGTCCTAGGTCAGACTGTGAGCGAGGGAGTGGGTGTGTTCGGTGGGTCTGCAGAGGGTGTTTGGTGGGAAGTGGAGGGGCGGAAGAGGATCAGGGTGAGGAGGCGGAGGTTCTGCGGTGGTCGGCGAGCCGTGTGGATCGCTGAGGTGATGGGAGCGGCTCGCCGGAGGGTGGTTGGAGGCGGAGAGGACGAGGGTGAACAGGGTCGGTAGAGGGCTTAATTGACTAAATCGAAAGCGGGGAAAGAAAGAGGAGGAGAAGGGGAGTAAGTCTAACTTAACTGCAGGGACGAAGGGGGAGGAACAGGGCGACAGTCGTATCGACTGTCGCCGGAGAAGATGATGCTCAGAGAGAGGGGCGGCGGCGAGCAGAGGGCTGGAGAGGCGCCAGCTGGGTGCGGCGTGGCGCGGGAAGAGCAGGGGGGAAGGTCTCTGCTGCTGGTAGTGCGGCAGAGCGACGAGGTGGAGGGGGAGGAAGTCGCCGGAGCTGGTGAGCGTCTGCCGGAGGAAGAAGAGAGGAAAATTGGGGGTTTTCTCCGTCAGATCCAGGCTGCCTTGGTCGGTGGAGCGGCGGGGGGTATTTATAGGGTTGAAGCAGGGAGGAAGGCGGAGGGAGACGACGTGTCTCCCTCGCCGGAGCATGGTCGGAATTCGAACCCATACCGTCCGTGCGTTCGCACGGCCGGTATGGGGGGCTACAGTGACCATGGGGGTGCTCCTGCGACGGCTGACGACGCAGGGCACCCCCGGTACACTTGCCAGGTCCTCCACCTCACCCTGCGCGGCGCCATGCTCCGCGCAAGGTCGCCGGAGCATGGTGCTGGCAGGGTTTTGCAGGAGGGACCTGTTTGCAAAGAACGAAGGAGAGTTAGGGGCCTAAATGCGAGGGTTCAAAAGTTGAGGGCCAAAGAGTAAATATATGAGGACCAAAGTGTAAATTCGGTCAAGGAGGTTTCTTCTTAGGCTCAAGTTTTTATACATGACTAATTAGGACCTAAGGAATCTGATGGTGAATTTTATTTTCATATTAAACCTTGTTTGACCGGTCAATTTGCGCAAAAACCCAAATTAAGTTATTAATTGGGCATGGTTCTCAATGTAGGTCAAAATGGGTTCTAAAGGCCAAATTGAAGGTTCTAAACCCTAGAGATTATTTTTCTATGAATTTTAGAGGGTTTATTCTATTTTTACTTTGCCTCGAACCTTGTGAATTGAAGTGGGTTGTTTTAGGGTTACAGATTATCATTTGGTTCCTTGGAAGTGCTGTAGCCCTTGCTAGATCATCTCATCCCACTTTTATTCTTATTAAGCTGTTTTGACCTATGTTTGGGCCCTGAATTACCCTGTATGCAGATTATACTGGTAAAATTGCACTTTTACCCCTTATGACTTGTTTTCTTCTCAAACTCAGAATTCTCTGAGTTAAGCTTTTCCTTGAGATATGTAGGAGCTTTTATCCTTTGTATTGGGTCAAAATGAGCTAGTTATGGCTCATGATGAGGTTCTCATCATACCCCCATGCCTAGCTTTTGCTAGTCCCTTAGCAAAAAAAACTTAAGGTTTCAACCCTTGTTCTAGACCATGAAGTTTTCAATGGTTTTAGATAAGTGCTTTTTTATTTGAGCATAGATTAGGTTAGAATGCTGACCATAGGCCTAAAAGATACTCTAGTACCAATCAAGATCCAAATCTGTCTAGCCTTAGCCTCAGTCTTTTAGCAAAGGTTTTTAAGGCCCACAAGAACTAACCTAAGGTTTATTGGACTTCGTGGTTAAAGCACCCGTGCTTGAAATGATTTTAGCCCCGGCTCAGTTCGCAGTGCGTTTTGTAAGAGAGAGAGATAGAAAGTTTTTTCTGTTTGGAGAGTTTTCTCTCTCTTTTTCTTTTTAGTTCTAGTCTAGGATTGGCTTTTCAACACGGTCTGTATCAGATTCCTTGCTCCCATCATCAATCCTCAAGGGTTCCTGGCGATCGATGCTTCGAGATAGCACCGCCCATGGCAACCCCCGGAACCCTGGCTATTGAGATTTCGAGATAATCCCATCCATGGTATTCCGTGGCCGAATCCAGACCCTGGCAATTGACATTTCGAGATAATGCCATCCATGGAATCTGAACCAGCAGAGTGCTTACATGCCCCCCGTAGGATATGTAAATATCCTAAGAGACAAGCACCGAGGAGATGATATTTTGTTACGCATCTTCGAGGGGATTTCCCGCCTCTCCGCGCTGGGAACTCGTCCAAATCAACTTGTGTTGATCGGCCATTCCTATTCTAGGTGTTCTTTTCAGATTTTTGCGACGCTTCTGCGTGATTCTGATTTTTATGCTTACTGAACCAGGCTGTGTGTGAGATTAGGGTGCTTAGGTTACTGAGTCCCGTAAACCAAAAATTAGTTAACGAGGCCGAATACTCCCTAAGCCTTAGACCTAATACTTCAGCTTTTCATTATCCTCAACCTCTTGAGGAGTGTCCAGATCTTAATGAGTACTAAGAGTCTATTCAAGAATGCCTAAGGTTTGCATTCTTACTAATCTCATTGTGCACTTTTCAGTTATTTTCTTGAATGAGGTCTAGAACTTAGGTTAATTCCTTAGTTCCTTACTAATGACTATCAACTTTTCTTATAATTTTGTGCTCCTTTTTCATTTTGTTTCTTTTCTCCTTCACAAAATTTTCCTTCTCCTCTTTTCCTCTTATTCTTTTTCGAAAATTTTTTTTTTTTTTTTTTTTTTTTTTAATTTTTATGGTATTTTTGGCATATGTGATTTTTTTTTTTTTTTTTTTTTTTTTGCTTGAAACCTTTTCTTACAAGTTTTTGCACTTTCCTACCCCCCCATGCCTAAGATTTGCAATGTCCTCATTGTAACCTAGGGGTTCTCAGTTCAGGGTGAACTTCGAGTGCTGAAAGGTGTCAGAACAAGTTTCAGGTTTTCAAAGAGAATGACGGGCTGCCTCCCGTTAAGCGCTGAGTTTTACGCCATCGGCTGGGCGCAATAAGCTCAAGGGGAAAGGAGGATATGAGATGCCTCAGCCAAATCAGTAGAAGTTACATCAATGAACGGCTTGAGTCTTTGACCATTCACGATGAAAGGTTCAGAATCGTGGCTGAGTGGACTGATTTCGATTGCTCCATTTCCAAAAACCTGTCGGACCAAATATGGTCCGACCCACTTAGATCTCAGTTTTCCTGGGAAGAGTTTGAGTCGGGCATCAAAGAGTAGGACCTTTTGACCAGGATGGAAGATCTTTCTTGAGATGTGTTTGTCGTGGAAGGCTTTAACCCGCTCCTTGTAGATTTGCGAGTTCTCGTACGCGTCTGTGCGTAATTCATCGATCTCGCTGATTTGGAGTTTTCTGTGGGTCCCAGCCTTGGAAAGATCTAGATTACAGTTCCGTACTGCCCAATAGGCTTTATGCTCCAGTTCGACGGGAAGGTGGCATGCCTTTCCGTACACCAATCTAAAGGGAGACATGCCCAATTGGGTCTTGTGGGCGGTCCTATAGGCCCACAATGCTTCCGGAAGTCGGGACGGCCAGTCCTTCCTGTCAGGTCGAACAGTGACCTGTAGGATTTTCTTGATCTCCCGATTCGACAGCTCAGCTAGACCATTAGTTTGGGGGTGGTAAGGAGTAGAGATTCGGTGAGACACCCTGTATTTGGTCATCAGTGACCTAAACTGAGCATTTGTGAAATGGGTCCCCCCATCAGAGATTATTGCACGAGGAATCCCGAACCTTGAGAAAATGTGTTGATGAATGAATTTGAGAACGATTTTGTGATCACAGGTTCGGGTCGGTATGGCTTCGATCCATTTGGACACGTAGTCCACAGCCAACAGAATGTATTCGAAACCATCCGAAACAGGAAAGGGGCCCATAAAATCAATCCCCCAAACATCAAAGATTTCGCATACTAGCATCGGTTGCATAGGCATCATGTCGCGATGGCTCATGTTGCCCAAAGTCTGGCAACGACTGCATGCCTTGCAATGACTGTATGCGTCTTTGAACAGTGTGGGCCAGTAAAAGCCGCACTGGAGGACTTTTGATGCGGTTTTATGCCCGGCAAAATGGCCACCGCATGCCTGGTCATGGCAGAAAGAGAGGATATTGTTGACTTCCCCTTCCGGGATACATCTCCGGATGATCTGATCGGCACCTATGCGGAAGAGGTACGGGTCTTCCCAAATGTAATACTTGGCATCGGAGCGTAATTTGTCTTTCTTGGCCTTCGGCCAATCGGACGGGGTCTGATGAGATGCCAAGTAATTTACAATATTAGCAAACCATGGAAGGCTAGTACCAATAGTCAGCAGGTGCTCATCGGGAAAATGCTCAGTGATGGGTCCGGAAGGGTCTATCATTTCAGAAGGAAGACGGGACAAGTGATCAGCTACCACGTTTTGTTTTCCCGCTTTATCGCGAATCTCGAGGTCAAATTCTTGCAACAGCAAGATCCATCGGATCAATCGAGGTTTCGCGTCCTTCTTCGCAAGGAGATGCCTCACAGCCGTGTGATCCGAGTATATGATGACATGGGAACCCAGAAGGTATGATCTGAATTTCTCTAGGGCAAATACTACAGCTAGCAGCTCTTTCTCAGTAACTGTATAGTTACGCTGAGCCTCATCGAGTGTTTTGCTGGCGTAGTAAATGACCACAGGTTTCTTGTCATTTTTCTGCCCCAAAACCGCTCCTACAGCGAAGTCGGATGCATCACACATGATCTCAAAGGGTTGAGACCAATCAGGGGACTGTAGGATCGGGGCTTGGGTGACTCGGTCACGCAGGATTTCAAATGCTTGAGTGCATTCCCTGGAGATTTCGAAGGGAACATCCTTGGAGAGAAGAGTGGTCAGGGGGCGTGCGATTTTTGAAAAATCAGGGATAAATCGTCGATAAAAACCGACATGCCCTAAAAAGGATCGGATGTCCCTGATCGAGCTAGGCATAGGAAGGCGAGAAATCAGATTAACCTTAGCTCGATCCACTTGGATACCTTTCTCCGAAATTGAGTGTCCCAGGACAATTCCCTCAGGCACCATGAAATGGCTCTTTTCCCAGGAAAGAACCAAATTCACGTCGATGCACCGCCTGAGTATCTGGACCAAGTGCTGGAGGCAATCGTCGAATGATGCTCCGAAAACTGAAAAGTCATCCATGAAGACTTCCAGATAATCACCTACCATATCTGAGAATATGGCAAGCATGCATCGCTGAAAAGTAGCGGGTGCATTGCAAAGACCGAAAGGCATCCTTCGGAAAGCGTATGTTCCGAAGGGGCAGGTGAATGTGGTCTTTTCTTGGTCCTCAGGATGGATTGCCACCTGGTTATAACCGGAGTACCCGTCAAGAAAGCAGAAGAACCTATTTCCCGCTAGTTTTTCGAGAATTTGATCAATGAAGGGTAGTGGGAAATGATCCTTCTTCGTGGAGGAATTGAGTCGACGGTAATCTATACAGACTCTCCACGAGTTGGCTAATCGGGTAGGAATGATTTCTCCGGTCTCAGTTGTTATAGTGGTGAGTCCTGCCTTTTTAGGCACGACCTGAATCGGGCTCACCCAACGACTATCGGAGATCGGGTAGATGATCCCGGCATCTAACCACTTGATGATCTCCTTTTTCACGACCTCCTGCAGATTGGGGTTTAAGCGTCTCTGCATTTCACGAGAAGGTCGTGTGCCCTCTTCTGAATAGATATGATGAGTACAATAAGAGGGACTTATTCCAGTCAAATCATCGAGGGTCCATCCGATGGCTCTGCGATGTTGCTGGAGGACAACAATCAGACGGTATTCCTGTTCAGGATTGAGGTTGGAATTGATGATCACAGGAAGGGTCTGATTAGAACCCAAAAAGATGTATTTTAAATGAGCAGGAAGGGGTTTCAGTTCAAGGATGGGGTTTTCAGCAGCAGCGGGTGGTTCAGTATAGATGTGAGGTTCAAGGGTGGGAGTTACTGGGTTGTTCACATCCGGAATGGACTCCTCTATTTGCGGGTCAAGATCCTTCTGTGGTTGATGAGGAATACTCAAGTCATTCTGGAGGTGTGATTCATCGACCAAAGTCTTGATGTCACAAATTTGTTCGATGACGCCGCAATTAATTCCTTGTTGGGCCTTAAATATATCAATTTTCAGTGTTTGATCTCCAAACTTAAGCTCTATTTGGCCCTCCTCACAGCTGATGTTGGCTCTAGCAGTAGCCAAGAAAGGTCTCCCTAGAATGATTGGTGTATCCCTAGGGTTCTCAGGTGCATCCATGTCTAAGACTATAAAGTCCACTGGAAAATAGAAATCCCGCACTCTCACGATAACATCCTCGAGAATCCCTTTTGGTGACTTTATAGATCGATCTGCTAATTGTAATGTCACCTCAGTTGGTTTCAGCTCAGATTCTTCCAGATGGTCAAGTAAGGATGTGGGTATCAGATTTATAGATGCACCTAAGTCTAACAATGCTCTGTCAAATTGGGTACCACCTATCTTACAGGAGATCAGGGGAGTTCCAGGATCTTTTGCCTTGGGTGGGAGTCTACTAAGGATTACAGAGCTGGCTTGCTCTGACAGAACAATTGGGCTCCCTCCCTTGGTTCGCGGCTTACGCTGGGGTGTACATATATTCTTTAGAAATCGTGCGTAAGCTGGTACGTGGCGGATTGCATCCATCAAGGGGATGTTTATGTGGACCTGCTCAAAGAGCTTGACCAGGTCCTCCTCAGGGGCCACGGGCTTGGTGGTCTTCTTTCCCTTGGTCAGGGCCTCGGGAAACGGGATCTTGGTTGGTTCCTCTAGGATAGGTCCTGGTTGTGGGTCTGGAACAGCGGTACCTTGGATAACTATCCTAGGGTCATGATTATCAGGCTGGGAGTGGTTTGGATAACGCGGGTCCTGAGTTGTCTTACCACTACGTGTTGTTACAGAATTTAATCCGGCCTGATTTTGGTTTGGATTTGGTAGGAGGGGTGGCTGCTGCTGAAATCCCGTACGAGAAGTAGAGGCTTCCATCTCGTCTGGAGATGGGGCAGTAGGGGCCTGATAAATCCATTGAGCGTGGCCTAAATTTGGATTCATAACGCGCTTCTGGGTTGGCACGTTATTTGGGTTCGGAAGGGGTTGGGAAGGGAGTGTGCCTGGCTGGCGAGAATTTGCCAACTGGGCCAGCTGAGTTTTGACTTCAGTAAGCTCGTCCTTGTGCTGTTTTTGAATGGCCGCATTCGATTTTTGAATGTCAGCCAGAGTCTGAAGGATTAAGGACATTTGATCTTGATTTGGCCCTGATGGATAAGTAGGGTTGGGCCGAGGCTGAGGCGGCTGGTAGTGATGAGAGGGCTGTGGGCGGGACTGAAAAGGTGGTCTTTGGGTTTGAGAATTTCCCGCCCACTGAAAATTTGGATGGTTTCGCCATCCAGGGTTGTAAGTGTTGGAGAATGGGTCGTTCTGGATGGCGTTGAGGTCCTCGCAGGTCTGAGGAACCTCCTGAGAATCAGGGAAAGGGGGAATGGAGTTCCCCCGGCTGGTGAAGAAAGGATCAGATGATCTTCCAGTCCAAGAATCAGATGGGGATGGACATGGATCCATCCCAGGGGAGGATCGGTGTAGGATGTTTTGCACAGTCTCCTGTGTGGAAGGAGGTTGTGCAAAGGAGTTACGCGCAGAGGTGGCTCGCTGCAAGTGCTGAGTCAGCTCATCCACCTTCTTTTCAATAATTGAGACCTTGTCCAATCGACTGGCCATTAATTCCAGGTCGACTGATGCGGACAGGCCCTGCGTCTCATGTGCTCCCTTAAGATTCGTCGCTGCGCGGGTATTCGTCCTGTCGAATAATCCCATGGAGTCATTGTTGATGGAGTTCTCGCACATGTTTTCGAGAATCTCCCATACGGTGTCTTCATGTTGACCCATGATGTTTCCTCCGCAGGTTGCATTGACGAAAAGGCGGATGTCCTCACGGAGTCCCTGGTAAAAAGATTGGACTTGTTCCCATTTAGGAACTCCGTGATGGGGGCACTTCCTCATGAGATCCTGAAAACGATCCCATGCCTCATGGAGAGGTTCTCCTGATTGTTGAGTGAAGTGTGTAATCTGATGGCGCAAGGCGTTGGTCCGACCAACGGGAAAGAACTTTTTCAAAAACTCGGATTGAAGTTCTTCCCAAGTGTTGATCGGCCGGGTCTGAGTTTGATACCAATGGGCGGCCTTGTCCATAAGAGAAAAGGAGAACATCTTCATGAGAAGAATATCCCGATTTTGCGCATCTGATCCAAAAGTGTGGGCCAGATGCTTAAGCTGTTTGATGTGCTGGAAGGGATCTTCAGAATTAAGCCCATGGAATTTAGGTATAGCGTGAATCATGTTGGGCTTTAGTTCGGAATCAGGTCCTCCAATCGGGATTCTAACTCGAGGCTCAATTGCCACCGCAGCAGGGTTGTAGTGGTCCCGCATCATAGGACGCTGTGGTGGGTGTACGAAGTTTTGGAAGAGGTCATTGAGTCGCTGGAGCTGGTGTTCCAGATTATTTTCTTCCTCAACTGGCTGAGCCATGATGGGGGAAGAAGAAGAACTTGGTTCTGAATCAGAAGAGAGAATAATGTGAGGGTGTTGCTGCACAAACACGGGTGTCGAGGCTTGGCCTTGACGAGAGTGAATTTCTAAAGGAGGTCTTAAGGGTGGTCTTAGAGACCTCCTTCCGTACATGCACAGTTGGGAGAGGTAAGTTTAGAAGGTGATGGACCCAATCAAGACACCCAAAAATGTGTTGGGTGACTATAGAGGTGCGGGGCAGATGGACCCCTTGATCAGAAAGATCGTCCACCTGAGAATTACCTGGGCAGCCAGAGAGGGAGAGTCCCGCGAAGACCCCTACACGGTAGAGCGTCCCCACGGGTTACAGGGTTTCCCCCACCCGACCTCTCTTGTCACTGCGGTTCCAGGTAGACCAGAATGGGGATCTTGACCTCTTAAGTCTACCAATTTTAAGATCAGGGTGCTTAAGGTTTCACTTGAACTTTAGTCTTTTTAAGTGCAAAGAGTGACCTAATTTAAGGTTGGTTAACCCAAGGGGTCAACTTTACCTATTGTTTTCTTCAAGAGCTTTTCGGTCCTGTCTTTTAGGGTTCAAGTGTTTAGAGAGAGCCAATTGTTTAGGATTTTTCTTGTATAGGTATTTTCAGACAAGGGCTTGGGCACACTTCATTTGGTTTTCTCAATTCTTGAGTTAAGTAGTGTGTCTCTAAATCCCTAGTGTTGGATCCTAGGTTGGCTCTACTTGGTCCAGTTAATTCTTTGTTGGGTAATTAGGGCTCAAGCAAGAATGTGTTAGCCCTTAAATACCCTTGATAGTGTGCAGAAATAATAAGTTGAAGACATGCAACTCTTATGGTTACTAAATATGGAAGACAGGTTAGCCCTATATTGCTTGTTCTTTTCTTTTCTTTTTCTTTAGAGTGTAGGGGTTAATAGTGAGAGAAAAGATTTACCTGTCTTCGGAGTGGTTGTCGTGTGGTTGCTTGTCTTCTTGAGTTCCTGTAGCTGCATAAAAGAGAGGAGATTATCAGAAATTAAAAGATACAGGAATGTTTACCTCTAGAATAGCCGTTGCTCCCCGGCAACGGCGCCAAAATGATGGAACGTCGGTTTTTGTTAATTCGTTGTAGTAAAGCCGGTTGTTACCAACGTTTCATAAAAATTTTTTTACTCGGAAAAATAAAAGAGTTCCCGAGGTCGAACTCAGGGAGCAAGTTGTATTCTAGAGATATACAAGTTTTATTACAAAAATAAAGAGAGAGAGAGAGAGATGAAAATTTGGCTTCTTCTTCTTTTCTTCTTTCTTCCTCTTTGTCTTTGGTTCTTCCTGTTCTCCTTCTTATTCTTCTTCTTTCTTTTTCTTCTGCTTTCTTCAGATTTTCCCCTCGTGCTCTTCTTCTTCTGTTCTTCCTTGTTTCCTTTCTTTCTTTTTCTTCAGATCGTCTTCTTCTTTTCTTGCTTCTTGCTTCTCTTCATTTCTTCTTCTGCAATCGTGGTGCTTCTGCCTTCGGCTACTAAGTCTCCCTTCCTTCTTCTTCAGCCTGCCTTCTGTGTTGCTCTGGCTGCTGACTGTCCGTCGTCTGGCCCGGTGCTTCGACGACTTAACTGAGCAGTTGCTACAGTGCAGCTGCTTCTTCTTCCGCAGTCCTTCACCTGTGCCTGCACGCTCAAGAGTTCATCAGAAGGCAAAAACCTACTCTACCCCCTTCCCCCGCGTATCTCTCTCTCTGAAATCACTCTTCGGAAGCTCTCCCAGAGCGCTACCGGGTAATCGGGTTCGGGTCAGGCCCGGGTCCAGGCCCACCGGCGTGCGTGGTGGGCGAGGAGTGCAGGTCAGTCTAATCGGGTCGGGCCAGGTCCGCGGAGCGTGGTCACGGACGAGGCCGAGTCGGGTCGGGTCGGGTGAGAGGGACCTCACCCCGTGGTAACTGAGGCAAACAGATGGTGGCAGTTTTTCAATTTATGTGGGTGCGTGGCTTCAGAAGGTTCCGAGGTGGGACTATCCGCGCACCCGTTTCTCTCACGCCTGCAGCAGGGATGGTGCTCCCAATTGCATCGGCTGTTGAGGCGTACAGCTCCAATCGAGGGCCAGGGTGTGTGCGTGAGACTCTTCCGCGCTGGCCGTGGCTATTCAATCTGGGATATCTCGGCTTGGAGCAACCTCGAGCAGGCTTCGAGCTTCCTCGCCAATGGCGGTCAAGGCCTGGAACCTGAAACCAATGGCACGGCCTCTCGGCCAAATCAGACAGGCGGGGGACCTTCGCCGTGGCACGGCGAAGATGGTCAGGGGGTCTGCAGGGGGCGAGATGGAGCTGTTAGGTCGTCCTAGGTCAGACTGTGAGCGAGGGAGTGGGTGTGTTCGGTGGGTCTGCAGAGGGTGTTTGGTGGGAAGTGGAGGGGCGGAAGAGGATCAGGGTGAGGAGGCGGAGGTTCTGCGGTGGTCGGCGAGCCGTGTGGATCGCTGAGGTGATGGGAGCGGCTCGCCGGAGGGTGGTTGGAGGCGGAGAGGACGAGGGTGAACAGGGTCGGTAGAGGGCTTAATTGACTAAATCGAAAGCGGGGAAAGAAAGAGGAGGAGAAGGGGAGTAAGTCTAACTTAACTGCAGGGACGAAGGGGGAGGAACAGGGCGACAGTCGTATCGACTGTCGCCGGAGAAGATGATGCTCAGAGAGAGGGGCGGCGGCGAGCAGAGGGCTGGAGAGGCGCCAGCTGGGTGCGGCGTGGCGCGGGAAGAGCAGGGGGGAAGGTCTCTGCTGCTGGTAGTGCGGCAGAGCGACGAGGTGGAGGGGGAGGAAGTCGCCGGAGCTGGTGAGCGTCTGCCGGAGGAAGAAGAGAGGAAAATTGGGGGTTTTCTCCGTCAGATCCAGGCTGCCTTGGTCGGTGGAGCGGCGGGGGGTATTTATAGGGTTGAAGCAGGGAGGAAGGCGGAGGGAGACGACGTGTCTCCCTCGCCGGAGCATGGTCGGAATTCGAACCCATACCGTCCGTGCGTTCGCACGGCCGGTATGGGGGGCTACAGTGACCATGGGGGTGCTCCTGCGACGGCTGACGACGCAGGGCACCCCCGGTACACTTGCCAGGTCCTCCACCTCACCCTGCGCGGCGCCATGCTCCGCGCAAGGTCGCCGGAGCATGGTGCTGGCAGGGTTTTGCAGGAGGGACCTGTTTGCAAAGAACGAAGGAGAGTTAGGGGCCTAAATGCGAGGGTTCAAAAGTTGAGGGCCAAAGAGTAAATATATGAGGACCAAAGTGTAAATTCGGTCAAGGAGGTTTCTTCTTAGGCTCAAGTTTTTATACATGACTAATTAGGACCTAAGGAATCTGATGGTGAATTTTATTTTCATATTAAACCTTGTTTGACCGGTCAATTTGCGCAAAAACCCAAATTAAGTTATTAATTGGGCATGGTTCTCAATGTAGGTCAAAATGGGTTCTAAAGGCCAAATTGAAGGTTCTAAACCCTAGAGATTATTTTTCTATGAATTTTAGAGGGTTTATTCTATTTTTACTTTGCCTCGAACCTTGTGAATTGAAGTGGGTTGTTTTAGGGTTACAGATTATCATTTGGTTCCTTGGAAGTGCTGTAGCCCTTGCTAGATCATCTCATCCCACTTTTATTCTTATTAAGCTGTTTTGACCTATGTTTGGGCCCTGAATTACCCTGTATGCAGATTATACTGGTAAAATTGCACTTTTACCCCTTATGACTTGTTTTCTTCTCAAACTCAGAATTCTCTGAGTTAAGCTTTTCCTTGAGATATGTAGGAGCTTTTATCCTTTGTATTGGGTCAAAATGAGCTAGTTATGGCTCATGATGAGGTTCTCATCACCTCCCGCGTCGCTCCGCGCCCGCTGCGCCCCCGCAGGCCGGCTCCCGCTGCCCCGGCAGGCTCGAGCCCTCACGGCCGACGCCTCCTCCCCAGCGCAGCACCTCCTCCCGCACCCGCCGCGGCTGTCGCCGCCACCGCTCACTCGCGCCCGCTCTCGTGCACCGACTGGAAGGAGAAGAGGAAGGGGGCGAAGGTAACGGGAGTGAGGGGGAGGGCGTGGCCTTTTAGGGCCGCGCGAGGAGGAGAGAGAGAGCGCGACAGAGGGCGCAAGAGGGAGAGGGAAAAAGAAGAGGCGGAGCAGGTCTGCGCGTGTAGGCGCGCAGATGCAGCGGTGTGCGCCACAGAAAAATGAATCCCAGGCGTCTGGAAGTGATACCAGACGTCTGGTACGACGTTTGGGACACCTCCTAGACGTCTTAAAAGACGTTTGAAAGCACGGTTCGTAACACCGATCTACCTCGATGCCCCTATGCGATACGATGTGACCGAGGATAATTCCTTCTTGAACCATAAAATGGCTCTTTTCCCAACTTAACACCAGATTAACCTTGATACATCGTTTCAAGATTTTCTCCAAGTTGCTCATACAATGGTCGAATGAATTCCTTAATACAGAGAAATCATCCATAAAGACATCTAAGTATTCACCCACCATTTCTGAAAAAATGGCCAGCATGCAACGCTGGAAGGTCGCAGGTGTGTTGCATAACCCGAACGGCATTCGTCGGAATGCAAATGTGCCGTATGGGCAAGTGAATGTGGTCTTTTCTTGATCCTCCGGCGCAATTGCGACTTGGTTACATCCTAAATATCCATCCAGGAAGAAAAAATATTTCTGCCCTGTTAATCTTTCAAGGATTTGGTCAATGAATGGCAAGGGGAAATGATCCTTCTTAGTGGCTTCATTGAGCTTCCTATGATCAATACACACCCACCATGCAGTGGTGGTGCGGGTGGGGATGGATTTGCCATGATCATTGGTGACAACGGTGAGCCCAGCTTTCTTGGGAACCACTTGAGTGGGGCTCACCCAGGGGCTATCGGAGATAGGATAGATGATGTTGGCGTCAAGCCACTTGATAATTTCTTTCTTAACGACCTCCCGCATGTTTGGGTTTAAACGTCTTTGCATCTGGCAAGAGGGTCGTGCCCCGTCTTCCAGGTAAATCTTATGGGTGCAATAGGTGGGGCTAATTCCTCTTAAGTCAGAAATGGTCCAACCAATGGTGGCCTGATGTTCTGAAAGGGTTGCAGTTGACCTGAGTTCCTGATCCTTGGTTATATGAGAATTAATAATCACTGGGAAGGTCTGGTCAGGTCCCAAGAAGACATACTTAAGATTCTCGGGCAATGGCTTAAGTTCAGGTGCGGGTGGAACCACGGTTGATGGAAAGGGAAAGGGTGGGAGTTGATCAACATCGATCTCCTCAAATGGTGTTGTGTGATGGTACTCAGCCTTACAAAGGTCCACGGGTAGTGATGGTGATAGGTCAGAATAGTCATTACGGGTTTGGTGGTCTGATACAGAACAAAGGGTGAGGCATTCCTCGATCAAAGTTTCCACGGGATCATGTTCCTCAATGCAATCGCAATCAAAAGACTTTGTCGCCCGGAAGATATCCAAATGCATTTTCCTGTCCCCGAAGGCGATTTCCATACATCCCGTGTCACAATCAATGTTTGCCTTAGCCGTAGCAAAGAAAGGTCTGCCTAAGATTATGGGTGCGTTCTATAATTTTTCAGGGACTTCCATGTCGAGCACTAAAAAGTCGACCGGGAAATAGAAGTCCTTGACCTATACAATCACGTTCTCAACAACCCCCTTCGGGGTTTTCACTGATCTATCAGCCAGCTGGATGGTGACAGGGGTTGGTGTCAACTCTCCGAAACCAAATTGGTGGTATAAGGTTGTTGGAATCAGATTGATAGAAGCACCTAAGTCACGGAGTTCTCTATCAATTGTCATGTCCCCGATATTGCAGGAAATCAGGGGCGCTCCTGGGTCAGTTCGCTTGAGCCGAAGGTTGCTTGATATTACGGAACTTGCTTGTTCAAAGAGCACAACCTTCCTAGGTGCTTGAGGTCTTGGCTTACGCTTGGGTGTACATGCATCCTTTAAAAACTTGGCGTAAGCAGGGATGTGCTTGACGGCTTCAAGGAGCGGAATATTAATCTGTACTTGCTTAAAGATCTCCAACAGCTCCTCAGTTTCCACAACATTCTTCTTTTTCTTGATTATTTCCAAGGCCTCAGGGTAGGGTGTCTGAATGTGGATTGGTTCTATTTCTGGGTCCTTGGTTGGTGCCTCTTCTGAGTCGGGTATTTCAGCGGGTGAAGTCTCGGGGAGAGTCGGCCATTTGGGATCCTGGGTTTTTGTGCCGCTTCTCAAGGTTACCGCATTCGCAGAGGCATTGGGGCCATGGGTTGATCCTTGAGAAAATGAGGACGAAGAAGCACCAAACCCAGGGGGTGTTTACGAGGCTGGTTGGACCATGTGAGCCTGCCCGGGATTGCCTTGGAACCTTTATGAATTGGGGCCTCTGTTAATTATGTTTCGTGGGTTCGGTTGTGGCTGGGAAGGCAGGGATCCTTGTTGTTTACAGTCCAAGAGTTAGCTTAACTATCCCATTACCAAGGTCATTTCCTCCTGATGTTTCTAGTTCATGTCAACCATCATCTTTATTAGCGTGTCCATTTGGTTTTGTGGGGGAGGAGTCGCCCTATTCTGATTATATTGGGGTCTAACTGGTGGTCCTTGCTGAGAGGGGGCAAGTGTAGCTGCTGGTTTGGCCTGGGCTGATTTTGGAACTGTGATGGTTTTTGGTTTGTCCAACCAAAGTTGGGGTAGTTACGCCAGCCAGTGTTGTAAGTGTTAGAGAAAGGGTCCAGTTTCGCATAACCTTGGACAGCTTGCACATCTTCAAGGATAGCCGATGTTGATGAAGAGGGAAGGGAGTAATCAAGGGTTGAGGGAGCAAAGGTCCCTCCCTGGAACGTGGTTAGGGGTTGTTCCAGGTTCAGTTGGGTTAAGGGCTGGACCAAGTCAACATTATGCGCTCCCTTTGCTAGGGAGAAAGTCTGTAAGGGTTCCTGGTCTGGTTCAGTAGCTCATCAATCTTTTTGTCCACCAATTCCACTCGATCCAGTTTTTTGGTAATGATGTCCATGTCAACCATTCCAGAATTTGCTTGTACCTCATAAATCCCACCACGGGGTTGACTGGACCTGTTGAGCTGGGTCATGGAGGCATTGTTGAACGAATTCTCACTCATAGACTCAAAGAGCTCAAACGCACTCTCCTCGTCCTTGTTCAAGAAGTTTCCCCTGCATGAGGCATCGACGAAGTTTCGTAGGTTGCTGTCCAGACCATGGTAGAAAATCTGGGCCAATTGCCACCTTGGTACTTCGTGGTGTTGGCATTTCCTCAAGAATTCATTAAATCTTTCCTACGCCTCATGAAACTGTTCCCCTACCTGGAGTGTAAAGGTAGTAACAGCTCTTCTGAGGGCATTGGTCTTTCCTATGGGGAAGAATTTCTTTAAAAATGCATGCCTCAGTTCTTCCCAGGTGGTGATGGGTCTACCTAGGGTTCTAAGCCAGTGAGAAGCCTTGTCTCGTAATGAGAAGGGTAACATCTTGATTAGGACAATGTCAAGGCTAATGTTCCTAGGTTTCACAGTTCGTGCTATGCGGTCGAGATCCTCTAGATGCTGGAAGGGGTCCTCATTTGAGCTTCCATGAAAGTGGTTTTGCATCAGACTTAAGACATTCGATTTCATCTCAAAATCATCTCCCCCTTCGGGGATCCTAAGGTGTGGCTCGAGTCTAATAGCGGAGGGATTATAGAAATCGCGGAGGGGCCTCGGCTGATCCTGAAATGGTGGTATATCGAGTGGTGGTTGCTCTTGTACGCCTTGGAAAGGTGGTGGTGGTTTTTCTTGTGGGTTCTGTAACAGTTGTATGGCCTGCATGATGGTGTGGATTTGTTGTTGTTGAAGCCGGTGGTTTGCATTAATTTGGGCCTGGATGATGGCCATTGTGTCTGGTGGGGGTTGATCCTCAGCCTCATCTACCCTAGGTTCAGCAATGTTCCTAACAAAATTACATCGCCTAGATTCGTGTCCCAAAACAAACAACTCGGGATGCAGTGAGCGTCTCCCGTGCATACACTAGAGAAGAACAGGAGGGGGTGCAGAAAGCGATAGATGCGAGGAATGTGTTTCAATCAAGCAAACAAGCCTAGTCCTTAGGGTGTATTCCTTAGGAGACCTAGAAATCTCACAAAGGGTGATTAAGTCCGTAAGCACTGGACTCCCCTTCCCAAGGCTAATCTGGACAGGTTGATTACAATGGGATTGCAGGGAAGGTTCTTTCTTTAGCTTGCGCCTCCGGTTCCGTTGACCCCACAACCGCGGTCGTTTGACACTGCCCCGCAGCCTAGTCACTAGATTCTACCAAGAGAATGAAAGCCAAGTGCTTAGCGAACAAAACCTCGCCTTTCGAGACTTAACTCAGTCCTGCCTAGGGCACGTCTACTCAGTTTTGAAAGGACTAGGATAGTGCTTGTGCTAGGGTTATGTGATGAGGCGTTAATTGGGATGGTGCCTCTTAATTTTCCACTTTCAAGGTGTGCTTTTATCAAAATATGATTTTCAAATAAGGATTTTTAAGATGTTGTGTCTTTTAGTGTTTCATCCTTACTTTAGTGCTTTTTCAGGGTTGACGTGTCTTAATGTTTTCAGACAAGTTTCAGTGGGCACGTCAAGTTCTGCACACAATTCAGTGAAAGTATATTTCCTTTTATTCTGTAGAGGCTCTAAAACCCTAATGTACTCATCCTAATGATCATGCAGCTTCTATTAGATGAGTCGATTTTAGGATTGAGTGGTGCGGCCCAGGTCAACTCACGGTGACTTCGCAAACACCACTCAAAAAAGAGAGAAGAACACTCCAAGAATTTATTCAGAATGTTAGAGTGTACATTTTTTTGTGGGGTGATGTGTTAAGGATGTGGGTCAAGCAATCATACACCACGCCAATTTTTTCAATTTTTACACTTTTTTTAGTTTTTCACGCAAGCAAACAATCATAAGTGAAGAATTACTCACTATCCATCCTTGTTGCGCCTACTCCCTTGTTACCGTCGTGGGATGTGTCGCTTCGCCGTCCAAGCTCCGAATTCCTACAACCATCAAGTAAAAAGGAAAACAAGGCATTAGACGATGTGAGAATGGATGTGGAATGGAAGTGACAAAACAAATTCGTTGCCTCCCCGGCAACGGCGCCAAAAACTGACGTGCGCTCGTGCGTGTGTGTTAAGAAGTGTCGTTATAGTCGCACTTGCCACGTCGGTTTTAAAGTAAGGAAACGGAGGTGAGTCCGAGTGTCGGTCTCAGGAAGGCGTAAAAATCAGATTTTTCTTATCACTTGTTGTCACGGAAAGCGTGGAGTTTTTGCTTGCGAAAGGTGCGGCTTGAAAAGCGAGAAGGAGAGAGATAGAGAGAGAGAGGGAGAGATTAGGGTTAGAGTTGTTTCTTGCTTGATCATGCAACTTAAATAGGAATTAAAGTAAACAATTGAACAGAAAGTAACTTCATTAATCATGCAGCTTTAGTTCACAGATTACAACATTAGATACATGCTTAAACATAAGTAAAGGAAAGCTTAAAAGAGAGGAAGAGAGAGAGAGAGCGGCGAGGCAGCCACGGCGGTGGAGGAAGCTTCGTCGGCGGCTCGTCGTCCCCGGCGATTACAAGAGGGCCTAAAGCTAGCTAAGAGAGGGGTAGAGTAGTTGCAAGGGAAGTGAATGCCTTGAATGAGTGATTGGAGGGGGTTTAAATAGGGAGAAGGGCTTTCTAAAAGAAGAAGAGGCTTTAGCGACGTCCGGGACGTCACTAAAACCCTTCCAAAAGCGTCGGTGAAGCCCTCCAGCCCGCCGATCACATGCTCGCGTTGTTGTTCTTTACGCCTGATCCCTGGCCACTGCGTGAGAGCCATCCGATCGAAGATCGGGCGGCTGAGATCCTCTCTCGGGTGCGCTTGGATCGCCCCTCGGGCGCACGTGCGCGCAGGTGTCGTCGCCCGATGTGCGCGCCCGCGTGGGCGATCGCTGTCTGAGGGTTCGCCGCGTGGCGCGATCTCGGCTGCCCGCTGCTGATCGGGCAGCCCAATTTCGCCGCATGCTTCTTCGTCTTCAATTCTTCGCATTGCGCGGCTCGAACCCGCGTCGCATGCGTGCGGTTGTGTGTGCTAACCGTTGCGCCATGCCTACTGTTTTGTCACGGTGACCGCAGGCGGGCGCGCGGTTCTCAGCCGTCCGATCGAAGATCGACAGTCGAGATTTGATCTCAGCTGAAGGAGGAAGTGGCGTGCGGTGAGCGGGGGGCGATGTGGCGCAACGAGGGCCGTTGATCATCAGATCAACGGTTAGAACTTCTTGGGCCCATTGTAGGAGCTCCGGATGTCGGATTTGGCCGATCTTGAGTCTGTTGGACTCCGTTTGTCGTTCTGAATCCATCCCTGTGGTCCGATTGCTCATCTGAGGCATGCTTTGACAAATGCTTATACAAATGACCATTAATACAGTTTTATAAGCAATCTTGGTATATGATGCATGCAATGCTCTCATTCTACTTATGTTGTGCCTTTTATTCTTAAGATGGGCCCTACTTAACAGAATTATCACCCCCATGTGCAATGTTATCAGTAACTATCTCGAATATGGACACGAGAGATATAAGGGAGGTAAATCTAGAAGTAATAAGAAACAATATGAGAAGATTCTTCATTATTTCCTATTGACACCTAGGCTACAACGTCTTTTTTTTATATCAAGTAAAATTGCAAGGTGAGTGACATGGCATTCGGATCATAAATCGCAGGACGAAAGAATACATCATCCTATGGATTGCAAGAAGTGGAAGAGATTTGACAACAAATGCATTTACTTCAAAGGAGATGCACAAAATGTAAGATTGGGTCTTGCAAGCAATGAATTTAATCCATTTAAGAGTATGTACTCATCGTACTCGATATGGCTAGTGGTTATGATGACTTATAACTTACCTTCATGGTTGTGTATGAGATCATTATTCATGATGCTGACACTATTAGTCCCCAATCCAAAGAAACCAGGAAACGCAATTGATGTTTACCTTCAATCATTGATTGATGAACTTAAATAATTGTGGTACACTGGTATTAATATGCAAGATGCACAGAAGTTCTTCCAGATGCATGCAACACTGTTGTAGACTATAAATGATTTTCCTACATATGAAAATTTGTCACGTTGGAGAACTAAGGGAAAGCTTGCTTGCCCAATCTGTATGGAAGATACCCATCACCTTCAACTACCTGAGAGTAAGAAGTTCTGTTACTTAGGGCATCGCAATTTTTTTCCAATTGAACATAGATGGCAGATGTCACAATTTAAGGACAGATTTGAAAGCAAGACTTGTCGTCGATCAAAGAAAAATCCAAATAACAAACTGAGTATAGATTCGATCTGATTATCAGAGCAAGTTATCAAGGAGAGATTACACCAAATGGGTGATATACAATTGGGTTGACCATTCAACCAAGATTATATGGCCTTGAAGAATTCTAGGTCTAGGAAAAAAATAATTTTCTTTATGGAGCTCTCATATTGGAAAGACCTTACAATACGTCATAATTTAGATGTCATCCAATCCGAAAAGAATGTGATGGACAATATCTTGGATGTTTTAAACCTTACCAATGATCCAAAGGACACAATGAAAACAAGTACGTCACAATTTAGCTATCATGCACATCAAAAAGAATGTGATGGACAATATCTTAGATGTTTTAAACCTAACTGATGATCCAAACGACATAGTGAGAACAAGAAATGATATGAAGAGTTTGGGTATTCATCCTGAGCTGCATATCCATGAGGATGACGGTTACTTCCCACATGCTATTTAGAACATGAATCAAGATTAGAAGAATAGACTATTCTCCTTTTTAAAGGACATTCGTGTTCCAGATAATTATTCATCACAACTTTCCTATTGTGTAAGTGAAGCACGGAGGAAGATTTCTGGGTTGAAAAGTCATGACTCTCACGTTTACATGCAAGTATTGTTCCATTGGCGATACGTACGATGCTACTTGAACTAGGTTTGGATTTCTTCACAAAAATGAGTAGATTCTTCAAAGTTGTACGTTTAAAGACATTAAGCAATGAAATGCTTGACTACTTGGATAAATAAATAGTCATTACCCTTTGTAAGATGAAATAGATCTTTCCTTAGCCTTCTTCAATGTTATGATTCATCTCACGCTTCATCTTTCAAATTAAGTGAGTATTGCTGAACCTATACAATTTAGATGCATGTATCATGTAGAGCGATACTTGAAAAAGCTAAAAAATTATGTCCTCAACAAGGCGAAGCAAGGAGGTTCGATTATATAAGGCTATGTTGTAGAGAAATGTATAAATTTCGCATCTATGTATATAAATGAGACATACAACTACTTTAATAGACTTTAAAGAAACTATGAGGGAAAATACAATGAAAATGATGAATAATGTCCATCCATTTTTTATATTAGAGGAAGGCCGATTCTTCGGATAGAATACAAGCTAATTTTTTAAATCAAATGATGTTTTTCCCTAATTTTCGTAGTATTCTAATTTCTCTTTTTTTTTTCATTTCCTTTTAGGTTTCTACACTTCTATTCAAGCTTTCTACATCATCAAATTCAGGAATTTCAACATTGTATGTAGGCGGTTGTCTAATTAAATAGAAGACGTAATTGTATTTCTTGTTTCTGCAATTTCTATTGTAATAATTTTTTTCCTTATAAATTGTAAGAAATCTTAACATAAAGGTAAAAAAATAAATTAGTTTTCCCCTTGAAGTCCATTTCTTGTGACATGATTGCAAAGCCATTGACCCATTGTAGATTCTAATTAGATAACATGTTCAACCTGTCTATTCCCACCAACTTCTGTGAAATTTTACGACTAAATTCTAAAATTCCTACAAAAACAAAAGCTTCTAAATGAAGATCTATTCAACGTAGGGTCACATGTGTACATAGCTACATGTCATCTATAACGTCTAAGACTTCCTTTAAAAATTTATGTTTCTGTAAGATTTCCAGAATTTTGTTATAAATTTTTACAAAAGTTGGTGGGGACAAACACGTCAAACCTGTTGTCAATTGGTTGATGTATATGCAATCGCGTCATGATAGATGGATTACAAGTGGAAAACTAATTTATTTTTTACCTTTATGTTAGGATTTGAAGTAGAGAAAAAATTGAATCAGTATTAAAAACTTTTTTCGTTTCTGTCAAAAATGTAAAGAATGATGGATTGGCCACTTCTTTGCTTATGTATATCTAATTGTAATTTTTACTTGTATTGAAATTTTGATATGTTATTGTATATTACATGTACAATTACACATGTATGTATGTGTAATTGTAATTTCTTTTTAAAATATCAATGCAAATATGTAATATATATGCAAACGAGAGTTTTTAAGAAAAAAGACAATAAGAAGGCTCCCTCTTAGACCTAGCCATCTATCGAGCCGACGCCACATCCCCATGCTCAGCCATCCCCTATCCCAGCCACCCCCCCACCCCCCCCAATCCCAGCCACCTCCCCAGGTTTAGCCACCCCTTGAGTCGATATATTTACGACCCAGTGATCTAGAATGTTCTCGTGCCCAGTATTTTGCATGGAGAAAGAGGAAGGTAAAGGGGAAGGCGATTGCTGCTCCTGAGCCAGAGTCGAGGCCACGTGATCTATATTATCTGCTGGACTTATCAGCAAGAGAGGAGGAGGATGAGGATGAGAATGAGAATGAGAATGATGATGAGGAGGAGGAGGAGGTCAAGAGTGCATCTGTAGTTGACCTGAGTGTAGTGAGTACAAGTAATGGTAAGAATCTTGCATATAATTGTAAAGTTTATTACTTTCATATTTAGCAACTTGTTATATGTTTTCCCTTTCCATAGGTAGAAAAGGAAAAGGACGGGGAAAGACAAAGAATTTAGATTTACAATGTGTCCCCGAGGGTCTCAGAATACCCAGCACACTCAAATTGACGAGGGAAGCAGAGAATTACCCTGGCTTTATTAGTCGAGCGGGCACAATGGTGAAGTCTATATTGCCCCTATGCTATTTCGATTAGAGGAAGGTGTCTGCAGAGCTGAAGAGGCAGCTCCTCTGACAATTAAAGGTAAATCATAATTTCATACTAAATATCTTATTGAGAAATGATATATTCTTCAAAATAATTGTTGGCAAACTACAATTGGGATGAAGACCTTAATGTGTCGAGGTACATCCTAATGCACGCTGCCAAGCTACACAAAGATTGGAGGACGGAGATGAAGAGAAAAGTAAAAACCTTCTTACATTTACATGTTTATTATGAAATATCATATATTATTTATTAACATTTTATATTCATTATTCAATATTTTTCAAAAAGGTCATACAAGGAGGCATTGAAGAATGTCCCTCCTTATGTCATGCCAGAACACTAGAAGAAGGCATGTGAGCATTGGATTGACCCCAAAGTGGAGGTTAGTAAATGATTCAAAATGTCTATATTAAATTCATAATAATAGATGAATTTCTTTCCTAATTTAAATAAGGCATTCTTGTAGGAGCAAGTGAAAAAGAATAAGGCCAATAAGGCCAAAGCTTCACCACAAACCCACTATTTGGGTCAGATGAGCATTGAGATAGTCAAGAGTCGATATGTAAGTTTATTATCACAAGTACTTAAAGGTTATTAAATTTGGAGATGATTTTCGAGAATTTTACCTTGATTAAATTTTCAATCTACTATGAATGAGGGGAAGGAGGCTAATAGCTAGGATGGATATTTATGAGAGTAGTCATAGCAAGGCCGCAAGTGATAGTGCTCGGAAGTGGATTCATGAGTTATTCCAGTAGAGACACGTAAGTTCCATAAATCAAAAAATAATTATAACTTTTCTATCTTATACAACTCATAACTTTAAATACGTTTAGGTGAAAATGGTAAACTTGGTGCATCCCCCTTCGATGAAAACTCGGAGAGCATCCAACAGCCTCTGCATCTAGAGGAAGAATTCAGGATGATGATGCCACCCGACCACAGTGGTTTCATTCATAGCACGGGGAGGGTGCACACCTTATCAAGTTGGTATAGGAGGAAAGGAACATTGTCATCTGGTGTCATCAATTAGCTGAAGCAAAGGATCGAGACAGTACAACAGTGAGATGAGGAAAGGGAAAAGAGAGAGGCACAGATGAAAGATCAAATGGATGCCATGCAGTCTTAGTTGAGTAAGATGGATGAAATGCAAACACAATTGAATAAGATGGATGCAATGCATACTCAGCCAAGCAAGATGGATGCAACTATTCAACAGCTTCCGCTTCTTCTTCAGGAGAAGGTCCAGTCACCACATCTGTCTTCATTTCACCCCACCCATCGTTAGGATGATGACGATATGGGTGGGACTAGTGGTATATGATAAACACAAGTTTATCGTCATTCTTAAGCACAAAATCACACTTAGTCCCTAGAGTTTTTGCATTTGCATTACATTATTGGGTTGCATTTAGCCATTCATGCATGATTAGGGTTTAGGCATGCATTGTTAGGTTTTCTCTTCATTTTATGTATTCATACGGTTATATTGTTTGTCAGGGATGAATACACATTGAAAATCAAATGGACCCTGGCACATTGAAAGGCAAGAACTCCAAAAGAAGAAGATAGAAGCTCAAGTAGCTAGATCCAAGCTCATCCTCAGCTCTCCTAAGCTTATGGCAACTCAACCCTATTGAGCTTAGCAATTAGTCTTGAACTATCTAGCTGAAGAGTCATCAAGCTGCTCCATGCCAGCTTAGGCAACTCTACTTCTACTCCTTTCAACTTCAAAGTAGCATAGTCTAGCTTTAACAAAGCTAGGCCAACTCCACCTAGCTACTAGCTAGCTTAGCTAGCTCTGCTAATTAGTTAGTTGTTTGCAAACAATCCGTGTTGCATAAAAACAATGATTTAATGATGTCGTTGTCATAATATAGCTATAATGCAAACAGATGTCATGCCATTTTATTTATTTACATAATTTTTACTAGTTTATTTCAGGTCATTCACTAGGAGGCAGGTATTGATATACATCGCTCTCTATTTTTCGAAATGCTCTTTTATTCAAAAAATGTTAATAATATATACAAAATGAATCGATGAATTAAAGAATGAATGAATAAGTTAATTATGTACAAAAGAATCAATTAATACAAATTACAATGCATTAACCATATGTACAATCAAACATGCATCAAAAACTAAGTAAATCAACTCTATATTAATTATATATACTATACTAGATATACCTAAGTATAGGTACAAAAATACTTATTAATAAATATACTAACATATACTAATAACTTTAGTAACATATACTATATATTTAGTGACATATGTAAGTGTTACTATAGCCTTAGTAAAAGTATGTACAAACTATAAAGCAAAAGAATTATATTTACTAACATATATATACCTACAGTGATGGATAAAAATGTCACTAAAGTCGTAGAAAAACTTATATACACACATAAGGCTTAAGAATTTCTATACTCTAACTATGCTATATATATATATATGTACATATATTCCATACAAACTACATGTATGTATACGTTATATACATATATACAGATTACATACATCTATATTCTATATATATATATATACTACTATACATATATACGTATATACATACATATACACACATATATACATACGCAACGCATTACACACACAACACTTAGGCAACACAGCTCATATACACAACACACACAGAGGGCTCAACACTTAGATTTTTTTCTCAACTCGTTCCCTCACTCACTGTAAGCCTTCACCTTACCAAAATTTAGGTTTTTAATGGGCGAACTGGGCTTTTCGTGAGATACACATCACCCTCACGGGTGGGATCAGACCACTTCTAAGCACAGTCCTAGTTCACTTTTAGTGTATTTCAGTGCATAGTTTCTTCCCAGATCCTGCTCAACAGAATCAAGCCCAGACCAGATCAGGCTCCCAGCCCCAAATACACAAATATATGCCAAATCATGCTCAGAGGATAGTAATGGGTAATGGTATGTAGCTGTGCCGAGCGCTGATGATTGCTCGGCATACCTACACAATTCCTTAAATCTGGCTACAGTGCTTCGCAAAGCACCGATGTGACGCTAAACATAGCGCCTAGTTGGCACGTGCAGGCATTCGCTAAGGTTAATCTTGAGCCTCTAATTGCGAGTTCAATTGTGATTTGTTCTCAAATTAAATTACAAGATTAGAAAGCCCTTACATAGGACTACTCAATTATGAAATTAATTTAGGGTAATAACTTATTTAATTATATTTACAAAAATGCTTAAAGTTAGTAATTTATACATGTTAAGTTAGAGTTTAAATCTTTAATTAATGTACAAATTGATAATTTAATCATGCAATTGACTTTATAAATAGTAATTTATATAATAAGGTATTTATTAAACATTTTTAATTCATTTTAGAACATTATTTTAATTTATGTACATTTATATACACATTTTTATTGGATATGCACATATTTAAGGTATAAATACTATAATTTAGTATAAATATATTACATAGAGGTTAAAAATAAGTGAAATATAGTATAAAGTATACAATATAAATTTCTTCAGTAATAACTTAATTTACTAATTTCTTTTATTTTAACTTAATAATTTACCTAATTAACTTAATAATCTAATTATCTACAATAAATATATAAATAAATCAATGTACAGGTATTATACAATATATAATACTTATTTAAATATATATGTACAGTAATAGATATAATTATACAAGTATACATATTTATGTATAATTATCTTATTACATGTACAAATTGTTGGTGCTAGAGCACCACGATCATTTGTTTTGATGATAACAAAACACGTGTTATTTAACATTTGCAATTTGAGTCCTAGATTTCAGGTCAATTGCAAATGAGGACGTGTTTAGACGGAGTTCGAGCTCGCATCCAGGACGGATTGGAAGAGCTTGACGGAAAACAGAGGAGGTTCGCGTGGAGCGAAAGATTGAAGATGGAAGGAAATGAAGAATAGGATAGATTTCCTTCTTTTGTACTTGTTGTATTTTTCGTTTCTTTTGTTGCTCTTTATTTCCTTAGATATTTCATGTTAAAGAGCCTCAAAGAACCCTAACAGTAGTCCTAGGAACGCCGGCACAACCCTAGGATACTTAGGTTTTCTGTAGAATACTTAGAAAACCAATATAGGGTTCAAACAGACTTTCCAGACGTCTAATTCCCAAATCAGACGTCTGATAATGTATTTTAAGACGTCTGACTGTTGTTTCAGACGTCTGATAACTGTTAGGCTGGACATAGGTAGTTCTGTATGATGAAATCAGACGTCCAGACCTTATACCAGACGTCTTAGAAGACGTCTGATGGACTTGCCAGACGTCCAATTAGTGGACCGTTGGCTGGCTTAGCAGACACTCAAAGATATGACCGTTAGAGCCTTATCAGACGTCCATAGGAATTTCCAGACGTCTGATAAATGACCGTTTTGCCTCGGCTGACCCAAAATCTCTTCTCAGAGATTTTCTAGTCGTTGCAACGTTTGGAAATCAATTCCCACAGTAAAAGTAGGTTTCCAGACGTCCAGACATAGTGCCAGACGTCCTGTATGTCGTCTGATGGACGTGCGTAAAAACCCTGTTTAGATCTGATTCAAGTCAGGGAGAAACCCGCATAGAATTAGACATCTGACCTTTAAATCAGACGTCTTAAAGTGGCCCTCCAGACGTCTGATGAAAGAGTTAGACGTCTGATAACCCTGTCAAGTGTAATCATTGCCCTGATTTCGGCCTGATTCTCTTGGGCTTTGTTCCCAACGGCTATAGAACCTTTCTTAAGCCTTCCAAAGCCTTCCTAAGGCCTCTATAAATAGAGGGGAGCCTTTACACACCTACATACACTAAGAGACACACACGATACACACCTAGAGAGACCAAGATACACTAAGATCAAGTATTTCCACTCTCTTGTGTCCAAGAAGCTCTTACTCTCTAAGCACAAGCTCCATCATCTTGAGAGCATCATTCCCTTCGCGCACCCGCTCTCCCGCCGTTGTCTACGAGAGCGACATTGCGCCGTCGCGTGGCTCACGCACCGCGTCATCGTCGACGCACTCCTTGCAAAGGGGAGTTTCCTAAATCCTATAGAAGCTTAGGTTTATTACTTTGTTGGCTCTATAGGTTTGTTGTTTATTTTACCTTTGTCTTTTGGTTGGGTATTCGCTTTGCGAATTCCCGTCTCCTTCGTGGGACAAAATCCTTCTCGTGGAGAGAAGGGTTGAGGAACGCTACCCTCGTACTTGTAGCGTGGTTGTACTGAGGTTGAATCACCCTCGTTTTAAAGTGATTCGTTTAGTGGATTTGATCAACTAGGTTGATCGGAAAATCCTAACTCGAGAGGGTTAGGTGGTGGTTTTTACCCGGTTTGGGTTTCCACCTAAAAATTCCTGTGTACATTTTGTGATTGCTTATTTTTGTGAGATTGTTTATATTTTCAATTCCGCATTTTTTGTCACACTGATCTCACCCCTCCAAGTAGGAAAAACTACACAAATAATTTACTATAAATAAATAGATAATTATATAATTAATATATATACGGTATAATTAAATTTAAATACTTAAATAATTATAATACATGTATACATTAGTTATGTACAATATAGATATATAAGTTATTATTTACACTTAACTTAGTCTTAAGTTATATTTACAAGTAGAAATACTATATATAAGATATTTTTGTGTATTTTTGGGTATTTTCAAGTTTTTATGGTATTTATATATATAATATAGATAGGAAAAGAGAGAGGAAAGGTGAGATGATGGAAGAACTTCTTTTTGGGATTTTTAAATGTCGTTCTTTTATTGAGTTTCAAAGTAGACCGAATCGTCGGCTGGTATGTTCTACTAGCTTGGTGGTTCGGAATACTTTGAAACTTTGCGTACACTTAAACAAATACTTGATCTTACTCAAGACATGTTTATTTTATTTTTCAATGATTTTTTTGGATTTTTTTTATATATTTACAACCTCATCAAAATGTGGCCTAAATGAGTTTGAAGTAATGCAACAAAAGGCCTCTAAGTGAGTTCTATGTGCTGGAAAAGAGATATATGTGTTTAAAAACATTCAACAACCAGCATGAAACATAATTGAACCATAAAACAAGATTTATCATTAGATTCACTCCAATCACCACTTTGACAGTTAATGCACATGAATGTTGCTGACAATGTGATTAAAACTCAATTGCATGCTATTTTCATGAGATTAAAATTCAACATTTGTACATGAATGCTTGCACATGCTGTTCTAACAATACACAACACATGAATAGCTTACTCAAAGCATTTAATCCACTTCAGACAGTCCATTGCTACTGCTGCCAGTTATTTCAACAACTTATGCTCCTGTTGATGATGAAAACTCAGCAATTGATAGTTGTTGTTGCTATAATTGTGATCACCATCTTATGCTACTAGATTGAGCAGCCATGGCTGCTAAAATTGATATTCAAAGCAACCTCTTCAGTAAAAAAAAATCCACTAATTTGATGTTCCAAAACACCAATCTCATATCTAAAAACTCCTCACAACAAATTCCATTCTCAAATCTATTGGAAATCAATTTGAAGATCTGAAAATCGTTTCTGAAGATCTGAAATCCACAGAATCAATTATCATTGTTTAACAATCTCTAAAGACCCTAAAATGATCTTCACTCTACATTATAGACAATGTAGAAGAGATAGGTCAAATTAGGTATTCAAAATTCCTTAAAATCACCTTCAGACCTTCATTAAATCATCTCAGACCTCGTTCAGTTCTTGAATAGCAAATTAAAACTATTTGGAATCAAATTACTATATTGCCTAGCTAGGCTCTTGATTTGCAATCGTTGTAATGATATGATCATCTGAGAACCTTGCACACTATTGATTAGTACCCAGGGACCTCAAGTGATGCTCTTGAAACCCTTGAATCATTGCAAAGGCCTCAAATCAGTGCAACTGATTTTCATTGACCTTTATTATCAGTAAAAACTAGAAACTTAGTATCAAAGATGGAAATTGGGCATAAACACTATTCTTAATAAAAATTCAATTAAAACAATTCATGCCCATTGCCATTAGTCCAATTAAACAATAATGAGCTCAATTTAATCAATCAAACCTGATTAAAACATGATTGCTAGAAAAATCTTCATTTACTTCTCAAAACTCAAATTAGATCGAATTAACCAAATAAGCACAATTCAAATCACAGGGACGGTGATTGTGATCAGATGGCATGAATGGGATCACCCTCAAGTGATTTCCAACGTGATTTGGATCTGAAAGCTAGAGAGCTTCAGATCCAAATTAGCTCAAGTGAATGAAGTGATAGGGTGACTAAGACGGTTGGTAGATTAGTGAATGTGGATCATGAGATAGAAGGGAAGAAGAGTGAATCGAAATGGATGGGTGGAAATGCCTCTCTGATAAGAATTGATCAGAGAGATCGGATCAAGTGAAACTAACACTAATCTAATCTACTCCTAGATCTAACAATCCAACAATGAGTTCAGTACTTAATTCTACTCCTAACTAATCTAGAAAGCGGGAAATCTACCTAGAAAGTAGTAATTCTATCTATGAAAGCAAGAAATCTAGCTACAGACGAAGGTGGTGTCCAAGGTCCATTGGCCGTTGGTCGATGGCGATGAAAGGGGAGAGACCCTCAGTTGATGAAGGGGATGTCCACGAGCCACCAGCCGTCGGCCAATGACAATTGAACAAGAGAAAGGAGCCCACTCTGTCACCATAGGCGAGGAATGGAGGGAGAGAAGCTGAGGGGATGGAATGAAGGGACCAACTCAAAGGGGAGGGGGCTGATGGAGGGGTCTGAGCAGGTGCTTAAGTAGCTGCACAAGTGGATCAAGTGACCATAGAGTGGGTTTAAGCTATTAGGTCTTGGACGGTGGGATGAGGAGGGAGGATGCGCAGGAAGTTTCAAACCAAAAACCCACTGTTGGATTAAATCTGAAAGTGGTAAGGGTGAATCGTGCAAAGGCACATAAGGATTGATGGTAGATCCACCATTGATCTCAAGGAGAATGGGAACGACAGCCTAGATGGGTCGTGTTCTTAGCGAGGAGCAACTAAAGAGAGATATGCAGGTGTATTGGTGCTTTTGCACCCAGGCCTAAGTGGGTTGAAGGGATAGAAGAATATCAGAGGAAGCCTGTAACGACCCGGTTCCCGAGTCCCTACGAGACACGAGAACCGGACCGACTCGACTAATCCCAAGACCCAGTCGTCCAACGAGGAAGTAACCAAAAGACAGTAAAATAAACCACATTCAGCATGAATATAACTAACAGTAAAAAGTACAGCAGTAAGGAAAGGAACTACTACAGTAGGCACCACCACAACAGTAAAACAACATTTATCATATAACAAAAACTGCAGGTAAAGAAGGTACAGCGGAAACAAAACTACTCACTAGAACAGAAACAAAAGAAGGTACAAAGCTGTGGCAACTCTACTGGACCCTACTCGGCCCAGCGTCCTCTGCAGCCGCCGACCCTGGCTGCTCAACACCTGGTCCTGGAAAAGGTAACGAGTGTAACACGTCAGCAAAACGCTGAGTAGAGTGGCAAACTAACTAAAGGCAACAGTAGAGTGTACAGTAGCTGTTATGTTCTATTACTTCCTTTATTTACATCTTTCAATTTTTCTCACTATTTCATTTACTTCTCAGATCCTTTACTTGATCTCGAATGTCCTCGTGGGACGATCTTGATTGCAGTCTTTTCCAACAGTAGAAGTAGCACGTGGTGCTCTCCTGGCCGGGAGAGTCCCCCGTGGTGATCCTACCCTCAGTCAACCACCCCAAGGTCACTGACAGACGTAACGGTGACTACGGCACGCGCGATAAACGCACAGGTAGCTAGCCCGTACTGGCACGCGGTCAGTCGTTTCCGTTAACGGGTGCGCCCAAAGCACAGCACGGAACCAGGGCAGAGCCCTCTCAGTAACAGGGGTCCAACCCCTCCACAGTAACCAAACCGGGGCCTTGCCCCTCCACAGTCCGCGCACCCTCGTCTGACTACCCTGGTTTGCCCTAGTGGGCCTAACAAGTCGGTGAAGGAGGCTAGCAGAACCCCGGGGCCCGTGGGGTAGCTAGTACTCTCCTAACACTACTAGCTCTCCTCGGTACTACGTACACGAGGGCCAACAAGTCGGTACAGAGCGGCCAAGCCTAACCCCGGGTCCCTGGGGCGGCTGGCCCCACTCTGCACTAAAACAGGTACAGGTACTTCCCTTGGTACTGCGTACCCAAGAGACAGTACAACTACATCTCAGTTCCATTCCTTTTCTTTCCAGGAGTTCCACTCCTAATTCCCCGTAGGGTTCCAGCTCTTTAGCTCAGAACATCATATGTTTCACTTTCCAGATTCACGTTCTCACATTCCATGATCTCAACATGTTTCCTTGTTCATAACAGGCAGCTGTTAATTAATTTCACAGGCAGCTTATATATTCCTTTCCATTTTTTTCCAAGACTGCAGTAATATACATTCCACTAGTTTTTCCATCCTAGGATTCATGCCATATCCTAGGATCTATCATACAATCTAGTTTTCCGGCCCTAGGATTCATGCAACACCTAGGAGCTATCATTCCATACATTTCTCATTCCTAGGGTTCATGCAATGCCCTAGGTTCTAGTTATGGTTCCATACTTTAACAGATTTTATTAATGCTTAAAACCACTCTACCAGGTACAACGGAAGTAATGGGGGCGTGGTCGGGAATCCCGCGTGCCTCCGCGACTCTCAAGACGGCAACCGAACGAGGTCCTATCACAAGGATCAAACACAAGGAGTGTCTCAAAACAGTGTATAGCTACTGTAGGCGGGTAGAGGAATAAATTCTGAATCGAACGCAACTCGAATCGCGGAAAACGGAGCCCAAACGGGCCCTAAACGGGTCGAGAAAGACAATACTGTGCAAAATCAGACGTCTGGAACTCCTTCCAGACGTCTTAAACGGTGGATCAGAGAATTACCTGTTCGGCTTGGTTCCCCGGACGTCCAGAAGTCTGTGGCGACGTCTCTCCTAGATCCCAGACGTCCGATGGTCTCTCCGGACGTCTGGAGGTCACTCCCGCCGTCTGGTACAACTTCCAGACGTCGGATTCGCAAAGGATGACGAATCCGAACACCTGCGCACAGCCAACCCTCCTCCTTCAGTACGGTCAGTCGACAAAAGAAGAACGAGAAAGCGGAACTCACCTTTCAGACGTCTGTATGATTACACAGACGTCGACCTTGCCGTCTGGATATCAGTCCAGACGTCTGATTCTGGAGATTTTTCCAGAATCAGAACCTCGCTCGGCCTCCGCTCGCGACGCCGCCCGCGTCGCACCTCGCGCGTCCGCTGCTCCGCCCGCAGCAGGTCCCTCTTCGCGACGCTCTGCGCCCCCTGCGCCCTCCGCCGGCCGGCCAAGCCGCTCCCGGCGAGCTCGCCCTCACGGCAGAGTCCCGCCCTCGCACGCCGCAGCTCCTCCGCGCCTTTGCTGCGCCGCTGCCGCTGCGCCCTCGCGTCCGCTCGCTCCGCCCGCAGCAGGAGAGGAGGAAGATGGTGGAGACGGGAGGAGAGGCGCGCCCCCTCCCCCCTATTGTAACGAGCGCGTACCCCAGACGTCTTTTAAGACGTCTGGGAGGTGGCCCAGACGTCTGTCAAGACGTCTGGGATCACATCCAGACGTCTGACCAGACGTCCGGGATAGTTTACAGACGTCTGACGAACAGTTATACTCGCACGGGATATTCGTCTGCGCGCCTGTGCGCGCAGACCTGCGATCCGCATCTTCTCTGCGGCTGCAGGCAACTGCGGCCGTCTCTCTCCTCCTCTCCGCGCGGCGTTAAAAGGGGGGAGGGGGCGCGCCTCTCCTCCCGTCTCCACCATCTTCCTCCTCTCCTGCTGCGGGCGGAAGAGGCCCTTTCAGCCAGACTTCTCACAGGGCCGGCGAGAACGGAGACACGTGGCGTCCGCAGGAGAGCCGTCACGTTGTGCAGGGCCATCACTGGCCTTTGGGGGCCCTCGACAGGGGCCAGTCGCCAGCACCGGACCCCCGCCTAGCCGACAGCAGGGACTCACTGAGGGCGGGAGTCGGGTTCCCCTCTGCTACCAGTGTGGCCAGCCGGGCCACGTCAGGAGGGACTGCCCATCTAGGGCAGGAGGTCAGCAGATACTTCCCGCGCAGAGCACTGGAGGGCGCGCAGGAGGCCGCGGTTTCCAGGCGCGAGGAGGAGGACCGCAGTCGCGAGGAGGGTACCGGCCAGCACCTACCCGTCCGACGCAGAGTGTGGCTGCTTCGTCCACACCTAGAGCTGAGGGGCGTATCAACGCCCTAACACACAGGGACGCCAGAGCTTCGGGATCCGTGGTAGCAGGTATGGTTTCAGTTTCTGGCAGACTCGTTTACACGCTTTTCGATTCCGGCGCTACGCACTCGTTTGTCGCAGACAGTTTCGCAGTTAGTTTGGACCAGGATTATACATTGTTAGAGAACCCGTTCGTAATCAGAGGTCCGAGTGGTCAGCTGTTTGTAGCTGAGGAGGTGTACACGGGTTGCGGGGTCAGCATCGGGGGACACAGCCTGCCAGCTGACCTGATTATGATACAGATGGAGGACTTTGGGGTGATCCTGGGGATGGATTGGCTGTCCGCTTACCACGCATTGGTAGACTGCTTTGAGAGGAAGATTGTCTTCTCCATTCCGGAGTTGCCTTCCTTCGAGTTTCACGGGCAGCCAGTGGACGGGGGTTTCAGGTGCATTTCGGCACTTCGGGCGGCGAGACTTTTGAGCCAGGGGTGTGAGGGCTTCTTAGCTTGTGTGGTGGCAGAGCACAGCCCCGTGACAGACTTCCAAAGCATCCCGGTGGTCAGAGAGTACCCCGACGTGTTTCCAGACGAGTTGCCAGGACTACCGCCCGAGCGTGAGATCGAGTTTGAGATCTCACTAGTACCAGGGACCAACCCCATCTCCACCGCGCCATACAGGATGGCACCGCTTGAGCTGCGAGAGCTCAAGTCTCAGTTGCAGGACCTTTTGGAGAAGGGTTTCGTGAGGCCCAGTGCGTCTCCCTGGGGAGCCCCGGTACTGTTTGTGAAGAAGAAGGATGGGACCCTACGCCTTTGTGTGGACTACAGACAGCTGAATAGGGTCACCATCAAGAACCGATATCCGCTGCCGAGGATTGACGATTTGTTTGACCAGTTGCGGGGTGCCACGGTGTTTTCCAAGATCGACTTGAGGTCTGGATACCACCAGTTGAGGATCAGGGAGACCGACGTCTCCAAGACAGCTTTCCGCACCCGGTACGGACACTACGAGTTTTTGGTCATGCCGTTTGGGCTGACCAATGCCCCCGCTGCTTTCATGGACCTGATGAACCGGGTGTTCAGACCGTACTTGGACCAGTTTGTGGTGGTTTTCATAGATGATGTACTCATCTATTCTAGAGATCGGACGCAGCACGGACAGCACTTGCGGATGGTTCTGGACACTCTGAGACGACGCAGGCTGTACGCCAAATACAGCAAGTGCGAGTTCTGGTTGAGGGAGGTGACCTTTTTGGGTCATGTGATCTCTGGAGACGGCCTGGCGGTGGATCCCGCCAAGGTCGAGGCAGTGCTCAGGTGGGAGAGACCGCGTTCAGTCACTGAGATTCGCAGTTTCCTGGGACTGGCAGGTTACTACAGACGGTTCATCAGAGGGTTTTCGCAGATTGCACGTCCTATGACACAGTTGACTCGGAAGGATGTGCCTTTCACTTGGACAGACGCCTGTGAGGCGTGTTTTCTGGAGCTGAAGGAGAGGTTGACCTCGGCTCCCGTGCTCACCATTCCTGACAGTAGTGGCGAGTTCGTCGTGTACACGGACGCTTCCTTGCAGGGGTTAGGAGGTGTGCTCATGCAGAGGGGTCACGTGGTCGCTTACGCTTCGCGGCAACTGAAGCCCCATGAGCATACCTACCCTACCCATGACCTAGAGTTGGCAGCTGTTGTCTTCGCGCTGAAGACATGGAGGCACTACTTGTACGGTGAGACCTTCGAGATTTTTACAGATCACAAGAGCCTCAGATATCTTTTTGACCAGAAGGAGCTCAACATGAGACAGAGACGTTGGTTGGAGCTCCTGAAGGACTACGACTGCAGCATCTCCTACCACCCGGGAAAGGCCAATGTGGTGGCTGACGCCTTGAGCCGTAAGGCGCCCGCACGCTTGGCCAGTCTACAGTTACAGAGTTGGAGCCTTTTGGAGGAGGTGGGCAGTTGGCGACCTCTAGAGTTACGAGGATACTGTGGGGCAGTGACGGTGACACGGCAGACCAGACCAGAGTTGATAGACCGCATCATCACGGGACAGATGGCCGATCCGTACTTGCAGTCTTTGCGCGACAGAGTACTGTCAGGGGACCCAGGGGACTTCTCTTTCACAGACCAGGTGTTACGCTTGAGGGGACGGCTGTGCGTCCCCAGAGACGAGGAGCTGTTGAGAGAGCTCCTGACTGAGGCACACGGTTCCAGATTCACCATACATCCCGGAAACACGAAAATGTACCATGACTTGAGACGCGAGTTCTGGTGGAGACGGGAGGAGAGGTGCGCCCCCTCCCCCCTTTTAACGCCGCGCGGAGAGGAGGAGAGAGACGGCCGCAGTCGCCTGCAGCCGCAGAGAAGATGCGGATCGCAGGTCTGCGCGCACAGGCGCGCAGACGAATATCCCGTGCGAGTATAACTGTTCGTCAGACGTCTGTAAACTATCCCGGACGTCTGGTCAGACGTCTGGATGTGATCCCAGACGTCTTGACAGACGTCTGGGCCACCTCCCAGACGTCTTAAAAGACGTCTGGGGTACGCGCTCGTTACAATATAACAAACTCAAAGGAAGTTTCGTCCCCGAAACTTGCGCCAACTAGGGTGCGGAAAAAGGATGTCCAAATAACCATAACAAACTCAAAGAGGACCGAAGCCGGTCCGAAAAGACGTACCCGCGAAAAGCTCTGGGTACCGCTCCCGCATTGCCGCCTCAGGCTCCCAGGTAGCCTCCTCGTACCGCTGGCTCCTCCACAAAACCTTTACCAGGGGTACTTGCTTTCGTCTCAACCTGCGGACGGCTCGGTCTAGGATCTGCACTGGCCGCTCGGGGTAGGTCAGGTCGTCGCTCACCTCGACGCTCCCGTGACTCAGTACGTGGCTGAGATCGGCTACGTACTTCCTGAGGTTGGACACGTGGAACACGTCGTGCACACCAGAAAGCTGCGGGGGAAGGGCAAGTCTGTAAGCAACGGGTCCAACCCGCTCCAGGACCTCGAAGGGCCCCACGAACCTCGGCGCGAGCTTCCCTCTCACCCCAAACCGCTGTAAGCCCTTCATGGGCGAAACACGAAGAAAGACGTGGTCCCCAACCTCGAACTGCACCTCTCTGCGTCTGCGATCTGCGTAGCTCTTCTGTCTGCTCCTGACAGTGCGGAGTCGTCTGTGGATCTGTTCAACTACCTCCTGACTCTGCCGGATCAACCTGGGGCCAACCTCCCACTTGGTCCCCACCTCAACCCAACTCAAGGGTGCCGTGCATTTCCGTTCGTACAGAGCCTCGTAGGGAGCCATGCCGATGCTCGAGTGATAACTGTTGTTGTATGCAAACTCTGCCAGGGGCAGGTGTTCCTCCCAAGAGCCCCTCCAGTCTAGTACACAGGCACGCAAAAGATCCTCAAGTGTCTGTATCGTGCGTTCCGACTGTCCGTCCGTCTGGGGGTGGTAAGCCGTGCTAAACCTCAACCTCGTCCCCAAAGCCTGCTGAAACTCAGCCCAAAACTGGGACGTAAAGCGGGTATCCCGGTCGGATACGATCTCCCGCGGAACTCCGTGTAGTCGCACCACATCACGGATATACCTCTCTGCCAACTGTGCTGGTCCCAAAGTGACTCGGATCGGCAAGAATCGTGCCGTCTTCGTCAACCTATCCACTATTACCCAGACCGCGTCGTGTCCTCGCTGGGTAACAGGTAAACCCACCACCAAGTCCATGGTGATGCTCTCCCACTTCCACTCCGGCACTGGAAGCGGCTGAAGCGGCCCTGCAGGCCTCTGATGCTCGGCTTTCACCTGCTGGCACACTAAGCACTGCTGCACGAACTCACCCACATCCCGCTTCATCCCTCTCCACCAGAACTCGCGTCTCAAGTCATGGTACATTTTCGTGTTTCCGGGATGTATGGTGAATCTGGAACCGTGTGCCTCAGTCAGGAGCTCTCTCAACAGCTCCTCGTCTCTGGGGACGCACAGCCGTCCCCTCAAGCGTAACACCTGGTCTGTGAAAGAGAAGTCCCCTGGGTCCCCTGACAGTACTCTGTCGCGCAAAGACTGCAAGTACGGATCGGCCATCTGTCCCGTGATGATGCGGTCTATCAACTCTGGTCTGGTCTGCCGTGTCACCGTCACTGCCCCACAGTATCCTCGTAACTCTAGAGGTCGCCAACTGCCCACCTCCTCCAAAAGGCTCCAACTCTGTAACTGTAGACTGGCCAAGCGTGCGGGAGCCTTACGGCTCAAGGCGTCAGCCACCACATTGGCCTTTCCCGGGTGGTAGGAGATGCTGCAGTCGTAGTCCTTCAGGAGCTCCAACCAACGTCTCTGTCTCATGTTGAGCTCCTTCTGGTCAAAAAGATATCTGAGGCTCTTGTGATCTGTAAAAATCTCGAAGGTCTCACCGTACAAGTAGTGCCTCCATGTCTTCAGCGCGAAGACAACAGCTGCCAACTCTAGGTCATGGGTAGGGTAGGTATGCTCATGGGGCTTCAGTTGCCGCGAAGCGTAAGCGACCACGTGACCCCTCTGCATGAGCACACCTCCTAACCCCTGCAAGGAAGCGTCCGTGTACACGACGAACTCGCCACTACTGTCAGGAATGGTGAGCACGGGAGCCGAGGTCAACCTCTCCTTCAGCTCCAGAAAACACGCCTCACAGGCGTCTGTCCAAGTGAAAGGCACATCCTTCCGAGTCAACTGTGTCATAGGACGTGCAATCTGCGAAAACCCTCTGATGAACCGTCTGTAGTAACCTGCCAGTCCCAGGAAACTGCGAATCTCAGTGACTGAACGCGGTCTCTCCCACCTGAGCACTGCCTCGACCTTGGCGGGATCCACCGCCAGGCCGTCTCCAGAGATCACATGACCCAAAAAGGTCACCTCCCTCAACCAGAACTCGCACTTGCTGTATTTGGCGTACAGCCTGCGTCGTCTCAGAGTGTCCAGAACCATCCGCAAGTGCTGTCCGTGCTGCGTCCGATCTCTAGAATAGATGAGTACATCATCTATGAAAACCACCACAAACTGGTCCAAGTACGGTCTGAACACCCGGTTCATCAGGTCCATGAAAGCAGCGGGGGCATTGGTCAGCCCAAACGGCATGACCAAAAACTCGTAGTGTCCGTACCGGGTGCGGAAAGCTGTCTTGGAGACGTCGGTCTCCCTGATCCTCAACTGGTGGTATCCAGACCTCAAGTCGATCTTGGAAAACACCGTGGCACCCCGCAACTGGTCAAACAAATCGTCAATCCTCGGCAGCGGATATCGGTTCTTGATGGTGACCCTATTCAGCTGTCTGTAGTCCACACAAAGGCGTAGGGTCCCATCCTTCTTCTTCACAAACAGTACCGGGGCTCCCCAGGGAGACGCACTGGGCCTCACGAAACCCTTCTCCAAAAGGTCCTGCAACTGAGACTTGAGCTCTCGCAGCTCAAGCGGTGCCATCCTGTATGGCGCGGTGGAGATGGGGTTGGTCCCTGGTACTAGTGAGATCTCAAACTCGATCTCACGCTCGGGCGGTAGTCCTGGCAACTCGTCTGGAAACACGTCGGGGTACTCTCTGACCACCGGGATGCTTTGGAAGTCTGTCACGGGGCTGTGCTCTGCCACCACACAAGCTAAGAAGCCCTCACACCCCTGGCTCAAAAGTCTCGCCGCCCGAAGTGCCGAAATGCACCTGAAACCCCCGTCCACTGGCTGCCCGTGAAACTCGAAGGAAGGCAACTCCGGAATGGAGAAGACAATCTTCCTCTCAAAGCAGTCTACCAATGCGTGGTAAGCGGACAGCCAATCCATCCCCAGGATCACCCCAAAGTCCTCCATCTGTATCATAATCAGGTCAGCTGGCAGGCTGTGTCCCCCGATGCTGACCCCGCAACCCGTGTACACCTCCTCAGCTACAAACAGCTGACCACTCGGACCTCTGATTACGAACGGGTTCTCTAACAATGTATAATCCTGGTCCAAACTAACTGCGAAACTGTCTGCGACAAACGAGTGCGTAGCGCCGGAATCGAAAAGCGTGTAAACGAGTCTGCCAGAAACTGAAACCATACCTGCTACCACGGATCCCGAAGCTCTGGCGTCCCTGTGTGTTAGGGCGTTGATACGCCCCTCAGCTCTAGGTGTGGACGAAGCAGCCACACTCTGCGTCGGACGGGTAGGTGCTGGCCGGTACCCTCCTCGCGACTGCGGTCCTCCTCCTCGCGCCTGGAAACCGCGGCCTCCTGCGCGCCCTCCAGTGCTCTGCGCGGGAAGTATCTGCTGACCTCCTGCCCTAGATGGGCAGTCCCTCCTGACGTGGCCCGGCTGGCCACACTGGTAGCAGAGGGGAACCCGACTCCCGCCCTCAGTGAGTCCCTGCTGTCGGCTAGGCGGGGGTCCGGTGCTGGCGACTGGCCCCTGTCGAGGGCCCCCAAAGGCCAGTGATGGCCCTGCACAACGTGACGGCTCTCCTGCGGACGCCACGTGTCTCCGTTCTCGCCGGCCCTGTGAGAAGTCTGGCTGAAAGGGCCTCTTCCGCCCGCCGTCGGTCTCTCGCGCGGACGGGTTGGTCTCCTCGTAAGTCATGGCTGCCTCTACCACCCTCGAAAACGTCGGCAGCTTCAGGGGTTTGACATACCCCCGGATCGCAGGCCGGAGCCCCTCGGTGAACCTCCAAAGGCGCTCCTCCTCAGTGGCTACCGCTGTCGCTGCAAAGCGGGACAGCTCCAAGAAACGCGTGCGGTACGCGCTCACGGTCATCGTCCCTTGGCGGAGAGTGTGGAACTCCCGCCTCCTCTGGTCCTGCCACGTCTGGGGAAAGTACTGCTCACAGAAGAGGGTGACGAACTGGTCCCACGTCGGCTCGTCCCTCTCCTGTCCCCGGACCGCCCTCCACCACCGGTGTGCCGCACTCTCCAGCTGGTACGTGGCAAAGGCCACGCGGCACTCCACCGGGGGGCGAAGGGTGTCGAAGATCTTCTCCAGCTGCTCAAGCCAGTCCTCTGCCTCGGTCGGGTCCTCATCCCCCTTGAAGGAGGGGGGCTTCAGCTTCCGGAACTGCCCGAAAAGCTCGAAGTGGTGCTGTAGGGGAGGTGCTGGTGCACCTCCAGGCGAAGGTGCCTCGTGTACAGAAGTGTCGGAGGAAGGTGGGGGCGGCAGGGGCCCATCCCCTCCCTCGTGTCCGGCGCCGCGTCCGTCGCGTGGTCCCACAGAGGACTCCCCCTCTGCAACCCCAGGAGGAGGTGCTCGGGGCGGTGGGTGGAGCTCCTCTCGTACAATATCCCGTATCAGTCGGGCGAGGTCCTGGGCCTGGATGCCAGGGAGTGGTGGCTGGTCCACCGAGACGTCAACGACAGCACGTCCACCTCGCCGTCCTCGCCCTCGGCCGCGCCCGCGGCCAGTCTCGCCAGTCCCACGACGAGGCATCTCCTGCAAGGAGACGCGAAACAAAACGGAAACGTCAAAACAGACGGTACCTAACAACACTTCTAAGAGCTCATGTCAAGAGATATGTTGTGGTGGCTACTCTAGCTATAAACATGTGAATTGGTTATTTTCCAGTCAGTTGATTCACTTCTCGGGACGACCTTGCTCTGATACCATCTTGTAACGACCCGGTTCCCGAGTCCCTACGAGACACGAGAACCGGACCGACTCGACTAATCCCAAGACCCAGTCGTCCAACGAGGAAGTAACCAAAAGACAGTAAAATAAACCACATTCAGCATGAATATAACTAACAGTAAAAAGTACAGCAGTAAGGAAAGGAACTACTACAGTAGGCACCACCACAACAGTAAAACAACATTTATCATATAACAAAAACTGCAGGTAAAGAAGGTACAGCGGAAACAAAACTACTCACTAGAACAGAAACAAAAGAAGGTACAAAGCTGTGGCAACTCTACTGGACCCTACTCGGCCCAGCGTCCTCTGCAGCCGCCGACCCTGGCTGCTCAACACCTGGTCCTGGAAAAGGTAACGAGTGTAACACGTCAGCAAAACGCTGAGTAGAGTGGCAAACTAACTAAAGGCAACAGTAGAGTGTACAGTAGCTGTTATGTTCTATTACTTCCTTTATTTACATCTTTCAATTTTTCTCACTATTTCATTTACTTCTCAGATCCTTTACTTGATCTCGAATGTCCTCGTGGGACGATCTTGATTGCAGTCTTTTCCAACAGTAGAAGTAGCACGTGGTGCTCTCCTGGCCGGGAGAGTCCCCCGTGGTGATCCTACCCTCAGTCAACCACCCCAAGGTCACTGACAGACGTAACGGTGACTACGGCACGCGCGATAAACGCACAGGTAGCTAGCCCGTACTGGCACGCGGTCAGTCGTTTCCGTTAACGGGTGCGCCCAAAGCACAGCACGGAACCAGGGCAGAGCCCTCTCAGTAACAGGGGTCCAACCCCTCCACAGTAACCAAACCGGGGCCTTGCCCCTCCACAGTCCGCGCACCCTCGTCTGACTACCCTGGTTTGCCCTAGTGGGCCTAACAAGTCGGTGAAGGAGGCTAGCAGAACCCCGGGGCCCGGGGGGTAGCTAGTACTCTCCTAACACTACTAGCTCTCCTCGGTACTACGTACACGAGGGCCAACAAGTCGGTACAGAGCGGCCAAGCCTAACCCCGGGTCCCTGGGGCGGCTGGCCCCACTCTGCACTAAAACAGGTACAGGTACTTCCCTTGGTACTGCGTACCCAAGAGACAGTACAACTACATCTCAGTTCCATTCCTTTTCTTTCCAGGAGTTCCACTCCTAATTCCCCGTAGGGTTCCAGCTCTTTAGCTCAGAACATCATATGTTTCACTTTCCAGATTCACGTTCTCACATTCCATGATCTCAACATGTTTCCTTGTTCATAACAGGCAGCTGTTAATTAATTTCACAGGCAGCTTATATATTCCTTTCCATTTTTTTCCAAGACTGCAGTAATATACATTCCACTAGTTTTTCCATCCTAGGATTCATGCCATATCCTAGGATCTATCATACAATCTAGTTTTCCGGCCCTAGGATTCATGCAACACCTAGGAGCTATCATTCCATACATTTCTCATTCCTAGGGTTCATGCAATGCCCTAGGTTCTAGTTATGGTTCCATACTTTAACAGATTTTATTAATGCTTAAAACCACTCTACCAGGTACAACGGAAGTAATGGGGGCGTGGTCGGGAATCCCGCGTGCCTCCGCGACTCTCAAGACAGCAACCGAACGAGGTCCTATCACAAGGATCAAACACAAGGAGTGTCTCAAAACAGTGTATAGCTACTGTAGGCGGGTAGAGGAATAAATTCTGAATCGAACGCAACTCGAATCGCGGAAAACGGAGCCCAAACGGGCCCTAAACGGGTCGAGAAAGACAATACTGTGCAAAATCAGACGTCTGGAACTCCTTCCAGACGTCTTAAACGGTGGATCAGAGAATTACCTGTTCGGCTTGGTTCCCCGGACGTCCAGAAGTCTGTGGCGACGTCTCTCCTAGATCCCAGACGTCCGATGGTCTCTCCGGACGTCTGGAGGTCACTCCCGCCGTCTGGTACAACTTCCAGACGTCGGATTCGCAAAGGATGACGAATCCGAACACCTGCGCACAGCCAACCCTCCTCCTTCAGTACGGTCAGTCGACAAAAGAAGAACGAGAAAGCGGAACTCACCTTTCAGACGTCTGTATGATTACACAGACGTCGACCTTGCCGTCTGGATATCAGTCCAGACGTCTGATTCTGGAGATTTTTCCAGAATCAGAACCTCGCTCGGCCTCCGCTCGCGACGCCGCCCGCGTCGCACCTCGCGCGTCCGCTGCTCCGCCCGCAGCAGGTCCCTCTTCGCGACGCTCTGCGCCCCCTGCGCCCTCCGCCGGCCGGCCAAGCCGCTCCCGGCGAGCTCGCCCTCACGGCAGAGTCCCGCCCTCGCACGCCGCAGCTCCTCCGCGCCTTTGCTGCGCCGCTGCCGCTGCGCCCTCGCGTCCGCTCGCTCCGCCCGCAGCAGGAGAGGAGGAAGATGGTGGAGACGGGAGGAGAGGCGCGCCCCCTCCCCCCTTTTAACGCCGCGCGGAGAGGAGGAGAGAGACGGCCGCAGTCGCCTGCAGCCGCAGAGAAGATGCGGATCGCAGGTCTGCGCGCACAGGCGCGCAGACGAATATCCCGTGCGAGTATAACTGTTCGTCAGACGTCTGTAAACTATCCCGGACGTCTGGTCAGACGTCTGGATGTGATCCCAGACGTCTTGACAGACGTCTGGGCCACCTCCCAGACGTCTTAAAAGACGTCTGGGGTACGCGCTCGTTACAAAGCCCATTAGGGAGAAGTTATATAATAGAGCGGTACCTAGAAGCATACAAAAGAGCCCCTGCGACTTTCAAAGAAGTCCCTGGAAGGCTTTTGTGTATATGAAATGTGATGCATAGAGGACCTATATGTAAAACTCTAAATGAAAGGTCTTAATGATGTCCAAATGCAATTAGGTTTTTATGATAGCTTAATTGAACATATTAGAAGTTAATTTTACCCTTATTTGAACTTTTGAGCTCAAAAATGTATTCAATTAGTAATTGGATTATCATTTTGTATTTATGTATAGAATTTCTCATAAATTGACCTAATTATGCATTGTTAACCCAAATTTGATGTTTTATGTCATTTTCCTTTACTCCCACACTTAACCCATTTATTGTGTTAATTAGATAGTGTTTAACATAGTTTCTAGCTTAACTTAAGCATTTTAGTTATGATGAGCCACACCTCATCATTAATCGACCTACCTCCCTTTCTACTCCATATGGCCGACCAACAAGCTCCACAAAACCACACCCAACCACCACCAACTCCTCCTTTTTGGCGCCAAAACACATAACACCACCCCCCATTAGCACCTCTTCACAAATGGTGCCAAAACACCTCCGTAACCACCTCCATTTTTTGGCACCAACATACCCTTTAATTACCACCATCTATCCACCACCAAACAACATCTCAACAACCTATTTTTTGGTGCCAAGAGGACCCCTTCTAGAAGCCAAAAATGGCACCAAAACTAGGTGCCTCTTCATGGTGGCCTTTCACCACCATAACCACCCCCCTCCCCATCCTATATAAACCCTACCATACCCCGCCTTTATATCCATCCTTGGCTACATCATTTCCTACACCAAAAATACACATCAAGGCCAAGGAAGAGGAAGGGTAGGCATGCACGTTAGGAAGATTCTCTCCATGTCTTCCTAATCTCTACATCCTATTGCCCTCTTCCTTGGAACCAAGCCAAGCAGCATCATCTTGGAGGACATCCAGGTAAATAAAGTACGGTGGATGTCTACCACCCTAGGGGTAGCTACAGAGGAAGCATTCAAGGAGGAAGAAGGAGTCTTCTTCAAGTCTGGAAGTAACCATACTTGGAGAGAAAGCAACTTCATTTAGGAAACTTTTCTATCTACCTTTATATCTTTCTAGTAATTTTTGTAGTAGAGAAGCTTTCCTCTACTTAAGAATTAATTGTGTGGAATCCCTCCAAACAATTAAACTTCCCAAGTACCTGTAGACAATATCTTCTTAATCATAATTCAAGTGCCTTTCATTATTTTATGTGTTTTGCTTCCAAGCTTTAAGTTATTTCTTTTTGTGCACACAATCCTCCTTTCTAATTACCCTAGGCATACTTGCCTAAGGTGAGCTTAGAAAGGTGGGACTTCCTGTATTTCAATCACCTAGGCATAGTTTGTATTTAGTTGTGTACATCTCAAATTTCGTTGTCCCATGTTTTGAAAAGCCTAAAAAATCACAAAACCCTAAAAAGATAAAAAAAGGGGATTTAAGAGATCAAGAGAGAGAATATCATTTTGATAACTAAAAATTAGCTTTCTTGGATAACCCTAAATACTCACTCTATCTAGATTAAAAATTTAAAAGTCAATTGATTTTACTCATTATAATGATTAAAAATCCACTTTACAAATCACGCAAAAAATTATATCTATATAGGTGCACCAGCATTTTGATTTTCAGAATTTTATTTTTTAGATTCAATAGTAGGGATTGATAAGGGAATTTTTTACTTTTATAAATAATAACATCAATAATAATTCTATCAATAATAATACGTCATAATAAAAATCATGATGGAAAAATCGCAGGATATAATTAAATTAAACATACATCAATCAAAATAAACCACAACAAATAATGTCTCCTGGGAGGCAGAAGTCTTTGAGTTTCCAAATAAAAAAAATATGACTACGGTAGTTAAGGCAAACTCCGTAAGTCGAAAGAGATTCGTCGTCGCGATGAGAGGATGCAGATGCGGTGTGGCTGAGCGTGCTAACACCACGCTTCCGACAAGAAAACACGGTCGCGGTGCGAGTACGCGGTGGCGAGGCTAAAGTGTTTACGTGAAGGAGGAAGGTCACGGTGATGGAGAACGCGGTGCGAGAACGGAGTCGAGGGCGTGGTTGTCGTAGTCGTGGCTGTCGATGGTGCGGTCGCGGCAACATGGAGGAGCACAGTGGTGGACTATGTCGAAGAGGAGAGCAGGCATTCGTAGTCGTCGTACACGGTCGAGGAAGAGCGGGCATCGTGGTAATGGTGTTCCTCTCTGTCCCTGCAGCAAATTTGGATGTCCAGGAGGTGGACTACGCTCTGGGGAGAGAGGCCGAGTGCAGGGGACTCGCGATCTATGCTATTAAGGCGGAGGGAAGAGAGAGGGTCAACACTCCCGTGCGTGAGGGTGGAGGTCGTTCCCTATCGCGCAAGCTGAGAGATACGAGAGGAAGGCACGGTGGTCTGTGGGGGTTAAGAGAAAAATGAGAAGAGCAGTTTGCTTAAGCCAACGATAGGGGGATAAGCGCGAGTGGCAGGGAGGGTGGCGATCTCTGGATAAAATGAGAGGGGCACGGTGCGTTGCTGATCGAGAGAGAAAAAGAGGTTTAGAACGGTAGTGGTGGTCTGTGCGTTGTGTTCGGTCCTCTGTCGGAGGGATGAGGATCGAAGAGGAGGGAGGCGCGGTGGGTGTCCTGATATGCTGAGAAGAGCGAGATAGATGAAGAACCGAAGATGGCGAGGGGAAATCGTGAGAGAGAGAGAGATGAACGACGGTGGGGAGCGGCACATGCAGAGGATGTGGGCGTGAGAGGCTGCAGAGAAAATAAGGGGAGGGCGGCAGTGGTTATTTGCGAGATTATGGGCGCAATCGAGAGGTGGCAATAGTCTCCAGTTGAATTGGGAGAGAGAGAGAGAGCAAGGGGGGAGGAAATTAAGACAGACTGAGAGCATCGATGGAGATTTCTTTTTTTTTCTTTGGCAATAATCCAAGAAGAAGATGAAGCTGATATTGGCTTTCCAAAACTTGCCTTTCCCTTTTTTTTCTTCGAAAGGAATCAAATTGCCTAGATTGAATTCCTAATTGATTTGATGACATTGTAATTTCCAAAATGACCCTTCATCAAAAATAAATAATTAATCAAATTACTTAAAAATTAATGAAATATAGGAGATGATAATTCTAAAACTTAAATAATTTTATCAATATAATACATGCTTTAAATTAAATTTTCATCCCAACAATAATATACTTAGACTTAATTATAGTCAGTAAAGTGGACCTATCAAATACACTCATGAGTAAGTTTTGCTAGTTCTGAGAAAAATCATATGGAGAATAACCAAATCTCTATATCAGAATTTTATCATCAGGATGCCTTATCGTACCTCGCCTCTAGAAATTAGTTTGAAATACTATCCTAGATCTTAAGGTACTTAAGTACTAGTCAAGATACGAACCTAATGGACTTCAGCTTTAGATCTTCGACACAGATTTCTTAGACCTCACAGCCTGCCCAAGGGTTTGTTAGCCCAAGAGATTGAAGCACCCATCCATTTGTTCAAGTGGTCTAAGTTTAGCTTGCCAACGCATTTTTCATAATAGAAATAAACGATATATTTTTGAGAATTTTCTTTTTGTAATTTTTCTTGTGATTCCTCTAAGTCTAACCTCAGATGGCTCTTCACACAGTTTGTGTTAGATTCCTTGTTCCCTTTGTCGATCCTCGTTAGATTTCTTGTTCCCATTGTCGATCCTCGAAGGGTCTCTGGCATTCAATACTTCGAGATAGCACCGCCCATGGCAACCCTAAGAACCCTGGCAATCGACACTTCATGATGGTGCTGCCCATGGAATTCTTTAATTAATCTAGACCCTTATAATCAACATTTCAGGATAATGTTGCCTATGGCATTGGAACTGCACAATGCGCTTACATGCCTTCAGCAGGATATTTAAATATCCTAAGAGACAAGCACCGAGATGATGACATGTTATAACTATCCTCAAGGGGAGTATTTACTCCTCTCATGCTGCGGAAACTCTTCTAATCAATTTATATTTTCGAGCCTTTCCTAAGTAAAATCCTCGAGGAAACCATTTTACAAACGAAAAATTTTTTGAAGTTATTCTTTATTAAGCATACTAAACTAGACCAGTGTGTGAAATGTAGATATTTAAGTTACTAAGAACCCACAAACAAAAGGATAGACAAAGATGTTATATACTCCCTAAGCCATTGACTTAATATATCAGCTTCTCAACTTCCTCAGTCACTTGAAGAATAATCCATATCTTAACAAATACTGAAATATTTGAGCCAAACTGGCCGTAGAGGCCTAAAGTAAGTATATCTCCCTTATCTCTTAAGGTTTGACACTTCAGGTCTTAATTCATCATTCGTTCCAATTCAGAGTTTAAGTCAACTCTTCCATAATCAAATGTTGGGACTCACATTTTTGCTCCTTTTTCTCTCTCTAATGATGATGATTTTTTTTTAACCATGTATATATACACATACTAGCAATACACTAACTACATGCATGCAAAGTATGTATAAATGCTATGTACAACCTTAGGTTATACACCCCCATGCCTAAATTTGATAATGTCCTCATTGAAAAGTAAAAGGCAAGGAAATATATTACCTGAGATGGAGAGTGATCGAAGCTAAGGCTCCTCCAACCTGTAGGTGTCCAAAATCTAGCTATCAAAAATAATAACGTACAGATTTAAACGTTGGCCATTTACTTTGAAAGTTCACCAGAGGAGGGATAACTAATCTCAACAACACCATGAGGGAATACCTGTGTGATAGTGTATGACCCATCTCAACAGGACTTAGGTTTTCTAGGGAATAGCTTGAGTTTGGAATTGAAAAGCTGGACTGGTTAGTTGGGTTCAAAGGTTTTCCTAAGGATATGTTTATCGTGAAAAATCTTGGTGCGTTCTTTGTAGGCTTGAGTAGTCTCGTAGGCCTCATACCTCAACTCCTCAAGCACAGTGGGTTCTAATAAACTCACCTTGCCAGCTTTCTCAAGATCTATACTGACATTCTTGGTAGCCTAATAAGCCTTATTCTCAATCTCAACAGGCAAATGACATGTCTTGCCATACACTATACGGAAGGCAGACATGCCTAAGGGGGTCTTGTAAGTAGTTCTGTAAGACCATAATGTGTCATTCAAATTTTTCAACCAATCTTTCTTGTCGAGTCTTACAGTTTTCTCAAGAATTCTTTTGAGCACCCTATTGGACACTTCTACCTGTGCACTCATTTGCGGATGATACAGGGTTGCCACTTTATGGGAGACACTTAGACTTTTGAGTAGATGAGTGAAGTAAACATTTCAAAAATGAGGTCCCCATCACTAATAATCATCCTCAGGCAGCTAAATCGAGAAATGATATTGGCCCTAACAAAGTCTAGAACCACTGAGTAATCATTGGTCCTAGTTGAAATGGCCTCTATCTATTTTGACACATAATCAACTACTACGAGGATACATTCATAGCTGTGGAACGATGTGAAGAGGCCCATAAAATCTATGCCCCAAACGTCAAATATCTCGACAGGAAGAACAGATTTCTAGAGCATCTCATCCCACTTCCCGATCATTTCAGCCTGTTGACAATGAAGACATGCCCCCACATACGTATGAGCATCTTTGAATAGTGAGGGCCACCAGAAACCAGACTGGAGAACCTTAGGCAATCTTCTTAGCACTAAAGTGTTCTCCACAGTGCAATGTATGACCCACATTCATGACACTCAATTGCTTCTCTTCCGGAACGCACCTACGGAAGACTTGGTTACGGTCTATTCTAAAGAGTTTAGGGTCCTCCTAGTGATAATGGTTAGTGTCAGTGAGAAATCTGTCTCGCTTTTGCTTATCGCACTTACTGGGAGTCTCACCAGTGACCAAGTAATTAACAACATTAGCAAACCAAGGGGTCGTCGGTTATACTGCCATCACAATTTCATTAGGAAAGGTGTCACGAATGTCTCCTAATGGGATTGAAGCCTCGATCGAGATCCTGGATAAATGATCTGCTACTACATTTTCGACCCCTTTCTTGTCACAGATATCAAGGTCGAACTCCTATAATAGCAGAATCCATTGAATAAGACTAGGTTTGGTGTCTTTCTTGGCAAGCAAGTGCTTTAAGAAGGAATGATCAGTATGCACCACAACCTTAGATCCTAGAAGATAAGTCCTAAACTTCTCCAAAGCAAAAACTACTGCAAGAAGTTATTTTTTCGTTACAGTGTAGTTTTGCTGTGGACCAGTAAGGGTCTTGCTAGCGTAATAAAGTACATGAGGCCTTTTATAAACCCTCTAACCAGGGATTGCTCCCACGACAAAATTCGCGGCATCGCACATTAACTCGAATGTGAGAGTCCAATCGAGTGCTCTCAGAATAGGCGCAGTCAGGAGGACCTCCTTCAAGACTTAGAAGGCCTCAGCACACTTTTCATCGAAAATGAAGGCAGTGTTCTTTAGTAAGTCACAAAGTGTCCTATAAATCTTACTAAAATCTTGAATGAAGCGCTAATAAAAGCCTATATGGCCCAGAAATGATCGGATTTGCTTAACATTGGTGGGTAGAGCTTAGAGATGGACTCAATCTTGGACTTGTCCACTTTCAAGCCCCTCTCAGATACTACATGCCTAAGAACAATGCCCTGTTAGACCATGAAATGGCTTTTTTCCCAACTGAGCATCAATTTGATCTCTTCACAGTAGGTGAGAACTTTTTTTTAAATGCAAAAGACAACAGTCAAAACATATGCTGTAGATGGAAAAATTACCCATGAAAATCTCTATGAACTCATCTATCATGTCCAAAAAGATGAACATCATACATAGCTGGAATGTTCCCGGAGCATTATATAGTCCAAATGGCATTTGGCAAAAAGCAAATGTGCCATAAGGACTCGTGAAAGTGATACACTCCTAATCATCCGGAAAGACAGCAATCTGATTGTACCCAGAATATCCATTGAGAACCAGAAGTATTTATTCCCTACCAATTTCTCTAGTATTTGATCAATAAATGGCAAAGGGAAATAATCTTTTTGGGTTGCAGTGTTTAGGCGACAGTAATCAATACAAACCCTCCAGGCGGTTGAGGGTCCGGTGGTAACCTTCTCCCCTTTCTTGTTAGTCTCAACAGTATATCCCGCCTCCTTAGGCACCACATGAATAGGATTGACCCATTTACTATCAGATGTGGGATAAACTATCCCCATGTCTAACCACTTTAAAATCTCCTTCTTCACCACTTCCCACATGTTGGGGTTTAATCATCTCTGCATTTCTCGAAAAAGTTTCACGGACTCATCCGTGTAAATGTGATGCATACAGATAGTCAGGTCAACCCCTTTGATGTCAGCTATAGTCTACGCAATAGCTTCCTTTGTGCTGTTTTAGACATTTAATCATGGCTCCCTCCTACATCTCAGGTAACGCAGTCGAGAAGATGATGGGGAGAATATCATTGGGCTTAAGGAAAATGTAGTTAAGGGACTTTGGGAGTGGTTTAAGCTCCAAGTTGAGAGCTTTCTAAATTGAGGGAACTAGGTTTGATATCCTCATGACCTTTAGTAGTAGATCTACATTGATTGTCCATGGAGGAGAGAGGGACTCGACTTTGACACCTAGCAATTCTTCTAATTCTGGCATATCCCCCTCACATTTTCAAGTGTCTGGGTATGGCCTTTCGAAATGACCATTTGGAGGAGATCATCAAATAAAAGAGGTCGATCGTCTCCTCTACAATCTCATCGATCACCTCAATTAGGGAACAATCTTACAATCCAGGTTGTTTATAGACATCAAAGGCATTCAGTTGAATCTTCCTATTCCGGAAGCCTATCTCTAGCACCCTTGATTTACAATTGATCGAGGCATTGGCCGTGGCCAAAAAGGGATGCCCTAAACTTATTGATGGTCTGTTGGGCTTGTTAGGTGGGTTAGTATCCAATATCAGGAAATCAATGGGAAAGAAGTCATCTACTACTATGAGGACATCTTCTAAAAGCTCACGTGGTGTCTTGAGTGATTTATCAGCTACATGGAGAACAATAGGGCTAAGCTTCAATTCACCTCCTAATAGCTCATAGACCGAGCTCGGCAATATATTAACCCTCGCACCCAAATCGAGGAGAGTCTCATCATTGCATTGGTCTTCAATGACCATAGAAATATATGGGCTCCTAACTCCTTCAGTTTGGGGGGTGTACCATGTTGTAGGATTTAGTTGAGTAGGTCAAGCAGGACAACCTTAGCTTGGACTTGTTTTCATGATTTTCTCTTCTACGTGCACAAATCCTTTAGGAATTTAGAATAGGATGGAATCTTCTTAATAGCACCCAACAAAGGTAGATTGATGTGAACTTGCTTGAATGTCACCATAATGTCTTTCACCTTATCTCTGGCTCCAAATGAGCCAGGAGAAGATTCCCTAGGGGCAGATAAGCGCTCTGGAAAGAACACCCTCGACCTCTCGGTGGAGGGGTTATCATGGAGGGAAAGAAGTGGAATGGTGACAACATCCTTCGGGAGAGTGATTTCAAGTGAGGAGGGGCTGAGTGGCTCTTCTTCGGTGGATGTGGAAGTCAGTGTTGGATTGGTAGGAGGGGTTACTGTAAGAGTGACTTTAGGTTTGGAAATTTCTTTGCCACTCCTCAGAATGGTCACGGCCTTAGCATGCTCCCTTATAAAGGGCCCTTTACCCTTAGGATTCTCCTCAGATGAGCTGGGCAATTTCACAGGATCACATTGCCTAACAACCTCAATAAGGTGGTCAATTTATGATTGCATTTCTTGGATTGCCTTATTCTGAGATTGAATGGTCATATTATGGTTTCTTGCATTTCCTTCATCATTGCTTTAAGGTCATCCAACTCAGAATTGTTGGGATGCAGAGGAGGTTGGAATTGTTGTTCATGGAAGGGTTGGGTGGGTTGGGCTCTTATGTTCCCCAAGTTATAAGCTTCACCTTACTTCCACGAGAAATTGGGATGGTTCCTCCATCCAAGATTGTAGGTGTTGGCAAAAGGGTTGTTCTTAGGAGGTGGACAGAACCCTTGGGTAGCACTCAGGTCTACCTAACTCGAGGAATTAGTTAGCCAAGGGACACTCAACAGTGGCATAAAGAGTGCTTTGACAAATGGAGCATTTAGAAATAGCCTGGACTTGAGAAGCTGACTGCAAGAATGTGTTGGGATTCAACATGAGCCTCCCAAAATTCTAGTTCAACAATTGGATTTGAAAGGTTAAATTCTGAGTAGCCCCAACTTCACTAGCTTCCACTTTCTTTTGAAAGATGGATAGTTTTCTACCCTGATAATCTAAGGTTAAGTGGATAGAATTATTACTAAGTGTCTCAAATAGTGTCCAAGCCTTATCCTCTGTTTTGGTGAGAAAGGTTCCAGCACAAGCAGCATCAACTATTTTCCTATGCCTATCAGAAAGTTCGATATAGAACCTTTCCACCAATTGCCATTTAGGCATTTGATAATGGAGGCATAATCATATCAGGTCATTGAAGCGCTCCCAAGTCTCATGGAATTGCTCCTCATCTACCTAAGTAAAACCCATGATTTTCCTCCTGTAGTGGTTGGTTTTTCTCGTCGGGAAATATTTCTTCATGAATTCTCCTTTATGGGCGTTCCAATCATTTGTTGGTGCTAGAGTACCACGATCATTTGTTTTGATGATAACAAAACACGTGTTATTTAACATTTGCACTTGGAGCCTTAGATTTTAGGTCAATTGCAAATGGAGAAGTGATTAGACAGAATTCGAGCTCGCATCTAGGACGGATTGGAGGAGCTTGATGGAGAACAGAGGGGATTCGCGAGGAGCGATAGATTGAAGATGGAAGGACAAGAAGAATAGGATAGAATTCCATTTTATTCCTTTCATGTACTTTTGTCGTTATTTTGTTGCTCTTTATTTTTTACTTAGATTCATGTTAAAGAGCCTCAAAGTACCCTAACAGTAGTCCTAGGAACACCCGCACAACCCTAGGATACTTAGGTTCTCTGTAGAAAACTTAGAAAACCAATATAGGGTTCAAACAGCATTTACAGACGTCTAATTCCCAAATCAGACGTCTGATAATGTGTTTTAAGACGTCTGACTGTTTATTCAGACGTCTGATAACATTTAGGCTGGACATAGTTAGTTCTATCTGATGAAATCAGACATCCAGACCTTAGACCAGACATCTTAGGAGACGTCTGATGATTTTACCAGACGTCCAATTAGTGGACCGTTGGCTCTCTTAGCATACACTCAAGGATATGACCATTAGAGCCTTATCAGACATCCTTAAGACCTTCCAGACGTCTGATAATTGACCGTTTTGCCTCGACTGACCCGAAAATCTCTTCTCAGAGATTTTGTAGCCGTTGCAAATCCATTCCCACGAAAAAGTAGGTTTCCAGACGTCCAGACATAGTGCCAGACATCCTGTATGTCGTCTGATGGACTTGCGTTAGAACCCTATTTAGATCTGATTCAAGTAAGGAAGAGATCCGCCCAAAATCAGACATCTAACCTTATTTTCAGACGTCTTAAAGTGGTCTTCCAGACATCTGATGCCATAATTAGACGTCTGATTACCCTGTCAATGCAATCATTGTCCCTGATTTCGGCCTAATTCTCTTGGGCTTTGCACCCAACGGCTATGGAAGCTTTCCTAAGCATTCCAAAGCCTTCCTAAGGCCTCTATAAATAGAGGGGAGCCTTTACACACCTAGATACACAAGAAATACCAAGTAATACATTTTCACACCATTTTTTGTGTCTCTTGATCCTAAGAAGCAAGCTCTTACTCTCCAAGCTCCAGTTCTTCATCTAGAGAGCATCAAGCATTTGCGCATCCGCTCTCCCGCCGTAGTTCACGAGAGCAACGTTGCGCCGTCGCGTGGCTCACACATCCGCGTCGTCGACGCACTCCTTGCAAGGGGAAGCATCTTAATTCCTATAGAAGCTTAGGTTAAAAATTACTTTGTTGGCTATATAGGATTGTTGTCATTTATCTTTGTTATTTGGTTGGGTATTCGCTTTGCGAATTTTCGTCTCCTTCGTGAGACAAAATCCTTCTCGTGAAGAGAAGGGGTTTGAGGTACGCTACCCTCGTACAAAGTAGCATGGTTGTAATTGAGGTTGAATCACCCTCGTTTAAGTGATTCGGTTAGTGGATTTGATCAACTTAGTTGATCGGAAAATCCTAACTCGGGAGGGTTAGGTGGTGGTTTTCACCCGGTTTGGGTTTCCACCTAAAAATCTTTGTGTACTTTGTGTGATTGAATTTTGTGAGATTGTTTATTATCTTTTCCGCAATTTTTTACGTCACGCTGATCTCACCCCCTCTGAGTAGGAAATCTAAAATTGGTATCAGAGCAGGTTCTTGCGAGTTCGGAGTAACACCCAGCAAGAAGATCATGGAGGGGAGTAGTTTCGCAGGCAGGATTTCCGAGGGGCAGTCCACCGTCCGACCACCCTATTTCGACGGAAGCAACTACCCCTACTAGAAGTTGCGGATGGGGACGTGGCTTCAAGCCACCGATTTCACAATTTGGGCCAGCTGCGAAACCCCCTTCGACATCCCAGAAAAACCCGCCGGAGGATACTCGCAGCAGCAGATTCGTGAGCTCTCTTTAAACGCAAAGACCATGAATGCCCTTTACTGCGCACTTAGCTCGGAGGAGTTCAATAGAATCTTGCAATGCACCACCGCATACGAGATCTGGCACACACTTGAGGTAACTCATGAAGGTACCTCTAAGGTAAAAACTTTTAAACTAAATTTACTTTCACAAGAGTTTGAGGCTTTTTCCATGAAATCTAACGAATCCTTAAATGAGATGAACACTAGGTTCACTCTCATTGTAAATATCTTAAAAGCATTAGGGAAGACTTTCATCAAGGGGGAGCTTCAAGGGAAGCTTCTTCGTTCCCTTGGACCGGAGTGGGAACAGAAAGTCACCACCATCGAGGAGGCGAATGAAGTAGAGGAGCTCAACATGGAAGATCTCCTAGGCAATCTAATGGCCTACGAGACTAAGTTGAAGCAGAAGAAGAAGGATACACCGGAGCCTAAACCAAAGAAGACTCTCGCCTTCAAAGCTGCGTCGGATAGCGAGGTAAGTTCCGACGATGAAGACTTTAAATTTTTACTTAAAAAGTTTTCCAAGTTGTGTAGGGAATTGAGGAAGAAGGAGAAGAAGGAGAGCCCGAGACGTTGCTATCACTGCAACGAGAAAGGGCACCTACGACCAGAGTGCCCTCTTCTCAAAAAGGAGAAGAAGGAAAAGGAAAAGAGATCTAAGAAGAAGGCGTTCCAAGCCACTTGGGACGACTATAGCTCAGAGGAAGAAGAAGAAGAAAAGTCCATAGAAGAAACCGCTTGCTTCGGTTTCATGGCCAGAGGAAGCGACAGCGAAAGCGGAAGCGACTCAGACAACGAGGTAAGTTACGACTTACAAGAAGCTTTTAATGAACTTTTTGAAGTTAGTAAAGCACTTAAGATAGAAAATAAAAGCATGAAAAAGAATCTTAGTTTTCTTAGAAGTGAAAATGATAGGTTAGAAATAAAACTTAAGGGTCTAGAAGCTAGTCCTAAAAATGATAACCTATTATTAGAAAATCATAACCTCATCAATGAAAATAATAAATTGATTGAGGAAAATGTTAGTCTAAAAATAGAAATTTTTGATTTAAAGACTAATATGAATATTATAGAAAAAGAAATTGCATGTCTTAGGGAAAACTCTAACAAATTAATCAACAAAGTAGATGATTTATATAGCCCTAAGATTGAGAAAGGATCTCCATCAAGGAGACCCGCTAACAGATCCGGATCCAAGCCCACTTGGATACCGAAAAAAGAATTGGAATCTTGTTTCGTAGGTTTCAGGGATAACTATAACACAAAGGATTGGACTTACAAGCTCAAGGCCGGTCAACTCGAGTTGGGAGAACCAAGGAGTAGACCAAGGAGGAGAACAAGAAGACCGACGAGACGACGAACAAACGACGGACTCGCCGTACGTCGACCACCAGACTGGAGATCGACGCCAATGCCCCAGCCTCCAAGCTACGGATGAGAGTCTCATCCGATGTGGCATCCACCACCACCATTCGGACCATTTTATTGGCCATGGTAGGTGAGGTAAAAACCATTTACCATATCTTTTTATCATAAGCATTTAGATAGGGGGAGTAAAAAATTATAAGCTAATTGTCAATTTTTAAGGGGAAGATATAAGGTAGCTAAATTTCCTTTAAAAAGGGGGAGAAAAATAATAGCTATCTTGTTGTTATAAAAAAGAAGGACATTACCTTTGTTAAAAGAAATTTATAAAAGAGCATGTTTTAAGAGAAAGTTATAGAAAATTTAAAATTAATCAAACCTTTTTTATAATGTCAAAAAGGGGGAGGATTTTTTGCATTGTTATTTATGATTTTGTCATCATCAAAAAGGGGGAGATTGTTGGTGCTAGAGCATCACGATCATTTGTTTTGATGATAACAAAACACGTGTTATTTAACATTTGCACTTGGAGTCTTAGATTTCAGGTCAATTGCAAATGGAGACGTGATTAGACGAAATTCGAGCTCGCATCCAGGACGGATTGGAGGAACTTGATGGAGAATAGAGGGGATTCGCGAGGAGCGATAGATTGAAGATGAAAGGACAAGAAGAATAGGATAGAATTCCATTTTATTCCTTTCATGCACTTTTGTCGTTATTTTGTTGCTCTTTATTTTTTACTTAGATTCATGTTAAAGAGCCTCAAAGTACCCTAACAGTAGTCCTAGGAACACCCGCACAACCCTACGATACTTAGGTTCTCTGTAGAAAACTTAGAAAACCAATATAGGATTCAAACAGCATTTACAGACGTCTAATTCCCAAATCAGACGTCTGATAATGTGTTTTAAGACGTCTGACTGTTTATTCAGACGTCTGATAACATTTAGGCTAGACATAGTTAGTTCTGTCTGATGAAATCAGACATCTAGACCTTAGACCAGACGTCTTAGGAGACGTCTGATGACTTTGCCAGACGTCCAATTAGTGGACCATTGGCTCTCTTAGCATACACTCAAGGATATGACCGTTAGAGCCTTATCAGACATCCTTAAGACCTTCCAGACGTCTGATAATTGACCGTTTTGCCTCGACTGACCCGAAAATCTCTTCTCAGAGATTTTGTAGCCGTTGCAAATCCATTCCCACGAAAAAGTAGGTTTCCAGACGTCCAGACATAGTGCCAGACATCCTGTATGTCGTCTGATGGACTTGCGTTAGAACCCTATTTAGATCTGATTCAAGTCAAGAAGAGACCCGCCCAAAATCAGACGTCTAACCTTATTTTCAGACGTCTTAAAGTGGTCTTCCAGACGTCTGATGCCATAATTAGACGTCTGATTACCCTGTCAATGCAATCATTGTCCCTGATTTCGACCTAATTCTCTTGGGCTTTGCACACAACGACTATGGAAGCTTTCCTAAGCCTTCCAAAGCCTTCCTAAGGCCTCTATAAATAGAGGGGAGCCTTTACACACCTAGATACACAAGAAATACCAAGTAATACATTTTCACACCATTTTTTGTGTCTCTTGATCCTAAGAAGCAAGCTCTTACTCTCCAAGCTCCAGTTCTTCATCTAGAGAGCATTAAGCATTTGCGCATCCGCTCTCCCGCCGTAGTTCACGAGAGCAACGTTGCGCCGTCACGTGGCTCACACATCCGCGTCGTCGACGCACTCCTTGCAAAGGGAAGCATCTTAATTCCTATAGAAGCTTAGGTTAAAAATTACTTTGTTGGCTATATAGGATTGTTGTCATTTATCTTCGTTATTTGGTTGGGTATTCGCTTTGCGAATTCCCGTCTCCTTCGTGAGACAAAATCCTTCTCGTGAAGAGAAGGGGTTTGAGGTACGCTACCCTCGTACAAAGTAGCGTGGTTGTAATTGAGGTTGAATCACCCTCGTTTAAGTGATTCGATTAGTGGATTTGATCAACTTAGTTGATCGGAAAATCCTAACTCGAGAGGGTTAGGTGGTGGTTTTCACCCGGTTTGGGTTTCCACCTAAAAATCTTTGTGTACTTTGTGTGATTGAATTTTGTGAGATTGTTTATTATCTTTTCCGCAATTTTTTACGTCACGCTGATCTCACCCCCTCCAAGTAGGAAATCTACATCACTCACCCTAGCATCTAAAGTGTGGTACCAATGTTTTACTTTGTCCTTGAGAAAGAAGAGAAAGAGGATTCTCATCAGAGTTTCATCAATAAAGTTATAAAGTTTCATCCTGGAACAGACCTTGGTAAACTCTAAATGCCAGTGCAGGTCCTCCCCAGTAATACCATAAAAGGAGGGCAACAAAGATATTGTGCTGCTCTTGATCTCATATGGATTGTCCCCTCCCGGTCTCCTCAATGCATGAGCGGGTTGGTTAGTCAGGATGAAATAGTCTCTCAAAGTTCTCTGTTGATTTGCTCCTTGATCAGCCATCTCTTCTCTCCTTTCTCTTTGGTGGGCTCTCCTAAGGATTCTCTCAGGCTCAAGATCAAATGCTAAATTGCCCTTAAGAGAGTGTCTACCAGGCATACACAAATCAATCACAACAAACATAAGACAAAGGGACTCCCCTTTTGTTTCAAAAATAGATTGGGTCTTTAAGCCAACCTCCAACCTACTCCTCACAGTTGTCAAATGGAGTCAAGTTTGGGCCTGTCCATTCGCACTTTAGCGGTATAAGAGGGTGAAGGTGACTTGAGATCCCTGAAAGGTGGTTGGTTACGTTATCTGTTGGTGGCCAAACAAGTTACACAAGTAATTACGCTTCCTAAGCCAACCTTCGTTAGTGCCTTAAGACCTACTCGCAAGCATATTTAACCTCTAATCGAGACTACTCACCATGAACTCCCCAGGGTTACGTGATGAGGTAGACTTGTTGAGCATTAGCTAACTCTCTTTGTGGTGCAAGGGGATGAGATGGAAAGAAGTCTCTAGTGTCCTTTAGTGAAGTGCTCCGTGGTGCTTGTGTGCATCACACCGAAATCAATTTGTTTTGTAAAGAATCACACACTAGTCCTTTAATCAAATCAAGTGTGATTTCACTTTTAAGACCCAAATCTGATTAGCAGTCCCAAATTAAGTTAGACGACCACTTAATTAGTTAGATTCAATCAAAATCAGGTGGTCTTCGAATTTATCCCTAAATGCAATGCATGATTAGGAATTGGATGCACAGATGAGAGAACATACTTGACTCCAGCAATCTTCGTGCAAGTAATGTACGCAATGCAGGTAAAGTAGCTCTAACGTGCTACTCAATCATCCTTAAAATGCACACACCTAAGAATATGCAACTTCTAAGTAGGCAGCTCAAAAATTATATATATATATATATATATATATATATAAAGCAAGCAAGCAACTATACTAGATAATACTAAGTCTACCACGTAATAGTCTACACCACAGACGAATAACCCTAATTGCTAAAGAAAGTGGAAACAAGTGCCTGAAAAATTGCCCCTAAACAAGGGCCTAGAACAACTTGGGCAACAAACCCTAAAAATTAGCCCTGATACTACAAGGGTGAAAAAGCAATTAAGTAAACTAGTAATCTAAGATCTACTCTACTAATTGAGTCAATGACGAAGGAGAATCCCCGTTGACCGTTGGATCCAGGTCTCCTTCCTTCTCTTCATGTCCTCTTGTAGACATTGCTCAAGATCGACATCGTGGCTCAAGTACTGCACCTATTGTCTTGACTTGTCGATTTCTTTGCACAAAAATATAGATGAGTCAAGACAAATTTCACCTCAGAATAAATCAAAATGTACATAGAATCAAATAGACCTATTGTGTTTGTTACCTCTCTGACAATGATATCATTTGATAAAAAAAATTTCACTTTTGCAAATAATAATAATGATGATGATGATAATAATAATATGTCACATTATAAATCATGATAAAAAAATCCCAAATCAACAAATAATCAAATATGTCCAAATAAAAGATATAATCAATCTCAACATATATAAAAATGAACTTCGAAAGATAATGTTATCTCCAAATGAAGGCATATAAATGCAAATAGGTTCGCACAAAAATGTAAATAAGCTTAGAGTTTCCAAATAAGAAAATGACTATGGTAGTTAAGGCAAACTCAGCAAGCGAAGTAGATTCGTCGTCGCGGTGAGAGCACGCGATCGCGGTTGCGGTGAGAGCGGTGATGGAAACGAGTTGTGGGCTGAGCATGCTGTCACCATGCTTCCCACGAGAAAACACGGTCACGATGCGAGTACGTGGTGGCAAGGCTGCGGTGTTGACGTGAAGGAGGAAGGTCGCAGTGATGGAGAACGCGATTTGAGAACGGAGTCGAGGGCACGGTTGTCGTAGTCGTGGTCGTCGATGGCGCGCGCGGTTGCGGCAGCGGGGAGGACCGTAGTGGTGGACTATGTCGAAGAGGAGAGCTGGCGTTCGCAGTCGTCGTACACGGTCGAGGAAGAGCGGGCGTCGTGGTAATGGTGTTCCTCTCTGTCGCTGCAACGAATTTGGATGTCGAGGAGGTGGACTGCGCACTAAGGAGAGAGGCCGAGCACGGGGTACTCGTGGTCTGTGCTGCTAAGGTCGAGCGAAGAAAGAGGTCGGCGCTCCTGTGCGTGAGGGTCGTGGTCGTTCCCTATCGCGCTAGCAGAGTGATACGAGAGGAAGGCACGGTGGTCTGTGGTGGTTGAGAGAAAAATCAAAAATGAGAAGGGCGGTTTGCGTAGGCCGGCAAGGGGGGGTGAGCGCGAGCGGAAAGGATGGTAGCGATCACTGGATAAAATGAGAGGGGCGTGGTGCGTTGCTGATCAAGAGAAGAGAGGTTTAGAACAGTGGTGGTGGTCTGTGCGTTGTGTTCGGTCCTCTGTCAGGGAAGGATGAGGAACGAAGAGGAGGGAGGCGCGGTGGGTGTCGTGGTATGCTGAGAAGAGCGAGAGAGATGAAGGAACGAAGGTGGCGGGGGGGAAATCATGAGAGGAGAGATGAACGAAGGTGGGGCGCGGCGCATGCAGAGGATGTGGATGTGAGCGGCTGCAAAGAAATAGGTGAGGGGGCGGTGGTTATTTGCGAGATTTTGGGTGCAACCGAGTGGTGGCGGTGGTCTCGAATTGAGAGAGAGAGAGAGAGAGAGGAAATTAAGACAGATTGAGCGCATCGGTGGGGATTTCTTTTTAGCTTCTGGTAGTAATTCAAGAAGAAGACAAAGCTGATATTGGCTTTCCAAAACTTGCCTTTCTCTTATTTTTTCTTGGTGAGGACTCAAATTGCCTGGATTGTATTTCTAATTGATTTCATGTCATTGTAGTTTCTAAAATGACCATGCATCAAAAATAAATAGATAATCAAATTATGTAAAAATTAATGAAATGTAAGGGATTATAATTTTAAAACTTAAATAATTTTATCAATATAATTCATGCTTTAAATTAAAATTTTATCCTAATAATGTACTTAGACTTAATTATAGTCCATTAAGGTGGACCAATCAGGTATGCGGGGTCGGTCCTGTATTATATGTTTACTTGTTTTCATCATTTGTAAACAGTAGATTCTCTTCTCTTCCAGTTATGTCTTATTTTGTACCTTGGGATGGTGTATCATTTATCTTCTTTTGTATGGTTTGAATATCAAACTTGTAATACATTTTGAAATTCAACTTTACATTGTTATATATATTATTGTATCTCTCCCTTTTAGCCTAATTATCATCATGTATAAATTTAAGTCTTTAGTAATGAAAATCCAGGTTTTTCAAATTTTGAAAATGTACATATTTTCAAGATTAAAAAAAAAATTACATTGGTGTCAATTATTGAAGCAACACGAATTAGGTAATATCCGACGGCATTAGAGAGCAGGACATGGCGAGATACCCACCTCTTTGCCGTTAATTATTGCAGAAACAACAACGTATTAGATACACTGTCGCTTATACAACTGATGACGTATCACATTAAATGACGCCAATTAGAGGACTTTGGTGTGCAAAGGTGGGAAAACCAAACGAGCCTTTGTCGTCACTTATTTAAGAAGTGACGACAAAGACAAACATTGTTGGTTAACAAATGACGACAGAAGTCCTCCTCAAGTTGACGATGTGCAGGCAATTTACTGTCAAATTGGTTTGATAATTGCTGAGAAAATGAAACAGCGACGCAAGAATTGTCATCGCTATCTAGTGTTGGTTAAAACAACTTTGCCGTCAGTTTCTGATTGATGGCAATATCCTTTCTTCTTGTAGTGGAACCAACTTGATGTTGATTGGTCGAGAATCGATCAAGGGTTGATTAGTTTGGGAGAAACTAATTATTGTAGCCATTTGGATTACACCCATAAGTAATTTGGTTATAGTGGATTTATGATTGGAGGTCATAAGAAATCTTGAGGTGGGAAGCCTTAGGTAATGATTTTTACTTGTAAGGGTTTTCCACTATAAACTTTAGTGTCAATTGTGGTCTACATATTTGCTCTTAATACATGTGAATTACTTGTGCTTGATGCCGTGAATATTACTCAGAGATACTTTGATAAGATAATCATGATAAGCTAATTCATTAAGAATTTTTAAGTTCAAGTTGAAGTTGAAAAAGGAGCTCTATTCATCCCCTCCCCCCGCTTCTAGTGCTATTCTGCCCTTCTTCAACCCCCAATAGCACCTTGTTGACTAGCCTTCGTTGATCGTTAGTTTTTGGTGGATTGTCAGCTCCTTCCTTCACTATGTTGCTTCTAAAGTTATCACCTGGACTTATTGAGCAACCTCCTCTTCGATGGCTGACTAGGCCTATGGTATCAACTTCAATCTTAGCAGCATGGTATAGATCTGACGACTTTGAGTCTCTTGAACTTGACTTCTTTTAGTGTTTCCACATTATAGATTTGTCATAGTTGTTGGAGTAGGTCATTCTTTGACATAGACAACCCTCACCATGAGAGTCAATTTTCATTTTCTAACATTGATCTAACTTTGGTGTGTCAAACATAAATAAGATGCTGATAGATTCAATCTATTCAATTATTTCTTTCATATGTTCTTGTGGATGTACAACATGGAACACAATCCGATTATGATCTTTAACTTTGTCTTCCTAACTCTGGATTGTCAAAGATGAAATCAAGATGGGTTGTTGATAAGCAAGAAAATCATTGTGAAAAGTTTGATTTTGGAAAATCCGAGTCGTTGTAAAATTTATAAGAAAATCCACTACCAAATAATTTTTAACTGAAACTCTGGTAAGTCTCGGGTCAAACACTAGGAGGTTACATTGATTATATCCGCAATTTTATATATATATATATATATATATATATATATATTGTATTTTCCTTATAAAGAAAACATTCATGATTGACGAGTCGTTTTCCTTAAGAATGATTCTCGCACAAAGAAATAAGTTGTCGAAGTAGAAATTGAGTAGCGGAAAATCAATCGTCAACAATTAAAATTAACCACTCAATGAGGGGCAGGTCGTGTCCACAGGGAGGTAATGGTATATTACAAACTCTCACAAGTCAAAATCGATGTTCATGATTAATTTCGCAAAGAAATTGAACCAAAACTGCCTTTCAATTAAGAAAAAAAGACATGAATAAGCCGATACTGTGTTTTCGTGAAAGATGGAGGGCGTTCTCACATAATCACTAGATTAAAATATTATTAAATAAAAATTCCACTCTTCTAATGGCAAAGAAATGTAAATATTAATGCCACAAGAAACAGAGCATCTTGTGCTCGAGCACACGCACGCAAGGAGGAGTCGGTGCTGACCGCTAGAAGCTCACCAGAGGTGGGTGAGGTCGACGCACACCTGGTGGTGGTGGCAGCAAGATGTGGCGTGGTCGAAGTCGACCGGACGAAGCAAACAGGGGCGGCGGTGGTGAGTTGGTTGCTGCTGCTGTGAAGTAGTTCAACGTGCGGCGTTGCTGAAGGAGAGGGGTGTGGAGGCCATGCGGGCACGCAGTGGGTGGGCTCTGCTGCGCATGGGCGGAGCTGCCACTGGTGATGCGTGCGACAGGCACGCGGGTGTGTGCGTGCAACTGCACGGGGAGCCAGCGAAGGACTTGCTGCATGCGACGTTTCTGCAAGGCGTGAAGTGCGTTGAGTTGCTATGAGCGCGTGGAGTGGATGGGGATGTTGGGTATTCGCAGAGAAGATGAACAGGCGATGACATTGGTGGTGGCGTTGAGTGATGATGCCGAGTTCACAGTAATGGAGGTTGCATGACTCTGCAGATAGTAGTGTGGGCTGTCACCCCACATGCCCACGGTGGCAGAGTTTTGCCATGGTCGAGGCCCACAGAGTGGGGTGGGAGGAGAGCTTGTTGCTCAACACAGTAGTGGAGGGGGGGTGATGGCCTACTGTACATGGTTGTCTCCCCCTCCCTTTGTAGCTGCACGTGATGAATTTGAAAACAAAGAGGCGGGATCAGATCCTCTTCATGGCAAATGAATGCTTGTAGCTGTACGTGAATGGGTGCGGGAGGAGGATAAGCAACCATTACCTGTGGAGGAGGAGAATAAGAAAATATTATGGTTATTTATGCACAAACCCTTAACTTCTATGTTAAATTAAAACAATGCAAGTAATTCACCTAATTGATTAACGAATCAAATGCATGCAATGAATGAATTATGCAATTAAGCTAAAAATATGAATTAATTTATATACATCCTAATGTATGCTATCTAAGTTTTAAAATTAACTTAATGTCTAAGCACTTAAATACTTAAATAGCCCACAAATATGGGCTAATCAAATACCCCCATTCCTAGCTTTTGCTAGTCCCTAGCAAATTTAAGCATGACTTAACACTCCAAGTTAACCAAGCTAACTCAATTGACCTTTCCATATAAATTAGATTGAACCATCTAACCCTAGATCATAAGGTACCCAAGTAGTTGTTGAGATACAAACTAGGTCAGCTAAGGACGAGTTGCAGGCACAAGTTTCCTTGATTCCTAACTCTATCCAAGGGTTTATTGATCCCAGAGATTAAAGCATTCGTGCATGTGCATTTGTCTGATTTATTTGTGGTTGGTATGATTGCCAACCTAGAAAGAAAGTAAGAAAGAATTTTTTTTTTGTAATATATAATTTTTTGTTTGATTCCTCTAAGTCTAACCTTGGATCAGCTATCAGCACGGTCTGTGTCAGATTCATTGTCCCCATCACCGAACCTCGAAGGGTGCCTGGCTTTCAATACTTCGAGATAGCACCGCCCATAGCGATCCCAAGAACTCCTGGCAATCGACACTTCGAGATAGTATCGCCCATGGATTTCTTAAGTGAACTTAGGCCTGTGGCAATCGGCACTTCGAGATAGGGCTGCCCATGATACTTGAACTGCACAATGCACTTACATGCCCCCAGTAGGATAGACATCCTAAGAGACAAGCATCGAGGAGGTGACATGTTATCATCGCATCCTCAAGGTGAGTATATACTCCACCTCTCCTGCAGCAGGAACTCGTCCAATCAAATTGTGTTTTCAAGCTTCTCCTAAGTCAGAACTAAGAGAACCAAATTTTCTTCAAGAAATGAATTAGGGTGACCGCTATTTACACAAGACGAAGTGTGTGTGAAGTGTAGATGCTTAGGTTATGAGAACCCGTAAACCAAAAGGTAGAAAAAGATACTAGGTACTACCCAGCCTTTAACTCAATCCCTAGCTTTCCTTCCTCAACCTCTTGAGGAATAGTCTGCAACTTAACTCCTACTTAAGTTTTTAAGTCCACAAAGGACCCTAAGGGTCTAAAGCTAATAGTTCAACCTTAACTCCTATAATTAGATACCTCGAGTCAGCTTAGGCAGACCTAAAGCCTTAATCTTATGCTTAAAGATACAGAACCCAGCCGGTTAAGCATAACAACCTTTTTTTTTTTTTTAATATGATGCATGAATGTAAAATGTAGACATGCTATAAACAAATGCCTCAGGTCCTATCCCCCAATGCCTGGTTCAAACAATGTCCTCATTGGAAACAAAACAATTAAGGGAAGATATTACCTAAGGCAGAGAATGCCAGGAGCTAAGGCTCCTCAAGAGTGACCTTGTCAACCAGATAGTCATCCAAAGTAATGTATTGTTTTAATCATTGGCTGTTGACGGTAAAGGACATTGCTGAAGAGGAAGGGCTCTTGATCTCCATAGCCCCATGCGAAAACACTTTGGTGATTATGTATGGCCCATCCTAACGTGATTTCAATTTTCCAAGGAAAAGCTTGAGTTTGGAATTGAAAAGCCAGACTTGTTGGTTGAGCTCAAAGGTCTTTCTAAGGATATACTTATCATGCAAGACCTTAGTTCTCTCTTTATAAGCTTGAGAGGTGTCATAAACATCATTCCTTAATTCCTCGAGCTCACTTAATTCCAGAAGTCATGCCTTACCCACCTTTTCTAAATCCATGGTGACACTTTGGATAGCCCAAAGTGCCCTATGATCCAGCTCGACGAGTAAATGGCACGCTTTCCAATACAAATCCGAAAAGGAGATGTACCCAAAGGGGTCTTGTGGGCCATTCGATAAGCCCATAAAGCATCATCGAGCTTTTGGGATTAGTCCTTCCTATCAGGTCTTACAGTCTTTTCTAAAATATTTTTTATCTCCCTATTCGACACTTCAACCTGGCCACTTGTCTGGGGGTGATATGGGGTAGCAATCTTGTGAGTGACTCCTAAACTTTTGAGTAACCAGTTGAAGTGATGATTCCGGAAGTGAGGTCTCCCATCACTAATAATAGTCTCAGGGCAGCCGAATCGAGATATGATATCAGCCTTCACAAATTTCAATACCACTGAGTGCTCATTTGTGCATATAGGAATGACCTCTATCCGTTTAGAGACAGTCAACTGCCACTAAGATATAATCATAACCTTGGGACGAAGGGAAGGGGGCCATAAAGTCAATTCCCCAAACATCAAAAAGTTCAATAGGTTGAATGGGGTGTTGAGGCATCTCATTCCTCTTCCCAATCGTTCCAGTCCATTGACATCTAATATAGGCCTTAACAAAATTATGAGAATCCATAAATAACGAAGGCCACAAAAAATCAGACTGGAGAACCTTAAAGGCAGTTTTCTTAGCACCAAAGTGTCCTCCACAATGAAGTTCATGGCAAAAACTCAGCACACTTTGTTGCTCCTCTTCAAGCACGCATTGTCTCAGTACTTGGTCTTGTCCAATTCTAAATAATTCAGGCTCTTCCCAATGAAAGTATCTAGCTTAGGAAATGAATCTCTTTCTTTTATGCTCATCCCAAGAGCCAGGAGTCTCTAGTGACCAAGTAATTGACGGTATCAGCATACCAAGGTGAAGTTAGTGTTACCACCATGAGGGTTTCATTAGGAAATGTCTTGCAGATGTCTCAAGATGGAGAGTCATCAAGTGGAAGGCTAGACAGGTGGTCAGCCACAACATTTTCTACTCCTTTCTTTTCTCGTAACTCCAAGTCAAATTCTTGAAGGAGTAGGATCCACCTAATCAGACGTGGCTTAGAATCCTTCTTAGCAATGAGATGTTTCATTGCCGCATGATCAGTGAAAATAACCACCTTAGACCCAAGAACATAAGACCTAAACTTCTCCAGAGCAAAAACTATAGCAAGTAATTCCTTTTCAGTGACGATGTAGTTTTGTTGTGGTTCGATTAAAGTCTTGCTAGCATAGTACAGCAAATGAGGTCTTCCCTCTATTGGAACCTTGTTCTACATCTTATTTTGGTGTTAACAAAATTATTATGAATTGATATTTGCAATTGAGTTCTTTTCAGATTTAGGTGAAGATCAAGGCAAACAGGAAGTGATGGAGGCATGATGATGAAAAAGAGAAGATGATGACAAGGAGAAGGCAAGATGACAAGGATGATTCGAGGAGAAGAAGATCATCTTCAACTTTTAGTTTTTTAGTTTAGGTTTTTTTATTTATAGAATGTATGCCTCTTAACAAAGGAATATAACTTAGATCGTAAAAATAATTAGAGATAAATTAGGATTAATATTGAGATCATTTTCAAAGAACGTAATTAATTAAATCACTTAAAAAAGGTATTTGTTAACCCACAAGTACCGATACTAAAGTTTAGTACCAGTACATGTGAGTTACAAGTTTGGGTTTTTTCATAAAAATAAACCTGTACCCTGCGAGTACCGGTACTCATGATCAATACCGATACTGGAGGTAACAAGTACCGATACTAATGATCAGTCCCGATACAAGTGGGTTACAAATTTGTGTTAAGAGTTTGAAAGCCAAATCTGGAAGCAATGAGTACCGGTACCCATACTTTAGTACTGGTACAAGGTAGCCATTGGCTTAAAACTGAACGGCTAGAAAATTAATTTTGGCTATATGAACGTTGGGATTTAAACCTCAACGTCTAGTAGACGTCCCAACTAGGTCCTAACTCTATAAATAAATCCTTGGACCCTTAGTTTGCACATAAGAAAAGAGAAGAAAAATTCCTAGAGCTATATTTCAAATTTCCACCATATTTTCATGAGAGAAAGAAGAAGCTTGTCATTCACTCTCTCTACATTCTCGCAAGCTCAACGACGTGTTTTTCTCATGCATCTACGAAGCAATTCACGTCCATCCTAGGCTCTCAAATTGGTATTCATTTTAATTATTGTTGGGAGACATATGAATTCTTATTGTAAGAGTTCTCCTACTTACACCAGTTCTTATTTGTATTTTGAGCTTGTTGCTCATTGGGTTGTAACAAACCCGTTATTGTACTTGGGTTGATGTAACCTGTTAATTACTCGGTTTAGTAAATTGATTCCCTCGGGGTTGAGGGAATCAGGTTAAAAATCCTAAGCTGGGAGGCTTAGGTAGTAGAGTACCCAAGGGAGGGGAACCACTATACATTTGTGTCCTTTGTGGTTTGAATTCTTTGTGTAAATCTTTCTTGTTATTACTAACATTGTGCTTGAGTGTTTGTGCACATAGCCAATTGTATCTTTAGATCCTATCACCCTCAACCCTTTGTCCAAGGACTGCTCCCACTGCATAATCTGAAGCATCACACATCAATTCAAATGGGAGTGTCCAATCAGGAGCTCGGAGAACAGGCGCAGAGATCAAGGCCTCCTTTAGAGTTTGAAAGGCCTCGGCACACTTTGAATCAAAATTGAAGGAAGATTCCTTCGCCAACAAGTTACAAAGTGGCCTAGAAATTTTACTGAAATTTTTAATAAAGCGCCTATAAAAGTCGACATGGCCCAGAAAGGATCTAATTTGTTTGACATTCGTGGGCAATGGAAGTTATGAAATAGAATCAACCTTGGCTTTATCCACTTCCAAGCCTCGCTCAAACACAACATGCTCAAGCGCAATTCCTTTTTGTACCATGAAGTGGCTTTTCTCCCAGCTAACAACTAAACCAGTTTCCTTACATCTCTTCAGCACATTCTCAAGGTGCAGGAGACACTGGTTAAAAGACGAGCCGTAAATGTAGAAATCATCCATAAACACTTCAACACACTCATCAATCATGTCTGAGAAAATGGACATCATACATCGCTGGAAGGTTGCCGATGCATTACATAGTCTAAATGGCATATGCCTAAAAGCAAAGGTACCGTAAGGACTCGTGAAAGTCATCTTCTCATGGTCATTAGGGAAGACTGCAACCTGGTTGTACCCAGAATATCCATCAAGAAAGTAATGGTACTTATTCCTCGCCAATTTTTTGAGAATTTAATCAATAAAAGGCAAGGGAAGTGATCCTTCTAGGTAGTGGTATTCAGCTTGCGGTAATTGTGGATATTGCACAGCAATCATGGGTCCTAATCAACCTAAATAATGTCTGAACCTAGCTTAAATTATGGATATTGCACTCATATCTTGCATATCATGCATTGCATCAGTCTATTTAGAATAAGATGAGATATCCTACTAGTTAATAGTTTTTATTGCTATTTGCAAATAATAAAGTAATCCAAGATGAAGGAGATAATGGAATAAAGCAATAAAAGAAGAAGAAGACTAATCCAGATAAGAGGAGTAAGGAGGATAGCCTTATCCCTACCCTTAGAAACCCTATGACAGCCCTCCCAAATCCAAAATGACCTCCATTAGGGCACCTTAGCCTCAAAACCCAAACACTTAGGATAGGGTGGATAGTTCTTAGCCACCCTATCCCTCTCCCAAACACTTAGGAACCAAAACCCACCTTAGAAAACCTAAAACCCACTCTCCAGCACCTTTTAAGACGTCCAGACATCTTGCTGGACATCTGATTTCTGTAGAATAACAATCCAGGAAGGCAGAACTCATACTGACACGGAATTGTACATCTAATTTAATGTCCAGACGTCCAATTTTGTAATATAAGATGTCTGACCACTATTCTGGACGTCTGATACTGCTCTCTGGTTCCTGATATTGGTGTTGGAAGCCTAGCTTTCCTATTTTAACTTAGGAACCCCACCAGACACCCTAGGAAACCTAACTAGAGACCTCCTAAGCCTAGTCCACTATCCATAGCCCTACTTATCCTATCCCTAACCCAATTGAACCATCTCATACCTAATTGGGTGCATCTACAATTGATTGGGTGCACCCGAGCCCAATTAGATCCACCCAGGATCTAATTGACTCATACCTATTAGGGTTACCCTAGCCTAATCACATGCACACATCCAATTAGACTTGACCTAGACCTAATTAGGTTCACTCCTGTCCAATTAGACTTTCCTAAGCCTAATTAGGTCCACACCCACTACATGTAGGTTAACCCAACCTAGATTCACCAAACCCACTACAAAAAACACACACACACCCTCCTAAACCCTACCTTCCTATTCTACCCCTACCAAACCCACGAACACCCTCTTGGAAACCCTAAAACTTATGTGTCAAACCTAGATCCTAAATAAGTGGTGCATGCTATTTTTGGACCCACCAAAAGTGGCAACCAATTGAAGAGCCCTTCCCATAAAAGCAAAAGAAAAGTTGGTGCACCGAGAATTCATTCTCCTCCACTCCACACTTGCGACCACCCTCCCCTCCAACCCTAAGAGCTGCCACCTCCAATCCCTAGGGCCGTCCACCACTCCCTCCTCTAAGGGGTCCTCCTCCTCCAAGGCTCCTCCATGGACGGCTAAAGAAGAAGCTCCTCCAAGGCATCTTCATGTGGGCGGCTAGAAGAAGGAGATCACAAAGGGCGCAACATCCTCTTCTCCTCTCTTTACTTGGGCGTGCCCTCGCTTCACCATAGAGTGGACGCCCCCTCTCTTTCTTCTTTATCTTGGTCGGCCACAAGGTTTCCCATACCTTGTTTGGTCATCCTCTCTTGTTGGTAGGTGTGTAGACAGGTTTGCATACCCAAGGTCTAGCCTACACCCTCACACATAGCCGATGGCCCTAGTGGCAACTTTCCGGCGTGAGGGATTTCTTGTATTACATGCTTTCTAGTGTAGATGATATGCGATATTCTTTCGATCATTTTGCACATAAATAATATCATGATGCTTCTGTGATTGATTGTCCTCACGTTTGCTTGCCTACATGATACTTAGGTTTGTTCACACCATGCACGGCCACCATGGCTCCACTTAGATGCACGTAGTCACTTAGGTTTTAGCTAGCACATCTAGATCTAGGTTTTGTTTTCTGTCTCAAAATAAAAATAAAAATAAATAAAAAAGACAAAAATATTATGTTAGGTTAGATTTAAGTTAGAAAAGCCGATTCAAATCTTGACTTGTTTTCACGCCTTCCAGAGACGAATGACTGGGAGTCAAATTCTAAAAAGAAAAGAAATCTAAGCGAGTTTCGTAAACAATTAAATATTTTGATCAAGGGTTTAGCGCGACTATACTACGATATTCGATAATTTCAAAACACGTGAAAACGACTTGTCACACTTGCACCAAAATAAAAACATCCAGAGTTAAATATGATTCAAAATTTAAATCAATGTGAACAAATGAATAAATGTGATTTTATTAAGCCTATTGCCTCCCCGGCAACGACGCCATTTGACGAGTCATTTTCCTTAAGAATGATTCTCGCACAAAGAAATAAGTTGTCGAGGTAGAAATTGAGCGGCGAAAAATCAATCTTCAACAATTAAAATTAACCACTCAATGAGGGGCAGGTCATGTCCACAGGGAAACAATGGCCTATTACAAACTCGCACAAGTCAAAAATCAATGTTCATGATTAATTTCGCAAAGAAATCGAATCAAAATCGCTTTTCAATTAAGAAAACAAGACATGAATAAGCTGATACTGTGTTTTCATGAAAGATGGAGGGCGTTCTCACAAAATCACTAGATTAAAATATTATTAAATAAAAATTCCACTCTTCCAATGGCAACGAAATGTAAATATTAATGCCACAAGAAATAGAGCATCTTGTGCTCGAGCACGCGCGTGCAAGGAGGAGCCTGTGCTGACCACTAGAAGCTCACTGGAGGTGGGCGAGGTCGATGCGCACCCGATGGTGGTGGCGGCGAGGTGTGGCATGGCCGGAGTCGGCTTGACGAAGCAGAGAGGAGCGGCGGTGGTGGGTTGGTTGTTGCTGCTATGAAGCAACTCGATGCGCGGCGTTGCTGAAGGTGAGGGGGCGTGAAGGCCATGCAGGTGCGTATTGGGTGGGCTCTGCTGCGCATGGGGTAGGGCGTCGACTTCGAGGGATCCGCTTCTGGAATGGGGGCGAGAGAACGGTTAGCGAGAGCTCCGCAAAGGGGCTGAGAAGTGGAAAATTTTATTTTTTAACTCTAGCGGAGCTTCCCATAGCCTGGGAGCACTAGAGTGAGCTTTAGAACTTGAGTTCGTAGCTCTTAGAGAGGTTAAGAGAAGAAGGAAGGGATGATGAAATATGTGGCAGGGGTGGCCCTTTTATAGATGGAGATCAAGGGAAAAAAGGTCCTTTTAAATCTTTAAAATTGAATGCAGGACCTTTAGTGACGGATTTGCAAGTCGTTGTAGCCGTACGTCGCTGAAGGTGCATTTCAACCTCAGCCGTTAATCGCTGATCCAAGCATCCTCGTGCGGCCACATCGCGTCCACTTCTTCAGTTGTTTGCATGCTTAATCGCTCCTAATCAACACTAGCCATCCGATTGTCTGATCGGACGGCTTAGAAGTCGCGTGCCTCTTCACCTTACCACGCACACAACACCCACGTGTGATCGCACACGTATGCGTAGTGCTCTCATCTAGCGCGCCCAGCGCCGCTACGTAGCTGCCATCGCTGTTGCTTGATGAGGATCCTGTGGTCCAATTTCAGCTTGAGCACCCACGTTGCGGATTTAAGGTGCACGAAGAGTCGAACATGCGCCCATAGGATACGAACGCCTCTCTCGCCCCATGCGCTACGGCCGCAGATTGTTGAGTTTTTTAATTAAGGCACCATCTCTCACAGTCGTTGGATTTCCATCCAATGGCCTAGATTGATCGTTAATCGTGCCTTCAGAGGTGAGTGATGAGCTTGGGGGCGACGTGGCTGCATCTCGACTATTGGATCTTGATCCAAGGGTCGAGATCTGATGGAGTGGATGAAGGAGGAGGCCCGTGGCTGTGGGTGTCTTAGATGGCGACACGTGGCACCATCTAGGCTGTCCATTTTCCAATGCCTGTAGATGGTGCCACGAATGTCTGATAGGATCGATTTTCACGTCATTGGGCTACGATCGTCGATCCAAACCCATCCAATCAGTTGGATTTATTATCTGAAGTCTGGATTTTCACCACCTTGCCCCTTGGCCTCTAATCTTCCTTGGACTGCATCTGATGCTACGAAGGTTCAATCGGGACGATCTCGAAGGCATTGGACTCTAATCGTTGCCTAAATCAGATCCGTATGGTTGGATCTTCAATTTAAGGCCTAGATAAATATCTCCTTATCCCCTGACTACAAAAAGGGTACTTTAACCTATAATTTGTATAATCTATTCTAAATGCAAAATGATGCATGTTATGCAATATTTATAATGCTAAATGCACTTATACGCCTAAGATCACACATAAATAGACAGTTTATGTGAAATTAATGTGTCTACATCAGTTGTTGAAGTAAGAATAAGGATTTGCTCGAGTTGTTAGGATGGAAAGTAATAATCTTTGTTTAGACATTAAATTAATGTCAGAGTTGATTAAATAGTTCAAAATAATTATTGCAAAATAGAAGGGCTAAAAATGCAAGTTTCCTAATATAGATGGAAAATATGTTCAAAGAATATTATTGCATTAACTAATCAAATCTAGGTGATAATGGTATCTTTAAATTATAAAATAATGGTTGACAATATTTGCAACCATTTGTATACAAAAGAGTTTGTGCAGGTTGCATGTGTACATGAGTAATCTGCACAACATTTATATTCAATTAAATGAGATGAAGATTCAAGATTGGAGAATTATAATCATTGCATGGAGAAATTGAAGAATAAAAGTCAAAAGATGTAATTGGAAGCGGAAAACTACAATAAAAAGAAGTTTAATTTCATACTTATAAGCATAAGCAATTATATCATTATATAAGCACTAATTAGGTTGATTTGATCAATTACAATTGAATTGAACTATTTAAGAATGGATCAAGCCTATGGAAAGTAAAATATCTAAGTTGATTTGATTATGGAGTGATTAAAGATCTAATTACCCAATTAGGAATTTGCCGACAACTTAAATTTAAATTGAATGGTCATTCTAGACAAATATAGTAATTCCAATTAGTTAGCAAGTTTCCAACCAGTGAAATAACCTATTTTAACCATTGGAGAAGATAATTTATGAGATTCACATTTAATTTGAATAAATCACAGTTTAAGGGTATTTTTACACATATGAAAAGTTTTAGAAAATGACCAATTTGCATATGATTTCGAACTGTTCAAATGGCAATAATAAGTCATTTTAAAAGAAGGGATCCACTTATAAATAGAGGAGATTGAGAGACTTTCAAACACAATACAAGCAACACAAAAAGCTCTATAGCAAAGCTTTGCCCTTCTCTCTCTTAACTCTCTAGTTAAGCATTGAAATTTTGATCTTGAGGTGACTAGCCTTATTGATTCTTGAGGTAATTCTAGAAGTGATTCTAAAGGAGATTTCTAGAGGAAATTTTAGAGATTCTGTGATTCTGGCAATCTAAAGAAAAGTGATTCTAAAAGAATCTCTAGTGCACTAATTCTAGGAGAATCTTTAGCAAAATAGGGTTTAGAGGAATCTCTAGCTCAAAATATTCTAGGTAAATGTGACTCAAAAAAATCTTTGGCACGACTTCATTTAAAAAATCTACAAAGGAAGCCCTGTCTCCATTAAGCTAAAAAATTGCCTACTATCAACTTAAGTGTGTTAACTTCAATTTTAAATTTAAGATTCTATAAAAGCATACTTGATAGTATTATTAGCTAGTCTTAATATGTTAATAGAATCAATTTATGCCATATGATTAAATTTGTTACAATAATTATTGTACTTGAAATTGCCATACATTTCTTTAAACAAGATAGTAATGTGTGGTAATGTTTATCAACTGCTAGTGGTAGGGTATCACTTGGCTAACTAGTTTTTAGTTGAGCTACCCCTTAACAAGTTTGGACAAATTGGTTGTAAATCGATTATTTTTGTAAAAGTTTACGCCCATAAATAACCTGATGGTTGTTCTAGTGGATTTTGTAAAACCAAGTGGTATCACTTATAGTTTGCATATTTGAAATTAGATGTAAGGGCTTAGATTTTTAATATGTTTAATAGGCTAATTAAAAATTTAATGAGTTGCCTAAAGGTGAATTAAGGGCCTTATAAAATAACTAATCCCTTTAACAACTAACAAATATACCAGTAATGAAAGATGAGGGGTTGTGTGCGAGGGAACTAAACTTAGCGGACTAGTTAAAAATGTGAGATTAAGGTGGGAGGACCTTTCCATAAAATTGCTACCTTTTATATAAGGAAGAAGAGAATTAAAATAAAAAGAAAGCCTCATTTTATCCTTCCATTACAAGCTTCCTCCTCTCCCAAATGGTGGAGAGCTTCTCCACACCTCCTACCCCTCTCCCACCGGCTACCGCCAGTGTCACCTTTGCTGAAGAGGATGCCTCTGGTGCTGCTGCTGCTATTGTTGCTACTGTTGCTACTACTAGTGTGAAGAAGGGAAGAGAAAAGCGAAGGAGGCCATCTCTTGAGGTAGGGTTTCTTCTTCTTGTGAAAGTTTTCTTGCTTTCCTATGATTAGGAGTTGTGAGTTGAAATCAGTGTTTGCATGCAAGATTTTAGGTGATGTATGTGGTGTTTTCATGCCTTGGTGGGTTATATGGGTGGCATATATGATTTTTCTACTTAAGGAACACCCTATTGTTTGGTATGGGCTTTTCAAGTTTAATTTGTTTCTTACATGTGTGGTAGCTTGTAACAAAAATTTCATGTGATTTGGATGTGTTAAGAGTATGTTTTAGGGCTTGGAATCACGATTTTGTAGGTCTGATTGACTACTGCAGCCTGACCTAACATTAGGTTAGGGTTACCTAACACTACGTGGTTGCTAGAGGGCCTCTTAATGTTAGGTAACAAACCCCTACTGTTAGGTATCCTATTGGAGCAACAAATTAGCTTGGAATTAGGGCTTTTGACCTAATGGATCCTAAGGGGTGGTAGGACCTAATATAGAACCTATTTAGGGATCTAGTAGGTGCCCTGATAGGCAGTGGAATGGTTACATTGCATAAAGTCTAAGATGGGTGTAGGGTGCCTTTAATTGAGCTTGAAGCTCTCTAAATGAATTAAAATCGACCTAAATTGGCTAACTAACAACTTGAACCCCACATGATCAATGACTCGATTAAAGTCTAATAAGTAGAATGATTGGATCCTAAGGTCTTGTGTAAGGCCTCAGGTGATCCAGTAGTCTCTAAGGTTTCTTGATCCAATATCAATCAAGGGAAAAGGACTAAGGAGCAAGTAGGTCGAATCGGTGAGCTCGTAAGGTGAGGCACCAGGACCATGTGAATTGTGTGTTCACTGCCACTGGTTGGAGACCTAGGGGATAGGTAGCTAGAGGCTACTAGAGTCCAACCACAGAACTGGAGTAGTTCCTAGTTGGGGTTACGCCAGGTGTCGTCATGGAGATGAGGCACTGGGCATGTCTTGAGTTCGAGTTGATAAGAGGTGCCCTGAGATCTTGTTCATAATAGCTTTTCAAGAATCTCAGGTGTCGTAACTCAGGTATCCTGTGTAGGATAGCTTTCTAGGGATCTCAGGTGTCGTAACTAGAGTATCCTGTGTAGGATAGCTTTCTAGGAATCTCGAGGTGGGGATCGTGGGGATCTTGTGTGGAATAGTCTTCCATGGATCCGAACGGATGAGAGTGTGTGGGATCTTGTATGAAATAGCTTTCTAAGGATCTCATACAACGATACAAGGATCTTGTGCGGAATAGCTTTCTAGGAACCTTCAACATCAGGAAATGCATGATCTTATGTGGAATAGCTTTCTAGGGATCTCATGCAACGATGCAGGAGTCTTGTGGGGAATAGCTTTCTAGGGACATCTGGCATCAAGAAAATGTAATCTTGTGTTGAACAACTTTCTAGAGATCACGACAAGTGGGGTGTCGCTCTCGTCGAATCATTTGGACCAAGAGCTCGAGGAAGTCTTGTGTGGAATAGATTTCCAGAGACTTTGAGTACAGTCAACGTTCCGGCGACCGAAGTAGGTATCCTTTGTCCAATCGACAGGATGAGTGCTCTAATCTTTCCACTGGCCAAGGAGGGGTTAATATACAAGTGTACCATTTGAGAGCGTACATCAAGATCTTTTGTAGAAAGGGTTGATTTTTCACTCTAAGCATTGGAGTGGCGGATAATAGGATCTTGGATCGTTAGGATAGTTGCGCTAGAACATGTAGCATTAATCAACAAGAAGAATTAATGGGATTGGACTACATTGAGTGGTAAGCTTAAACCAGGTTGGGAGTTGAACCTGGGTGATGTGTATGCATTTGAATAGCCTAAAATATTTATTTATGCATGTTCTTAGTATCATAGAAGTATCATACATTATAAATATTGCATAACAAGCATCATCATGCATTTAGATTAGGTTGTATAAATTTTAGGTTAATTTTCTCTTTTTGTGGTCAAGGAATAGGGCGATATTTAATTGGGGCCTCGGATTGAAGATCCAACCATATGGATCTAATCAGGGTGACAATCGGAGTTCAACGACTCCAAGATCGCCCCGATCAGACTTTCGTAGCATCAAATGCTGTCCGAGAAAGATCTGAAATCAAGGGGAAAGGTGGTGTAAATCCGTACTTCAGATGACAAATCCGATCGCATTGATGGGTTTGGATCGACGATCATAGCCCAACGGCTCGAAAATCAGTCCAATCCAACATTCGTGGCACCATCTACAAGACACAGAAGATGGATGGCCAAGATGGCACCACATGGCACCATCTCAACCGCCCACATCGGCCATGAACGCCTGCTGCCCTCTCTATCTCATCAGCTGCTTGATCAACCTCAGTGATGAGCCCATATTTATGGACTAATTAGTTACTTAAGTGCCTAGGCATTAGATTAATACTAGCATATACATAGCATGCATTAAGAAATAAATAATTTAGTTTATATATATTTGCTTCTATGCATTACATTCATATATAAATTATTTAGCATGCATTAGAATAACATGCATTAGTCTTTAGATTGCATTATATGCATGTATTAGAATTAACATTTTATATGAGGGTTTGAAGATAAATAAGTCATCATTTCATTTCTTATTTTATTAATCTATTTTTCTTCTTCAACAGCTGCTGCAACTGCGTGCAATGCATGAAATGATGGTTGCAATGAAGACGAGCGAAGAATGTGAATCTTGACGCTCCAAATGCAAGTTGTTGCAAATACAAAAGAGAGTGGGAGACAGTCAGGCTAGGGGAGACTTCACCTCGACTCCACCGTGAAGAGCTTCAAGCTCACTTCCATCATCACCACCGTGCATCTCCAAGGCTGAGCTCCACCACACTGTGGGCCGGTGAGGTGACAGCTCACCACGCCAAGCCGGTGGACTTGTGCCAACACCGTGCGCGTGTGTCTCTGACGGCCACACAATCATCATCGTGATTCACCACTGTGCAAAACCCTCCCCGGTCCACCGTTAACACCACCGCAGCCACGCACCAGCAACCATCCACGCACGTTTAAGATGTTTGGGAATGTTCCTAGACATCTGAAGCCCCTACAACACCACCTCATCTTCACCTCCTTCAATATCACCCACTCCACGCATACTATTCATCTTCTTCCCCATTTCTTCTTCCTCCCTTGTTTCTCTTCAACCCATCGAACCCAAACATAAACCCACCACCACCATCACTGCAGGTCACCCTCTCCTCATGCATGCGCCACACCTCTCCGCACACACAGCAGCAGCGAGCAGCTCCGACCAGCCATCAGTGCGCACACCCCCACCTTCGCTCTCACGCAGCAGCTGTAGCTGTAGCAACATGCGCACGGCCATGTGTCCTCCAGCAGCTTTGCCCGCGCATGCCCGCGAGTCCTCCGCCAACTCTGCGCGCACCCGCATGTCCTCCGTGCACGTGCGTCCCTTCAGCAACACCACGCCTCCGCGCACAGAACCAATAGCGACAGCTACCACTGCTGCTTCTCTCCTCCATACCGCCGCCTCCAGCCACCATTGGCCGCGCTACCACCACAGCCGGATGCGTGCCGGCCTCGCCCACCTCCAACAAGCTCCTCCCCTCCCGCCATCCTCTCCTCCATGCATGGAAACCATCCAAAGCATGTCCCCTGTTTTTGCACAGTAAACTTGCCATTTGTTTTTACAAAGAATGCCATTGCCAAAGAGTTATTTTTTTTGGTTTATTAATTAAATATTATGGTGATTTTATGCAAAGGACCTCCCTCCTTCTCATAAATACTATTTCAGCATTAGCTCTTGTTATTCACTTAATATGAAAGCGATTTTAACTCATTTTCTTGACGAAATTTATCGTGAACATCTATTTTTAACCCGTACGAGTTTTAATAGGCCATTGCTTCCTTGTGGATACAACCCACTCTTCTGCGAGTTGTTTAATTTTAATTCAATATTTTGATTAGTCGATTTTCCACCACTTAGAAATACAATGACAAATCATCTTAATTATCATCTTCAAAGTGAAAAATTGACCCGTCAAATGGAGCCATTGCTGGGGAGACAACGAGTCTGTTAAACTCGCATTCATTTATTTATTGGTTCACACATTTTATTTGAGGCACATTTCAATTCAATTATCTATTTGGTGCGAGGTACGCATATTTGGAGACATCTTGTCGCACCAGCCTCAGAGATCAGGCGACCCTTGACATCGCTAGTAGAGTCGTAACACTGGGAGAAGGAGCATCACACCCACCTCCGCAATACCTTGGTGGACCTTGTTTCCACCACTAGAGGAGATATCTGGAGGAGCACATCCACATCTCATCCATTCAGCTGTAGATAGAATTTAGGTTTTAGAACTTTATTTTCTTACACATACATTTGGTTTGAGACCCTTGTTTTGGGGTACATTGTAAGGGTTTGTTCCTTGACTTTCTTTTAGGCCCGTGTTGGGAGCATGTTCCATTTTCTTTAGATCTAGGTTTTTGTTTAATTTTGTGGTTGTTTATCCTTTTCTTTGTTTGTGCATATATATATATATATATATATATATATATATATAATCATGAACTACCTACTAGAAGATGCATGCCCCTAGGTCGAACCATATAGGTGTGTATGACAGCATCTAGATTTCATCTTGCATTGCTGATTGCTAAAGGGAAGGTGCGTCCTCTTTCTTTGCATTCTATATTGTTCACGCATGTGCATCTAGATTCAATTGCAAGACAACCTAATTAAATCCAAAAGATCTAACAAGTGGTCACATATTTTTCTGAAAAGGACTAAGTAAAGGAGGAATACAGTAAAAACCAAGGAGTTGATTTGAGACATTGTGCTGCGGTTCAAAAATTCAAACTCAAAATTTTACGGTGAATGTACACGTGCATGACTGCGCACTAAAGCACGCATTTAGACACTCCTAGGTTTTGAGCTGTTAGGAAAGAACTCTCCTACCATTGGATACCAAAGTGCTTGAAACTTAAGTTCAAGTTTTGTAACTCCAAGGAGAGGGATACCCTATCACGGATTTTTTAGGGTAGTTAAAAAGCACCGCGAAAGCACAGCTTCAAAGGAAGGCTTAGGCCTACTTGCATCCCTTGATCTTCTGTCCTTAGAGTACTTTACGATTTGAACTTTGGGGCAGAGCACCTAAGCTCCAATTAGGTCTTTATTAAGGCATTTTGTAGGTCGACAAGTAGGCACATAACTGTTTAGATAACTTGATTTGTCACCTACAAGTGGACTTAAATCTCAAAAGCCTAACTGATTAAAGACCTAAAAAGTCCTTTGATTTGTGTTTTTATTAGGAGGAATCTGACTGTGGTGTGAGTTAGAATGGACCATGTTGACTTTCATCCTTTCACAACTTGCCCACACCCTTACCCCCACTCTACAATCTTCGATCCCATATGTCGAGATGGTCCATCTTTTGATGGACAAAATGACAATCATTAGGATCTTTTTTACTCCTACTATAGGAGTATTGGTTTAATTAAGCCCCAAATCAGTGAGCAGAATCTAGGAGCGGGATTTTCCTTGCCCAATGTCCCACACACCATAGGAACACCCAACCCACCCTCCCTGATTGATTGTAATGGTTAGATAGACACTCCTAGTTACTATAAGCTTGAGCCTGACTTCTCTCCTGATAGTAATGATGACCTCTCTTCTTTGAAGATGAAAATACAGAAAATGCAAAATGAAATGATTGAATTGTTAGGAGAATCTTCGAGAGCAGGCCAACAAAAAAAAGAAGAAATTAGCCACCCAATCTACCCCATTGAGGATGAAATTCACCCCTCTACGCTAGATGCATCTCCTGTGGGAGAGCCACACCCAAAGTTGGGGAATTTTGGGGATTATGTAATTGAGAATAGCTACTTTTCAAGGATTGATTTTGAAACCTCCTTGCTCGATGACACTTCCTTGAGAGGTCCACGCCTTAAGTGGGAGGAGGATATGAATGAAAGTAGCTATGCATTGGATTTAGAAAGGTGGCAACGCAAGGAAGATGATGATCATGTTGAGTATCCACTTGAATTATATTGGAGTCAAAAGAAGGGAACGATGGTACCATTGGAAGACCTCGACCCAGATGATAGTATTTTCGTCACATTTGATGAGGCGGGCCGAAGTCAAGTTGTTAATCCTACCCTCCCTTTTGATCACGAGACAGAACTCAAGCCCACCCTTAGGGAATGTAACCCTAAAAAAATTCACTTATCTGAGGAGTCCAATGTTACCAGTATGAACCATTTACCCCAGATAGAGTACCCTAGGGGACCAGTCGAGATTTTAGATGATTCTAGACCTCGAGTACATGATGAATTGTATTATGAGGAGAAGGATAAATTATATGAGGAACCTACATTCAAGATTTGGAGTGACAGTAAGGGTGATTATGTCTTATTTGAAGAATTAGCCCCTGAGGATGTCACAAATTTGACCAAATTAGGTTTCCTTAACACACTCATTGATGATATCTCTCTTCATCATGAAATAATGGAAAACATGGATGCAACTTCTAAGATTAATGTGGATTCACATATAGACTCTGGGGAGGATTTGAGTAAAGAACAAGAACCCGGGGATGACATTGATAAGATAATCCCTAGATCTATTGCTTCCAACTTGCCTTCATACGATTGGGAGTTACCCTCATATTTACCTATCTCTAAAGGCGAAAATTTGACGCCATGTGAAAAAATGATCACAAATGAAGAGCAAGTGGATACTTGTGATATTACCAAAGATGCTAGGGACGAGGTTGAAGAACTGGACCCACCTTAAATCTGATGACCATCCTCAAGAAGTTGTTATTACCAAAGGTTGTTAGGCATGGACACTGAGTCAACTGGACCCACCTTAAATCTGATGACCATCCTGCAACCTCAAAACGTGGACACCCTAGACGATCCTTGGCTTAAAGACATGCTCACTATTGTTTTGACCGGGGGGTTAACATACCAATATTTCCTATAATGGGGTACCAGGTATGGATTGATGCTTTCTATGGTCAGTCCATCACCCCGGGGGTTTATCTCTGCACCATTCCTTCCCCATTCCTTTTGGAGGATCCTTGTCATCCTTCCCCTACTCCTTTGGAGGTTGTTATGCCAGTTTATTCTTTAGAACCTCCTCTAGTGGCCTGGGAAGATTTTATTCCCATCATGGTTGGGCGAGCATTTGCTATCGGGATTCATCATCAGCTCGCCAACATCCTAGGTTACCTATTTTCTAGGCCAGCATTTCTTTGCTCATTTTTAGGGCCTATTTCTTTGGTTTTGGAACCTAACTTGCAGGCTCTTTGGCTACTCAGCTGCTAACAAAATAACGGCAGCCCATCTTTGACCCAGGTAATATCCTTCTGTGTAATGGGGACATTGCAGATTTTAGGCTTGGGGGGATGTACTTGGGGACATACATAGCATTTATACATAGTGCATTCATGCATTTAGTTAAAGTATTCTGCATTGCATACATTTGCATTGATTTAAAAAAAAAAAATTAGTATTAAGCTTAATTGGCTGGGCCCTGCATTCTTAAGCATAAGAGCAAAACTTTAGGATAGACTAAGTTGACTCTAGGTGTCTGACTTTAGAGGCTAAGTTGAGCTATTAGCTTCAGACCCTTAGGGTCCTTTGTGGACTTAAAAGCTTAAGTAGGAGTTAAGTTGTGGACCATTCCTCAAGAAGTTGAGGAAGGAAAGCTAGGGATTGAGTTAAAGGTTGGGTAGTACCTGATGTCTTTTTCTACCTCTTGGTATACGGGTCCTTGTAACCTAAGCATCCACATTTCACACACACTTGGTCTTATGTAAATAATGATCACCTTAATTCCTTGAAGAAAATTTACTTCTCTTAGTTCTGACTTAGGAGAAGCTTGAAAATACAATTTGATTGGACGAGTTCCTGCCGCAGGAGAGGTGAAGTATATACTCACCTTGAGGATACGATAATAACATGTCACCTCCTCGACGCTTGTCTCTTAGGATGACCATCCTACTGGGGGCATGTAAGTGCATTGTGCGGTTCAAGTATCATGAGTGGCCCTATCTCGAAATGTCGATTGCCACAGGCATGAATTCTCTTAAGAAATCCATGGGCGATACTGTCTCTAAGTGTCGATTGCCAGTAGTTCTTGGGGTCACTATGGGCAGTGCTATCTCGAAGCATTGAAAGCTAGGCACCCTTCAAGGTTCGATGATGGGGGCAATGAATCTGACACAAACCGTGTTGATAGCTGATCCAAGGTTGGACTCAGAAGAATCAAACAAAAATATATATATTACAAAAAAAAATCCTTACTCTCTTTCTACGTTGGCAATCATACCAACCTCAAATAACTCAGACCAATGCACATACACTAATGCTTTAATCTCTGGAATCAATAGACCCTAGGGTAAAGTTAGAAATCAGGGAAACATGTGCCTGCAACTCATCTTTAACCAACTGAGTCTGTAACTTAGCAACTATTCGGTTAATTTCCCAACACAGTTAATTAAGTTATTTAGGCTTAATTAAGTGCAAGAGAAAGTAACTTAGATTAACTTGAATTATTGTCGATTGTGTAGTATAGGGTCAAGTTTACCTAACATTTTAGATTTTAATTCTTTTTTAACTGGTTGAGTCCAACTCGTTCACTGGGAGGCATAACTTAATTTAATTCATCATTTAATTCTAAACATAAATTACCAATTACCTAATCAATTGGAATTATAATTATATTACTTTTAAGAACATGAACTTGCACAAAGGATATTCAATTAAAAGACATGCAACATTCCATAAGAAAACATATTTACACATGTGATTTGTTATTAAAAGCAACTAAACATGTTTATTTCTACTAATTTCATTTTATTTACAAAAGATTAAGGCAGGGAAAAGAAAATTCAATTAAGTACAAGTGCCTTAGTACATCCATTAACCTTAAAAAGAAATTGTATTTAAGTAAAATACAAAATTTGACGTCTTAAAAATGAGCATAAAATTGTCAGCCATCTAAACTCTTTATTTTCCAATTATTTTTCTTCTTCTTTCTTTTGCTTTGATTCTTCTTCTATTCTCTTCAGCCATCTCTCTCTCTTTTACTTTATTCTTTCTTTACTTCTCCCTTTGGCTTTCACGAGCTCTTCTTCTCTTCTTCTCTGAATTTCTTAAGTCTTTTAACCCTCCTTTCCTTTCCTTTCCTTTTCTTTTACTCTTCAACTATGCATTTGAACCACTTGAACCAAAAATTGGCTTTATTATGGGCGGCTCGGACCGGTCGGGGATACGCAGCACCCCTCTCAAGGTGGGACCAGACCCTACTGGGTCCAAGCCTAATTCACATTAGGTGGTTTATTTCTGGTTGAAATCATCACATGCACAGTCTCCGACCTCCCAGGCCCACACACACGCCCGCTCATGGGCCCACGCTCTCACGCCCACAGGCACACACAAACCCGGGCACGTGCACCGCACGTACCCACAAACATACACATGCTCTTTATGTGCCCAGTTTTAACGACTGAACATACCCTATCACTTTTTCCTTTTATTCCAAAGCACGCACTAATGTTTTTCCAATGTGGGACTAACTTTGTCCCCTCCATGCCAAACTTTGGCTAGAGACTCAGGCTGGTTCAAAGCTCCAAATCAAGCAAGCAATAGCTCGTTGGAAAGCTCTAGATGAGTACTATAGGATTACAACATCAATTTGACACTGAGAACAAATTCTACCCTTTGATTTGAAGGGTAAAAGTTGGAGGTTGTCACAGCCATTCTGGCCTGCAGAAGCAGCAATTCAGGTCTAAGGACCTACAGTGCACTGTGTGACCTCAGATGAGGTTCTGAATAGATTCAGGAGTTGACTCTGCATCTAATGGTGAAGGGAAGAGGTGCTAAAAGGCTTCTAGAAGATGTAGAAGCTCAAAAGCTTCAAGCAGTTGCTTCAGAGCTCCAATTTAGGCTCTGAGAAGCTTGTCAGATAGCTAAAGGGTAGCTAAATCAAAATAAACAACCTCCGAAGATTGTAAAGAATCCATCTGGGTAGCATTTCCGTTGGAATTTTGTCAAAAAAATATTGAAGTCAGTGTTGGGTTCAAATGAACCCAAATTGAACAGAAATTGGATTCATCTGAAACTCTAAATAAAACTCATTCAAATCAATCATAAATCATTTATTATCATCCCAGAAATCATTTAAACTCATCAATTCCTCTAATTGAAACCTAAATCATCCACTCTGACCTGGGTTTGACCACCGAACCTCAAAAATTGACTTTCTTTATTAAGCTTTTTCAAATGAAATTAACACCTCAATTCAACTTTATTTGTCCTCAGGAATAGATTCAGGGTCTCATAGAGAAGTTTCAACCAAGAAACCTAGGGTTTCAGGTCTGTTGCCTAAGTTCTAAAGTTAGTTTGTTCGACAGAACAAACTAAGGCTTTTTTAAGTGAAAGATTCACAGAACTGATCTCATAGCATCCTCCTGATGCCTCTAGGTCTCTAACATCAAGCTTAACCCTAATGAACAGTCTTCTCCAACTCTGCCGGAGTTGGAGAAGACAAAGGTCTAGATCTAGCTTCGGACTTTAAAACTTCAAAGTAAACACTACAGAATGATCATTAAACCTCAATTAAGCGATCTGGAGCTTCTTAGGAAGTTCTATAGGCTGAAGAATGCATTTTGACTCGCCGAAGCTCGCTGGAGCTCCGGTGAGTCCAGAAAATGGCTATACATGTGTGTATGGATCATTAAAACAAGCCATGGAAGATCTAAAAAGTCTCCTGAGGTCACAAGGAACCGCAGGATCTCATTACTTCATTCAATTAATGATTATACTGAAAGTTATGCATTGAATTCATAAGGACTGTGACCTAAGTTCGTAGGAACTCAGGACAAGTTCTCTCACTCAATTGAGTAGAAAGAACATGTCAGTGGAGTGTGGTGAAGGTGTACATGTGGATAATTTGATGGAGGAACTCCTCCTGAGCCGCCATTGACAGCAAGCTCAGGAGGTTGAATGAATTTTAGGCATTTTAGTTATAGGTGATTTTAAGTCAAATTAAAGTGAAGATTGGGGCCCTTAGATGATGACTAAGTGATGGAGGGCCCCAGTGGAGGTGAATTACCCTTGGTTACTTCAGCCATGGACAGGGGAAGCAGCCGGTGAAGGTGGAGATGGATTAGACGATTAAGTGTTAAAATCAAGGAATTAAAGTGTCAGAGATGATCGTGGAGGATCAAAGAAGGTGATCAGTGAAACAAAAAGACAAAAGAATGCTCCAGTCAAGCTCAAAGAGCTCGTCGGAGCTGAAGAAGACGATGAAAAAATCTAGCATTAATTCTAACTAACCTACCTAATTAACTACTCTAATTACTCTAACTTACCTAACCTACTGTTACCTGGACAAAGGGGGTAGAGAATCTCCGTCGAAGGTCCTTAACGGAAAAAGAAATTAGAGGGGCGGAGGAAGAAGTTCGGCTGGTGTAGGAGAGGCGTAGAGATGAAGTCCAACGTTAGCACTGTGTCAGAAGACTCAGCGAACGATGGCGGAGATCAGGGATGGGTGAAGACGATCGGAAAAAAACGGAGGAAGCGGAGGAAGGTCGCCGGATTTGGAGCGAATAGCCTATCCAGTAGCTCAGTGGGGGGAAGAGGGAAGGGAGCTAACCTCTTGAAATCGAAGAGGTGGAGGGGTATTTATAGGTTGCGGCGGCTAAGGAGGAGGGTGAATCTGGACGGAAAGGAGTCTAGGTGTGAAGTAACCACCAGCGTCTTCTCCGACGCCGGTGAGGCTAACTTCAAACCCTAAATAGGATTATAGAATCATCCAGACTGATGGATGAAAAGGAGGCGGTGAGCTCAAGCTCCAAAAGCTTGGCAAGGATGGGCGAACATCAGATGGATGGTGATCGGCGAGTGAAAAGACTTCCTATCGTCAGCCGTCAAAGAGACTGAAGAAGAAATGAAGAGGAAGAAGAAGATGTAAATAGGGACCTGATTGTAAGAAAAATTAAGGGCCTACGTGAAGAAGAAAGACTCGATTGAAATAAAACCTAAGGACCAAAACGTAAACTAAGGTTTTCAATGCTATTTTAATTTAAATCTTTTTCAACTTTTTATATATGATTATAAACTAGACAAATATTATATTTAAACCTTGGATTTACGTTTTTGACCTTTTGGCTTAATTTATTTAATTAAGTAAAGTTACTTAAGTTATTACATACTTAGGTATAAGTTATGCTTAAGTTAATTAACACATTAATTAGGTAAATAGTTAATGATATTTCGAGTCCATTTATTAATTAAATTATTAATAATATTAATTATCTAATAATTTCACATTTTTAACTTATGTTAAGGTCCTTAATCCCATATTCTATAATTAACCCTTATATTTACATATTCCTAGCTAATTAACTAGGGAAACTAGTTAATTAGGGGTAATTAGAAGCCATGATGAGCCTCTCATCAGCAACTACTTGGGAACCTTAGGTCTAAAGTCTTAACATGTTTCTAAAGAAAGATCAATTTAGTTGGCTAGTCCACTTCAAGAGCTGGGTTATTGCTTGAATTTGCTAGGAACTAGCAAAAACTAGGCATAGGTGCATTTGATGAGCCCATATTTGTGCGCCAATTAGTTACTTAAGTGCCCAACCATTAGACTAATATTAACGTATACATAGCATGCATTAAGAAATAAATAATTTAGTTTATATATATTTGCTTGTATGCATTACATTCATATATAAACTATTTAGCATGCATTAGAATAACATGCATTAGTCTTTAGATTGCATTATATGCATGTATTAGAATTAACATTTTATGTGAGGGTTTGAAGATAAATAGGTCATAATTTCATTTCATATTTTATTAATCTATTTTTCTTCTTCAACGACAGCTACAGCTACACACAATGCATGAAATGATGGCTGCAGTGAAGGCGAGCAGAGAATGTGGATCTTGACACCGCAAATCCAACCTATTGCAAATACAAAAAGAGTGGGAGACAGCCAGGCTGCGGGAGACTCCACCCCAACTCCACCACCGTGAAGAGCTTCAAGCTCACTTCCATCACCACCACCATGCGTCTCCAAGGCTGAGCTCCACCACATCGTGGGCCAACGAGGTGACAGCTAGCCGCGCCAAGCCAGTGGACTCGTGCCAACACTATGCGTGTGTGTCTCCGACGGCCACGCAATCATCACCGTGCTTCACCACTATGCAAAACCCTCCCTCGTCCACCATCAACACCACCGCAGCCATGCACCAATAGCCATCCACGAGCGTTTAAGACGTCTGGGAATGTTCCCAAACATCTAAAGCCCCTACTGCACCACCTCATCTTCACCTCCCTCAATATCACCCACTCTACGCATACTATTCATCTTCTTCCCCATTTCTTCTTCTTCCCCTGCTTCTCTTCAACCCACCGAACCCAAACATAAACCCACCACCACCATCACTGCAAGTCACCCTCTCCTCGTGCGCCCGCGCCATGCCTCTCTGCGCGCACAGCAGCAGCGACCAGCCCTAGCCAGCCAAAAGCGCCCACACCCCCATCTCCACAAACACGCAGCAGCTGCAGCTGCAGCAACACGTGTGCGGCCGCGCATCCTCCAGCAGCTCTACCCGCGTGCACCTGCGATTCCTCCGCCAGCTCTGCATGTGCCCGCACGCGTACAGCCCTTCAGTAGCGCCATGCCTTCACGCACAGAAGCAGCAGCAACAGCCACCGCCGCCACTTCACTCGTTCATACCGCCACCTCCAGCCACCGTTAGCCATGCTACCACCATCGTCGGATGCGTGCCGGCCTCGCCCACCTCTGGCGAGCTCCTCCCCTCCGGCCATCCTCTCCATGCATGGAAGGCATCCAAACCAAGTCCCCTGTTTTTGCATAGTAAACTTGCCATTTGTTTTTACAAAGAATGCCATTGCCAAAGAGTTATTTTTTTAGTTTACTAATTAAATATTATGGTGAGTTTATGCAAAGGGCCTCCCTCTTTCTCTTCAATACAATTTCAGCATTAGTTCTTGTTATTCACTTAATCTGAAAGCGATCTTGACTCATTTTCTTGATGAAATTTATCGTGAACATCTATTTTTAACCTGTACGATTTTAATAAGCCATTGCCACCCTATGGATATGACCTGCTCTTCTGCGAGTGGTTTAATTTTAATTCAATATTTTGATTAGTAGATTTTCCACCACTTAGAAATACAATGACAAATCATCTTAATTATCATCTTTGAAAGTGAAAAATCGACTCGTCACTCAACCTTTGGATCTTGATTGAATGGCTAAGATCAACTCAGGCTACGCCTCTCCTCTCAACTGAAGGCAAAGCTTACGCGCCCTCAGCCGTTGGATCTTGATCCAACGGTGGAGGATGCGTGGGCAATGAAATATATTCGTGCCTCAAACAGCTGTATAATGATGTGGTTAAGGCGTTGTACAACAGGGGAGTGTGGGTTCAAGCTACCACAATGAGCTCTTTCCTCGCGCACATGAGGAAAATTAGGCCGTCCGATCTGAGATCAACGACTCAGATCAAGCCATAGAGCGCATGCGCAATTCAACTTCCGATTGCAAGCGCAATTGCACGCACCCTTAGCATCCAATTAGGAGCATCCAAACAAAATCCAACGACTGATAAGAATGAAGCCTTCACGCGATGAAGAGCTGGTGTGATCAATACTAAGTCGTCTAATCTCACGATCGGATGGCTGAGGATTTAAGAACGTACGTGGGTGTTTTGAATGCTGAAGGTGAGGAGTCGAGCGAGCACTCACACTACGGCCACATTCAGGCTTTAGTAACGAATAATTCAATCACTAAAGACCCTGAAATTAATGTTTTAAACATGAATTGACCTAATTGCCCCTCCATTCTTCACCTATAAATAGCCCTACGACCCCCACACTTTCTCCATCCATTCCTTCACCTCACTCCCTCTCTGAAGTTCTAAAGAAGCTTGTCTAAACTCGGGATGCTCCTCTAGAGTTAAAATCAAAATTTATCCACTTCTCACCCCGTTAGTGGATCTCCCGTGATCGTCTTCTCACCCCCGTTCCAAAAGTGGATCCCGCGACAACGACGACCTGCCTCGCCCCTAGTTCTTCCCGCTACGTTCTCCGTCTTCCATCTCCACTCTACGTATTCCATGCATCGCCCGTTCCGGCTCATCCTGTAAGCAGCTGTCGAAGAGGATAATTTCTCACCTCCCTTCTTTTTACTGTTTTCTAGAGTAGATTTACCGCTTTCTAGTTGTAATATTTCCAGCTTTCTAGTTGTAAAAATAATATCTTTGTTATAAAAGTGTTTAGTTCTCTCTCTCTCTTTAGTATAGTATCGATTCATTGTGATTATCCCATCTTAAAACTAAAATTATAAAAAATATATAATTGTAGATTGCGAATCAACGTAACCTCCCTATATTCGACCCGAAATTCCTTTTGAGTTTTGGATAATTTATTTGTTGACGGATTTTCTCGCAAATTGCTCTACAATGACGGGTTTTCCAAACTCAACTCTTTTTGCACAAATTTTCCGCCACAACACAAGGGCTTTAGGTTTAGGTTAGGGATCTAACCAACTAGTGAAACTATACACTACCCTTTTTATGAAGATACAGTAGTCGTTTGTTTCCTACTAAGCCAGTTGGCTCATCCCTATTTGTAACCTACTTTTAGGTTGTTGCCATTGTGTGTCATCGGTTAATGTGTTACGAACGCGTATCTCTAACTAGGTCGTTGTAGCTCGTGTTCGCAATGTTGATTTTAAATGTAGAAACGGAAGTGAGTTCGAGTGTCGAACACAAGGAGGCGTGAAATCGACTTTTTCTGTCACTTAGTTGCCACGGAAATGGTGGGTTTTGGTTGCGCATGAGAAAACACGGGAGAGAAAAGAGAATACAAGAGAAAGAGAGAGAGAGAGTAGGGTTAGAGTACTTTGATCATAGCATTCATGTAAATCCAAATAAGAAAAACCTGATAAAAAGAGAGAGGCAATAGCTATATAAGAAACAACATCGTTTAACATGCAACTTGAATTTTACAACAATAGCTAAATGCCTAAACAAAAGTAAAGTAAAGCTAGAGTAAAGGAAGAGAGAGAGAGAGCGAGGGAGAGGAGAAGGCAAGGCCGCCACGGAGGTGGAGGAGGGCTCCATAGGCGGCTCGTCAACTCTGGTGAGTACAAGATGTGCTAAAGGAAGCTAGGAATGGGGGAGAAGGATTACAAGTGTATTCAATGCCTTTACATGGGTAGTTGGAGGGGGTTTATATAGGAAGAAGGGGTTTCTAATTTAAGTAGGGGATTTAGCGATGTCTAGGACGTCACTAAAATCGCCCCAGAAATGTCAATGAAGCCCTTTGTCTGCTGGTCTTCTGTATGCACCTACTCTTCCTCCCACGCGTCGCGCTCACCATCTGCGTGCGCTCGCTATGCACCATCCAATCAAAGATCAAACGGTTGAGGCATCGTGAGAGCACGTGCTAAGGATTGCGCTTGCGTAGCGCGTGCCTCGCGCCCATGAACGTTCGCATGCATCCGTGGGCGCCACATAGCGCGATCTCCGCCGTTTGCTCGCTCATTAACAGTTCAATTTCTCCTACGCGTGCCTTCGCCTCAGATTTGATTCGCTATGCGGCTCGATCCTACGTTGGATGTGCGAAGGAGCATCAACCACTACGCTGCGATCCGCGGATGGTCGTGCGACAGATTTGTGCCCAGCTGCTGCCTCCCGTTGGATGAAGATACAATGGTCGGATCTTCATACTGGGTAGAGAGCGAGGGTGGTGCAGTGGCTTCTTAGTCGTCCGATCGTTAAATCAGACGGCTTAGAATGCTTGGAACGATGATGAGGTAAGCCGCAGGTGTAGGCGCATCAGATGCCGCCACGTGGCCGTTTGTGGCCCGTTGATCATCAAATTAACGGCCAGAACTTCTTGGGCTAGTTGCAGGAGCTCCGAATGTCGGATTTGATCGGTTTTGAGTCCGTTCGACTCCGTTCGTCGTTCTAAATCCATCTGTGCGATCCGATCGCTCATCTGAGGCCTGTTTTGACATGAACTTGTACAAATGGTCATTAACATTGATTATAAGCAATCTCAATGTGCAATGCATGTAATGCTCCCATGCCCATTTATGTTGTGTTATTTTTGCATGTTAACCTTAAGATAAACCCCGATTGATAGAATTATTACCACCAAATGCAGAGTTATCATGCCCCCATGCTCATTCCTTGCTAGTCCCTAGCAAGGTTCATCCCAACCATTATTCTCAATCAACAAGATTCATCCCAGCCTAAGTGTTCAGGTTCTTTTCGTATTATTTCCCACTGTTGACAAGTTCCTAATGCTTAAGTTTTGCTTCCTAAATTCATCATTTTTTTTAATTGATTTATTTTATTCAGACTAATAAAATGAACTCAAAACATGCAAATTACCATCCTCCCCCCCCCCCATGCTTAAGTTGGACAATGTCCTCATTGACAAGTAAATGGATGCAAAGGGGGTTCAAAAAGAGGTCACCTGAGTGATGCCGTGTACCTAATCAGTCTGAATCTGCTGGGTTGGCTCCCAGGAAGCGTTGAGTTTAATGCCTCTAACTGGGCGATGCTTCGTGTCAACCCTCGATGAGGATCACAACCTCCTTTGGGGGAACCTGGGCAAGGAAATGCTTTAATCTCTAATCGTTTACCTTGAAGGTGTGCCCAATGTTTGGATCTGCAATTTCAACCGCCCCATTGGAAAAAGGTTTGACTACCTGATATGATCCTGTCCACTTGGATCTGAGCTTCCCGGGAAAAAGTTTAAGTCAGGCATCAAAAAGCCAGACTTGTTGGTTAGGCTCGAAGGTCTTTCTATGGATGAGTCGATCATGGATGACTTTCATCTTTTCCTTGTAAAGTTGGTTGTTCTCAAATGCATCCCGACAAATTTCCTCGAGCTCGAAGAGTTGGAGCATCCTCTGTGCACTGGCTAACTAAGAGTCCATGTTGCACTGCTTGACAGCCCAGTAAGCCTGGTGTTCCAAATCAACCGGAAGGTGGCAAGCTTTGCCAAAGACCAGGCAATACGGCGACCTGCCTATCGAGGTCTTAAAAGCGGTCCTGTATGCCCACAGGGCATCATCCAGTCGTGTGGACAACTTCTTCCTATCAGGTCTCACAGTCTTTTACAGAATGTTCTTAATATGCATAATGGAGACCTCCATCTGCCCATTGGTTTGCGGATGATACGGGGTGGCAATGCGGTGAGTAACCCCATATTTTCTGATAGGGCACAGAGCTAGGCATGGATAAAGTGACTTCCACCATCACTTATCATGGCCTTCGGTATTCCAAACCAAGAAAAGACTTTTTGCTTAACAAAATCCATGATAGCCTTATGGTCACATCTGTGAGTGGTGATGGCTTCAATCCATTTTGAGACACAATCTATTGAGACTAAGATGTACTCAAAGCCGTTGGATGGTGGGAAGGGGCCCATGAAATCGATCCCCCAAACGTCGAAGATCTTGACAATCAAAATGGGCTGGAGGGGCATCATATCTTTTCTGGTCATGGTCCCTAAGGTCTGGCAGTGAGACAAGTCTTCGCAAAGCTGTGTGCGTCCTTGAATAAGGAAGGCCAGTAGAATCCTAACTGCAAAACCTTTGCAGCTGTCTTCTTCCCCGAAAAGTGGCCACCACATGCTTGGTCATGACAAAAAGATAGCACACTTTGAACTTCTTCCTTCGGGATACACCTCCGAATAATTTGGTCGGCACAGAGGCGAAACAATATGGGATCATCCCAGAAATAATGTTTGGCTTCAGCCAAGAACTTATCCCGTTGCTATCTGGACCAATTGTGCGAGGTCTGCCCTACTACTAGATAGTTGACGAAGTCGGCATAACAGGGTAGTTTCCTTTCATGCACAGCCAAAAGTTGTTCATCAGGAAAGGTATCGGTCAAGGGCAAGGAGGGCCTAATGTGGTTTGAGTGCAGTCTGGATAGGTGATCAGCCACGACATTCTTGGACCCGGCTTTGTCGCGAATTTCCAGGTCAAACTCCTGCAAGTGTAGGATCCATTTGATGAGCTTGGGTTTAGCATCATTTTTGGCCAACAAATGTCGGATGGCCGAGTGGTTCGTATAAATGGTCACATGGGATCCTAAGAGATAAGATTGGAACTTTTCGAGTCTAAAAACTATGGCGAGCAGCTCTTTCTCTGTGACTATATAATTCCGTTGGGTCCCATCCAACGTCTTACTCGCGTAGTTGATCACCACAGGTTTCTTTTCTTGTCTCTATCTCAAAACTACGCCGATGGAAAAGTCTGATGCATCACACATAATTTCAAAATCCTGGGACTAGTCTGGGGGCTGTAATACAGGTGCAGTGGAGACTGATTCCCTGAGGGTGGTGTAAGCCTGGATGTAATCAGGTGTCATGTGAAACAAGGCATCGTTGGCCAGAAGGTCGGTCAAGGGTTTAGAGAGTTTGGAGAAGCTTTTAATAAACCTTCGATAGAAACCAACGTATCCTAGGAAGGATCGAATTTGCCGGACCGAGCTAGGTGGCGGAAGTTTGGAAATCAAATCAACCATAGCTCGATCCACCTCAATGCCCCTATGCGATACGATGTGCCCGAGGACAATCCCTTCTTGAACCATGATATGGCTTTTTTCTCGCTCAAAACCAAGTTAACCTCAATACATTGCTTTAGGATTTTCTCCAAGTTGCTCAGACAATGGTCGAATGAGTTCCCAAACACTGAGAAATCATCCATAAAGACCTCCAGGTATTCATCCACCATCTCTGAAAAGATGGCTAGCATGCAATGCTGAAAGGTAGCGGGTGCGTTGCATAACCCGAATGGCATATGACGAAACGCAAATGTGCCATATGGGCAAGTAAATGTGGTCTTCTCTTGATCTTCAGGAGTAATTGCGACTTGGTTGTATCCTGAGTATCCATCGAGGAAGCAAAAATATTTCTGCCCTGCCAATCGTTCAAGAATGTGGTCAATGAATGGCAGAGGGAAATAATCTTTCTTGGTCGCCTCATTGAGCTTCCTATAATCAATGCACACCCGCCATGCAGTGGTGGTGCGGGTGGGGATGGATTTGCCACGCTCATTGGTGACAACAGTGAGCCCGACTTTCTTGGGGATCACTTGAGTAGGGCTCACCCAGGGGCTATCGGAGATTGGGTAGATGATGTCAATGTCAAGCCACTTGATGATTTCCTTTTTAACAACCTCCCGCATATTCGGGTTTAATCGTCTCTGCATCTAACGGGAAGGTCGAGCCCCATCTTCCAAATAGATCTTGTGGGTGTAATAGGTGGGGCTGATTCCTCGCAAATCCGAGATGGTCCATCCAATTGCTGCCCGATGTTCTGATAGGGTCGCGATCAACCTGAGTTCCTGATCCTTGGTTAGATGGGCATTGATAATCACCGAGAAGTTCTGGTCAGGTGATGGGAACACTATCATGAGTCCTAACTAGTTCATTTTAACCTAGAAAAGAGAACAAAAGCTCATACATAACCAAATGAAGGGCCTAATTCAAGGAAGAACTATTTTGAGAGAAAAGTAAGAAACAAAGGATAAAACTGTAATTTTACCATTGCAATGCAACAACGGGATTTCTCAGGGGCTAAACATAGGTCAAATGGTCTTAACAAGATAAAAAGTGGGTTAGTTCAATCAGAAAAGGGTTAATGTGCAATCTGGGAATTAAATGACTTCTTGTAACCCTAAAAGAGACCCACTTAATTCAACATGGCTATGGTCAGGATAAAATTCACCTAAACCCTCTAAAATTCATGGAAAAATATCCTTTAGGATTTAGCACATTCAATTTGGCCTTTGGAACCTATTTTGACCTAAATAGGGATCCTAGTTAAATATTTGCCCTAAATTAGGTTTTTGTGTAAAATGCCCAGTCAAACGTGGTCAAACCTAAAATCCAACTTCACCATTGGAATCCTTAGGTCTAAATTAGATTTGTACCAAAATTTGGACCTAAGGGGAGTTCACCTTGACCTACTTTGCAAAACAATCCAACCTAATTACTTTTATGCCCCTAGCTTTTGAAAACCTTGCAGACACCCCTTATCTTCCTCTTCATTCTTTGCAATTAGGTCCCTTCGCCATTACAGCGGAGGAGTCCTACTCCTGCGAGGATTCAAGGGGGATTTCTCCTTGATTCCTCAGAGACTCCCTCTCAAATTTGAAAGGGAGATTCTTTGAGGAATTCCTTATCATATGAATACAATCTCAAGCCCTGATTGCCACCCAATCTCTCATGCGAATGCATGAGAGATTTGGGTATCTCTTGCCTTCCAAGTTCGGCGAGGCTGCCCGTGCTTGGAAGCTTGCCTTCCAAGCACAAGGCCCTCTGCCTACGACTATAAAAGAAGCCCCAGGCCCTGCCGTTCATCTTCAGCTTGGTTTGGCCGAAGACAACCCCTCAATTTCTTCTCCTCCTCTGGCCAAACGCCCAGCGAGCTCAGGCGACCTATTTCTTCTCCTCTTGTCGTTCTGCCACAATACCACTGGTAGAGTTGTCTTTACCTCCGTCGTCCGCGTCGCACCATACCTACGCACGCGCCTGCATCCTCTTTGTCGTCACCGTCCCCCTCCACTGGGACCCTCGTCTCCGGCGGTGGTAGGTACGCACCATCCACCATCTCTTCCCCCTTCATCCTTAAACTAGGTTAGATACTTTCCCCTTCCTCTACTCTTTATTTTCCCTCTCTCTATTTCTGTTTCCACCCCTCGACGCTCACAGACCACCACCATCGTCTCCACCTTTGGCGAACCACCGGCGAGGTGCCTCTATCACTCCACGCACCCATCCACCTTGCCAAACCCCTCAGAAGCTCCACCACCTTCCACTGATCATCTTCCCCCTCTCCATTAACCGGAACAACCTCCACACACTACCCCCGAACAAACCCATCACTACGGCCACAGAATGACCTAGGCACTCACGCCCAGGCCGCCCTGCGCCGCGCCACCCACCGAGACACCTTCATCGTGCCACGGCGAAGCCCCCTATGTGATTTAATGAGGCCGCAAGGTCGTTTTACCTGAGAGCAGTTTTGGACATTGCCCGCCATTGGAGCAGGCTTGAAGCAGCTAGCATCCTTCACCTACTGCCCCAGGCCTCAGGAAGCAGGGTCCCAGGTGTGCGGGATCCCTTCGCGAACCCCTCACGCCAGCAATTGGAGCCCCAGGGCACTGCAGTCGCTGCAATTAAGCAAGGCATTCCCTGCGGGCGCGCCAGGAAGCGGGTAGGACTTTTAGTCCCACCTCAGGCATTTTCGAGCAAGCGGAGTGGAATAAATTGTAATTGTGTCAAGGGCTTATCGCCTCCTAACATGGGGTGAGGTCCACTCACCCCTCCCCATGCCTCGTTCGCGATACACTCCTCCGCGGACCTGGTAGCTTGACCCGATTACCGTGCACTCCTTGTGCACCACCCACGCCGGTGCGCCTGGTCCCGGGCGTGCTAACCTGACCCGTTTACCAAAGGCTCTAGGAGAGCGAGCCTAAGAGAGAAAAGAGAGAGAGTTCGCGGGAGAGGGTAGGGGTAGGTTTTACACTTTGCAGGGAAAGCAAGAAAGAGGAAGCTGAAGGAAAAGCTAAGGAAGGAAGGAGGAAGTTGAAGGCATAAGGCACGGTAAGGACTGAAGGAGGAAGCTGAAGAAGGAAGTTGAAGAGAAGAAGATCGTAGAGGAAGCGAAGGAAAGAGAAGGCACGATTGCAGAGGAGGCTAAGGAAAGAGAAGGCACGGTTGCAGAAGAAGCTAAGAAAAGAAAGAAGAAGAGTTGAAGGCCAAAAGCAGAGAAGGAAGAGAAAGTCAAGGCAGAAGGGAAGAAGAAAGGAAGGAAGGAAGAGAAGAGAGAAGAGAAAGACAAGGCAAAAAGAAAGAGGACAAAAGGAAAGAAGAACCGAGAAGCCAAAGAAGAAGAAGAAAGGAAGGAAGAGAAGAAAGAAGAGAAAGACAAGGCAGAAAGAAAGAGGATGAAAGGAAAGAAGAATAGAGAAGCCAAAGAAGAAGAAAGGAAGAAGCAGATAGTTGAGGCTTGCAAGGCCAAAGCCAAAGAAGAACCAGAGAAAGAAAGAAGCCAAGAAGAACAAAGAAGAAAAGAAGAGAAAGAGAAGAAGCTAGAGAAGAAGAAAAGTCAAACATTTTTTAGACCTCTAATTTTACAGTCCAATTCTTCCCAATTTCTCTTTTATGCTACATTTTAGTATTCATAAACTCATTCTTGACATTTTGAATTATATTTTGAGTAGTTTTAAGTGTTCAAATTGCATCTATTATTGAGATTAGTATATGAACTCCATTTGCTCCCTATGTTCGACCTCGGACTTAAACTTCGACTAATAAAATTTATTTGTTTTCAAAGCGATTTCAACTATACTACGATACATTCATCATTTTAAACCCAATTTCGCCTTGTCAACATCAGATCCAAGGAAGACGTACTTTAGATTTTCAGGTAGCAGTTCAGCTTGGGTGTGGGTGGAACACTCGATAGGTAGGGAAAAGGCAGGAGCTAATCAACATCAATCTCCTCGAACGATGGTTGCTGATGGTAATCAGCTTTACAGAGGTCAGCATGCATAATGGGGATGGGCCAGAACAGTCGTCACAAGGTTGGGTCTGATGGTCTGATACAGCACTAAGGGTGAGGCATTTCTCAACCAAAGGCTCCACGGGATCGTGCTTCTCAATCTAGTCGTAATCGAAAGACTTGGTCACTCTGAAGATATTCAACTGCATCTTCCTATCTTCGAAGGCGATTTCCATGCATCTCGTATCACAATCGATGTTCACCGTAGCCGTAGCTAAGAAAGGTCTGCCCAGGATGATGGGTGTGTTTTGTAGCTATTTGGGGACTTCCATGTCAAGCACCAAGAAGTCGACTGGGAAGTAGAAGTCCTTGACCTCAACAATTACATTTTCAACAACCCCCTTCGAGGTCTTTACAGATCGATCAGCCGATTGGATGGTCACAGGTGTGGGTGTCAATTCTCCGAATCCGAATTGGTGATACAGGGTTGTTGGGATCAAATTGATTGAAGCACCTAAGTCTACGAGCGCTTTATCAAATGTCATGTCCCTGATATTACAAGATATCAAGGGTGCTCCTGGGTTTGTTTGTTTGAGAGGAAGGTTGCTCGATATCACGGAATTCGCTTGCTCTGAGAGCACAACCTTCCTAGGTGCTTGGGGTCGTGGCTTACGCTTCGGCATACAGGCATCCTTTAGGAACTTAGCATAAGTTGGAATGTGCTTGACTGCCACAAGGAGCAGGATATTAATCTGAACTTGCTTGAAAATTTCCAAAAGCTCCACATTTTCCACAACTGCTTTCTTTCTCTTCATCTTCTCCAAGGCCTTAGGATACGGTGTCTGGATTTGAACTGGGTCAGTTTCCAGGTCCTTGGGTGTTTCCTACTCGTCTTCAGAGTGGGGTATTTCAGGGGGTAAGGTTACGGGAGGAGTCGGCCACTTGGGATCCTGGGTTTTAGTGTCGCTTCTCAAGGTCACCTCATTTGCAAAGGCATTGGGACCATGGGTTGATCCTTGAGAAGAAGAGGAAAAAGAGGCACCAAACCTAAGGGATGTTTATGGGGCAGGTTGGACCATGTGGGCCTGCCTGGGATTGCCTTGGAACCCTTGCGAATTGGGGCCTCTGTTATTCATGTTTCGCGGGTTCGGCTGTGGCTGAGAAGGAAGGGATCCCTGTTGCTTAAAATCCAACAGCTGGCTCAACTATCCCTTCACTAATGCCATTTCCTCCCGGTGTTTCTGGTTCATGTCAACCATCATTTTCATCAAGGTGTCCATTTGATTTTGTGGGGGAGGGGTCGCCCTATTCGGATTATAGGGGGGTTTAACCGATGGACCTTGCTGATAGGAAGCCGGGTTTGGCTGATGGTTTGGCCTAGGCTGGTTCTGAAATTGATTTGGTTTCTGATTCGTCCAAGCGAAGTTTGGGTGATTACGCCATCTGGCGTTGTAGGTGTTGGAGAAGGGGTCAGGTTTGGAATAACCTTGGATGGCCTGGACATCTTCAAAGATAAAAGGTGCCGAGGGGGAGGGAAGAGAATAATCAGGTGTTGAGGGAGCAAAGGTCCCTCCCTGAAACATGGTTAGGGGCTGTTCTAGGTGCATCTGGCTTAGTGGCTGAATTAGGTCGACATTGTGAGCTCCCTTTGCTAGGGAGAGAGTATGTAGTGGGTTCCTGGTCTGGTTCAATAGTTCATCTATCTTCTTATCCACCAATTCCACTCGATCCTACTTCTTGGCAATGATGTCCATGTCAACCATTTTGGAATTTGCTTGTACCTCATAGATCCCACCACGGGGTCGATTGGATCGACTGAATTGGTCATGGAGGCATTGTTGAGCAAATTTTCACTCATAGACTCGAAAAGCTCAAACGCGATTTCCTCGTCTTTATTTAGAGAGTTTCCTCTGCATGAGGCATCGACAAAGTTCCGAAGGTTGCTATCCAAACCGTGGTAGAAGATCTGCGCCAATTGCCACCTTGGAACCTCATGATGTGGGCATTTCCTCAACAATTCGTTAAATCTCTCCCACGCCTCATGGAATTGTTCCCCGCCCTGAAGTGTAAAGGTGGTAATGGCTCTTCTGAGGGCATTGGTCTTTCCTATGGGGAAGAATTTCTTTAAGAATGCATGCCTCAGTTCTTCCTAGGTGGAGATAGGTCTTCCTAAAGTTCTAAGCCAGTGAGATGCTTTGTCTCTCAGTGAGAAGGGGAACATCTTAATCAAAATAGTGTCTAAGCTAATGTTCCTGGGCTTGACAGTCCGGGAGATCCAGTCAAGGTCCTCTAGGCATTGGAAGGGGTCCTCATTTGAGCTTCCATGGAAGTAACTTTAAATCAGGCTCAGAACATTAGGTTTTAGCTCAAAATCATCTCCCCCTTCGAGGACCCTAAGATGTGGTTCGATCCGAATAGCGGACGGATCATAAAAGTCACGGAGGGCTTGGGTTGGTTTTGGAATTGTGGTGGATCAAGTGGTGGGTGCCCTGTGGGTTCTTCAAAGGTGGTGGTGGTTGCCCCTACAGGTTCTGCAACCGGTGTATGGCTTGCATGGTAGTGTGGATCTGCTGCTACTGAAGCTGGTGGTTTGCATTAATCTGGGCTTGGATGATGGCCATCGTATCTAGTGGGGTTTGGTCCTCAACCTCATCTACTCTAGGTTCGACCATATTTCTAGCAAGATCAGGTCTCTCCTGGGTTTCCCATCCCAAAACAAATAGCTCGAGATGAAGTGATCGTCCCATGCATACACTAGAGAAGAATGGAGAGGGATGCAGAGAGAAACAGATGCGAGAAGCGTGTGTGCTCAAACAAGCAGACAAGACTAGTCCTTATAGTGTATTCCTTAGGAGACCTAGAAATCTCAAGAGGAACGATCACGACTGTAGGCATGTAACCGCCCTTCCCAAGGCTAATCTGGCCAGGTTGATTACGGGGAGATTATGGGGAAGGTTCTTTGGCTTGCGCCGCCGATTCCGTAGACCCTACAACTGTGGTCGTTTGACACTTCCCCGTAGCCTAGTCACCAGATTTTACGAAAGGAATGAAGGCCAAGTGCCTAGCAACCGGAATCACGCCTTTCGAGACTTAAACCAGTCCTGCCTAGGGCACGTCTACTCTGTTTTAATGAGGGCTTAGGTCAATGCTTGTGCTCAAGACATGTGATGAGGCGTTGATTGGGGTGATGTCTCTTAGTTATCTAATTCGAATGTGTGTGCACCTAACAAGACATGGTTTTCAAGCAAGGATTTAAGATATAGTGTCCATTAATGTTTGTCCTTACTTTAATGTCTTTTAGGGTTGAAGTGCCTTAGTGTTTTCAAACAAGTTTCAAGTGGGCACGCCAAGTTTTACACACAATGGGTGAGAGTGGATTTCCTTTAGAGTGAGGAGGCCCTAGAAAAGAATCCTAATGTTCTCATCCTATTGTTCATGCAATATACCAGGTGAGTCGATTTTAAGGTGAATGATGCGGCCCAAGTCAAGTCATGGTGGCTTCGCCAACATCACTCAAAAGAAAAAGAACACTCCAAAGAGATTATGTCTTTAAGAATGTTAGAGTGTTTTTTTTTTTTGGTGATGGATTTAGGATGTTGATCAAACAATCATTCACCACTCCGATTTTTCTCTGATTTTTATTTTTTTTAGATTTTTTTAGGCAAGCAAACAACCATGGGTAGAGCGATACAACCAGTCTTTGCTGCATTTACTCCATCTCCACCGTCACGAGTTGCGCTCCTTCGCCGCCCAGGCATCGAGTTCCTACAACCAATCGAGTAGAGGGAGAAAACGAGTTAGACATTGTGAGTATGGATGCAAAACGAAAGCGATCAAATAAATTCATTGCCTCCCCGGCAACGGCTCCAAAAACTGACGTGTTACGAAGTGTATGTCTAACTAGGTCGTTGTAGCTCGCATTCGCAATGTTGGATTTAAATGAAGAAACGGATGTGAGTTCGAGTGTCGAACACAGGGAGGCATGAAATCGGCTTTTTTTGTACTTAGTTGTCACAAAAATGATGGGTTTTGCTTGCGCAAGAGAAAACACGGGAGAGAAAAGAGAATATGAGAGAGAGAGAGAGTAGGGTTAGAGTCTTTTGATCATAGCATTCATGCAAATCTAGATAAGAAAAGCCCGATCAAAAGGGAGAGGCAATAGCTATATAAGAAACAACATCGTTTAACATGCAACTTAAGTTTTACAACAGTAGCTAAACGCTTAAACAAAAGTAAAGTAAAGCTAGAGTAAAGGGAGAGAGAGAGAGAGAGAGAAAGGAGAAGGCGAGGCGGCCACGGCGTTGGAAGAGGGCTTTGTCGACGGCTTGTCAACTCCGGCGAGTACAAGATGTGCTAAGGGAAGCTAGAAATGGGGGAGAAGGATTACAAGTGTATTTAATGCCTTTACATGGGTAGTTGGAGGGGGTTTATATAGGAAGAAGGGGTTTCTAATTTAAATAGGGGCTTTAGCGACGTCTAAGACGTCGCTAAAACCATCCCAAAAATGTTGGTGAAGCCCCCTGCATACTGGTCTTCCGCGCTCACCTACTCTTCCTCCCGCGCGCCCCGCCCGCGATTCGCGTGCGCTCACTGTTCACTGTCCGATCTAAGATCTAACGGTTAAGGCTTCACGAGAGCACATGCTAAGGATTGCACCTACGCAACGCACGCATGAGCATCTGCGCGCATCCATGGGAGCCACATAGTGCGATCTCCGCCGTCCGCGCGCTCATCGATGGTTCAATTTCTCCTGCGCGCACCTTCGCCTAAGATTTGATTCGCGGTATGGCTCGATCCTGAGTCGGATGCGCGGAGAAGCGTCGACCGCTGCGCTGCGATCCGCGGATGGTTGCGGTGATGGATTTGCGCTGAGCTGCTGCGAACCGTTGGATGAAGATCCAACGGTTGGATCTTTGTGCTGGTGGAGAGCGAGGGTGATGCGGTGGCTTCTCAATGATCGAACAGCTTAGAATGCTTGGCATGATGATGAGGTGTGCTGCAGGTGCAGGCGCATCAGATGCCGCCTGTGGGCCGTTGATCATCAGATCAACTGCCAAAACTTCTTGGGCTAGTTGCTTGAGCTCCAAATGTCTGATTTGATCGATTTTGAGTCCGTTGGACTCTGTTCATCGTTCTAAATCCATCCATGCAGTCCGATCGCTCATCTAAAGCCTGTTTTGACATGAACTTGTACAAATGGCCATTAACACTGATTATAAGTAATCTCAATGTGCAATGCATGTAATGCTCCCATGCCCATTTATGATGTGTTATTTATGCATGTTACCCTTAAAATAAACCCCAATTGACAGAATTATTACCACCAATTGTAGAGTTATCATCGATGCACAGGATTTGTTGCAGTATAGGATTCGCCAAGACATTTAGTAGGTAACCTTTATGCTTTTGTTTTACAATGGTTTTTTGCTTTATATGTCTGCTTGGTGCATGTTCAGTTTGTGTTGAAATTTATCATTTTTGGGCTGTTTTCCAATTCTTTCTTTCATTTTATTGAATAATGGAATTCTTGGTAGCTTGACGTTATTCGGTACAATCTAAATTAAATAAACCAATGCCTTTTTCTATTGTCACCCCTAGAACTTCAACCCTCATTGGGCTTGGGTTTTCGAGGCATGACATTAGATATTTGTGAATACTTGTTCTTGATATTTAGATAGAATTTTATAGAAAATATAATACTGTGGTATGGATAAGGTAACTACTTGAGAATTTCATATTCAAGTTGAACTCAAAGGAGCACCATTTTGCCCCTCTCTACACTCCAAATTCCTTGCTCGACATCTATTTACATAAGCATGGTTGTTCTTTATTTACTCAAACTTTCTTATCATCTTATGGGGTCACAATAGGTGTCAAACTTAACGTAAGCAAGAGCTATCAATCGCATCTCATAATTAAATCATGGAATTTTGCTAAAAAGTCATTTACTTTAGGGCTCTATGCTTTTTTGATTTTATTTTTGTTTATGGTAGGATGTTAGTAGTGTAACCTTAGACAACATCACCTATATGAGTGTTACTATGAGTGGCAGTTTAGGAAATGGATCTTTCCCAAATACACTCATGAAATAGAACAAGGTGCATGGTTCTTAAGAGCAATAACCCTGAAGATAATCATAAAAAACTTCACTTTGTTGTCACTATTGTATACTCTAGATGAAAGGTCTAAAGTTCATGACTAATTTCACTTTATTTCTGTGATGGTAAAGGTGGATGACTTAGGTAATTGTTGAAATTAGAAGGTACCTTTACTGAAAGCAAAGTGTGGCAGCTGATAAGTCTTTTCTCTTTGTATTGAGTTTCAACCATGAATTTTTGGGAAAATGTTGATTTTTGGAGGCTTATTGCCTCAATTGGAATGCAATTGATGAATGGTAACATGGGAATTTATATTAAAATCAAAGAGATTTAGTAGAGGTTTTTTAGTAACACATTGGAAGTGAGCAAACCTCTTGGTAGATATAAAAGACTTTTGCTACCTATGACTCATGTAACAAAGAGTAAAAGATAGGGTTGGAGATAACAGACATGTACATGCATGTGCACCCCGCTTGGTCCCTTACTTGGGAATTTCTCTGATTTTTTATTAATTATTTATTTAATTGATTAATTAATTAATTGATTAATTAATCCTCCATTGAATTTTGTAACGTCTCCTTATCTTCCATCGGCATGCTCTTTATAGATGCCATGAAGGTGCCACTTGCAAAATCCATCCCCACTTTTCCCCTCTTTCCATCTCTCTCTCTATATGCACGATATGCAGATTGATCAACCAAACCTCAGGTTGATCTATCAATTTGTGTGAGATGCAATAAGATTCTAATGGCATTTGATCGATCAATTCCTCATTTTGATCGATTAATAATTGATCAAACTATTTTGGTTATGTTCTTATGAGATGATTTTCAAGGATATCTAAGATTAAGATACATTAACTCTTGAAGGTAGATCATGGTATCTTAAGAAACACTTTTCAAACCTTGCCATACTATTATTATGAGAAGCAATATCTTTTTTAAGGAAAATTCTACACGAACACTTGGATGACTATGATCTCTAACCTTATTTATTTTATTTTTATTTACCGTGGTGTGTAAATTTTCATATATTTTATTCCGAGTCAAGCCATTTAATGTTTATTCATATTCACTTGTTTTACTTAATATTTTTATTTAAACAATATTTATATGATAAATGAAATAGATGAAAATGATAATTATTCAATTTTTATTCTACAATTAACTTGTTTCATATATACATATATATTTTTTAACATGAACTACATGCATCATGATCTTTTCATAATTAAACTTAATGATTGTATTATTAGGTTGTGTTTGGTTGGGGGATTAGTTGATCCCTAAATAGAATTGCAGTGTAAGAAGTTGTGTAAGGTATTTATTTGTGATGATAGGATAAGTAGTATGATAGAAAAAATTGATATAGTGATGTGATGTCACTGTATAATATTTAAATATTATAATACGAGTGTAAGATTATATTATCTTAACATAGATATAATTTAGTACATATTGGTATTCATATAATATATTAGGATAATTTGAGAATGATATATTTTAATATATGTTCATGTTGATTTGACTAAATAGGAGAAGTGTTCCTTTCCTTGACTCTTGGGATATCTCTCTTGGCTTTCGGATATTCCTTGACTTATATATCCCTCAACGAAGCGTGGTCAATTCACTGATTATCTGACTATAATATAAGAAAAAAAAAAGAATAACGTGGACCGCAATACTTGACTTTGTAAGCACGTTTGGTGATTAGGTAAGTGGTCCATACGTTTCTGGCAACCTGTGGAAATTATTAGTATACAAAGGATGTGCCCCATAGCGCTTGGATTCCGTTGTATGTCTTTCTACAACTAAATCCACATTGTGATTTGAAGTCATCCGTATGCAGATGGAATGGTTGGAGCATAGACCGGAAAAGGGAAGTAACCGATTGTTTTTATGTTTTCTTGCTCTTGTACGCGTCATCGCAATTCGCAAAGTGACCTCTTGAATTTTTCAGTATGTGCAGCAAAATTTTCTATTTTGGCACATGATGCTCTGTTCTACAAAGAGTCAACATATATGACACGCAACCTTAGCTAACGTGCATTGACCAACTACTTGGTTATATCATGAAATCTAGTCCTATTCAGCAGACTTTACATGCTCGAGCTCCTCAATTCCACCAAGTTATACCTGCTAGGGTAGTGCTAAGAAGCAATTCAATCAGATGCACATCTTTTTTCCCTCTCTTTTTGAGTTTTAATTCTTCTTGTTGTAATGCTTGCTAAGTCTCAAGTTTAGTGTCCCGATCCAATGGAGCATATTGTTTTTCCGTTTCATAGTGATCGAATCCCCCTTTTTTAGGGTGCAGTTTTCCCTTCCCTTTCTCGCCCGGTCAAAGGCATGTTGTAATATAATTTAGCTTCTTTTTCTATTGTTGGAGATTTATTTTAAAAAAAGATTATTTAAATATATATCCCTACAATTATTATCAAATATAGGTATACCTCTCTATAGCCCATATTTATATAGGTTCCTCAAAAATAGGTATTTCCCTTGTTCACATATCCTTACGAACACTGTAGACGAGATGATTAACATTTTTTTTTATAGATACATCATTGTTTCTCTCTCTCTTACTAAAAACCCCTCCTTCACCTCTCCTCCTTGTCCCGTCCTGCGATGAATCCCCTTTCTCACCTCCTTCCTCATCTTACTGTCCCCTTCACTAACCTCAATGCCAACACTAGCATTAGTATGCAATAGTTTGCACGTTGCTTGAGGGCCTCCAACATGAACTTCAACTTGTGTTGCATTGCCCTCAAGATATCCGCACATGATGACCTTGGCACCACCCACGCGATCAATGACCTTAAACATGATCGCTTTGTAGCACCCCTCACAATGCTTGCCCCCCCTCAAAAAGGTTGTAAAGGCCCCCAAATGTCTCCTAGTATGCTCTCCCTAGCTGGAACATCCCGAGGTAGTAACCCCCTCCTTCATTGCCAAGCTCATGCAACAAGAGTCTCAACTTGCCACTAATGAAGGTGTTCATCTTATAGTTGCTATTGCAAGTGATATCCAATAGCACCCCCATTCACTCAAGGCCTCTAGTCCAAGTGATGGATTGAGACCAGTAAGAGCAATTGCTTCCAATATCGACGTGAAGAGTGAGAGGTTCACCTTATATGTCCTTGCTTGTTTTGATGCTCCCTTTGTGGTAAACATGAGGTTGCATAGGCTATTGACAACAACCAAGAGCTCCATGTCAAGCTTTCCCTCCTTGAACTTCTCCGCACACCTCTACTTTAGCTACTCCACACTCATGATGTTGCCCTCGCAATCCTTACACATGACCACGACCAACAGTCCCTTCGCAATCATGGTGTTCCCTTCTTCGGGAGCATAGATTGGTGCCAAGGAGATGTGTCAGTGTCAACATTGGCATCTGTGTTGATGGCATCAAAGAGGAGAGATGGGGAAGGAAGGTAGGAAGGGACATTATAGGAGGAGAAGATGGGGAGGTGAGGTGGAGAATGGGTTTTGGTGAGAGAGAAGGAAAAAAAGGGTGTATCTCTAAGGAAAAGCTTTCTTTATTGTTCACATAGTTTCAAGGTATAGGAACAAGTCAAATGCATGTTTTCATAGGTATGTAGATAAATATAGGATATATAAGGGTATAAGCATATTTAACACTGATTGCAAGAGTACATATGTAATTAACCCAAAAAAATGGTTGATGACCTAAACTTAATTGAAAGTTCAACCTATAGCATGTGTTAATAATCCTATCCAAGTACACAACTACAAAGGATAATCATAGTTAAATAAGAATAGCTAAAGAATTAAAAAAAATTGTTAAAAATATAATACAAGTTTGGATATAAAACAACAACTAAGTCTTTTCTCATAGCTATGCATCAAGTATAAGGATTCTTTATCTTCACTCAAAGCTAAGGTGTTCTTGAGCTTTTAGTCAAGCATAAAGACATGCCTAATGTTTTTCCAAGACTACTTTAATCCTCCTTAACTCGTTGGGGACCTAGAGATATAAGAGAGAGATGCTGGTGGGGGGCAACCATACAAGGCCTCAAATGGAGTTGTTCTTGTAGAATTATGATAAGTGGCATTATCCAATATTTGGCTAAAGAAAGCCATTTATACCAGGCATTTTGCTGCTGATAGCAGAAGCAGTGCAAATAGGGGTTTCTAAGCACTTGCTGACAACCTCAGTCTGACCATCAATTTATGGATGGAATGATGCGAACATCTTCAACTTAGTACCCATGGCATTAAAGAGCTCTTGCCAAAAGGTACTAAGAAAAATAGAATCTCTATCAGACACAATAGATTGTGGAATGCCATGAAGTTTAACAACTTTAGAAATGAAATTATTGGCAACATCAATCGCTAAAAATGGATGTTTTAAGGCCATAAAGTGGCCATATTTGGTAGCGCGATCAACCACAACAAAAATAACTTATCTCCCTTTAGAGGGGGGTAACCCTTCAATGAAATCCATAGTGAGATTTGGCCACACCTGGTATGGAATAGGTAGTGCTTGTAAAAGACCAAATGGAGATTGAGGATTATATTTAATTACATCACTGACAAACAACGTAAGATTTTATGTAGGCCTTAAAATGTTTGTTCATACCCTTCTAATAAAAAGTTCTTTTAATATGATGAAGGGTCCTGTGAAATCTAGAATGACCCCCTTCAAAGGAATCATGATGGTGCTATAAGATAGTGACTAGGAAATTAAGTTCTTCCGAAAGCAAAACCTTTCCTTTATAAACTAAAATATCCCTCCATTTACTATAAATGGTTGGGTCCAATTTTCCTTTGCTCCAAAGCCGTAAATAATGCAACAAACTCAGCTCATGTTGGTAAAGTGAAGAAACCATTGTAAGCCAAAATGGTACAGGATTGGATATTACATGAATGGTGAGCTGCTCATGTAATCTAGAGAGTGCATCACTTGCTTTATTTATCCGACTAGGTTTGTAATGAACTTCAAAGGTAAGTCCCACTAATTTTAGAAGGAACTTATGTTGCAAGGGGGTTGAAACTTTGTTCTGTAGAATATGCTTGATGCTATGGTGGTCATTCTGATAATAAAGGGCATGCTAAGTAGATAGGAATGACATTTGGTAGTAGCAAAAACTACTGCAGCCAAATCTTTCTTGTAAGTAGAAAGGGAAGCTTGTTTCTTGGAAAATGCCTCACTAAGATAGGTTATTGGCTTGCCATGCTGAAGCAAAACAACACCCATTCTAAATCCACTTGCGTCACATTCAAGGATGAATGTTTTGGAAAAATCTGGTAGAGCTAAAATTGGATTAGAAATCAAAGTTTCTTTTAACTGCATAAATGAAATATAAGCATCCTCACACCAACAAAAGTTACCCTTCTTAAGAAGATTATTAAGGGAAGCAACAATCATTCCAAAATTTTTGATAAATTTGCTGTAATACCCAGCTAGGCCAAGGAATGCTCGTACATCCTTAAGAGTTTTAGGAATTGGCCATGTAGCTACAGCTTGCACTTTATTAGGATCCATAGAAACTCCCTCTTTGGTAACAATGTGGCTGAGATAAGAAATGGAATTAACTGCAAATACACACTTTGACTTCTTGGCAAGGAGCTTATTATTGCAAAGAATTGTAAGAGCTATACGAAGATGAAGAAGATGATCAGCTAATGAACTGTTGTATACCAATATATCATCAAAGAAGACAAAGATAAATTTCTGAATATAAGGTCGAAAGATGTCATTCATAAGGCTCTAGAAAGTAGTTGGAGCATTAGTAAGGCCAAACAGCATAACTAGAAATTCATAATGGCCATTATGAGTTTGAAATGCAGTCTTATGAAAGAGTTCTTTACTCTGATTTGATGGTAATCGGATCTAAGATCCAACTTTGAAAAATATAAAGCTCTTCCCAGTTCATCCAATAAATCATCAATCATTGGGATAGCATATTTATCCTTAATGGTGTGCTCATTTAAATCTCGATAATCAACACAAGCACCAAGTGCCATCATGTTTTTTAACCAATAATACAAGTGACGCAAAAGAACTAGAACTGCGTCTAATCAGACCATAATCAAGAGTTTGTTGAACTTGCTTCTCAATTTCAGTTTTCTAAAGAAGAGAATGCCGACATAGGGAGGAGAAATAGTAATATTTTCATCTATCAGAGGTATGTGATGATCATAACTTCTTTCAGGAGGTAATTAGTATAATTTTTCTTCAAACACATCTGAGAATTCATGAACAAGAGTTGTAATGGTGTCATCAGTACTAGAATTGATAGTAAGGATTGGTGTTTCATGTTGCAACTAAATTAAAAAGGATTCCTTCACCATTTTAATTCTTTGGTTGATGAAGAATCCACCAAAAGCTTCAAAGGAGAAATGAGCAGGCCCTGAAGTAAACATTGTTGATCTCCCACCAGGAGTTTCATTGTCATATGCTCAAAGTTCCATTCAATAGTACCTAAGGTCTTAACCATTCGGTACCCAATACAACATCACAACCTCCTAATTTGAGAACATAAAAATTCAGTTTAAATGTAAAGTTCTGAAGATTCATGAAGACATCCAAACACCTTCCTTTATTAGAACATGTGAACCCATCAGCAATCATTACTTGAAAAGGGGATCTATCCTGTATCTTGAACCCAATATTGCACACAAGAGTCGAATTAATGAAATTATGTGAACCACCATAGTCAATCAGAAATGGAGTATAAACTCCATTGACTGCCCCATTAACCCTCATTGTGGAATCATTAACTATCCCGCTGATAGCTTGAGCTAAAATCTTAGGAATTGGCAATTCGTTAGACATAGAAGGATAAATTCCCACCTCCTCCTCCTCACCCGAGGTAATTAAAATAGAACTTAAAGATTTGCACCGATGTTCCTTGGACCATTTATCTCCCAATGGAAACAAAGTCCCTTTTTTAAGAGATCCTCGTATTGAGTATTAGAAAGTTTCTTAACATGTTGACTGCTAGAAACAGAAAGCTCCTTGGTTGGAGTAGGTAGTAATCCTCGTTACAACTCAGGGTATTTCAAAGCTATTTTCTTGGCTTAGAGTTTGGCTTCTTGAGGTCTAACTAATTCCATGGCTTCTACTAATGAAGAAGGGCGGAATGATCGAACATCAAAGCATAAACCATCACACAAACCGCTCAGAAAGGTGTCCAGCAAATGAGATTTAGAAACCCCTTTTCCTTTGTTAGAAAGGTGCTCAAATTCCTTCAAATAATCAAGTAATGCCCTGTTTGTTTTAATTTGCTTAAAGAGCCATGAGGATCTTCAAAAACATCACGAGTAAAATGCTTATCCAATCTTTCCACAAAAGAATTCCATGTTCAATCACCCCCATTATTAACAAATCACAAATAGAATTGCAAGGCCACATCATTCAAATGGAAGGATGCTAATAGAAGTTTTCGACATTCAAGAATCTTATAAAATAGAAAATACTGGTTGGCTTTAAATTTTCAGTAGGAGGGATCTATAGAGCCATCATAGGAAGTAAATTGAAGCCATTTACCTTTTAAATTGCTAACATCTAGCAATGGAATATCTGATCCAGGACCTTTGGAGCTCTACTCTTCATGTTGAACTTTGAATTCCTCACACAGATCTGACTTAATTTGATTAGCAGAATCCACAATCACCTCAACTCATCAAGAGACATGGCTGTTGACAAAGAGCATAGAGTGGGCTCAGACACCACTTTGATAGGTTCTACTGCATACTCTACCCTGCTCTAGGCACGAGTTGATGGCATCACCATCATTCACTATATCTAACCCAATTTTGCTAAGATCTAAGGTTAAATTCGCCTATTTAACAAATTGAAGGGTATAACTCAAACAGGGTTGAAGAGAGATTGATAAAAATTGGAGTTAATTCTATAATTTTTACAAACAACTATAAATGCAGAATAGCTAGAGGGTGAACTTATGGCTAATTAAAGGTCAATTGATCTTAATTGTCCTAAAAGTGGATCGGTACTGAATAATTCAAAATTTACATTTAATATAAATGTTTAATCCTAATTCTAACCCCACATCAATTAAAATAGATCCGATGGAGATAAATGTAGTTTAAACCTTTTAAAATCATTTAAAATTATTCTATAAGGATTGGCGTAGTCAATTTAATAATCAAAATCTATTTTGACCTAAAATAGAATCATAGACTAAAATTTCGTACATTTTCGATCTAAACGTAAATTGAACATGTAAACATCATCAAAATCCAAAATTAAAGTCACCATCAACTTTCTTATGTCTAAATTAGGTTACAATAAAAATTTGGGATTAATTGGAATTTATCTTGGACAAGTTTACATTTTAGCCCTCAATTCCTTACGAACAAGCCCCTAGCTTTTGATTTTCCTTACGAAGACCCCCCCAACTTCTCATCTTCTTCACTTTAAGGTCCCTCAACCTTCACGCATCCATGGCATGTGGGAAGACGAGATTTGATCTCCTTTTCCTACCAACTCCCTCAACCTCTCCCCACTAAACTTGGAGGAACGACTCTCCCTCCTCCTCGCATTAAATGAAGGTGATCGTCTCGCCAACGGTTGTTTCTTCATGTCAGAATCCACGGCCAAACTAACCGCACCTAACTCACATATCTCGGAGCTCTTCTCGCAAGCTTCCAAACCTCTTACGTGCTACCGTGGGGCAATAAAAATTCGTAAGCCCCTTCCGAGGTCAGTCGTCCAGAAACAACACCCTTTCCTCCTCTCTTTCTTCTTCTTTGGGTGACACCATTAATGGACCTTGGAGCTTCTTCCTTCCCATCGATCTGCTGCCCCTCACCACCAACTGAGGACACAGCCGCCTTCCTCTCTTCCTCGGCATACTCCCCATCAAAGGGCACGGTTGCTTAACCACCTCCTCAGCTCCAAACTCCCACGCCGAAGTTCTCCGCCAAGTCCAGCCGGCAACGACCAACCTCTCCACACACCCACGTCATCTCCCAGGTATCCCTCTTCTTCCCTCTCTTCCTCTAGATAGTTTTAGGCTCTTCGCAGGTTTTGACCATCATTTCTCCCCCTTCGCCACCTTCTTCTTCACAACCCATAACACGCTGACCAACTCTGGCGAACCCTCCCTCACCGCTCTTCGCACGCCCTCAACCACCGCCGAAGCTTCGCTACGAGGAGAGGAACAAAAGCCCTCATTCTATTGAGAGGTTTGACACACCCAACTGTTCACCAGACTCCCCTCGCTGCCACCGTCTTCATTGAGTTCGTCGACCCTCCTTCGACCTCCTCTCAACAAATCGACGCCTCCATCACCTCTAGCAGGTCCAGCCGAAGCTCGCTGGGCCCTTTGTTCAAAGCTTCAACTCTCCTCGCACCTAACCGACCGACCCATCAAAGTCGGATTCGCTAACCCTTCTTCGGCCACCTTCGTGCATTGCCGCGCCAATTCAATGCCTCCACCTTCAATGCATCAAGGGGAAGCCCCTCGACCCCTTGGCTTGAAGCTTGGAGCTCTGAACCTCGCCGACCTCATCCACCGCCGACGGCCTGTACCTCCTGCTGCTAATGCGAAGAAGGAGGAGGAGGAGAAAAGGACCCATCTGCAGAAGAAAGAAATTGACAGGGACTAACTTGTAAGAGAAGGATCGATTTGAAAATATTTCCAAGGACCCGATCGTAAATCTCCAGGGACCAACTTGAATATTCTTTTCATATGTTGAGAATTTGTTTCATATAGAGGGATTTTATTGCATTAATTATTTTCTTTGGATATTTTTTGAATTATTTAATGCTTAATCACAATAATCGCCATCTTATTTAGCATTAAATGATTAGAGAAATCCCAACCTATTAAATTGCCTTGCGAAATTAATTGCCCATAGCTTCTTGGAAATTCTCTCTACATTTTTGAACTAGGTTTGAAACTAAAATATTATTGATCACATATAGTTCCTGGACGTAAAATTCAAAATAGTGGTAATTGCGCATTAGCTTGCTCCAAGGGACGACCTCGGAATTTTCTGATTAATTCGAGTATTATAAATTTAAATGTTAGATTTGCTTTAATCAACTATACTACAACGCGTGTTTTTGAAAAACAATCGAAGCGAACCAAGGCACCAGTATTGCAACCCCTTGATTGGTCTATGCCCTTTGAGATCATGTGTGATGCTTCAGATTATGCTGTGGGGGCAGTCCTTGGTCAGAAAGTAGACAGGAAACACGTAGTGATCTATTATGCGAGTAAAACGTTGGACAAAGCCCAACGTAATTACAAGATCACTGAGAAGGAGCTTCTGGCTGTTGTCTTCGCCCTAGAAAAATTATGGTTGTACTTTCTCAGGTCCCGAATTATCATATACTCGAACCACATTACAATTCGGCACTTACTCACCAAGAGGGATGCAAAGCTTTATCTGATTCGTTGGATCTTGCTTCTGCAAGAGTTTGATTTAGAGATTCGCGACAAAGCGGGTAGACAAAACATAGTTGCAGATCATCTGTCCCACTTTCCCTCGTCTATCATTAACCTTTCAGTGCCTATTACTGAGCATTTTCCGGATGAGCATCTTATGGGCATAGATGCTGAGCTTCCCTGGTATGCAGACATTATTAACTACTTGGCATCGAACCAGATTCCGCCTGATTGGCCTAAAGCCAAAAGGGACAAATTTATTTCAGATGACAAATATTATTTCTAGGAAGATCCATATCTTTTTCACATCAGAGTGGATCAGATCATCTAGCGATGTATTCCTGATATTTAGGTCAATGATATTATTTCATTCTGTCTTGACCAGGCCTGCGGTGGCCATTTTTCTAGGCATAAAACCGCAGCAAAAATCCTCCAAAGCGGCTTCTACTGGTTGACTATATTTAATGATGCACATAATTACTGTAGGGCATGTGCTCGTTGCTAAACCTTAGGTAACATGGGCCATCGCGATATAATGCCCTTAAACCCGATTATCGTGTGCGAAATTTTTGATATTTTGGGGATTGATTTATGGGCCCTTTTCGAAACTCGAACGGCTTTGAATATATTCTTCTTGCTGTGGACTATGTGTCTAAGTGGATTGAAGCCGTTCCGACCCAAACCAATGACCATAAGGTCGTTATTAGATTTGTTCATGATATCATCTTCTCCCGGTTCCGTGTCCCTAAAGCAATTATTTCCAATGGAGGGACCCATTTTGTGAATGTGCATTTCCAATCTATGTTTAGAAAATATAGGGTATCTCACTACATTTCTACCCCATATCATTCGCAAACAAATGGACTGGCCGAGCTGTCAAATCGGGAAATCAAAAAGATTCTGCAGGTCACTATTCGACCTGATAGAAAAGATTAGTCAACCCGGCTTTTGGAAGCATTATGGGCTTATAGGATCACTCATAAAACCCAATTAGGAATGTCTCCTTTCAGGACTGTTTATGGGAGGGCATGTCACCTTCCTGTAGAAATGGAGCATAAAGCCTAGTGGACAGTATGGAAATGCAACCTGGACCTCGGAAAGGCAGGCATTCACCGTCGCTTGTAAATAAGCAAGCTCAATGAGCTGCGCAATGACGCGTATGAGAACTCGTGAATTTACAAGGAATGAATAAAGGCCTTACATGATAAGCACATTTTACAGAAGTCATTCAGTCTTGGTCAGAATGTACTTCTATTTGATGCCCATCTCAAATTGTTCCCGGGCAAGCTCATATCTAAATGGTCTGGACCATTTCTTATAAGGAGGATCTTTGGTAATGGAGTTGTGGAAATCTCACCTCCCAATCTTGACTCTATACCATTTGTTGTTAATGGCCAACGTCTCAAATCTTTTCTTGAACTTCATGACTTGAGCTTGATCGGCGAGTCTCTTGACCTTCATTCCACCTAAGCCGCATTGTACCCAACTGATGGCGATAAACTTAGCGCTTAACGGGAGGCAACCCGTCATTCTTTTGACAAACCTCGAGGCCTTTCTTAATCTACTTGAATTTCACTCTTACTGCACTTTAGAGTTCCTAATTTAAGAACTAACCTGTTCTCAAATGATGAACTAAACTGAATATGAACCCATCTTGTTTGCAATGAGGGCATTGCAACACTTAGGCATGAGAGGGATTAAAGTGCTAACACCTGAAAGTTATTTCCAAAAGATTCTCACAAAAAATATACTTAGATACATAAAAAAGAAAAAAAAATTGGGGGTGGGGGAGATAGAAGAAAAAGAATAAAAAGAGAGAAAGAAAGACAGAGAGAGAGGAAGGAAAGATAAAATTCAATAAGCATTTTTAATTTGTCAAACCCCTTGGATATTTAGTTATGGAGTCAGGAAAATCTTCTTCCATAAGATCTACCAAACAATTGTGAGGTGAGAAAAGAGTGCCTACTGGTGCTTTAAGTCTAGTATGAGGACTCTTAAATTTTTGATAATTAGATAATGATACTCAGAGTTAGGCATAGTTTTTGCTCTCAACTCCTATGTGCGAATATTTTGTGTGAATCCCTGAGAGCCACCAAATAATTAGGGCAAATACGCAGAGAGTGGGTTCTGATAAACTATGACTAAGGTGGATGGTTACGACCATTTTTTACAGAATTGAAATGACTCGTTGCCTTTTTAGTTAGATAAGACATCTAAAGTCTCAGTCAGACGTCTGTCCAAGCGTCTAGACACATGCGCAGATGTCTTAAAGTGAGAATTTTCGTACGTCACTTTGGTCTCTGCGCGTGAGTTCTCCCCCACACCCTCACCCCCTTAAACCCTAAAACCACCCTATATAACCCCCCTTCTCTTTTTCTCACCCCCTCACACCACTCAAGCCACCGCCACCTCCACCTTCTCCTTGCGACGGGCGTGCCCTTCAGCCTCCCATCTCTGCTGCTGTAGTTGCGGCGAGGAAGAGAGGAGCCTGTGAGGGAGAACGGGGAAGTGCAAGAGCGAGAAAGTATGAGGAAGTGAGAGCGGAGGAGGAGGGCGACAACTGCGGGAGCTCGGTGGAGCTCGAGGAGGAGTTCATGGGAGAGAGGAGGATGTCGGCGAGGAGCTTCTCAAGCTCCTGCAACTATAGGAGTTGCCGCTGCCGGCGGAGGGCGAGAGGAGCGAGCTACGTGGAGGAGTTATGGTACTAGAAGTTTCCAGTATCAAACGTCTGGAGTGACATCCAGATGGTTGGTGAGGCTCTAGGACATCCGGAGCTAAAGCCGGACGTCTAGAAGCACATATCGCGCGAGGTACGTATCTTCCTGCGCTACTTTTCCGCTATGCAGATAGTAGTGCAGGGGATGTCGGGCTAATTTTTGTGCCTGCGTTGTTCGTATGCAGGTGAAGGCTTTGGGAAGGCGCACAGTCCGCCTATCACGCCCTGGTGGACTATCTCGGGAGGAAGATTGTCTTCTCCATACCGGAGTTGCCTCCCTTTGAGTTTCACGGCCAGCCAGTGGACGGAGGGTTTAGATGCATTTCCACTCTTCGGGCAGCAAGGCTTTTGAGCCAGGGGTGTGGGGGCTTCTTGGCCTATGTAGTGGCACAGCCTAGCCCTGTGGCTGACTTTCAGAGTATCCCGGTGGTTTGTGAGTACCCCGACGTTTTTCCAGATGAGCTGCCAGGACTACCGCCTGAGCATGAGATCGAGTTTGAGATCTCACTGGTACTGGGGACCAGCCTCATTTCTATTGCACAGTACCGAATGGCACCGCTTGAGTTGCGAGAGCTCAAGTCATAGCTACATAACTTATTGGAGAAGGGCTTTGTGAGGCCCAGTGCATCCCCGTAAGGAGCCCCTGTATTGTTTGTGAAGAAGGACAGTACCCTGTGACTTTATGTCGACTACCGACATCTAAATAGGGTCACTGTCAAGAACAAGTATCCGCTGCCGAGGATTGACGACCTCTTCGACCAGTTGTGAGACGCCACAGTGTTCTCCAAGATAAATCTGAGGTCAAGTTACCACCAGTTGATGATCAGGGAGACCGGCATCTCCAAGACAACTTTCCGTACCCGGTGCGGGCACTACGGGTTCTTGGTCATGCCGTTTGGGTTGACCAATGCCCCCGCTGCCTTTATGGATTTGATGAACCGTGTTTTCAAGCTGTACTTAGATGAGTTTGTGGTGGTGTTCATCGACGACGTACTCATTTACTCATGGGATCAGGCGCAGTATGGACAGCATTTACGCATGATCCTAAATACCTTGAGACGACGTAGGTTGTATGCCAAGTACAACAAGTGCGAGTTTTGGTTGAGGCAGGTAACCTTCTTGGGCCACGTGATTTCTGGAGATGGATTGATTGTGGATCCAACCAAGGTAGAGGCCGTACTCAGTTGGGAGAGGCCAACGCACAGTGACAGAGATACGAAGCATTTTGGGACTAGCAGGTTACTACCGATGGTTTATTAGAGGATTCTCTCAAATTGCGTGTCCTATGACCCAACTGACCCAGAAGGACATGTCCTTTGCCTGGATGGATGAGTGCGAGGCGTGTTTTCAGGAGTTGAAGGAGAGACTGACTTCAACTCCTATGCTTACCATTCCAGACAGCAGTGGCGGTTTTTTGGTTTACACCGACGCTTCGTTGCAGGGGTTAGGGGGTGTGCTCATACAGAGGGGTCACGTTGTCGCTTACGCTTCGCGACAACTGAAGCCCCATGGGCATAGCTACCCTACCCATGGCTTAGAGCTGGCAGCAATTGTCTACGCGCTGAAGACATGGAAGCACTACCTTTACGGTGAGACTTTCGAGATGTTCACAGATCATAAGAGCCTCAGGTACTTGTTTGATCAGAAGGAACTTAACATGAGACAGAGACGTTGGTTAGAGCCCCTAAAGGACTATGACTACAACATCTCCTACCACCCAGGGAAGGCCAATGTGGTGGCCGACGCCTTGAGCCGGAAGGTGCCACCCACTTGGCCAGCTTACAGGCACAGAGTTGGAGACTCGTGGAGGAGTTTTGCAATTGGCGACCCCGGGAGTCACGGGGGTACTGTGGGGCAGTGACAGTGACACGGTAGTCACGACCAGAGCTGATAGACCGCATCATCGCAGGGCAGACTGTCAACTCATACTTACAGACATTGCAAGACTGGGTGTTGGCAGGGGACCCAGGAGACTTTTCCTTCTCAGACGAGATCCTGCGTATGAGGGGACGTCTGTGTGTTCCCAGGGATGAGGAGTTGTTGAGAGAGCTTTGGATGGAGGCGCACGGGTCTAGGTTCACCATACATCCCGGGAACACAAAGATGTACCATGATTTGCGACGCGACTTCTGGTGGAGAGGGATGAAATGGGATGTTGGTGAGCTTGTTTAACAGTGTTTGGTATGCCAGCAGGTGAAGGCAGAGCACCAGAGGACTGCAAGGCCATTGCAGCCACTTCCTGTGCCAGAGTGGAAGTGGGAGAGCATCACCACAGACTTGGTGGTGGGTTTACCAGTTATCCAGTGGGGACACGACGCGGTCTGAGTGATAGTAGATAGGTTGACGAAGACGACGCGTTTCCTGCCGATCCAAGTCACCTTGGGACCATCACAGTTGGCAGAGAGGTACATTCACGATGTGGTACGCTTGCACGGATTCTGCGTGAGATTGTATTCGATAGGGATACTCGTTTTACATCCCAGTTTTGGGCTGAGTTCCAGCAGGCCTTGGGGACGCGTTTGAGGTTCAGTACCACTTACCACCCCCAGACGGACGGACAGTCCGAGTGCACGATACAGACACTTGAGGACCTTTTGAGTGCATGTATACTAGACTGGAGAGGCTCCTGGGAGGAGCATTTACCCATGGCAGAGTTCGCATACAATAACAGTTATCGATGTTTTCCACTTGAGTTCCTCTACATGTTCGTGTTGAGTATCTACTGCCTTGAACTCATCTAATGTAAATTAGTTGCTGGTACAAGTGGTAGATCTCGAATAGGTTGTGTTAATATGGTGAAATTATCGTTGAAGTGAGTATAGTAGTTAACCTAAATCTAGTCTAATCATCTTTCACAATTTTTTTTCTAACTTGGCCTACTTAATTTTATCTTGGTCACTTTTAGGCCTAGGGTCAATCTTAGGGAGGCGGGAATTAAAGGTGAAGAAGCTTCTACGCCTTTCCTAGAACATATCTCTTGCGTGCGTTTATTATGCTTTTATTTTTTCTCTGTTTAAGATTTTTTTGTTGATAATATTGTCCTTGAGGCATACCCTCAAAATCAAGTTCTTGGCTTTGAGCCAACTTAGGGTTTCCAAAAAAACTGGCCCTGCTATTTGCAAGACCGAGTACCTGCAAGATAAGGATTATCTTTTCTCTTTTACTCTTTTTTTATCTTTTTAATAGCAGGAAACAAAAGAGAAATAAAAATAAGGTAAGTTGCTTGTAGAGAAAGGAATACTTAGCTTAATATAATAAATACAGTCTCTATATATATAGATATGTATATATTATATATATAGGGGTGAAGGTGGAAGTGGAAATGGAGTGTAGCACAGTGTCGAGTTGGTCCACGTCTAGTAAGACGCAACCAACAAGACGAAGTGCCGCGTAGAGTATAGGACGGATGTGTGGGAGTGTGTGCGGAGGCGCTTGCTTTATGCGGGTATCGAGGAATATCAGCAATTGGTGCAGATATTCTCGCAATATGATGCACGGTGGGGTGGCTAGTGTACGGGCGTATGGATACAGGTAGGTGATGTGTTTGTAAATATATATATATGTATATATATAGATAGGGTTATAACTATATAGGTAAATATGTAGTTATGTATATATATATATTTATAACTATATAGATATATATATACAGTAATATATGTATATGTGTATGTATATATGTATATATATATAGATATATATGTATATATGTATGTATATATGTGTATATGTATAAATATATATATATGTATGTATGTATGTATGTATGTATGTATATAGGTATATAAGTGAGTGGATATATATATATATATATATGTATATGTATGTATGTATGTATGTATGTGTGGGTGTGTACAAGTGAGTGTGTGAGTGCACGAGTGTGTATGTGTACGAGTGTGTGTGTATGAGTATGGGTGTGTCGCTGGCGGGTGAGTGTGAGAGAGAGGGCAGAGTTAAGCCGTTTGGCGGGAGCGTCTGCCGTTTGATCTCGCGGGCGTGCAAGGGCTTCAAGCGGGTGCTGGAGGGAACGCGCGCGCTGTCTTCGTGCGCAGGCGGGTGCGGGAGTGCAGTGCAGCGCACAGCATTGCGAGCGGGAGCGGGCACAGACGCGGGCGACTGGCTGGAGCGGGTTGCGGGTGAGGAGAGAGAGTGTTGTGCCACTGGCTAAGTGAGAAACAAGCTAGTGGCTACAGTGTCACGCTGAGAGGCATGAACATTGGCTATAGTGCCGCGCGGAGCATGCGACTGGTAGCGTCGGTTCTACGTGCACGGACGCGCTGGGAAGTGCCTGCGCGCGCAGGGAGAGCTCGCGGAGGTCTGCTGGCGTGCGCGCGGTGACCTACACTGCTTCAAGCGACCGTTGCTGGGGTGCCTCCCAACGAGATATACATCATCATATATATATACGTATTCAGCTGGGGACGTTGGTGAAGTGAAGTGTACGTGACGGTGGAGGAGTGTTGCTGGGGTGCCTCCCAACGAGCGTTGAATTTAACGTCCCCAGCTGGACTCAGAATGAGGCACGAAAATTAGTTACCCTCCAGCAGGGCAACAATTTCTCCAACGGGGGCAGGTTCATGAGTAAGAAAAGGTTTCAAACGCTGCCCATTGACCGTAAATTTATGCCTAAATTTGGGATCTTCAATTTCAACGGCCCCATTAGGAAATGGTCTCGAGACCAAGAAGGGACCAGTCCATTTGGACTTCAATTTCCCTGGAAAGAATTTGAGCCGGGCATTGTAAAGCCAAACTTGCTGAGTTGGCTCAAATTCCTTCCATCGAATATGGCTGTCGTGAAAAGCCTTAGTGCATTGCTTAAAAGTTAAGGCAGAATCATAGGCTTCACGACGGAGCTCTTCCAGCTCTTAGAGTTGGAGTTTCCTTTCTCGACCACACAGGTCTGGGTCGAGGTTACATTGGCGAACCGCCCAATAAGCGTGGTGCTCCAGCTCCACAGGCAAATGACAAGGCTTCTCGTAAACGATTCTATAAGGAGACATACCTAGGGGAGCCTTGAAGGCAGTCCGGTACGCCCAAAGTGCGTCAATCAGCTTGTCAGACCAATCCTTACGGTTAGTTCGAACCGTTTTATGGAGAATTTGCTTGATTTGCCGGTTCAACACCTTAACCTGGTTGTTCGTCTGAGGATGATACGGAGATGCGATACGATGGTGGACTCCATATTTCCTCATAAGTGCCCAAAAAGAAGCATGGGTAAAATGGCTTCATCCGAGATAATGGCTCGAGGGATCCCAAAGCGTGCAAAAATGTGATTTTTGACAAATTGAGTGGATATGACATGGTCAGCATGGCGCGTGGGAATAGCCTCGATCCATTTCAAAACATAATCAACAGCAACGAGGATGTATTCGAAGCTGTTGGAAGGAGGAAAGGGACCCAAGAAATCGATTCCCCAAATGTTGAAGATTTCAGCAGCTAGGATGGGTTGCAAGGGCATCATGTCACGACGTGACATTGACCCTAACAACTGGTACCTAGTGCAATGTTTGGCATAATTGTGTGCATTCTGGTGAAGGGAGGGCCAAAAGAAACCGCACTGCAACACCTTAGTTGCAGTTTTCCTCCCAGAGAAATGACCTCCGCAGGCCTGATCGTGGAAGAAGGATAGCACACTGGGGAATTCGCGGTCAGGAATACAGCGACGGATGATCTGGTCAGCAGTTATTTGAAAAAGTAGTGGATGCTCGCGCTGGTTTTTAGGCCATCCAAGTGGAAGGGAACCAGAAGCAAGTTAATTGGCAATGTCGGCATACCAAGGTCCACTTGCCACATTAATTACCAATAGGTGCTCATCGGGAAAATTTTCATTGATCGGCAGGGTAAGTCCAATGTGGTTAGGGTCCAGTCTTGAGAGATGATCAGCCACAACATTCTGGGCTCCGGCCTTATCATAGATCTCAATGTCAAATTCTTGGAGCAGAAGGATCCAACGAATCAGTCTAGGCTTGGCATCCTTCTTGTGCATGAGATGGCGAATGGCCACGTGGTCAGTGAATATAATAACATGCGAGCCCAAAAGGTAAGAGAGGAATTTCTCCAGCCCAAATACGACAGCCAGTAGTTCTTTCTCAGTGGTTGTATAATTACGCTGGGACTCGTCAGTACTCCACGAAGGGGTGTCTATCACGTCTTTGTCCCAGGATGGCTCCGACCGCAAGGTCGGAAGCGTCACACATGAGTTCAAAATCGAGAGACCAATCAGGTGGCTGGAGAACAGGGACCACGGTGACAGCATCACGCAGCTGCGTGAATGCTCGTATGTAGTCGGGGCCCATATCAAAGGGTACGTCGGTCGATAGGAGATAAGTTAAAGGTCTAGAAATCTTGGAGAAGTCTTTGATGAATCTCCTATAGAAACCTACGTGTTCCAAGAAGGAGTGAATTTGTTTGACAGAGCCAGGCACAGGTAAATCAGCAATTACATCAAGCTTAGCTCTGTCAACCTCGATACCCCTATCGGAGATGATATGCCCGAGAACAATTCCCTCGTGTACCATAAAATGACTTTTTTCCCAGGAAAGTACGAGGTTCACATCAATACATCTCCGAAGGATACGGGTCAGGTTGGCAAGACAATCATCAAAAGAGGGTCCAAAGACCGAAAAGTCATCCATGAAAACCTCAAGAAAGTCACCCACCATGTCATAGAATATCGCCAGCATGCATCTCTGGAAAGTTGCTGGCGCGTTACAAAGTCCGAACGGCATCCTTCTAAGTGCAAAGGTGCTGAAGGGGTAGGTAAAGGTGGTTTTCTCTTGGTTCCTGGGGTCAATTGCCACCTGGTTATATCCAGAGAATCCATCCAGGAAACAAAAAAATTTATTTCCCACTAACCACTCCAGGATTTGATCAATAAAAGGTAGCGGAAAGTAATCTTTCTTAGTTGCAGCATTAAGTTTCCTATAATCTACACACACTCTCCAAGATGTAGGAGTGCGTGTAGGGATGGATTCGCCACTGTCATTGACACGGATGGTGAGTCCCACCTTTTTGGGCACGGCGTGAATCGGACTCACCAAGGGGCTATCGCTGATCGAGTAGATTATACCCTCATCCAGTCACCTAATAATTTCCTTTTTAACGACCTCCTGCATGTTAGGGTTGAGACGTCGCTGCATCTCGTGGGAAGGTCAAGCCTCCTCCTCGGTATATATACAGTGAGTGCAGTAGGAGGGGCTAATGCCAGTTAAGTCTGATAAGGACCATCCAATGGCTGCCTTGTGTTCCATAAGGACCTTTGTTAGTTTACACTCTTGCTCCCTTGTCAACTTTGAACTAATGATTATGGGGAACGTTTCATTTGGTCCCAAGAAAACATACTTAAGCGTATCAGGCAACTCTTTCAGCTCGGGAGTGGATGGTGAAAGATCTGGCATTTCTTGGGACGAGAGTGTCCCAAGCGGATCAGAAGAAAACAAGGCAGGAGGAAGAAGTTGGCCCTCAGATTGGCCAAGAAGAGGGGCATCTTGGATTGATGGATCCAAAAAGGGATAGCCCTAGTGAGCAGTATTTGGGCTCCAGGTCCCAGTGTGGAGTTGCAATTTCGCCTGATTTGGCGGGAAAGAAAGGGCAATCCTATTTTCAAGATTGTAGACAAGCAGTGAGTAGTCCGAATATGACTCAAACCACGAGGTATGGGAAGCGGAGAAAACCTCGTCAAAAGTCTAGTCAGGAGAAGGTACGGGAAAAGGGAGGGATGTGGGAACGTCACAATATGTGTCAGTCAGGCAATCGTCTATGTTTAAAGGCAATCCACAACAGTCAGAATAGGTCCCTATTAGTCCGATACACACATTGACGGCCATGTCCTCGTTAGACGTGTCATCATTGATGCAATCGCAATCAGAGTTCTTGGCTGCCTTAAAGATGTTAAGCTTGAGCTTCTCAGATCCAACGGCAATCTCGATACAGCCCGACTCGCAGTCTATATGGGCGCGGGCTGTGGCCAAGAAAGGTCGACCAAGGATGATCGGACAATCAGAAAGTGAGCTTGGAACTTCCATATCCAAAACAAGAAAGTCAACAGGAAAATAGAGACTGTTGACCCTAATCACCACGTCTTCCACCACACCCTTTGGTATTTTGGCAGAACGATCTGCCAACTGTAACGTGACGGGGGTGGGTTTCAGATTTCCTAAGGCAAATTTCTCGAGCATGGTGGTTGGTATAAGATTGATGGAAGATCTTAGATCAAGCAAAGCACAGTTAAAATTGCAGCCTTGGATGCTACAAGAAATAAGTGGTGTGCCCGGATCTTTCTTCTGCGGTGGTAGATTTGACAGTATAGCACAACTCGCATGAGGCAAGAGAACCACCGGATTCTTTGTTTTCTTTGACTATCGCCTGGGTGCAGTGTAGTCTTTGAAAAATCGGGCAACAGTAGGTATGTAGTCGATAGCCTCTAACAGGGGTACCTTGATTTCAACATCCCTGAATAAATTATGCAGGTTATCAAAGGCCTGCATGTCCTTTTTCTTACCTTTTGGCTCCCTCAGTAGAGCCTCAGGGAATGGGACCGATTCTGGCACTAGTTTGGGTGTATCGTCTTATCGCGAATGCGATGCGCATCCCGAATAAGAGGGCGATGAAAAAGATGGGCCAGGATCAAGTCGAGGCGGATCGACGGTTTGCTTACCGCTTCTCGTAGTAATCGCATTGGACGTCGCAGGTCTAGTGGGATCATAAGGCGGAGGAGGGTTCACAATATGGACATAAGGGTGAGGTGTAGTCGCTGCAGGATTAGCCTGAAATCCCGGTGGAATGCTCGGAGCCTGCAGAATCTGATGAACCTGCCCCTAAGAAGGTCGTACCTGTGGTTGAGGACCACGGGGTACGAAATTTCGCGGGTTGGGAACAGGTTGGGCTGGAAGAGTGCCCTGAGATCGATTCTCCATATGTAGTTGATTGATCTCAGCATTCTGCTGCGCCAATTGGTGCTGAAGAGAGGTCATGTTCTCCTCATGGCGCTTAGACATTTCCATCATCATTCACATCAGTTTATTAAGAGGACTTGAAGCATGTTCTGTTTGCGGTATGCAAGGACCCGATGGCGAATTCGCCCCAGGATTAGACTGGGCCCTTGGGATGACGGGTGCGGACGGTCGCATTGGCCCACCCGCGAGGTTTTAGCGCTGCGGGTTGCAGGACCATGAGAAGTTCGGGTTGTTTCCCAGGGCGCAAGCGTCTTCTAAGCCAGAAGACGAGTCCTCATGTAAATATGCATCCGAGCACACGGAGGCTTGGTCCTCCGTGTCAAAATACTGGCTTGCAGAAGCCAGATCCACATGATTTACCGAATCGCTCGGCGCGACGCACGGTAAGGAAGATCTCACGGGGTTTTTGAGGATAAGCCTGGCGTTGGAAGGATTAGGATTGTGATGGAGCGGTGAGGTAGAGGAGTTTGCCATAGAACGAGCGGGATTGGCCAGAAGCTCGTCCAGCTTCTTGTGCACGACGGAGACTTCATCCAATTTTTGTGCGAAAAGGTTAAGATCTGTGGATGAATGGGAGGGTCCCATGTCAACTTCATGAACATTACGGGGCAGGCTGGTCCAATTAAAGGCGACAATGGAGGCATTGTTCATTGAATTTTTGCTCGTGTTTTTAAATAATTATTATGCTCCATTCTCGTCTTTATTCATGAAATTCCCTCCGCAGGAAGCGTCTGCAATTTGCTTCAAAGTCTTATTTAGCCCATAATAGAAAATCTGGGCTATATGCCACTTAGGCAAACGGTGGTGCGGACACTTCCAGAGGTCATTATACCTCTCCCAAGCCTCATGAAACTGTTCGCTGTTTTCTTGCATAAAGGAAGTTATAGCACGGCGAAGCATTAGTTCGCTCGATTGGGAAGAATTTCCTGAGAAATGCTGTTCGCATCTCTTCCCAAGAATGGATGGTTCTCCCAAGGGTACGTAACCATTGCGACGCTTTATCCCACAACGAAAACGGGAACATTTTCATGAGGACAATTGATAACCCAATGTTTCTTGGTTTAACCATTTCAGCCAATCGGGTTAAATCTTCCAAATGGAGAAAATGATCTTCACTTGTAAGACCATGGAAGTGAAAGTTAATCAGGCCAATTATATTGGGTTTCAATTCAAAATCATCCCCGCCCATGGGGACCTGAATTTGTCCTATGATCTCTGTAGCAGCGGGATTTTGATAAGAGCTAAGAGACTTAGGCTCCTCCCGTTCAGGAGGGTTCTGTATTTCCTCCAAGGTTTCCCTAATGGCTTCAATCTGTTCATTATACATTTCCATTTGGGCTTGGAGGCGGGTTATGGGGTCCATGGCTCCACCACCTGGTGGGATTTGAGGGCGGCTGTTTCCTCCCTCGGGATTTGGGGGTGGGCGTGCAGCCATGTTTGTGGAGGAGGATGACGATTCGATTTCTTTTCTTCTAGAATTATCAGACAATTCAAACAATTCAGGGTTTTGTAACCTCCTCCCAAACATGCACTACCGCAGGAATAATTGGGGGGATAAGAAAGGAAAAGGGGATGAGAGAAATGACGCCGCAAAGGTACACTTGATGACAAATCAAGGCAATCAAAGTCCTAACCTCTACAATGTGCCCTTTGACCTAAACATCTAAGTTACCTACTATCACAACCTACGGAACCAAATGCGAGCATCACGGAACCACCGGGCCAGATTGAAGGGCCGTTTGCCCCAGTCTTAGACACCCGATAGCACGCGGGAACCCGCACCAGCACGTAGGTGCTACACGCAGGTAGTTAGACCTCCAATCCTTAATAAGGGTCAAGTTGCTACCAGTTTTAATTAATGGCTTCGGATCAAGTGCTTCAGGAATGTGAAGGGCATTGTATACGGGTAATGCCCAAGTGCGTTTATTTTAGAAAGTGTGTAAACCAAGCATGCAATGGGAAAATCTCCTCGAATTAAAGTTTTAGTTGATGAATGTTTTTAGAATTTCAACCTTAAGTAGTATGGATTTTAAGATTTCACTGAGTTACCAATTCAACCAATCTCTGGGTTTTGAGAAAATACAAGTTCTTCTATGCCCAACAAACCCTTCCTCAATGTGAGTTGGTTAATGCATGCTAAAAATGCAATGGGGTTCCCTAGGTGAAAATTTCTATGTGTGGATGCACGAATCAATTTTAGGTTAGTGTGAAAAGGAGCCAAAGCACTTCAATTCAAGTGCTCCCAATCACCAAAATGATGTTCCACACGCAAGGCTCAACCACAAGATAATGTAAAGAGAATTAAAATTTTGGGGTTGAAATATTCATGATCAAATCTTAGGCAGGTGAAAGGTTATGGTGGGGTTGGAATCAACTCAATTCCAAGTCTCCCCACCAAAAAATGTGATCCCTAATTGTGGATAAATGAGGCAAGGAGGGATAGCAATCAATCTATTTAATCTTGCCTCAAAGAATACTTCACACGACGAAAGATTCAAGAATCAAGATTCTTGGATCTTCGCTATGCGAGGTTTGGCGGGAAATCCCGGGGCGATGGGAGTGATGGCAAACAATTAAGCAAGTGATTTTTAATCCACTTGCCCCAAGAAATTCCCAATAAGTGTTTTTCGATTTTTTTTTTAATTTTATCTAGGTGACAAGTTAACCTAAGTTGCTAATAGAGGGAGAGACCTACCTTTTCAACAACGTGGACGAAGCTCAAGTGCGGTGCCGGTGACTTCACGCTCTCATTCCCACCTTGGATCTGCCCATGTCTCCGACTTCCTCTGCTTGCCTCCTCCTTGCAACTGGTTTACCTATATACCAGCAAACAAAAACACCCGTGAAGAGAAGGATGTGAGAAGAGAAAATCAAAGGAATGGAGTAAAAACTTACCTCAATGCGCACCTCCCCGGCAACGGTGCCAGAAAAAGCGTGGTAGATCTCGAATAGGTTGTGTTAATATGGTGAAATTATCGTTGAAGTGAGTATAGTAGTTACCCTAAATCTAGTCTAACCATCTTTCACAATTTTTTTTTTTTTAACTTGGCCTACTTAATTTTATCTTGGTCACTTTTAGGCCCAAGGTCGATCTTAGGGAGGCGGGAATTAAAGGTGAAGAAGTTTTTACGCCTTTCCTAGAATGTATCTCTTCCGTGCGTTTATTATGCTTTTATTTTTTCTCTGTTTAAGATTTTTTTGTTGATAATATTGTCCTTGAGGCACACCCTCAAAATCAAGTTCTTGGCTTTGAGCCAAATTGTTCTTGGCTTTGAGCCAACTTAGGGTTTCTAAAAAAACTGGCCCTGCTATTTGCAAGACCGAGTACCTGCAAGACAAGGATTATCTTTTCTCTTTTACTCTTTTTTTTATCTTTTTAATAGCAGGAAACAAAAGAGAAATAAAAACAAGGTAAGTTGCTTGTAGAGAAAGGAATACTTAGCTTAATATAATAAATACAGTCTCTCTATATATAGATATGTATATATTATATATATAGGGGTGAAGGTGGAAGTGGAAATGGAGTGTAGCACAATGTCGAGTTGGTCCACGTCTAGTAAGACGCAACCAACAAGACGAAGTGTTGCGTAGAGTGTAGGACAGATGTGTGGGAGTGTGTGCGGAGGCGCTTGCTTTATGCGGGTATCGGGGAATATCAGCAATTGGTACAGATATTCTCGCGATATGATGCGCGGTGGGGTGACTAGTGTACGTGCGTATGGATACAGGTAGGTGATGTGTTTGTAAATATATATATGTATGTATATATATAGATAGGGTTATAACTATATAGGTAAATATGTAGTTATGTATATATATATTTATAACTATATAGATATATATATATATAGTAATATATGTATATGTATATATGTATATATATAGATATATATGTATATCTGTACGTATATATGTATATATATAGATATATATGTATATATGTACGTATATATGTATATATGTATAAATATATATATATGTATGTATGTATGTGTGGGTGTGTACAAGTGAGTGTGTGAGTGTATGAGTGTGTATGTGTACGAGTGTGTGTGTGTATGAGTATGGGTGTGTCGCTGGTGGGTGAGTGTGAGAGAGAGGGTAGAGTTGAGCCGTCTGGCGGGAGCATCCGCCGTATGATCACGCGGGCGTGCAAGGGCTTCACGCGGGCGCTGGAGGGAACGCGCGCGCTGTCTTCGTGCGCAGTCGGGTGCGGGAGTGCAGTGCTGCGCACAGCGCTACTGGCAGGAGCAGGCGCGAGCACAGACACGGGCGACTGGCTGGAGCGGGTTGCGGGCGAGGAGAGAGAGTGTTGTGCCACCGGCTAAGTGAGAAACAAGCCAGTGGCTACAGTGTCGCGTTGAGAGGCGTGAACAGTGGCTACAGTGCAACGCGGAGCATGCGACTGGTAGAGCCGGTTCTGCGTGTGCGGACGCGCTAGGAAGTGCCTGCGCGCACAGGGAGAGCTTGCGGAGGTCAGCTGGCGTGCGCGCGGTGGCCTCTGCTGCTTCAAACGGCCGTTGCTGGGGTGCCTCCTAACAAGATATACATCACCATATATATATACGTATTCAGCTGGGGACGTTGGTGAAGTGAAGTGTACGTGACAGTGGAGGAGTGTTGCTGGGGTGCCTCCCAACGAGCGTTGAATTTAACGTCCCTAGCTGGACTTAGAATGAGGCACAAAATTAGTTACCCTCCAGCAGGGTAACAATTTCTCCAACGGGGGCAGGTTCATGAGTAAGATAAGGTTTTAAATGCTACCCATTGACCATAAATTTATGCCTAGATTTGGGATCTTCAATTTCAACGGCCCTGTTAGGAAATGGTCTCGAGACCAAGAAGGGACCAGTCCATTTGGACTTCAATTTCCCTGGAAAGAATTTGAGCCAGGCATTGTAAAGCCAAACTTGCTGAGTTGGCTTAAATTCCTTTGGGATGTATGGTGAGTTGGACTTCAATTTGGGATGTATGGTGAACCTGGACCCATGCGCCTCATCCAGGAGCTCTCTCAATATCTCATCGTCCTTAAGAACGCATAAGCGTCCCCTCATGCGCAGTATCTCGTCTGTAAAGGAAAAGTCTCCTGTGTCACCTGTCAACAACCTGTCCCGCAATGTCTGTAAGTACGGATCTATCATCTGTCCTGCGATGATGCGGTTTATCACTTTGGTCGCGTCTGCCGCGTCACTGTCACTGTCCCACAATACCCTTGTAACTCCCAGGGTCGCCAACTACCCAACTCCTTCATGAGGCTCTAACTCTATGCCTGTAGACTGGCTAAGTGGGCGGGCGCCTTCTAGCTTAAGGAGTCAGCCATCACATTGGCCTTCTTTGGATGGTAGGAGATGCTACAGTCGTAGTCCTTCAGGAGCTCTAACCAACATCTCTATCTCATGTTGAGCTCCTTTTGGTCAAACAAGTACCTGAGGCTCTTATAATCCGTGAAAATCTCGAAAGTCTCACAGTAAAGGTAGTGCCTCCATGTCTTCAGAGCGAAGACAACAACTGCTAACTCTAAGTTATGGGTAGGGTAGCTATGCTCATGGGGCTTCAGTTGCTGCGAAGCGTAAGCGACAACGTGACCCCGCTGCATGAGCACACCCCCTAACTCCTGCAACGAAGTGTCTGTGTAAACCACAAAACTGTCACTGATGTCCGGAATGGTAAGCACAGGAGTTGATGTCAGTCACTCGTTTAACTCTTGAAAACATGCCTCGTACTCATCTGTCCAGGCAAAGGGCACGTCCTTCCGAGTCAGCTGGGTCATAGGATGCACAATCTGAGAGAATCCTTTGATAAAACGCCGATAGTAACCTGCCAGTCCTAACAAGCTGCGTATCTCTGTCACTGTACGTGGCCTCTCCCACCTGAGCATGGCCTCAACCTTGGCTGGATCCACAGCCAAACCATCCCCTAAGATCACGTGGCCCAAGAAAGTCACTTGCCTCAACCAAAACTCGCACTTGCTGTACTTGCCATACAGCCTATATCGCCTCAAAGTGTCCAGGATCATCCGTAAATGCTGCCCGTGCTGCGCCTGATCCCGCGAGTAAACGAGTACGTCGTTGATGAACACCACCACAAACTGGTCCAGCTACTGTCTGAAAACTCGGTTCATCAAATCCATAAAAGCAGCGGGGGCATTGGTCAACCCAAACGGCATGACCAAGAACTCGTAGTGCCCGTATCGGATACGGAAATCTGTCTTGGAGACGTTAGTCTCCCTGATCTTCAACTGGTGGTAGCTTGACCTCAGATCTATCTTGGAGAACACTGTGGTGTCTCGCAACTGGTCGAAGAGGTAATCAATCCTCGACAGCGGATACTTGTTCTTGATGGTGACCCTATTTAGCTGTCGGTAGTCGACACAAAGTCGCAGGGTACCATCCTTCTTCACAAACAACACAGGGGCTCCCCACGGGGACGCATTGGGCCTCACAATGCCCTTCTCCAACAGGTCCTGCAGCTGTGACTTGAGCTCTCGCAGATCAAGCGGTGCCATCCGATACGGTGTAGTAGAAATGGGGCTGGTCCCCAGTACCAGTGAGATCGCAAACTTGATCTCACGCTTAGGCGGTAGTCCTGGAAGCTCCTCTGGAAAAACATTGGGGTACTCACAAACCACTAGAATACTTTGAAAGTCAGCCACGGGGCTAGGCTTTGCCACTACACAGGCCAAAAAACCCTGACACCCCTGGCTCAAGAGCCTCCCTGCCGGAAGCGCGGAGATGCATCTGAAACCTCCGTCCACCAGCTGTCCGTGAAACTCAAAGGGAGGCAACTCCGGTATGGAGAAGACGATCTTCCTCCTGAAACAGTCCACTAGGGCGTGATAGGTGAACAACCAGTCCATCCCTAGGATCACGCCAAAATCCTCCATCTGTATCACAATCAGGTCAGCGGGGAGGCTGTGTCCCCCTATACTGACCTCGCAGTCCGTGTAGATCTGCTCAACTACAAACAACTGACCACCTGGGCCTCTGATCACAAACGGATCCTCTAACAGTACACTGCCCTGCCCCAAACTGACGGTAAAACTCGCAGCAATAAAAGAGTGCGTGGTGCCAGAATCAAAAGATACGTACACTAATCTGCCAGAAACAGTAACCATACCTGCCACCACTGAACTTGAAGCCCTGGCGTCTCTGTGTGTCAGGGCGTTGATACGCCCCTCAGTCCTCAGTGCAAACGAAGCAGCTACACTCTGGGTCGGGCGAGCAGCCACTGGCCGATACATTCCTCGTGACTGTTACCCTCCCCCACACGCCTGGGGACCATATTTGTGGGCTATTTAAGTATTTAAGTGCCTAGACATTAAGTTAATTCTAACATTTATTTAGCATGCATTAGGATGTAAATAGATTAGTTCATATTTCTGATTTAATTACATAATTCATGCATTTCATTCATAACTAAAGGCATTTGAAATTGACTTAGAATGGCATTAGGTGCATTATATGCATTGTTTTAATTAACATAAAACTTAAGGATTTGTGTATAAATAATCCAAATATTTCATTTTATTAATTATTCTTCTTCCCGCAGGCAACCGTTCCACTTCCTCCGCCTGCATTCAATCTTCGCCAGCTGCCTGCACTCAAGACCCCATTCATGGAGGAGCGGGTGTGTTGGATCTGGTCGGGGTAGCTGAGACTACAAGGGAGAGGAGGAGGCAGCCGAGCTCGGGGAGGCCATCATCCCTTTTCACCACCATGGGCCTCCACGGCCAAACTCCGTCATACCCTGGGCCGGTGGGGTGACAGACCATCGCGCCAAGAGGATGGAGTTGGTCGCCACTGTGTACGAGCTCCTTGAAGCTCGCCTTCCATGAGTGCATCTACTGATGCACGACTTGCCACCGTTCCATCACCGTGCTTCTTCTTCACCTGCTCCATTACAATTCCCCACTCTCTGGTTTTCCTCCACTCCACCAAAAAGAACCCAAAAACCTCGCCACACCCACTGCAGCACAAAGAGCTGCAACTCTTCCTGCTAGCAACTCACGCTAGCCTCTGCACATTCCACCTCTGTGCGTGCGCCTGCACCTCGCCACGCCGCTACCTGCAGCACCCACCGCGCGCCCTCTAGCTGCAGCGCACGCAAGAGCAACAACCACAGCTACCGCCGCTGCCCCCTCTTCGCTTCATCCCATCAGCTCCAACCACCATTTTCCACGAGACCACCACTATTGGAAGCGGCGTGGCTCCTTCTCCCTCCTGCGAGCTCCTCCCCTCCGGCCATCACCCCTCGTGTGCGCTCACAGCAAGGGGAGTTCTCCCCTGTTTTGCTACAGGAAACTCGCAATTAATAATTACATTTGAATGCCATTTCCACCAAAATGAATTTTAGCTTATGATTATTTTATTGTGGTGAAATTGTGACTTCATACTCATGCTTTCTGATAATTGTGTGGCTATTGTTATTCACATGTTTTAACATTGATTTTGGATTAAAATGTGCACAAATTTTCTCTAATGGATGTCAATTGGAAATTACATAGAATCATCACATATTTATTGAATATTTCAGTGAGGAAAAATTTCACATCAACCCTTATATTTTCGAGTTATTGTGCATCTTCTTTCTGTCGCATTTCATGTCAGACTTGACTATGGATTTCACGCTTGATTGAACGGATACGAAATAATCGAGATTTTATTGCATCATTGCCTCCCTGTGGACACGACCCGCTCTTCTACGAGTGGTTTAATTTTAATTTTAATTGTTTTGTTAAGCAGTTTTCCACCACTTTGAACCTACAACGACAAATCATCTAATAACATAATTCGAAAGCGAAAATCGTCTTATCAACCACCAGCTCGACCTCCAGTGCTCGGTGCGGGGAGCATCTGCTGTGCTTTGGCCCTAGATGGGCAGTTCCTCCTGATGTGGCCCGGCTGGCCACACTGGTAGCAGAGGGGGACACAACCTCCTCCCTCAGTAGGTCCCTGCTGCCGGTTGGGCGAGGGTCTGGTGCTGGCAACTGGCCCCTACTTGGGGCCTCCAAAGGCCACTGATGGCCCCGCAAAACGAGACGGCTCTCCTGTGGGTGCCATGTGCCTCCTCTCCCGACAGCCTTGGGAGTACTCTGGCTGATAGGGCCTCTTCCGTCCGCTGTCCGTGTTTCGTGTGGCTGGGTTGGTCTCCTCGTAGGTCATGGCTGCCTCAACCACTCGTGAGAAGATGGGCAGCTTCAGGGGTTTGACATACCCCCGAATAGTAGGTTAGAGCCCCTCGGTAAACCTCCACAGGTGCTCCTCCTCCGTAGACAAGACTGTCAAGGCAAAACATGACAGCTCCAGAAAACGCATGTAGTACACGCTAATAGTCATCATCCCTTGGCGGAGAGTGTGGAACTCCCACCTCCTCTGGTCCTGCCAGGCCTGTGGAAATATTGCTTGCAGAAGAGAGTCACAAACTGGTCTCACGTTGGCTCTCTCCCCTCCTGGCCTTTGACTGCCCTCCACCACCTGTGTGCCGCGCTCTCTAGTTGGTACGTGGCAAAGGCCACGCGGCACTTCGCGAGAGGGCGAAGGATGTCGAACACCTTTTCTATCTGCTCCAGCCAGTCCTCTACCTCAAACGGGTCCTCATCCCCCTTAAAGGAGGGGGGCTTCAACTTCCGGAACTGTCTGGAAAGCTCGTGGTGCAGCTGTAGTAGGGGAACGGGCACGCCTCCAGGCAAGGAGGGCTCGTGCTTGGAAGTGTCAGAGTGCAGTGGGGGCAATGGAGGACCACCCCCTCCCCCTCCTGCTCGTCTGGCGCTGCGGTGGTCTCTCTGTCCCACCGAGGACTCCCTCTCCACGTCCTCAAGGAGAGGTGCCCGTGGAGGCTAGTGGAGCTCCTCTCGCACGATATCTTTGATCAGCTGGGCGAGATCCTGGGCTTGAACGGTTGGGAGAAGAGGTGGGTCAACTGGTACCTCAGGCCCGGCACGTCCGCCCCTCTGACCTCGTCCACGGCCGCGACCATGGCCCGCCTCGACAACTCCCCGACGAGGCATCTTTTGTAAGGAGACGCGAAAGATAGAACAAGAGAGTCAACAACACCGAATTACTTCGAGAAAAGACTCGGAACGAAAACCAAGGCGATACGTTGTGGTGGCTATCTTAGTTATATGCACGTGAATGGTTATTCTCAAGCCAATTGGTTCATTTCTCATGACGACCTTGCTCTGATATCATCTTATTACAACCCGATTCCCGGATCCCTATAGGGCCCGAGATCGGCTCGCCTCGACTAATCCTAAGACCTAGTTGTCCAACAAGAAATAACCAAAAGTAGGAAAGTTAACCACATTCACATATACAATATAACTAAGCACAAGAAAACGTACAAAGCAGTAAAGGAAAATAGAACAGCTGTCTCAGTACATACTACCATAACAACAATCACAACAGAAAGCAGAAAGTAAATAGTAGTAGCAGAAAGTAACTAAAGGTCCATTACTTATTACAACAGTAGAGAAAAGAAAAGGAAGTGCTGAAGAAAACTACAGCTGGACTCGACTGGGCTCAGCACCCTCCGCAGCTGGAAACTCGGGCTGCTCAACTCCTGGTCCAGAATAATGTTATGAAAAGACAGAGTCAGCAAACGCTGAGTAGAGTGGTATCTAAAACAACATGTTTAATTCTCATTTCCATTTATCTGTTTTATATGTTCCAGTATTATCCATTTCTCAAAGTATCCAGATATTTCTTGATCTTGCATGTTTCTCGTGGGAACGATCTTGATTGCAGTCTTTTCTGTAGAGTAGAAGGTACACGTGGTGCTCTCATGGCCAGGAGAGTCCCTCGTGGTAGTCCTACACCCAGTCAACCACCTCGAGGTCACTGTCAAGACGTAGCGGTGACTATGGCACGCGTGATAAGCGCACGGGTAGCTATCCTGCACTGACACGCGGTCAGTCGTTTCCGTTAGCAGGTACGCCCAAAGTACAGCACGGAACAGTATGGGGCCTTGCCCTCTTAGAACAGGGGTCTCGCCCCTCCATAGTCCGCGCACCCTCGTCTGACTACCCCGGTTTGCCCAGAGGGCCTAACAAGTCGGTGTAGGGTGACTAGCTGAACCCCGGGCCCCGTGGGGTGGCTAGCTCCCTCCCTACACTAGTAGCTCACCTCGGTACCACGTACGTGAGGGCCAACAGGAGTCGGTGTAGAGTGGCTAATCCTAATCCTAGGTCTCAACCCAAGGGAGGCTAGCTCCGCTCTACATAAAAGGGGACAGTTGCTCTCCTTGGGACCATGTACTCAAGGGCCAGCACACTTCCCGTTTACATTCCAGATTTCCTTCTATCCATAGGAGTTCTACTCCTAATTCCCCGTAGGGTTCATACTCGTGTTCACCTCATTATTCAGATCCAGATCTCAGGTTTCATAATTCATTCGTCATCCATATACAAGCAACTCGTGTTTTCATAGTTCAATTCTTAATACATGCAACTGATGTTTTCACAGGTAGTTTCATCAAACACAGGCAACTCATATTCTAACAGGCAGCTCGTAATTATAATTTAGGCATCTACTAGCAATTTATCTTAATCATGCATGCACGTAAACCATACAGTACAAATAGGCTCATTCATTTCTCTACCTGAGGGTTCATGCCACATCCTAGGGTTCTATTCAGCTACTTCCACAAGCACATTCTTATTTAGTATTTTATTAACAGAATTAAACAACTCTACCGGAAACTCGGGAATAATGGGGGCTTGAACCATAGATCCAGACATCTCTACGACCCCAAAACGCACAACAGGCTGAAACCTTATACCAGGGAATACATCACAAAAGGAGAGTTCAGAACAGTATAAAACAGACTCTAGTACGTAGCGGAATTCGCGAGGAAAGTACATGTATTCCGTTTGCGTAAAACAGACCCTTAACAAGTCAAAAACATGCTTACTGTTCAAAATTAGACGTCTGGGAATAATCCCAGACGTCTTAAAAGGCGTCAGATCTTACCTTATGTTCCTGCGGTATCCTCAAACGTCCAGACATTCTCTACGATCGTCTAAAGGCAGTTTCAGACGTTGAACAATGTCCCCGATCGTCTGGACGCACCTCTGGACGTTTGGTGATGTACTCAGACATCCAATAACGTGTTGAAAAGAGTTCCGCGCTCCTTCCCAAGGGCCTTTACCTGTGTACGAATCCGCAGGTCCAAATCATGCCCGACCAGCTTCTGCGGTGAGGCCTGCATGGCTGTAACCGCGGAAAAGAACGTACCTTGTGATATAAGTGCTTTCAGACGTTTGGTCTCAAACCTGGACGTCCAGCTGCCGCCACGGTCATCTGGTCGACTTTCCAGACGTCTGATACTGGAAAAATCCCAGTATCAGCAACTCTCCGCAGCTCGCTTCGTTTGCTCGCTTTGTGCCGCAGCAGCTCTAGCCGTTGTAGAGGGCCAAGAGGCCACCTCCCTGAGCCCTCTCCTCCCGCACACGCCCGCCGGTGGCCGTGCGAGCTTCGTCGAGCTTCCACCAAAGCTCCACTGACCTTAGGCCTCCTCCTCCCGCGCTCTCCTCCTTCCTCCCTCTTGCTCTCCCTCGCTCGCCCCCTCTCGCCGCTCCCGTACAAGCACTGAAGGTGGTGGTGGCTAGTGTGTGAAGTGGAGAGGAGATAGGAAGGGGGGTTTTATATAAGTGGGCATGGGGTTTAGGGTTCGGGGGAGGTGAGGAAGAGAGGAAGGAGCGGTTCTGCATGCTGGCCGCATGCAGAGCGCAGTGTACAGTGCAAAAATTTCACTTTCAGACGTCCGGGAACGGGTCCAGACGTCTGGACAGATGTTTGACTGAGACTGCAGACGTTTTAAAAGGCTAAAAAGTAACGGGTCCTTACATCAACCAACCATTAGGGTACCGTTTGGTAGTATTGTGGTTGTAATTCTCCGTTTGGTTGAGTTTATCCCGGAATAGGATAATACCAGGTTAAAGTTCACAATCCTGGTATTATTCTGTCCTAGGAGGGTTGGGATAGTCTAGTCCCTTGCACAATCCCGTGCATGAATTTTAGAATCCACCGGTGGATTATGAGAATACATTGATAAATTTTGAGAATACATCAGTGTATCATGAAACTCCATGGGTGGAGTCTTTGAATGCATGTGTGGAATACATCAGTGTATTCTCAGAATACACTGGTGGAGTCTCAACACCCAAATATGTCAAACGTGGATAACTCATTTAAATCCTGGGATTGCCAACTATAAAAAACAAACACAACAACTAGTTTCTCACAGGATTGAGGTACAATCGTGATGCTTTATTTTTCAATTCCTCTAATACAATTTTGATAAACAGACAGTACCTAGGTGAATTTATTAGAAAAAACGTTTCATCACCCATTGCGTGAGAATAACCTATACATCTAAAAGTATAAATCTCTTGACCCATAATAATAATTTATAATAATCCCCATTAATCTTATTTAAAACTTTTTTTCATAAGTTACTAACATCTCATTGGACATAGCTTAGATAATAAAAAAATTAATAATTCATGTAGATGATACTCATTTAAATTCTACTCACTTTACATGAGAGAGGTGTGTGCATCAACCTCTCTCCTTTACCACCCGATTGCCATGGAATTGTACCCGAGTCTTAAAAAAAAAAGAAAGGAAAAACAAAAAAATTTGAACCTGAGATGGAGGGCGTTTCAAGATCGGAGGCTGCCGGGAAAGAAAAGGACAGAACAGTGAAATGTCTGGCCGTTACAGCCCCACTTCTCTCCATCGGCCCCCTCGTTTGTCCTCCGCCATCCTCTCATATTCTTCCACCCGCACGTTAGCAGCATGGTACCTCGTTTCTTCTAGAGGCAAAAAGGGAAATCCCTCTCTCCCCTTTCTTCTAACTCGACGGAGAATAAATCTCACATATCACACGGCGCCGGGAACTGGTTGTTTAGGGGAAAAGGGGGAAGCATGCAAGGCCTCTCGGCGAGCACCCTGGCGGCCTCTACCAGCGGTGGGAGTTGCCGAGCGGCGGTGTGTCTGTTGAGAGGCGACCTGCGGCACCGCAGGAAGAAGCTCGACTCGACGAGCTCTTTCTTCGGGAGGCCGTGGCTGCTTTCGAGGTGGATACCACCAGCGCCAGCGGGACTGCGTGGGTCGAGAAGAAGGGATTCGGGGAGGGTGGTTAGGGCGGCCGCATGGTTCTTCAGCGATGGCGAGAAAGGCGCCCCGGACGCAACGTCGGAGCGCAGCGAGAGTGCCAACGAGGACATCTTGGTCTTCTTCTTCCAATTAGATCTCGGAACTCGTATACAGGTTGGATTCAGCACCCTCCCCCAACAAAAGTTGATATATATAATTAATTACTTAAGACTTAACATCCTTCGGGAGTTTACCACTCCCTTTTGCTGCTTAGCTGTCGGTCTGACTGAGGATTAAGCCGACATATGCCCTCTACGAGGCCCATGGAGGATCTTGTGGATTACATAAAGGTGCAAACACCATAACTAACAAACTTACAAGCCTTGAAAAGGAATGTGGCCAATTATCTCAAGAAGAGCAATGTGTGACAGAGATTTGGCACTATTCAATGCTTGTCGTCAATTGTATTGACTCCGTGGTCTCCTCCATCTCCTTTGCACAATGAGGGATTAACATTATAGGCATGTTTCACAGGGCCCGGTAGAAGTACGGAATTTGATGTGGTTGTAGTAGACTATTTCAGTGAGTAGGTGAAAGATGAGGCTTTAGCCAGCACCATAATTGAAAAATTGGTAGATTTCATGTGAAAGAATATCATCTATCATTATCGGATTCCTTACACCATTATATGCAACGGCAGTTCTCAATTCAACTCCAACTACTTTATTGAAGTATGTGAAGACTTGAGATATTATGCTCCACCGTAGTGGCTCGTTATCAAAGTAATGGCCAAGTAGAGCATGTCTGCCAGATTATTATCAAAGATCCGCAGAGGAAGCTTTATGATGCTAAGAGAACTACCATTGCTTCTTTAGTTTAATTGGATAAGAGCTTGGACAACTGTGAGAGTCTGTCCATTTCAGATGGCATTTGGCTCAGAAGTAGCATCCCTTCAGAGATAAGCACCTTGAGCCACATAATCTCCTATTTCAACTCTAAGCAGAGCAACTAACTTCGTCAAGAAGAATGCAACTTGATATACAAGCTTTGAAATTGTTGCTTCATGGAATGAAGCTTACAACTATGTCACTTTGAGGTAGTACAACTCTCAAGATAGACTTGAGCATTTTTGTACCGGAGACCTGGTTCAAGGGAAGTCTGAAGCTTCACCTCCTGATGTTAAAGGTGAATTCACATCCAACTGAAAGTGCCCTTATAGGGTTTTAGAGGTCTAGAAAAATGGAGCCTTCATACTAGAGACTATGTCGGGAAAATGCACTCCCAAAACTAGGAATGTAAATAACCTAAAGCAAATGTTGTGTTTTTACTTGATGTGTGCTCATGCAATGCACTTGCTTGTGTGAAAAGTCAATAGAAATGGAAATATTTCCTTCTCATTCTTTAATATCTCATTACCGTAAGTTAGGGAGTATAGAGACACAAAAAAAGGGATAAATTTGAACCTACGAGGAGGGGAATTCAAGAGCCCCTCTATCATAGATCATTATAGTTCCTTGAAAGAGGCATGATCCCTATACACGTCACAACCTCCATGACCTCGAAATTGAGGACTTTGATTTTTGGTTCAGCTCATGCTCCAAACTGACACTCTGAGCAACTTTAAGTATCTTTAGTGCAGGTTGAACCTCCTCGAGTTTCTCCACCTTTTGCTTTTGGAGTAGAATTCATTATCATGATTCTCCACCATCTCAGATATGGCAAACTCCAACTTGGCTTTTAGCTTTTGAGTTAATCTTCAAGAGAGCTTTTCTTTCCCTTGAAGATGACTAACCTATTCTCAGTAGACTTCATTGTGGATATCACCTCCTTTTGCCTGTGCAATTTAGCCCATTTTGAGAGGGCTTCAATAAAGCTATTTGAATCCTTGAGCTTTGTCTTGCAAAGCCTTGATATGCCATGGACAAAGCCTTTGGCTTTATCAAAATGTGACTTGCCTTGATGAGGTTTTAGGTGATGACACTTTGTTGTAGACCATAGGTCAAAGCTAGAACTAGAGCAAGTAGGTAAGCATACAACTACAAGCATGATGATAAACCGATTAGTAAGTTTGGTTGAAAATATTCTGGACCTATGGATATGATTTCCTTGCGAATAACCTGGCTGGTCTTTGTAAGCTTAACCAATTTGAAGGCCTATATAATCTTCTCATAAATTCTACCCTTTCTTAAGATGTGGTTAGAGGCTTGGTGTGTGAAATTCGCTAAGGGATAATGTCGTTGTTGTAGTGCAAAAATTATGACCGTTAATTTTTTTTTAACTCGTAAATAATTAAGCATAGAGATGGGAGCCTAAGTTGTCTCACAGGGAGGCACATGACTTAATTGCTTCTTAACTTGACCTAACTAATGATCTTTTTGGCATTTTTAATTTTTCAAAATTGTTTGGTGTTTTGAATAGAGAAGTCAAGATGGGGACTGAATCAGGACCTAAACGTAATTCGTATGTAAATAATTTTTTCAAAATGTAAAAAATCTAATAGAATTATTGAAGATACTTTATTGCTTAACTAAGATTTCTATTAAATTTCATGCAAAAATAGCATTTAGAACTCGCACAGTGATTTCCGACAATGCAAGGATTGGAATGTAAATGGTTTTTATTATTTGTATAGAACAATTTTTTGGATGAAATTTTGTGAGTATTCTAATCTAATATGCAAGAATGAAATATTATTTTTTTGAAATTTTTGGATGCACGAAAATAGATGTAAAAATTCAGAATGTAAATCTAATATCTAAGATGAATGTGAATCACATAAACACAAACTAAACTAACATGCATTGGACTATTCACTAGAAAGAAGGAAAGCACATAATACATTTCTTTATGGATAGAAAATGTGTACTACATGACATCAAAAACTACAAAAAACATTAATTGCAAATGACATAAAAAGGAAAGAGAGTAAGGAGAAGAATAAGGAAGATGGGCGAGTAGTGGAGTGGAGTTGCTTGCTTGGAGGAGACCATAGGAGGACATCCAGGTGATGAATAGGATGTTGGAGATGCTTTGCTGAAGATAGCGTGTAGGGGGAGGTAGAGGGGTAGCCTTATTGTGGAGAAGATAGGAGGGAGAGGTAGAGGTGCACCTAGGGTTTTTATGGAGAGGTAGGGGGGAGATATATGGAGAGTTGGTGTAGGAGAGGAAGAGATGAAGAGATGGAAGAAGATTGGGTGGAAAAAGATGGAGTCCTTGGCATTGGTGTTAGGGTTTATATAGAAGGGTAGGGAGAGTTGGCATGGAGTGTAGGGATAGAGGCTAGGGTTAGGGTTTGTTGGAGGGGGTGGCATGGACTTTTGGGTGATGCGGCTATGCTTGGGTGGCATGATATGGTTGGCGGGGATGAGGTGACATGGATTGATGGAAGGTGAAGGGTGGTTGATCATGGGATGTAGGGCGAGGATGGGTTTTGGTAAGGTGGACTCTGAGATGACGTGGCTAGGCATAGGATTTTGGTTTGTTGGAGGGGGTGGCATGGGATTTTAGGTAGGGTGGGGGGGTAGAAGGTTTGCATGGACTTAAGGGCTAGGGTTTAGGTTAGGGTTAGGGTTGCGTGGGGTTTAGGATAGGGCTAGGGTTAGGTAGCATGTGATTATTGGTGGAGGGGGGGGGGGATGGATTGATGAGGTGACATGCAGGGGTGGCTCCATTTGTCAGTGTTCACTTCTCCCTTAGCTTAGCTTCTTCAGGCACTCCTGTAAAGAAGATAGACATTTATTAATCTTTAATATTAGTGTTATTGCTATTCTTAGCGTTATTATTCTTAGCATTACTATTGTTAGTGCTGCTGCTATTTTTAGTATTGCTATATTTAGAGTTGGAGGGCTAACTTTGTACTTTTTCCCAAAACCCCTCTTTATATGAAGGGGTTTAGGGTCTTCTTATGAAGCATGTCATTTTCCATTCTCTTCTTCTCTCAACATAGGGTTAAATCCGCCTATTTTGAGGTTCATGTGCCTTTTCATTGCCGGTCCCAAGCCCGGGTAAAGGAGGAGGGTTGCGTTAGGTAGTCGACAGGCAGTGTAAAATTTGTCGGATCTTTAAACATGGATTCTAGCAAACACTTAGATTTTGTTGAGGCGTTCCCTACTTGCGATGCGCTGCATCGATGCCTGAGTGTAGTGAAAAATGAGCAAGGGTTCTCACATGAGGAACGCAAGCGAGTAAAGAAGTTAGTTTCGCTACATCGCCACCTAGATGTAGTCTAAAATGAGCAAGGGTTCTCGCATGAGGAACGCATGCGAGTCAAAAAGCTAGTTCCACCACTTCGCCATCGAAGTGTGTCACAAAGAATGTTGAGATTCGGTAGTTGGAATATTGGTACTTTGACCAGCAAGCTTATGGAGATTGTGGATACAATGGTAAGGAGAATGATTCAAATTCTTTACTTTCAAGAGACTAAGTGGGTTGGAGAAAAAGCAAAGGAAATCGAGAGAACAAGTTTCAAACTGTGGTATTTAGGAAGGGACAAAGGTAGAAACGACGTGGGCATTATAATTCATAAGGATTTGAAGGAAAGTGTGGTTGAGGTTAAGAGATTGGGTGATCGAATTATTTTGATAAAATTAGCCTTAAAAGAAGAGATTTTGAATGTCATTTCAGTTTATGCACCTTAAGTTGGTCTGGAGGAAAGAATAAAGAACAAATTTTGGGGGGAGCTTAATATGATAATTTAAGGAATCCCACAGAGAGAAATGATTTTTTTGGGTGGAGATTTAAATGGGCATGTGGGAAAAGATGCTTTAAAGTATGCAAGAGTGCATGGAAATCATGGTTTTGATGTTAAGAATGAAGGGAAGACTTTCCTTGATTTTGCTATGGCTTATGATCTTTTCAAAGCAAATATCTTCTTTAAAAAATAAGAAGAGCATTTATTACCTATAAAAGTGGCTTAATAAGAATGCAGATCGATTACTTTGCTTTGAGAAGAAGAGATCGTTTATCTTGTAAAGATTGCAAGATTATTCCATGGGAGAGTTTAACTGCTCAACATCGTCTTTTGGTATTGGATGTTCATTTGAAGAAGGCAAAGAAGAGAAAATTAGTGTCTAAGAATTTGAGAATTAAATGGTGGAATCTTAAGAAAAAGCAAGTGAGATTTAAAGAGAAGATGATGCAACAAAAGACTTGGGATCTTGATGGTAGTGCTGATGAAATGTGGTTAAATATGGTAAACTGTATTAGGAAGGTGGCAAAGGAGGTGTTAGGCGTGTCTAAAGGAGGTGTTCTAGGATAAAAGGAGGCTTGGTGGTGGAGTGAGGAAGTGCAGGAGAAGCTTAAAATTAAAAGAACTTACTTTAAAGTCTTATATCGAGATAAGACCGATGAAAATATGGAAAACTACAAAAGAGCAAAGAAAGAAGCAAAGAAAATAGTTAGTGAAGCAAAAACAAAAGCTTGGGAGCATTTTTATAAGAAACTTGATTCTAAAGAAGGTGAAAAAGATATCTTTAAGTTAGCTAAAGCAAGAGAGTGGAAAGCAAAGGACCTTACATATGTAAGATGCATCAAGGATGAAGATGGAAGGGTGCTTATAGCTAGTGAAGATATAAAGACAAAATGGAAAAGATATTTCATAAGCTTTGTAATGAAAAATAAAAGAATGATATTATCTTAGGGGAGTTAGCAAACTCAGAAGTTTATGTGAATCAGGCAAGTTATCGAAGGATACAAAAGAAAGAAGTAGAGGAGGCTTTGAAAATGATAAAAAGTGAGAGGATTGTTGGGCTTGATGATAATCCTATAGACGTTTGGAGAATGACGGGAAAACGGGGTATAACTTGGCTCACAAATTTATTTAATACTGTTTGGAGAGGTAAGAAGATGCTAGAGGAATGGAGGAAAAGTTTTGTGGTACTTTTATACAAGAACAAGGGTGACATACAAGATTGTTTCAACTATAGAGGTATTAAGTTGATGAATCATACGATGAAACTTTGGGAGAGAATAATTGAAAGAAGGGTGAGGCAAGTCTATGTGGTAACTGAAAATCAGTTTGGCTTTATGCTAGGCCGGTTTACTATTGAGGCAATACATCTCTTGAGACGTATGATGGAGACATACATTGTCAAGAAAAAGGATTTACATATGATTTTTATTGATTTGGAGAAGGCCTATGATTCTGTCCCAAGAAATATCTTGTAGAGAATTTTGGAGAAGAGACAAGTGTTAGTTATATATATCAACCTCATAAAGGATATGTATTATGGAGCAGCAGCTTGTGTAAAGACTAAGGATGATTTGACGAACTACTTTGATATCACTATTGGTTTGCATCAAGGTTCGACTTTAAGCTCTTATCTTTTTGCCTTGGTCATGGATGAGTTGACGAAGCATATCCAAGTTGAGGTGCCTTGGTGTATGCTTTTTGCTGATGACATTGTGTTCGTTGATAAGACAAGAGATGGAGGGAACATAAAACTTGAACTTTAGAGAGAAACCTTGGAAGATAAAGGATTACGCATAAGTAGGACGAAGACTGAGTATATGGAATGCAAGTTTAGTAGTAGAGGGAACAATGAAGGGATTGATGTAAAAATTGGAGAAGAGTGCATTCCAATGAAAGATGTTTTTAAGTACTTGGGATCCATTTTCCAACAAGATGGTGGAATTGATGGAGATGTTACACATAGAATTAATGCAAGTTTGTTGAAATGGAGGGGTGCATCTAGTGTTCTCTGTGATAAGAGGGTTCTTTTAAAAGTCAAAGGAAAATACTATCGAGCTGCGGTAAGACCAACCATATTGTATGGTTCTGAATGCTGGGTTATAAACTATAGGTATGTACAGAAGATGTTTGTGGCAGAAATGAAGATGTTTAGATGGATGTGTGGTCATACAAGGATCGTATTTCAAATGAAATTTTTAGAAAAAAGGTTAGGGTGCCACCGATAAAGGATAAAATGAGAGAGGTACGTCTAAGGTGGTTTGAACATTTACAAAGAAGGCCACTAGATGCTCCAGTTAGGAGATGCGAGAAGTTGGAGGCTGAACCCGCAGAGAGGGCGAGGAAGACCAAACAAGTGTTGGAAGTAAACTATTAAGTACGACCTTAATTACTTTAATTTATGTCCTGAAATGGCTGAAAATCAATCTGTGTGGAGGCAAAGAATCCATATAGCCGACCCCACTTGGTGTGGGAAAGGGCTTGGTTGTTGTTGTTGTTGTTCTTCTCTCAACATGGTATTAGAGCAGGGTGAATCATAGGTTCTTTGTGCTCTTATACTCTTTCCACCAAATAATCGAATAGGAGAGTTTTTTTTCCTCTCCTTCCTATTCTCCCTTACTGCGAGCCTTAGGGGCACTGCCAGTCCTCGTTCTCTCTTCCTGTCGACACCGCTAGCCATCAGAGGAAGAAAAGGAGAGCCGCTGCCCCTTTCTTCCCATCAGCACCGACCCTAGGGGTGCCACCAACCCTTGCTCCTCATTGTTGGTGGTCTTGGGGGACCTTCTACAGGCCACCAGCCATTGTTGGTGAGGATAAAACTCATACCTTGTGGCTGCTGTAGCTTTTTGAGACTGCACTTTGTGGTTTCTAAAGCTGTTATTCAGGTAATGATGAGTTTGATGTGCTTTATTTGTTCTTAGGCTATGGTAGAGTCTTCCCATAGCCCGTAGAGTGAGTTCTTCCACTTTATTATTCAGGTATTGTTGCTAAAATCCCCTGGACATATTTGTGAGTGGTCATTTTCTTGGTTGATATGGTCACATTGGGATTCTCATCTTCCTCAGAGATCAAGCCAATGACTATCTTAGCCTCCTTAATGGTCTAGGGGACGACCATCAAGTTGAATGGGTCCCAGAATTACCTTCTCTGGTCATAGGCCTTTCGGATTTTTGTAGGACACAAGAAACTGCAGATTTTAACCACAGATCCTCCCTCGAAAATCGCCACTGATTATAAAAAATGGGAGCAGGATAACTATTTGGTGATGAATTGGGTTATGAACAGTGTTGAGCCTTAAATTGCAGCTAACCTACTTAATAGGCAAACCGCTAAGAGCATGTGGTTGTATATAAGAAGTTTTCAAAGAAATCCAATCATGCATGATTGACGGATATCTATTGTTGTAGATGATTTGGTACCCAAGGAGTTCGTTCCTTGGTGGCTTACTACTCTGAGATGGAGGGGCTATTTGAGGAATTAAGCGTGTTTCAGCCCTCCTACTATGATACTTAGATGGGACAACGACAGACTTGGGATGTATATAGATTTTTGGATGGGCTGGATTTTCGATTTGTGTCTGCTAAAGAAAATATTCTTGCTCTAGATATTATCCTTGACTTGGAGACAGTATATGCTTGGCTTCAGAAGATTGCTTCAGATTCTGGATGAGTTTCTGTGGTTGCTCCTACTTCTACACCTGTCTCATCCACTGAGATCACTGCCTTTGCTGCTTCTGGGGGGTTGCGGGGGAGGTCGTGGTTCTGGCCACGGGAGAAGCCATAGCCGTGTTTATGATCCATGCATATGCTGTCAGCGCACTAATCATCCTTCTGATTTTGGATACCCTTGAGGTCGCTCTACCACCGCTGTCGTTGTTCAAGGGGAGATGACATCTCCTTCCTTTGCACCTACGACTTCTGCTACTAGCCTAGTGATTCCTCAGTTTATTGTAGATGACTATGCCAGGTTGATGGCCTTGTTACATCAGCTTTGGCTTTTGACACCACTACTTTTGTTGCTACTACCTCGAGATTGACGAATCTGGCTACCACTGCTTCGTCCTCCACGTGGATTGTTGATTTAGGTGCTTGGAGTCATCTTATTGGTAAGAAGGATCTTATTTCTAGGAGACAGGCTCATGACATTACTTTTGTTCGTCTTGCTAATGGGACTTATTCTCTCGTTGTTGGGGTTGGAGAGGTTCACTTCTTCCATAAATTGAAGCTGCCAGATGTTTACTGTGCCCCAGAGTTTCTTTGAGATTGCTTTCAGTTTACAGAATTTGTAAGGATCTCGAATGTTGGGTTATTTTTCACAAGTAGTTTGTTTATTTTCAAGATACTCGGACAAGGATGATGATTGGTGGGGGGATTGAACGTAATGGTTTCTACTACATTGACAAGCCTTACATCTTTGTTGGTGCTGCTTCAGTTTCTATGGATCCTGCTCTTTGGCATTATCGTCTGGGTCACTCATCTATGTCTTGACTAAAGGAGATGTTTCTCAGTTGCTTTGTACCTGAGAATATTGATTGTGAAGCTTGTCATCTAGGCAAGTATCATTGAGTTTCCTTTCATTCTAGAGAAGATAAACGTTGCTCTTCACCATTTGATCTTATTCATTGTGACATCTAGGGACCATATCCAATAAATCATTGTGGTATGTTTCGATATTTTGTGGTGCTTGTGGATGATTTCAGCCCCCTTTCTTGGACTTATCTTATGCGTGACAGAGCTTAAGTTGCCTCTATTATTCCCAAATTTTTTAGTGAAGTTCAGAACTTTTACTTTGCTCGCATTAAAATATTTCGCAGTGATAGTGCTCTTGAGTTTGTTCAGAAAGATGTTGCCAATTTCTTGGCTATGAATGGTACTTTTCACCAGACTTCCTGTCCCCACACTTGTTAACAAAATGAGGTAGCTGAGAGAAAACTTTGCCATTTACTGGATGTAGCCAGGACTCTTCTTCTTGCTACTAATGTTCCTAAACAAATTTGGGGGGATGCTATTTTGACAATCACTTATCTAATAAACTATCTACCCTCTCCTATTTTAGGAGGAGATAACACCCTTTTAGGTCTTACAACTTGATGCCAATATTTTTGCATTACCATTGCGAGTATTTGGATGCACTTGTTTTGTTCATCTTTTCCATGTTCCAGATAAACTGTTTCCCTGGTTTGTGAAGTGTGTTTTTCTGGGTTACTCTCGAACTCAGAAGGGGTGTAGAAGTTTTAATCCTAAGGGATAGAGGTACTATGTGTCTACTGATGTTAACTTCACGGAGAAAACTCCCTATTTTTCTTATGAAGGATCTACTCTTGACTGGTTCTCTTTTACCTATACTAGATGCTTGAATCCATCTGTCTTTACTCTGTTACCTACTTTGCAGGTTGACTTGGAGGAACCACACGTCCCCTAACCGTCATTAGATTCGGGTGATCCACCACAGCAGTAGGACCTTCCTATTGCTATTAGGAATGGGATAAGGTCTTGTAGTATGCATCCTATGGCACATTGTACTGCTACTGATCATTTGAGTCCAGGGTTACAGAGATTCTCCACTGCTTTGTCTTCTATGACGATTCCCAGACACTATACTAAGGCTATGCAGGATCTAGGTTGGCGACAAGCTATATAGACTGAGATGGATGCTTTACTATCTCGGGGTACCTAGGAATTGATTGCTCTTCCCTTGGGTGCTAAGGTTGTGGATTGCAGATAGGTATTCACAGTCAAGTATCATCCATGGTATTGTTGAACAGGATGCTGCATCGCTGTAGCACCTTCAGATCACTGTTGCGATTGCCACAGGGCCTTGGATCATCGCTACCAGGCTCTGCGACCACCGCTACAGTGAAGCTGCACCTCCAGATCGCTGTTGCGCTACCGCTCTAGGCACCGTAGCGCCGCCGCTGCGGCGAGGAGGCACCACCAAGGCACGCACGAGAGAGAGAGAGGGGGGGTTTGGTGGTTTAGGGTTTCAGAGGCCTTTTTGGGTAGGATACTGAGAGCTCCAGTCTAGGACCGTCGCTCTGATACCAAGTGGGAATAAATAAGTAATCTATCATTCTCTGGAAACCTTACATCTCTTTATATATAGAGAGATGTGTGGGTAAAATATACAAGAGGACCTAAAGAATATAATAAAGCATAAACAACTCAAATAAAGAAAATAAAGAGAAAGGGAAATATCCTGTAACAAACAATAGTCTAGATTGTTTGTAACCCAAGTGCAAAATTGGTCTTGTTAAACTTAACTATTGATTAAAGAAGGGTTTCTTGAATTTCCCATGATTACTATCACCTTGGTCGGATGAATCGACTACACCTAAAGACTCATAAGATGCCATATCTTAGTTTGAGTGCAGACCTACAAGAAAAATGAAGATGGAATAATGACTACTTAGTTCATTTAGTGTCTACAAACAGCTAGTGTATTGTCTGAGGTACAATCAGGCAAAAGCCAACCTAATTAGACTTAAATAAGGTTCTGATCATTGATAGGAGGTCTAAGTCCTTAAAATGGCTTCGACATGCCACGACAGTACCATCAAAGGTCGGGTAGCCCTTGTAGAAAACTTATGATTGCCTATAGACCCTCCTCATTGGAGCGAAGGCTACGCTTGGAGTCAATAGGTTTTGCTTGTAGAGGTGTTGGACCCCTTATCGGTTGCTGCAGTTGTTGCATGCTAGGGGTACCCCTAGTTGGAGCTGAGGCTACTATCGACTATTTGCCCTTATTGATGGTCCAATTGGGAGCCTCTATTTGTGGTTGTTGGGAATATGTACCTTAAGGCATTACCTTCCTCAGGGCTTCGACTGCATAATCGGCTCCCCTTCTCCGTTATGAACCGAAACCCAAGAGGAAGAGAATGCTTGGATCCTATTTGGTGGGAAAGAAGAGAAGAGATTAAGAAGGTATGGACCTCTAGCCTAGGATCGCTGCTCCAATACTATGTAGAAGGAGAATGCTCTATCTCATTGATGTAAGCCTAGTTCTCTTTACAGAGAAGAGACTAGGATAATAATTGCATATATACCCTAAGGAATAATGCATATGACAAGAAAGAAATAAAGAACAAAAAAACATACCCTTAGAAAGAATAAAGAGCAAAAAACATACCCTTATCTCTCTACATTCTTCTCTTGGATATCATTTAAGAATGTTTTGGAATTGATGTGTTTGCCACCAACTCATACTCTAAGGTTCCGAACATTGATTAAATGATAGAGAGATCCACCGGAGCAAAAATGTATATATCCTCACAACATAGCATCGAGAGGACATAGACCTAGTAAATTCTTTTTTCAATTTACTCTCTACTTGGTGGAGTATCCAAGTCTGGTCATTAGTTGGATTTGAGCTCCACCTAGCATTTATGTATGTACCTTAGAATAAAGGGTTTTTTACATATATTCCATTGTAAACCTTTGAAATTAATTAAATGGCATTATATTCCCAATATTGCTTTTAATGCCATAGAAAAAGTCATACTGTTATCGTATTTGCCACTTCATTAGTGCTGATAACTTTAACGGCTATCTATAAGAAAGTAAGAAAAAAATATTTTTCTACCCTCGAAACTTATTTTCTTTCTTTTCCCTACCCTTCCCCCCTTTCCTCTCCCTTCACCTCCTCCTTCCTCCTCCCCACTCCACCTTCCCCTCTAGCAAATAGAAAACATGTACCTTTGGCTTGCTTCCTACTGCACTCTACTCTTCACAAGTGGTATCAGAGCTACAACCTGAGTGCTACCATTAGCGAGTCAAAGAGTTGCAGCGACCATTCCTTCTACCACTATCGACAACATTGCGATGGAGGAGACATGTTGGTTACTATTCCTTTTCTTCTCCCTCCTCTTCCCCTTCCTCTCCTTATCTGCCACCTTCAATCCACATGGCAACTGTCTCCTTAACTGCAGCTCCACCACCATCTTCGACAGCACCTTCCTTCTTGACACCCCTTCCTTTACCACCTCCCCCCCCTCTTCATGGTCCCTCTTTGCTCCTTACTCTACCCTTGTCGCTACCACCTCCTCCTACGTCTCCTCGTTCCCCTCGAGCCACCCCCTCTGCACCACATGTGTCTTCATCTCAAACTCCTCTTACACCTTCCCCCTAACCCCCCACCACTTCCACTGCCTCCACTTCCTTCCCTTCATCACCTCCTCCTTCAACCTCACCCAAGCCCTTATCTCTACCCAACTACCATCCACCCAACCACACTCACTCTCCTTGCCTCCTTCCCCTCACTTCCCACCAACACCTTCATCCTCAAGGAATATCTCCTCCCCACCTCCATCTCCACCTCCACCGCCTTCGTCCTCATATTCACCCCCTCATCCTCTTTCACCTTTGTTAACGCCATCAAGCTTATTGCCGCCCCTTTCTCCCCCTTCCTTGGCATCACCTATTACGTTGACAGCCCCACCCCTTTCACTGGCCTCAACTCTACCACTCTAGAAACCACCCACTGCCTAAACATGGGCTCCTCCATCTCAATGGAGAAGATGGCATCGTCTGTTAAGACGGGAAGCTGTAGAAGCCCAATGCTAACTCCTTCGATACTTGTTGAAATCCCCCTCAATGGAGGTCTATCAAGGAGAGTTTTAGTGAGAGAAGGTGGGGGGTGAGGAGGAAAGAGGAGGTGGAGGAAAGATGGGGAGGGGGAAAAGGGTGGGGAATAGGTAAAAAATAAATTTTAAGAGAAAAAAAATCTTACTTTTTAGTCCATAGCCATTAAATTTAACAATACTAATTAACGGAGTGGTAAATATGAAAATGATGTGACTTTTTTGTTGGCATTACAAGCAATGTTAGGAGGGTGATGGTATTTAAATAAATTCAAAGGTTTACAATGACATCTATGTAAAAGTCCCTTCAATGAATCTTTTGACTTTTTTTTTTTTTGAAAGGATGTAGCTTGCAATATCATACTGGGAGCCATTTGCTTGTAGATCAATTTCTCGGAAGCAATGTAAACAATTCACTTTTCTCCTCTACGGATATGAGACATATTGATGGTTGTCACTTGTTGCTCGTGACAAAATAATGATATCCTCTAAAGAAGAAGAGACTAGAAGGAGCCTTGTTTTCAAGGTTTCATTGTAATATGTGACTGTGTGAAGGTAAAGTTTTAAATATGCAGATGAAGGGGGCAAATGGTTATTGTTTAATCAGGGGTTAAGGTTATTTTGGAAAATAGTTTATCTTTGGACTAAAAAGTTGTCATGCCATAACGTTATTACTGCTATTCTAGAAACAAGGATATTATTACTGCACCATCAATTAGACATTTACAGTAGTTAAGGTCAATCAGAGTTTGCACTATGTGATGAAATTGGCATTTGCTAGGAGCTTTACTCGAATAATTCTTGTTTGATTGACAAATTGTTTTTTGCAACTAGGTTGTAGTAGAATGAAATGAACAATTTTATTCCAATAGAAAATCCTACACCTCTTTATATAGAGAGACATGTTGGGTAAATTATATGAAATACCAGAAATATAAAATGACCAAACAACCCTTAACATAGCATAGAATGATAACTAGAGTGCTCAACACTCCCCCTTAAGCTGGAGCATAGATGTTTATCATGCTTAGCTTGTTAGAACAAGCCATAAAAGTAGATCTGGCTAGAGGCTTGGTGAACATATCAGCTGTCTAGTTCTCTGAGGCAACAGAAGTGGTGAAGAGAAGTCCTCTCTGAATCAGATCTCTAGTATAATGACAGTCAATCTCAACATGTTTCGTACGCTCATGAAATATGGGATTATTCGCTATATAGGTGGCTACCCAGTTGTCATACCTCGTCTCCATGGGCTCCATCTTGACATGCAAGTCAAGTAAAATAGATTTGATCCATACAAACTCAGCTGGTGTTTGTACCATTGCTCGATGCTCTAACTCTACTCTTGAGCGAGACACAACACTTCGCTTCTTGCTTCTCCAAGTAATTAGGTTACCTGCTACATAGGTGCAAAACCCGGTTGTAGACTTCCTATCAGAAAGACAACCTACATAATCCGCATTAGAATATCCAACTATAGTCAGAGCTCTACCTCTCCTGAACAGTAGTTTGCGTCCTAGTACTCGTTTCAGGTATCTGAGCACCTGCGTAGCAGCATCCCAGTGCTACTTGGTCGCCCTGCCCATAAACTGATTAAGCTTGCCTACTGCAAGCGAAATATTTGGACGTGTAATAGTAAGATAGAGTAACTTCCCAATCAGTTGCCTGTAGCCTCTACCCTCCATTGTCCGTGACTCAGAATCATAAAGGTCCATCTTTTGATCCATGGGTATGTTGGCAGACTTAGATACCAACATCTTAGTCTCTTGCAGTAGACCAATAGCATATTTCCTCTAGCTAAGAACAATGCTCCTCTTTCCTCTTGCCACCTCTATGCCCATAAGGTATCTCAATGAGCCTAAGTCCTTCATAACAAATTTCTAGGCTCTGTTTGATTGCAACTATCCCGGTTGCTCCTGGATGGTAACAAACTGATTGACGAGAGTGGAGAAACATGAGCGAGAGAGAGCGAGAAGAGGTGCACGGGGTGAGAGGCGAGTGAAGGGGGAGAGCCGGTTTTGGCTGGACGGAGGTGAGGTCGCGGAGGGGAGTGGAGCCAGTGAGATGTTTCAAGTGCCTCGGGAGGGGGCATGTGGCGGCGGGTTGCAGAGAACCGGTGAGATGCCTACGCTATGGTGGTCTGGGTCATCGGAGGTTGGCCTGTGGGCTCCGTGGATCGGGCGGCAGGGTCTCTTCGAGGAGGGTGGGGACGCCTCCACCCCCCCGGAGGGGGCGCCTCTTGTGGAGGTTGAGGTGCCGTGGTTGGAGGAGATTGGGTCGTTGGAAGGGAGGTTGGCGTCGGCTATGGTGGCGGTGGTGCTGGAGGGGGAGGTGGATGTGGGAGCTCTGAGAAGGGTGGTCGTGGCCTTCTTAGGGACTGGCTGGGGATCCTTTGGGGTGGCTTCCCTCAGGAGTGGGTGCTTAGTGCTGCTGGGACTCGGTCGGGAGGAGCTACGACGGCTGGCCTTCAAGGTGTTGTGGTGTGGTTGGGGCGTGGTACGGTGTCATTGGCCGGTGAGGTCAGATGGCGCGTTGGAGGAGCGACCGTCGACTGGCGCGAGGTAGGTGCTGATTGAGGGGGTTCTCTTCCTCTGCACGGTGGAGGTGGCGGCAGCGGTGGTTGCCCCTTTTGCGAGGCTCTGGAGCTGCGAAGGCTTAGGCCTGAGGTCGGTGGACTTGTTGCGGTTTGAGGCATGGGTGGAGATGAAATTGGGGTGGCATCTTGTGGAGAGGATGGTCCTCAGACGGGGGAGCTCCTCCTGGCTGGTTCGCCTCTCGCGGGGATCTGGTAGACCTAGATCCTTCGCTAAGGCAGTGGTTGGCGGTGCCTGGAGGCGGAGGTGGCGGGCGAGCGGACGAGGGGCAGGCTGCTTTCGGGAAGTCCGAAGGTTGCGACGAGGATGGTGCGGTGGTTGCGATCCTTGGGGCGCGATCTGGGGTAGGTGAAAGGGTGAGGACCTCGGAGGCTGGGGCAGGTCTTGCGGAGATTGTGGAGGAATCCGCGATGATGAGGGAGGACTTCGTTGAGGAGGCCCTGGGTCTTGTGGAGTGCGGTTGCGATGGACTCGAGTCGAGCAGGTTGGACCCGATTAAGGGAGGCGATGGACTCGATGGGGTTGTCGGTTCGAACCTCGCCTCGCGGGCAGATTCGATGCTTCGGTCGGTGAAGCTGACGGATTGGGGGCTGCGACTGGAGGCCCGCGACGCGCCCTCGACAGATTGGACTGGGCAGCGGGATGCGGTGTGGTTGGCGAGGTGGGGCATGCGTGGAGGTGGAAGCCGAGGATGCCTGTGCCGCAATGGCTTACCTACAGGCCAAGGTGGTCCTACTGGAAGGGGCGCGCTGTGATGGCTTTAACTGGGAGCGGGGTTGGGGAGAGCCAACGTCGGAGGCGGGTGGAGATGGGTGTCGCTTCGCCTTTCGGAGGGCAGGGCGAGGTGTCGACGGTGAGCTTGGTAGGGGGCAGGGGCAGGGGTAGGGCGAGGGTCGTCGTGAGGGTTTCTGGTGACGAGGAGGGGCAGCGGGTGGTGGGAGCGGGTGGAGATGCTGGGGCAGTGGACGACGTGGTGGAGGTGCGAGGGGTTGATGCGGCGGTAGTGCGGCTTGTAGAGGTCTTGTCGCAGGGGGCGTAGGCACTGGCTGCGGACAGGGGGGTGACTGCGGGGTAGGGTGGACCGGGGGTTATGGTGCGGGGGGATCACTCGGTCAGTGTGTGGTGATGGAGGAGGGAGAGGTGGATGAGGTGGCTGTGGAGATGGGGTTCAGGCGGTCAACGCAAGGAGTTTCCCGGGGCTCTACATGACGAAGGTCCTGTCGTGGAATGTGAGGGGTTTGAATGACCCCTTGAGGTGGGCCGCTCTGCGGGGGTATTTTCAGAGGTGGGGCCCTGACGTGGTCTTTCTCCAGGAGACGAAATGGGAGAGCTGTGATGAGAGGTTGTGGAGGGAGGTGGGAGGAAGTGGATTTGGGGGGTTCTTGGCCCTGGATGCGGTTGGAAGTGGGTGGAATTGTTGTGGGATGGAAGGATGATCCTTTCTCCTTGCTGGACTCGTTGGTGGGATCCCATGTTGTCACTCGGGTGGAATTGTCAGGTTACAGAGGCGCCGGGACAATACGTGTTTGTTCTTTTCTTCGGTTTATGGCCCGACGGAGGGTTGGAGGAGGCATGCTTTGTGGGAGGATCTGAGCTAGGTTGCGGCAGCATTTCAAGGGATACCTTGGTTGATAGGTGGTGATTTTAATGTCACTTTGCTGGCAGAGGATAGACAGGATGGCCGCGTGGGAGTGGACCAAGGTTCTGAGGCGTTTGCAGGCTTTGTTACGGAGCAGGGGCTGGTTGACATGCCATCTTCGTCCTGTCATTTCACCTGGAGGAGCTCTGGAGGATAGCGATCTCGGATCGATAGATTTTTCGCCTCGACGATGTTGGCAGAGCTGTTCCCTATGGCGGAGGTTAGACCCATGGAGCGGCCGTTCTCGGACCACACTCCCTTGTTGTGGATGACAAATGAGGATTGGAGGTATGGTACATATTTTAAGTTCGACCGGGCATGGCTCCTCGAAGAGGGGTTCAGGGGGTTGGTAGAGCGGTGGAGGTCGGTTCATGTGGATGGCTCAGTGGCTATTAGATTGGAAGCTAACCTGCGGGATTTGAGATCCTTCCTGAAGATCCATAAGAAGCAGATTAGGGAGGAACGTGGGAGGAGAGAAGAAGCTCTCGGTGAGATTGCACGACTGGACGTGGTGGAGGATGTTGGTCTCCTTTCTGACGTTGACAGGGTCAGCAGAGCGAGGCAGCTACAGGTGATACAAGAGGAAGACCGGAAGGTGGAGATGGAGTGGAAGGTGAGATCGAGGCAGAGATGGCTAAAGGAAGGTGATTCTAACACTCGATTTTTTCATATGGCTGCATCAGGAAGGAGGAGGAGCAATTGGATTGACAGGATGGTGATGGATGGGGAGGAGTTTGTGGGAAGAGAGGCGGTGGGGGGGGGGGGCAGCTGTGAAGTATTACAGAGTTTACCGGGAGACGACATGGGGGAAGGTGGAGATGGTTGGGGTCTGAGATACCGCGGATCGGGGATATAGAAGCCGGTTTCTTGACGAGTCCGTTTGAGGAGGATGAGGTCCACAAGGCAATCTGGGGGTTGAACGCTGAAGGTTGTCCGGACCCAGACGGTTTTCCGGTTGCCTTCTATAAGGAGTTCTGGCTGGTGGTGAAGGAGGATGTGATGCAGGTCGTGAAAGAGTTTAGAACTGGAAATTCGGGTTTCAACAGGTTGAACAAGTTCTACATGTTCCTGTTGCTAAAGAAGGGGGGTGTTGAGGAGATCCAGGAGTACAGACCGATAGCCCTCTCGAATGCTATCTACCTGATTGTGGCGAAGCTCCTGGCGAATAGATTGAGGAGGACCCTAACTGGGATTCTAGATCCAGTGCAGATGGCTTTCGTCCCCGGCAGGAATATTTTGGAAGGTTATGTGTTGGCCTCGGAGATCTTGTCGTCCTGGAAGAGAAGAAGAAGGCTTTCTTGTGGAAAGTTGATTTCAGCAAGGCTTATGACTTGGTTCAGTGGTCGTTTCTTTGGGCATCCTTAGTGAAGAGGGGCTTCTTGTCGGTGTGGATTGACTGGATGAAGAGATGTGTCACCACGACGTCTTTCTCGGCACTTATCAATGGAAACCCGGCAGGGGGTTGGATTCAGCCGAGGGGGTGAGGCAAGGGTGTCCTTTGGCCCCGATGCTCTTTGTTATTGCAGCAGATGCACTTGCGAGGGCAGCCAAGAGGTCGTGTGAGAGGAACTTGGTGAAGGGTTTCTCTCTGAGAGACGGGACGAGTATTTCGTTACTGCAGTATGCGGATGATATGATTTTCTTCATTGAAGGCGGGGAAGCGGAAGCCAGGAGAATGCGGATTTTACTCTTCTTGTTTGGTGAGGCCTCGGGGATGCAGATCAACCTGTCTAGATCTGATTTTGTCCCCTTCAATTTGACTGAGGCGGAGGCGAGGGAGTGTAGCTTGGGTCTTGGCACAGAGCAGGTGAAGCTTCCGATCAGATATTTGGGTTTACCATTGACGGATGGCAGGATTCTGGTGAGAGACTGGGCTCCCCTGGTGGAGAGTCTCATGGGAGATTGGCAGGGTGGGCGTCCGGGCTTCTGTCAAGGGGTGGAAGGTTGGTTTTACTCAAGGCGGTTCTGGCAGCGATGCCGTCGTATTTCACGTCTGTCCTGAAGATGCCCAGGCAGGTTGTCTTAAGAATAGAGAGGCTTATGAGGAATTTCTTTTTGTTCAACCAGGGGACGAGTGGACCTGGTGCCAGGTTGGTAGCATGGGAGGAGGTTTGCAGGCTGGTGGAGGAGGGGGGACTTGGGGTGAGGGACCTGGGGAGGTCTAATGATAGCCTGTTGGTGAAGTGGGTGGGGACCCTCTTGGAGTGCAGGGAGGATTTGGTGGGCAAGGTGTTTGGGATGGCTTATGGTGGCCCGGTGTGGTGGGATCTTCTGATATCGCCGCCGAGGGATGCTTTGCACTTCTTGAAAGGATTGTCGGCGGTGGCTCCTAGGGTGCAGAATTGTTTTGTTCCAGTGGTGGGAATGGGGGAGATTTTCAGGTTCTGGCTGGATGATTGGACGGGGAATGGTGCGCTTGCTGGAAGATTTCCGAGATTGTTTGCTTTGTCCCAGAGCAAAGAGGCATCAGTGGCCGAGATGTGGGAAGGTGGGTGGTGCACGTGCTTTGTAGGAAACCTTTCAGATATGAGAGCTCATGATTTTCAGAGAGTGCTTGAAGAGTTAGAAGGGCTGCAACCGGCTTCCGGTATTGATATGTTTGGCTGGGATGAAGGTGATTTCTCGGTGGGGGCTGCCTATAGGAGATTGTCCAGCGGAGACTCCACAGGTGATTTGGATCTGGTGAGGCATTGCAGACAGATTTGGAAGGCCGCGTGTCCTTCAAAGGTCAAGATGTTTGTCTGGCTGCTTAGGAGACTTGTGACAAAGGTTTGGAGGGCGAGGTGGGCTCCTGGAGAGAGTAAGGTTTTCCCTTTGTGTGGAGGTGGGGAGGAAGAGATTGATCACCTTTTTTTCACCTGCCCGGTTGTGGTGCAGATATGGAGTCGGGTGGGGGTGGGGTGGTAGAAATGCCGATCTTTTAAAGAGTTTTGGCACAGTTTCAGAGGTGGAGGGGGTGATGTTGGACAGGTTGTCTTCCGTATGAAGGAGAGGGCCAGGCTGTTGGTAGTGTTATGGGGCATTTGGTTGGGCAGGAATGCTGTGGTCTTCAGAGGCCAGAGGCCTTATGTGGAGAATTTTGTGGAGTCTGTATTTTCTTTGTTTAATCTTTGGAGTGCGTCCCTGTGAGTAGGGGACCTTAGGGTTTGCCCTTTGTATTGGCGGAGGCTGTTGATTATCTAATTAATATATTTGGGTAGTTATCACCTTGGATAACTACCCTTTCCTTTTTCAAAAAAAAAAAAAACTATCTCGGTTGCATCATCACCGGTGATAATTAGGTCATCTACATAAACAAGGACAACTACAATTTCCTTGTCTTTCTCACAAACAGGGAATGATTAGAAGTAGACTGAATGAGTCCCATATCTTCAACAACCTCAGATAACTTATGAAGCCGGGCCCTCGAACTTTGTATAAGGCCATGTATAGCCTTCTTTAGCTTGCACACACACACTCCCCCTTAACTTCAAATCCTGGGGATTGTTGCATATACACTTCTTCTTGTAAATCATCGTATAAGAAGGCATTCTTTTTTTTTTTTTTTGAAAAATCAAAGGGCAGTTATCTAAGTGATAACCACCCACATTCAATTCATTTCATTCCACAAAAATGAGTTACATCAGCATTATAAAAAGGATCCCCAAAACTCCACCTGGGAAGAAGTGGATGAGACAAAGTTCTCCACATAAGGTCTCTCCCCCCTAAAAAGAATCCCATTTCTTCCCAGCCAAACACCCCACAAGACTGCCAAGACTTTGGCCCTATCCTTCTTGGATCTAAAAGATATGGGTCCATCCTGGGCATTTCCCCTACGGAATGAGGACCAGAAGCTATCCGTGTCTCGAGGGACAATCCAGCCGATCCCCATCCTTTGCCATATATGCACCACAAAAAGACACTGAAAGAAGATATGCTAGATGTCTTCCTCTGCTCCTCCACAAAGGAGACAATTCAAATCATTCGTAAGAGCCCATTTCGCCCTCCACTACTTCGTCATAATCCTCCCCCTTCTCACAAACCAGGCAAAGATCCTCACCTTCAGCGGGCACTCCGCTGCCCACAACAACCTGCAGTCTCTTAAAAAATTGATGTTCGGGTTGATCACACCTCTACCCAATCTACGGAAGACCTTCGAGACAGTGAACTCTCCCTCTTCCCAGGAGTATGAGACACCACCCTCCTCCGGTTCCCATCCTTCCAGCTCCTGCAGTAGCCGTTAGAAATCTTCACACCCTTTATTTGAGAGACCCCCTCGAAAGATCGGGCAGTAGGTCCTGGTCCAGCAATCCCCCACCAAGGCCGATGGGTCACCACTCCCCCAAAGAGATGGGGGAATCTATCACTGAGGGTTGAGCCGACCCCCTGCCAGTCATCCTGCCAGAATTGGAAAGCATCTCCTTCCCCCAGCGTGGGGGAAAAGAAATCCTGCACTTTCCCTGTCACCGCTGCCAACCCCCTTAGAAAGGAGGGCCCGGTAGGAGGGGACTCCAGGGGCCCCCAAGAAAGGAAGGGCTCGCAGCAGCTCTGCATGACGTCACCAAACAACCCCTGGTCACGACCCACCAATATGGCAATCAGCATTGTTGAGGTGGTCGCCTCAGGCGAGGAGGCGAGGCGACTGAGGTGCTCATCGCCTCGAGGAAGTCTTAGGCGAGCTACTTCGAACAGGCGACGCGCCTCCTCGCCTTGCCGTCTCATCGCCTGAACCCTAGGTCCATCGCAACTTTTTTTTTTTTTGAAAAACGAAGGAATGGACTTACCATTCTTGTCCTCGACGAACTCTCACCTTCCATACGAGTCTATTTACGTGCGTGTCATCTCCACGCCAACCATCACCGCCTCACGCCATTATCACCTCCGCTGGAGCTTCGTCGACCTCCATCGCCGCCCGAGCTTCACCGGTTGGCATCTGCGACAAGTGGTGGACCTAGATTGGCCAGGTATCTCCTCCGCTAAACCTTCTTTGAGTCTTGATGGTGGCACACCGCCGCTTGTCTGAGTTCGACGGTGGCGCACCTCCGCCCCTTCGACGGTGGCACCGTTGCAGCTGCTGTCTCATGTCTGCTATTATGTGTGTGTGTGTTATATATGTAGTGTGTTACTTATACACTGTCTGTGTGAGTGTGTGTTACTGTGATATACTTGTATATATATATGCATACTGTTATATATATATATATATATAATATACTGTTATACATTATATATATACATATATATGTTGTGTATATATATATTATATATACAGTATGTTATATATACATATATATGTTGTATATATACAGTATATTATATATTATATATAGTATATATATATGTTGTATATATATTATTATTATATACAATATGTACTATTATATACTGTTGTATATACTATATATATAACTATATAAGTATATGTTATATACTGTTAAGTATATAATTAATATAAGTATGTATAATATAATATATAAGTATGATATATATATACTTATAAGTATATATAAGTATATACAGTTGTATAAACAGTAAAGTATGTATGTATAATTATATATATATATGTTATAACTATAACATAAGTATTATGTATAACTATGTATAACATAACTATTAGGTTATTAGTGTATAATATATATAAGTAATAAGTATGTATATGACATAAGTATGTTGTTATATTATATATGTATATAACTATGTATATGTATAAATCATATATATAGTATATACTATTCTATTATATTTGTATGTAACTATGTATATAACTAGCAACTTTGCATGTATTTGCATGTGTATATTGTTATATTAACTAGCAACTTTGCATGTGCATTGTAAGTTTGTAACTATGTATAAAATTAGCATGTGTTTTGAATTATGTAGATGGCTGAAACAAGGAGAAAGCACTTATGTTGGAAGTATGTCACATTAGAGGACCCAAAAAAGACTAATGATACGAAGTGTATTTTCTGTGGTAGGATAGTGAAAAGCGGAATTCATAGAGCTACTGGACATATTACTGGTGGTGATAAGAACACAGCAATATGTCCAAAAGCTCCACAACATGTGAGAGAGGAGTTAAGAGAATATTGACAATCTAAAAAGGAAGAAAAAGAAAAGTTCATGAAAGATTTTGTTTACGATGAGCTGCTTAATGATGATGAGGATCATGAAGATGAAATAGAAGTGAATGTCTTACAAGGACCCATGGATAGATTCACAACTAAAAGAATAGTAGAAAATCCTATACAGTCGCATGCAAAGAAGGCTCGAATCATGATGGGGGTTGGTGGAATTGGAAGTGGTGGACTTCCTTTAATGAAGTTTCATGGACTAATAGATAAGTTTACGAAGGTTGATCCTGAGAAGGTGGTTCGAGAACGAAAAAGGAGATTGTTGACAAAACAAACTACAATTTCTGAAGTTTTCAAAAAGGAGGGAAGAGATGCAGTTGTACGTATCATTGCAAAATGGATGTATCGTAACAATATTGCATTCAATGCTGTTAAAGATATCTAGTTTGAGATAATGATTGAGGCAATTGGTCGTTTTGGCCCTGGATTGAAGCCTCCTTACCATGAAATGAGAGTTCCTTTATTGAGATATCATGTGAACGAGACTCAGGATTTCATCACCAAACATCATGATGCTTAGAAGAAATATGGATGCACATTGATGACAGATGGTTGGACAGATAGGAAAAGCAGAACGCTTATAAATGTTCTCGTCAATTCTCCTATGGGAATTGTTTTCTTAGAGTCCATTTATGCCTCAAGCTACCTAAAGACAGGGGAGAAGCTTTGTGAGCTGATAAGTGGCATGATTGGTCGCGTCGGGGAGGAATATGTGATTCAAGTCGTCAGTGACAACGCATCAAATTATGTTCCTACTGGTAATAAATCTTTAGACTTTATTTATTTTAGCATACATCTTTTCTTTAATATTGTAAGCATTGTAAAATATAAAAAATATCATTTATCTTTTCCATAGGCAAATTACTAGAGGCTAAGCATCCTCAAGTTTATTGAACTCCTTGTGCTGCACACTGCATTGATCTGATGTTGGAAGATTTTGGGAAGTTAGATGATGCAAAAAAGACACTCAAGCATGCAATGCAACTGAGTAGTTATATATACATGCATCCTTCAGTCTTAAATTTGATGAGGCAATTCACAAGTAGGGAGTTGTTGAGGCCTGCAGTTACAAGATTTGCTACATCTTTCCTCACTTTACAAAGCATTCATAGACAAAAGGCAAATTTAAGGAAGATGTTCACTTCTGATAAGTGGACCACTTCTAAAAATGCAAAAGAAGAGAAGGGAAAGAAAGTGGCAACAATCATCATGATGCCTTCATTTTGGAATAAGGTTGTATACATTCTGAAGGCTACGTCTCCTATTGTGAGAGTGCTTCGTCTTGTTGACTCAAAGAAGAGACCTGCAATGTGATACATATATGAAGCAATGGATAGAGCTAATGAAGTTGTCATGAAGACTTTCAACAATAATGCTGAAAAGTTTGGACTTATTTGCGACATCATTGAGAAGAGATGGGATTGTCAGCTTCATAGGCCTTTACATGCAGCAGGATTTTTCCTCAATCCAATCTTGATTTTGATTCAGAGGTTATGAATGGATTTTACAATGTCTTGGTAAAATTGGAGCTTGATGAGAGTGTGTAAGACAAAATAACATGAGAAATTTTCATTTATAGAAATGCACAAGGACTCTTTGGAACACCTATGGCTATTAGACAAAGGAAGACCATTGCCCTGGATAGTCAAGTGGTATTAATTTTATAGTAACTTTCCATTTCCAGTTGCTTATTAATATTACATAACTTATTATCTTTTTACAGTGGAGTGGTGGAATCTCTTTGGTGGGTCTGCACCTAATTTGGCAAAATTGACACTGAAGGTGCTAGATCTTACTTGTAGTGCCTTGGGATGAGAAAGGAATTGGAGTGTAGTTGAAAATGTAAGTTACAAACCAATTCATAATATGTATAACATTAATTTTATCAAGTAATTTTATATTAATCCTTTTATTTAGGAAATCTATATAGGTTCACTCAAAGACAAGGAATCCATTGGTGCAACAAAAGTTGAATGATCTTGTGTTTGTTAAGTACAACGAAGCTTTGAGGGATCAATATGAAGATATGGATTATCTTGATCCCATTTCCCTCCAGGAAATTGATGATTCAAATGAATGGTTAGTAGGGAGAATGGAGGAAGATGAGAAAAATGCAGGTGATGATCTTGTGTTTGGTGATGATGATCTCACTTGGGACATGGTTGAGCTTGCATAAGGAATTAATGACCAAGAGGCTATTCGACGTACTCGGGCTTGTACTACTACAAAGAAAAATGGTCCTAAGAAAGCTAAGGGAAAAGGGAAAGCTCTAATAGTTATTGAAGAAGAGGAAGAGTATGTGGACAGCAATGAGGAAGAGGAAGAGGAGATTGAAGAAGTTGTTGGTGACGATGACGACGACAAATTGACTCTTGAAGATGATTCTGATGACTAATATGTTTTATTATTTGAGAATTGACAATTGTTCACTTTAATGACAAATTTGATTTTTATGTTTTTCTACCTTAATTGTGTAGAAACTTTTCTTTCTTTACCATTTGAAATTATGTGAAATAGTTTTTGGCAATACAATTGTCATCATTTTCTTCTATTTAAAGTCTCCAACATTGTTATTAGACATGTTTTTATAAACTTAGTGTTATTAAATTGAGTTAATATGACATATATATGCTAATAAAAGACGATCGCCTCAATTCACTCGTGCTATCGCCTTTCTGTCGCCTCTCGCCTCAGGCGATTTCGAGTAGTGTCGCCTTGCTATCGCCTTTCGCATTGACAACATTGCTGGCAATTCACTTTGCAAGGAAACTGACATTCACCTTGTCCACATCCTTAACCCTCAAGCCCTCCTCCTGTACTGGCCTACAGACCTCCTCTCAAGCTACCAGCCTCGCCCCCTTTCTTGTTGTCTCCACATTTGACCAGAAAAAATCCCTCATCAACCTTGAAATTTTCTTCTCAACCTGTCGCAGCATCCTAAAGACTGAGAGGAAATACAACGGTATGGATGCCAGAATTGCCTTCACTAGAGTTAATCTCCCTCTTCTAGACAATAGTCTCGATGACCACCCTACCAATCTCTTTTCCATCCTTTCCAGCATAGGAAGTCAATCCTGCAACCTTAGACGTCGATTTGAAAGCAGGAGACCCAGAATCAACGACAAGGAACCCACAACTGTCCTTAACACACCACCCACCATATCCACCTCCTCATCTGCCATGTTCATCGGGATAAAAGATGACTTCTAGTAATTAATCTATAGTCCTGATGCTGCATCAAAGAGCTTTAGCAAGATCCTCATCCTCCTAGCCTCCATACCTAAACCTTCAACCAAAAACAGGGTATCCTCAGCATACTGAAGGATTGCTGTCTCTCCTTCCATCCCAGCTAGAAAGCCTATAACCAGACCACTGTTATAAGCCATGCGAGTTGCCCTCGTCAAAGCATCTGTTACAAGTACAAACAACATAGGTGCAAGTGGACATCCCTGTCTGACCCCCTTCTTAGGTTGCACCCAACCTCATTCCGGGTTCCCATTAATCAGAACCGAAAAGGATGTGGCATGAAGGCATTCTTGACATCCAGCTGATATAGTAGCTAATCATAATGAGCAGCAACGGAAATAGGAATTCTCACAATAGAAAGTCGAGCAACTGGGGAGAAAGTGTCAAAGAAAACTACCCCATAGGTTTGGGTGAATCCCTTTGCCACAAGTTAAGCCTTGTACCGAGATAGTGAACCATATGGATTATACCTAATGGCAAAGATCCAATGGCAGTCAATTGTGCGTGCACCAGGTGGTAACGGAGTGAGCTCCCATGTCTGCCGAGACGGGAGTGTAGCCATCTCTTCCTCCATTGCGTGATGCCATTTCGGATTGAGCATAGTTTGCTGATAAGTAGCTGGTATTTGTGTGGAGGTGAGGGCATATGTAAACAGTGCAAATAAGCGACTTAGGCCATCAGGTGAAATTGCTCCTGCCACCTGGCAGTGGGACAACTCCTGGGAGCCTTCCGAATAGCAATCGGAAGATCCATATCATCAGAAGGAGACTCAGAATGGTCATGTGGCTTAGATGGCGATGCCTCATCATCATTAAGAGACGACTCAGAGATAACTGGTATAGCACCTGTTGGATCATCGCCAAACACGTAATGGTCAATAGTGTAACACATACCTGTTGTGGGGAGGATGATGGTGCTGAAGAGGGGGGGTATGTTGCTGATATGTGACTGGCTTTCTAAAGACCAATGGAGGATCTCTGAACCTACCCTGACTAGTTTTTATTGTACCTGATGGTGCAATCTGGGTGGTCGGAAAATCACCAAATTGAATGGAAGGACTAGGCATAGGAGCCCTCTCTGCCTCAATCCTCAAATGTCTGCCAGTAACTGAGAAGTATGGAATAGTCTCATGGAATGTAACATCGGTACTAACATAGTGTTATTTCTGTAAAGGATCATAGTATCTATAACCTTTCTGGGTGCGGCTATATCCCAGAAATACACACTTAACTGTCTTGCGTGCAAGTTTATCTCTACTTAGCCCAACGATGTGTACAAAGGCCACACATTTAAAGGTCCGGGGAGGCAACTGAAACAATTCCCTGTTTGGATATAGTATTTGCCATGGAACCTGCTTAGACAAAACAGAATTGGGCATTCTGTTAATCAAGTAGCATGCAGTAAGCACTGCATCTCCCCAACATTGTGATGGAACATTGTAATGTATCAACAGAGTCCGAGCCACATCCAAGATATGCTTGTATTTTTTCTTAGCTATCCCATTTTACTAAGATTTATGGGGACATGTGGTTTGATGAACCACTCCATGAGACTTGTAGAATGCTCGCAGATGTATAGTGTAGAACTTAAGTGCATTATCGGTACGCACAACTTTAACAGTAGAAGCAAATTGATTCTTTATTTCAGTAAGAAAATTCTCAATTATAGATTTAATGTCTGACTTATTCTTTAACAGAAACAACCAAGATAATCTGGAACAGTCATCTACTATCACCAAGTAATATCTATGTCCTGGTTGATCTCGAATTCGACTAGGGCCCCATACATTTAGATGCAATAAATCAAAGACTCTGAAACAGTGGAATTGGAAGAATACGTAGATCTGTGATACTTTCCCATTTGGCATGCATCACAGTGAATCTCGGTGGCTAGTGAAAGATGAGAGATGATACGGCAAAGTCCAGAGATGGATGACTCAGGTGATTGTGCCACTGTAAGGTACTCCTTGCAGTGAAACACACATCCCCTTGGCATTGTGCAGCAATTGGCATCTGAGACAGGTGATACATATCCCTCTCTTCATGTCCGCCACCAATCATCCTCCCCATGAATTTATCCTGAAACACATAGCCAACATTATCAAAAATTACCTTTGCAATTGAGATCCTTTGTAATTCGGCTAACTGATAATAAGCTCATTGGAAAATCAGGGACAAACAGAACATTAGGTAACTTCATATTGAGGGTGACTGACACCTCCCCCTGACCATCAACTCTGGTATGCCTTCCATCAGCTACCTAAACCGTCCTACCTAGATGTACAGATTGACGATGCTGGAAGGCAATATGATCACCACTTAGATGCTGCATTGCATCTGAATCTACCAGCCATTTAGACCTGTCAGAAACAGTAAAGACTTATCTTGTACCTGATGAGGCAATGACAAAAGTATCTGAAGAAGAGGATGGAGTCTTCTGAGTGATCTGAGCAAGCCTCTAAACAACATCATACTCATCACTTAACACAGTGTCAGACTCTATCTAAGATGTAGCAGCAACTTGACTGGCAACGAGGGGTCTCCCTATGTTTAGACTAGCATGAGGCCTCTACGTGACCAATCCTACCATAGAAGGAACATGTGGGTCGTGGCTTGCCTGTCTGTCCTCTTCCACGTCCACGCCTGCAAGTTGAGAATAAACCTCTCGTGCCTCGACCTCCGCCAACAGCCACTGCGGAGGTCTGACCAGTGATCTTAGGAGTAGGAGCCACTACAGTGATCTGGCTTAGTCTACTATAAGTCTCCTCAAGTGTCGAAAGCTCTGATAATGTCAGGATCTGATATCTTGTAGGATCATATTTTGGGCCTAACCCAGAGAGAATGAAACAATACCGTCTCCTTGCGATGAGTACTACATGTGCACACCAGTTTGCAGGCATTGTACTTCTATAGAAGTCCTTTCAGAGTAACATAGTACTTTGTCAAGGACTGTTCCTCTTGTTTGAGGGAGAACATCTGATAGAGATCTGAGAGACCTTGCTAGAGTTCTTTTCATGGGAATACGTGTCATGAAGTGTATCCTACATCTTCTTGGCGATCATGTAGTATATAATGTTGCCACCAATCTGTGGTGGCATGACATTCATGTTCTAAGCCATCACCAACGCATTGTCTTTCTTCCATGAGGCGTACTTCATAGTCTTATTCCAAGGCTCTGGCTCTAGTAGTAGATGCTCCTTATTATAACCCTCAACAGTCATCAGAAAGTGTTATAGGATATTTCCCTTTACCTTTATTTTCTTTATTTGAACTAATTATGCTTTGTTTTATTCTTTAGGTCCTCTTGTGTATTTTATCCACACCTCTCTATATAAAGAGGTGTATGGTTTCTAGGGAATAATAGATTTCTCATTTCTTATCATTTGGTATTAGAGTGACAGTCCTGGATTGGAGCTCTCGGTATCCCACCCGAAAAGGCCTCCGAAACCCTAAACCACCAAACCCCCTTCTCTCTCGTGTGTGGTTGGCGGCGTCTCCTCGTCGCAGCGGCAATGCTGCAGTGCCCGTAGTGGCGACGTTGCAGCGTTCTGGAGGTGTTGCGGCAGTGCAACGGCGAAAGCAAGCCTTGGAAGTGCTGATCCAAGGCTCTGCATGGTCGTGGAAGTTATCTGGAGGGTTGTAGCGGTACTGTGGCGATCGTAGAGGTCCACAGTGTTGATCGAAGGATCTGCAATGGTGCTCGAAGGATCTGTGGCGGCGCTATAGTGCGTGCAACGCTCCTTTAAGCGATCCTAGAGGTGCTGCGACCGTATTTTAGGATTGTTGCGGTTCTACTCTAGAGCCGTTGGCACTTCCAGCCATCGTAGGGGTGGTTGCGACCCTGTTCTAGGGTTGCATCCCAGGTGACTGCAACGAGAGAGAAACCTAGGTCCCCTTAGGGCCATCTTTGGTGCCTTCCCCCGTACCCTTGCTAAGCCTACGTCTGTCTAAGGGGTCTTCTATTCATCATGCAGATCTGAAAACTTCTGATTCAGGTCTTGCTAGTTCATGAAGTGATCTGTTCGTTCTGAAAATTACGTTTCAGATTGGATATTTGGGAACCCGTTCTTTGCCCCTATTATGAAGTTGGATGAGGCTAACTATATCCGTTGGTCTCATGACGTCCTTATGACCATTGAAGTGCATGATAAGGAACATATTCTGTTGGAGGTGGAGCCTACTAATAAGATGGGGAAGTACGTCACATGGAAGAGAGATAACGCCATGGTCAGGGCTTTGTTTATGAATGCTTTTGCATCACATATTGGAGATGGAATCATGTATCACAAGACCGCCAAAGAGATGTGGGATTCTCTTCATGATACTTATTCTCATAAAAAGAATTCCAGTAAGGTATTTCAGATCACTCATGACATTTTTTCTTTTAGGCAGGATGGTCTTTCTCTTCCTCAGTATTATACTAAATTGAAAGGCTTTCTTGAGAATTATAATGCTTGCAGACCTATCTATACTTGTACTGCACAGAGAGAGTATCGTAAGGAGTTTGCCGCTCTCAAGTTTCTTTTAGGTTTTGGTCCAGATTATGTGTCAGCCAAGTCCCAATTGCCTACTCTGACAGAGCTTCCTACCCTAGAGAAGGCATACAACAGACTCAGTAGACTGATAGTCAAGTCTACAATTCTAGAGACCACGAGACAGACCTCTGCCTTTGCTGTTGCTGGTGGTAGAGAAGGACGTGGAGGTTTTGTTATCTGGGGGCGTGGTCGAGGTTGGGGGCAAGCTTGGCAAACCACTCCCCACTTGCTCTTTCTATGGATGTATTGGACATGTTGAAGCTTTTTGTTGGACCAAGCATGGAAAACCACCCATGGCTAATCAGGTTTTAGCCACTATTGAGGTAGAGACAAATATGGTTCTAAGAGTAGAGTTTGATGCTCTTGCACAGAGACTGGCTCTGGTTACAGAGGAGTCACCCTCTACTACAGATACTGCTGCTTTTGCATCCTCAGGTATATAGGGTAATTCTAGTTTCTCTACTTTTTCACATTATGGTAGATCTCCATAGCTTAAAGACTCTAGTGTGTCAAGGCATTTGAGTGGTGATCAGTCATCTTTTTGACATCTTCAGTCTGTTACCTCAAATAGGACTGTACAGGTCATAGATAGTCGTTATTCCAGAGTAGATGGACTGGAGGAGGCTTCTGTTCCTGGGCTACAATTATCTAATGGCTTCTTTGTGCCTAAGTTTCCATTTAATTTATTATCTGTGAGTAGAGTCACGAAGGATCTCAATTGCAGTGTTATATTTAATGATGTGGGATGTGTATTACAGGATAAGTTGATAGGGAGGATGATTGGTGACAGACATGAAGAGGGTGGGTATATCGCCTGCTTTAGACGGACATTGTTGCATCTTGTCAAGGTGACTTTGGCTTTGCTGTTGGGACTGCTCTACAGTGGCATTGTCTCTTTGGACACATTCCTTTATACAGGCTACGACGTGTCATTCCCCATCTATCACCCACTACTGAGATCAAATGTGATGCATGCCAGATTGGGAAACACCATAGAGCTTCTTTTCCTGCTAGTTCCTCTTTGTTAGAGTCTATTTTTGATTTAGTTCATTTGGATGTTTGGGGTCAAGTCATATTCCTGATAGATTAGGACACAAGTATTATCTTGTTATTGTGGATGACTGTTCACGAATGCCCTGGTTATTTCTTTTGAAGAATAAGTCTGATGTGGGCAATGCCATAGAAGGTTTTATTACTGAAATAAAAATTCAGTTTTCTGTTATTGTGAATTGTATGAGATTAGATAATACACTGGAATTATGCACTGCTAGATTACGTTCATTCTACAGGTCACATGGCATTGTACATTAGACCACATGCCCACATACATCTCAACAGAATAGGATAGCTGAGAGGAAGCACATGCATTGTTGATAGAGCACACCTATTTTTTGTACCTCTTTATTAGTTTTATTTTCTTGGACTTGCAATCTTCCCAGCACCTCTCTTTATATAAAGAGGTGTAGGGTTACTTTTGAGAAATATGATTATTCATTTTCTCCCACTCGGTATCAGAGTGTCGATCCTGGACCGTAGTTCTTGATATCCCACCCTTAAGGCCTTTAAACTCTACACCCACACCCTCTTTTCTCCTGGTGGCAGCAGTAGCCCTAGATCTTCTCCAACGGTGGACACGTAGCAGAGCACATCCACTGTTGGCCTGGTTTGCGCGCAACTGTGTGTGGCGGCTTTCGGGTGGCCGATTTGGGCGCTACGCCATGTGTGGCGGCGCTCGAGGTTGCATGATTTGATCGCAGGTGCTCTGGCGATGCACGAGCGACGCTACTGCAGTTCGTAGCAGGCTGCAGTAGGTGTTGCGGCGACGTTGGGTAGTGATCTGCTGCTCTGGCGACATTGAGAAGCACTGCAGTAGGCCCGTGTGGTTGACGTAGGGCAGTAGGGTTGGCGTAGCGTGCTCTGTAGCGGCGCAGTGTCATCTGCCGTGCTTCAGATGTGGTTGGAGGAGTTGATAGCCCGTTTCTAGGGCTACTTCGCTTCCCTTGCACGGGAGAGAGACACCTAGATCTCCTTGGGGCCATCTCAGGTGTTCTTCCCCGCACTCGAGTGAGGTTAGCTTTTGTTCAAGTGGCTCTTCCAATGAAGATGCAGATCTGAACCGGGATCACGTTCTCTCTAAATCCCAGTTCTATCAGATCTGAAAATTGATTTCAGATCCTGTTTCTGTGATCTTGTGGCTGTCCAAGGGCATGATGGCTTCTTCATCATCTTCAAAGGTGTCATCGGTTACCGCTACGAACATCGGGAGCTACAAAACTCCCTTCTTCGTTCTTATTGCCAAGCTTAATGAGACTAACTATGCTAGATGGTCCAGGATATTCCTCATGACAGTTGAGGGATATGATAAGGAACACATTTTATTGTAATTGGAGCCACAAGATAAGACCAGAAAATATGCCACATGGAAGAAAGATAATGCTGTGGTCCGTGCTTGGATCATGAATTCTATTAAGTCTCAGATTGGAGATGGGATCATGTACTATAAGACAACCAAGGAAATGTGAGATTCTCTACGTGACATTCTCACGAGAAGAATTCCAGCAAAGCTTTTGAGATTCACCATGCTATTGGTAATCTAAAATAGGAGGGCTAGTCTCTTTCACAGTACTATGCCATCTTAAAGGGGCTCTTGGAAAACTATAATGCATGTCGCCCTGTATGCACCTGTGTGACTCAGAGGGCACATAGGAAGGAGTATGTTGTTCTTTAGTTTCTGGATGGTCTTGGACCAGATTATGAGGCTGCCAGGTCATAGATTTTGACTTTTGTTGACCTTTCGTCACTTAAGGAAGCATGTTGTTGGGTGAACAGAGTGGTTGTTAAACCATCTGCGTCAGATGTAGGACATACTCTTGTTCTTGTGGTGGCTGCTAGAAGTGGACGTGGCGCTCCATCTACTAGAGGGAGAGGACGTGGAGGTCAGGGTACTATCGGTAAACCTCGCACCACATGTTCTCACTGTGGCAAGGTTGGACATTTTGAGGCTATCTACTAGATTAAGCATGGTAAACCTATTATGGCCAATCAAGCCATTTCTGCGGAGGAGATGGGCGACACTGTATCACTTGCTGACTATGATGTAGTGGTTCAGCGTCTTGCCCAGTTGTCTTAGGAGACTACTTCTACTTCTGATACTGTTGCTTTGACCACGTCATGTATATCTATAGCTTGTAGTTTTGGCAGTGGTATTTCTAACAGTGTTATGTGGTTAGTAGATTCTGGTGCGTCTCAGCATCTCAGTAGTGATCAGACATGCTTTAGACAGATTGAGACTGTCTTTTGATAGATTAGTTCAGGTGGCAGATGGTAGACAGTGCAGGGTTCATTGCAGAGGGGATATGGTTGTGACATCTTCATTGACTTTCCTTAATGTTCTTTATGTTCCTGACTTTCATATTAGTCTTTTGTCTGTCAGTAGAATTATAAAAGATTTGCATTGTCGCGCTATTTTTGATGAGTTAGGTTGTATTTTTCAGGACAAACTCATAGGGAGGACGATTGGTGGACATAAGGAAGGGGGTGTGTATCACCTGATCCAGACTCTTATTGCTGCTATGTGTCTGGGGGAGGTTGCTTTTAGTGCTGGTCCAGTGCTTCAGTGGCATCGTCGTCTTGGATACCCATCTTTGGACAGGCTTCGCTGCATTATTCCTCATATATCATCTACTACTGAGATTTTCTGTGATGCGTGCAGCTGGGAAAACATCGCAGAGATAGTTTTCCTTCCAGTTCCTCTCAGAGTTCTACTGCAGTTTTTGATTTATTGCATATGGATGTATGGAGACCTAGCAGAGTCCCAGATAGACTTGGTCATAGGTTTTATTTGCTTATGGTGGATGATTTTTCTAAAATGTCTTGGTTGTTTCTGTTGGATCTGTAATTGAAGCATTTGTCTTGCAAATAAAGATTCAATTTTCTACCATTGTGAAAATTATCTGGTCAGGTAATGCTTTGGAATTTTGTACTACTAAGTTAGCAACCTTTTACAGATCCTTTGGGATTATACACCAGACATCTTGTCCCCATTCTTCGCAGCAGAATGGTATTGTTGAATGGAAACACTTTATGTGTTGGATGTCATGTCACAAGGACTTTACTTATACAACATTATGTGCCACATATTTACTGGGGAGATGCAGTCTTAATTGCATGTTACTTGATAAACAGGTTGCCCAACTCAGCTATTTAGGAGCAAGTTCCATGGCAGGTTCTTTATCCAGAGAAGGAACTGTTTATTGTACCACCTTATACATTTTGCTGCATTGCCTTTGTTCATATTCTAGTCTCTAGTAGAGACAAGTTAGTACCACGAGCAGTAAAATGTGTTTTTCTGGGTTATGGTAGCATCCAGAAAGGGTACAGATGTTACGATCCATGGGGCAAGAAACATTATGTGACAACAAATGTTACCTTTCATAAGCACATTCTCTACTTCTCTACGGATGGCCATCAGGTGACATTCGAGGGAGGTTCTGTTCTTATGTCGATTCCATCAGTTCCCTTGGAACAAATTCCTATTATACATAGTTAGGATACCACTACCACTGATCCTCATACGAGACAGGAGGCAAAGATTACACATGTTTATAGATTTATAGATTACTAGTCACTTATAGACAGCATGCATGGCGACAAGAGTACACACCCCCACCTCCTTAACCACCTATATAATCTCCTAGTCAAGTACATGCTGATAATGATATGATGTGTTATAGTGGTGCTTGTGCAGGTTCTGATGTTTCTATCTCCTCTGATGCACTTCCTATTGATACTGAGATTGGAGTTGAAGTTATTGACCTTCCTATTACTATTAGGAAAGCTCATCGTAGTTGTGCTTATTACCATCTTGCAGAGTCAGTGCCTATTGCTACTCTTGGGGCATCCTTTGCTACCTTCACTGCCTTTCTTTCTGCAACTCTGACTCTTGCTGCTCATCAGCAAGCCATGCTTAATCCAAAATGGCGACAAGCCATGGAGGATGAGATGGCTGCCTTACATTCTAGAGGTACATGGGAGTTGACTACTTTGCCTCCTCATGCCAAGTTAGTGGGGTGCCGCTGGGTCTTTGCTCTCAAGTACAATCCTGATGGCACCATTTCTCGCTACAAAGCAAGATTAGTAGCAAAGGGTTTTACCCAGACCTATGGAGTAGACTTCTTTGATACTTTCTTATAGCTTGGCTTCCCACTGTACGTATTCCGTTCGTTATTGCACACTATGACTGGCTCCTTCACTAGATGTGAAAAATGCCTTTTTGTATGTTGATCTTAATGAGGAGGTATATATGCAACAATCCTTAGGTTTTGAAGTTTAGGGGGAGTGTGTATGCCGATTGAAAAATGTCATTTATGGCTTGAAGCAGGGTTCGAGGGCTTGGGTCTAGAGATTATCAGAGGAGGTACAAACCATGGAACTTGTGAGGTCTTCAGCTGATCATTTGCTCTTTGTCAGAAAGAGCACAGGGGGAGTTGTAGCACTCATTGTATATGTAGATGATCTCATCCTTACTAGGGTTGATATTGTTGGGATAGCAGTGGTAAAGAAGAAGCTGGCTCAGGCTTTTGTTTTGTTTTGAAAGGGAAAAAGGGTGGTGATCCTTTAGATCCTACCCAGATATTCATTAATATAAAATATTAGAATTTACATCAAAAAGTGACACTCCCAAGTCAACACCAAAGATTTCGCAGCCCCCACAAAATTATCTACATAAGGTGTTGTCCCCTAAACACCACCTCATTCCTTCCCAGCCAGAGCGCCCATAGAATCGCCAACGGTCTGGCCCATTCTTTCCTCGATCGGAACATCTGACTCTCTCTGTTGACCCCGCCACACCTGAACGATTGCCAGAAATCCGCCTGGGAGTCAATTGCCCACCACCAGTCACCCATTTGTTCCCACGTCTGTTTTGCCATCGGGCAGGCGAAGAAGAGATGGTTAGTATCCTCGTCCGCTTGGCTGCAGAGCGGGCAGGACCTATAGGCACCTGGTACCCAGCGGGCTCTCCACGTCCTGGTCACCAGTTGTCCTCTCCTGAGGAGCTATGTGAATATTCTGACCTTCAAAGGGCAGGAGGCCTCCCAAAGTTTCCTGGAATCTCTGACTAAGTCGATATTCCCCGTCGTGGCCAGGTTGCTGAGTCTCCTATATGCATCTCGCATCGAGAAATCTCCCTCCTCCCACCCGAATCGGTCTACACTGTCTTTCAGATGCCAACCCTGGAGATCCTGCAATAGCACCTGCATCTCTGCATACCTCTGGTCTGACAAGTTGCCTATAAAAGACGGGCACCACGCATCGCTCCACACCTCCGCCATCGAGGCCCCTCTGTCAGTTGCCAATGCTACAAGCCTAGGGAATCGCTCTGCCAGTGCCCCATCACCCATCTAGTCGTCTGTCCAGAATCTAAATACTTCGCTTGAGCCTAGCACTAGGGTAAAAATATAGCGGACCTTCGGTGCCACCTAAGACAAACTCCTCAAGAAGTGTGATGCTCCTCTTGGAGGCAAAGTGAGGAGCTCCCAACTCATTGGTCTACCATAGCAGGAGTGTAGGATCCTTCCTACTAAAGATACCTCCCCCTGTAGTAGCCTGTCGATCCATTTTATCAGAAGGCTATCATTCATCCTCCTTACTTAACTCCCAATCCCCCCTTCCTGAACGATAGACAAACCTCGTTCCACGCCACTAATCTTGCCCCTTTCCCTCCTACCCCATAGTTAGTCTAGAAGAAATCTCTCAGGCAGCTGGTGATTCTGTCCTCCACCTTCTAAGGCATCTTGATCACAGAGGAAAAGTAAATCGGTATTGTGGAGAGCATTGCCTTGAGAAGGACCAGTCACCCTCCTCTAGATAACATCTTGGACGCCCAGCCCGTGAGCCGACCCTCAATCCTTTTCACCATCAGTGTCTAGTCCTGCGCTGAGATCCTCCTATCTGTCAGGGGCAACCCCAAATATTGAATTGGAAGGGTCCCCTCTCTTGTCTCTAGCGCCTCTGAGCACCTCCTAGGCTCTCCATCCTCCATGTTGAACTGAACAAAAGAGGACTTGGAGTAATTTATTTGCATACCAGATGCTTCGTAGAACATCTTCAGAATGATATGACACCTCGCCTCTGCCACTGACCCCTCAACAAAGAAGAGAGTATCATCTGCGTATTGCATGATGGAGATACCGTCCCCTCCTCCCAATGGGAAACCTTGCAGCACTCCTTCCGCATGTGCTCTATCGGTCGCCCTGGCCAATGCGTCTACCGCCAGCACAAAGAGCAACGGTGCTAGGGGACATCCCTGTCTCACACCCCTCCTCGGCTGTATCCGACCTCCTGCCGAGTTCCCGTTAATGAGAACCGAAAAGGATGTCGTGGTGACACACTGTTTCATCCATCTGATTCATATATGTGGACAGCCCCTCTTAGCCAGAGCTGCCCATAGGAAGGACCACTCCATTGAGTCATAGGCTTTTGCGAAATCCACCTTCCACAGAAAGGCCTTTCTTCCGCTCCTCCTCTAGTGCGCCAGGATCTCTGTTGCCGCCACATAGCTGTCCAAGATGTGTCTCCCTGGTATGAAGGCGGTCTGTACCTCCGACACCACCTTGCCAATCACCTTTCTGAGCCTATTTGCCAGGATTCTTGTAATAATTAGATATGCCGCATTTGACTCCGCTATCGGCCTGTAGTCCTCAACCGTCTCCGCCCTATCTCTCTTTGGCAGGAGGAACATGCAAAACCTGTTCAATCTGTTGAAGCCCCTATTCCCTTCTCTGAATTCTGCCAAGACCTGCAAGATTTCTTCTTTCAATAGCGACCAGAATTCTTTGAAAAAGAGTACCGAGAAGTCGTCCGGTCTCGGACACCCCTTGACATTCAGCCCCCAGACCACGCATCTCGTGCTTCCTCCTCTGTGAAAGGTACTGTTAACCGCTCCGCTTCCTCAGCCCTTATGGTTGGAGCCCCTAGCCCCCTCCATCGCCATTTCCCTCCTCTCCTTCGCCCTGTAAACTCCTGAAAGTACCCTGCCATTGCCCTCCCCACAGACTCCCTGCCTGAGAACTCCGTCCCTTCCACCTGCAGTTTCTCAATCCAGTTTCTTCTACGCCTGTCCGAGGCCATCAAGTGAAAGAACATGGTGTTTGAGTCCCCCTCCTTGACCGACTTCTGCCTGGATCTGGTTCTTCACTCCACTTCAGCTTTCCTGTCCTCCTGGATGATTTTCATGCAGTCTGCTCTGTCCTGCCTCTTCGAGCCCGTTATCAATCCTAGATCCTCCATTGCATCTAAACTTTGGATTTTCGCGAGCGCCTCATCCTGCAATCTGGTCTGCTTCTTTTTCAGCTGTTTCCTGTACTCCTTCAGGTATCGCTTCAATTCAAGGAGCTTTGCCTCCAGCTTCACTGTCGCTGATTCGTTCGGATGCATGTTCTTCCATTTGTTTTCCACCATGCTTCTGAATCCTTCTTCTAGTAGCCATGTCCTCTCAAACTTAAAGTATGTGCTGCATCGGATTCCCTCCCTAGACTCCTACATTAGCGGGGTGTGATATGAGAAAGGTCTCTCCATAGCGCAGGCCTTGACCATTAGAAACACCTCGGCCAGCTCCACCGAGCAAAAAAAGTGATCCAGCCTCGACAGCCGGCCCCCGGAATCTCTCTATGTGAAGGCACAGGAGGTGGGGGGTACGTCCTGCCATCCATGCTCCGCTATGAGGCCAGCGAGTTCTTCCAAGTCCCGGTCTCTGCCTCCCTGGCCTCTCGGCCTATCTTTCGCCAGTAGCGTAACGTTGAAGTCCCCACCAATGAGCCACGGGCTTCCCTGAAACTTTCTTGCCGCCTGGCGAAGACCTTCCCACAAGGCGCTCCTCCCTGCCTCGTCCGAAGGCCATACATCGAGGAGAATGTTAACACGAGCCCGTTGCTCCTCAGCTGCACTGTGACTAGACCCACCCCAACCTCCGAGCCCACTACCGAGAACAGGTCCTTCCAACTGATAATCACCCCACCAGATCTCCCTATCGCATCCAGCGCCATAAAGCCTTGCATTGCGTTTCCCCCAATCTCCCCCCATCTTCTTTGGTCACACTACTGTAGCTTCGTTTCCTGCAGAAATGCCACATCCGGTTTCCATCTAGCAAGGTATGCCCTCAACGTTCCTCTGCGGATGGGGTCACAGAGCCCCCTTACGTTCCATGCGAAGACCTTCACCATGAGGTCACAATAGTACCGCCTCCTCGCACTCGGTTAAATCCTACCCCCTCCGCCACCTACTCCAGCTCCCCTTTTTCAAAGGCGTCAGCCCACCCTCCCACCAAACCGCCAATCGCCCCGCCCCTACTCCCTACCCCATCACATCTTCCCTTCCTACTTTGCTGCCTACACCACTCCCACCTTCTCCCCTATCACTGGCGGACCCCTTCCCTTAGTCCTCCCCACTGAACCCTCCCTGCCGTGCCCCCCCGACTCAGGGGGACCTCCACCGCCTCCGGAGTCTGCCGCATATCGCCTGCACCAGGAGTGGCGCTGGCTCCTTCGGGCCTGCACTTTGAGGTATCCTGCCCCCCGTCACCAGACAGCAAGTCTTCCGGCATTGGGTCTTCTGTCTCGACGCTCTCCCCTTTTCGGCGAGGTTCCCTCGATCCCGAACCTCCTCTGTCGTCCGGTGAGGGGTGCAACTGAGCTGGACGGTCGAGACCCGACCTCCTGCCCTCGCCACTGGCCCCTGGCATGTCCTTCAACATTGGTTCCTCCTCCGGTTCCCCCCTTGCCCTGGGGGGTCCCCGATCCGCCACCCACAGTCTCTCGAGCCTCCGGTGTAGAAGCCTGGTCGGACCCTCGGCTCCCTCACTCCCTCCGAGGGTCGACCTCCGCACTCGATCGCTCTCCAACTGCTCCCCTTGTTCTCTCGGGCTTGAGATGCTGCGCCCGATTTTCCTCAGGACCCTCCACGGGCCATTTAAAATCGAGTCGCGAATCGGTATCGGGTCCGGGCACGGATTCGAACCCGGGTCCGACTTTGTGCCTGCCTTAAAAATATCTTCGCGCCGCCTCGAGCTCTCCTTCGCAAGCCACGGAGGTTTAAATGCGCCGTTGCCTCTCCTCACCCCTTCCCTCGGGGCCATCAATGCAATGCCTGCGACCGATGCGATCTCCTCCCGCCGCGATCCCTCGGATTCTCCACCCAACGTCTCGGGCGTCTCTGTCTGTTCCTCGAGACCCCGACCAGCCCGTACCACTGCAGACCTCGAGAGGTGCGCCTTGAGTGGTGCAGCCTGCAGAGCGGCTGACTCGGCCCACAAGGAGACGCCCTTCCCAGGGCCCCTTGGTCCCCCACCGATCCCGCTCGTCAGAACCCTCCTCCCCGCATCGCCATCGGTCGGGCCAGCCAACGCCTCCGCATATGACTTCTGCCCATCCTCCGTCGGCTGGATGAGATCACCCACGACGCACTTCCTAGTCGAAGTGTGACCTCCTGCACCTCGCCAGGCCGCATCTCCACCTCGGCCTAGACCGGCTGAGGTTCTCGTTGCCAAGGCCGAGGCCTCTGCACCTTCGCAGTTGCGCGAACGGAGTGACGATTGCCTCAATCACCTGTCGGGCCCTGAGGAACATTGGGGTTCCCACCAAGCCCATTGCGATCTCAACCTTCCACGCTAGGTGCTCCCTCGTGCCGTCTGATCGCACCGCCCATCGCCATCGGACCACACCTCCCGTACACCGGGTCTCATTGAAGAGTAGCTTCTCCGTCGCCTTCCCCGATACCCCCAACAGTAGGTATTTTCCTTCACCCACCACCTGCAGCCTCACATGCTCGCCTCTAAGGATCTTAATGACCTCGACCTCCAGCTCCTGAAAGCCAACTCGACCCTCCATCACCACCGTGATTAGGGCCGAAGCGAGAGCCCTCTTGAGTCTCCAAGAGTCCTTTGACCATGGGGCCTCGACTTCGACTAGAGGTGCCCCCTTCGGCGGTGGTGGAAGTCTCACCTCCCTCGCGCCCGCGACTGTGCTCTTCCTTCGCTCCTCCGCGCAGTTCGCCTTCCGGTGACCTAGCTTCCCACATTGGAAGCATTGCACGGGATCTCGACAATCCCACGCCAGATACCCCTGCCCCTTGCATTTGAAGCACCCCACCTTCAGCGTTGCTCCCCTCCGCCTCGATTGCCCTCCGACCAGCGTCCAGCCCCGGCTCTCCGATCGCCCTCCCTCCCTCGCATCTCCCCCTACTCCCTCTCGCTTTCTCCCACTCACACTCTCGCTCTCTCTCATTCTAGATCCCCAAGATTGTTTTTTGAAAGGTGAAGTACCCAAGATTGTTTGGTATGGCTTCTAAACTTGTAAGCTATATTGTCTTGCCTATTGTTACCATGTCAATATGACTATTCTCACCTCACCACTGACTACTAAATGTCCCTTGTCCAGTTTTCTCAAGAAATTACCGGCTAAAGAGGTGAAGTAAAGATTGACCACATCCCAGTTACTTACTAGGGGATTGTTTCATTATAACCACAGATGTTACCATGATATGTAATAGAAATACCATGTCTGAGGCTTTTGTTATGAAGGACTTGGGTGAGCTCAGGTACTTTCTTGGCATTGAGGTGGCACGTAGCAAGGAAGGTATTGTTCTTAGTCAAGGCAAGTATGCTCTTGATATTTTACAAGAGACAGGGATGATGGGGTCTAAATTTGTTAATATACCTATGGATCCCAAAGGATGTCTCTATTACAGTGATTCTCCACCTACAGATAGCAGGTCTTATAGGAAGTCAGTTGGTAATCTTTTATATCTTACTATTACATGTCCTGATTTATCCATTGCAGTTGGGAAACTTAGCTAGTTCATGGACAAAACAACCAAGTAGCATTGGGATGCTGCCATGTAGGTCCTTAGATACGTGAAGAAAGCGCCTGGTAAAGGTATTTTGTTTAGGAAAAACATGGCTATGAATGTTATTGCCTATTCAGATGTAGATTATGCAGGTTGCATGGTAGATAGAAAATCCACTACTGGATTCTGTACTTATGTGGCAGGCAATATGGTAACTTGGAAGAGTAAAAAGTAGCATGTTGTATCTCGATCTAGTGTAAAATCTCAGTACCGTGCTATGGAACAAACTGCCACACAGATGGTTTGGATTAGATCAGTGTTACAAGATCTCCATATTTGGGTAGAGGGACCAATGGAGATGCGATGCGATAATCACGTTGCCACATATATTGCAAACAACCCGATGTTCCATGAATGTACAAACTACAAAGCATGTCGAGGTTGATTGCCATTATACTAGAGACTTGATACAGTGCAGAATTATTTACACCACTTCCATTGCTTTTGAAGATCAGATCGCAGATATAGTTACAAAGCCTCTTGGCAGATCCGCGTTTGACAGATGTTGTTCCAAGTTGAGCATTGTTGACATATATGCTCCAGCTTGAGGGAGAGTGTTGATAGAGCACGCCTATTTTCTGTACCTCTTTATTAGTTGTTTTATTTTCTTGGACTTTTGTTGCAATCTTTCCAACACCTCTATATATAAAGAGGTGTAGGTTACTTTTGAGAAATATGATTATTCATTTCTCCCACTTGCATATTTTAGATGTGGTCAGGACCATTCTCATACATCATAATGTACCTTAAATGTATTGGGGTGATGCAGTGCTCACGGCCTGTTACTTGATTAATCGGATGCCTAGTTCTATTTTATCAGAACAAATTCCATGGCAGATTCTACATCCTGATAGATATCTTTTTGTGGTGACACGTCACACATTTGGCTGTGTAGCCTTTGTACATGTTACGGGACTTGACAGAGATAAGTTGGCACCAAGAGCCACTAAATGTGTATTTCTGGGGTATTCTCACACCTAGAAAGGATACAGGTGTTATGATCATCTCACTAAGAGACATTATGTTAGTGTAGATGTCACATTTCATGAAGATGTACCATATTTTTCTTTGGCCGCAAAATAGTTGTCATTCATATTGTAGGACAGATCTCCTCCACAGGCTCCCATGCCTATGTCACCTATTCAGTTCGGTGATTGTACACCAATTCCAGTGCCTGAGTAGTCTCCTAAGGATTCTGGTGATAGCAAGTTCAGAGATTCTCCAGTGATATGTCATATTCCATTCACTTACAGGCCTCGTTCTATCCCCCCTTCTCCCACCTCAATCCCATTATCCTCCCCTAGATAAGTATATGTTGATGATACTAATGAATCTTAGTCTCATGATGTTTTTACAGGGTCAGTAAGTGCATCTGAGGATGAATCCCATAGATGATGATCTTGACCTTCCATAGCAGTTAGGAAGGCCCCATGTAGTTGTGTACACTATCTTGTGACTGGTGCTTCTGCCTGTGATGGTCTTAGTATCACGTTTGCTGCATTCACTACAACACTTATGACGTCTATAGTATCGTCTACTTATCAGGAGGCTATGCTGGATCCTGCATGGCATAAGGCAATGAAGGATGAAATGGCAGCTCTTTGATCTCATGGGATGTGGGAGCTTACTTCTTGACCTATGGGGCCTTGAGTGGTTGGTTGTCGATGGGTCCTTGCCTTGAAATTAATCCTGATGGGTTTATTTCTAGGCATAAGGCTCACTTGGTAGCAAAAGGGTTCACTCAGACATATGATGTGGACTTTTTGATACCTTCTCTCCTATGGCGAGGCTTCTTACAGTCCGTATTTTGTTATCTGTGGCAACTAACAGAGAATGGGATCTTCACCAGCTAAATGTGAAGAACGCCCTCCTCTATGGTGATCTTCAAGAGGAAGTATATATGTAGCAACCCTCAAGATTTGCGGTTGAGGAGTGTGTGCAGATTAAAGAAGGCGATTTATGGGATTGATAGGGCCTGAGGAGATCTACATCTGATCATTCCTTGTTTATTAGGAAGATTGATAGAGTGGTTGTTCTACCTATTTATGTTGATGATCTTATTATTACAGGGGATGATACTATTGCTATTCTACAGTCAAAAAGGACTTGGCTGCACAATTTGTTATGATAGCTTTGGGATCTCTTCGCTATTTTTTGGGCATTGAGGTGGCCAGAGGAAGAGATGGTATTGTGGTGAGCCAGAGAAAGTATGCAGTGGATGTTCTTAGGGAGACTGGGATGTTAGGAGCCAAGGTGGCTAACATACCTATGGATCCCAAGGTACACTTATTTGGTGATGGGAAGCCTATGGAGAGCAGAAGCTGTAGCCAGCTGGTTGGTAAACTCCTCTATCTTACTATTACCAGACCTGATATTTCACTTACTGTTGGAAAACTTAGCCAATTCATGAAGAAGCCAACCAAGCAGCAATGGAATGCTGCAGTGTAAGTACTCAGATATTTGAAGAAAAGCCCAGGTCGTGGATTATTGTTTCGTAAGGGGTGTCCTATGACAGTGGTAGGATACTCTGATGCAGATTACGTTGGCTATCTTGCTGATTGCAAGTCTACTACATGTTTTTGTACCTATGTTACAGGAAATTTGGTGACTTGGAAAAGTAAGAAGTAGGCTGTAGTATCTAGATCCAGTGTTGAATTAGATTATAGAGCTGTGGCTCAAACAACAACAAAAATGGTTTGAGTGAAGTCTATTCTACGAGACTTGCATATATAGATAGAGGACTTTATGGAGATGAGATGTGATAACCTTTCAACTACATATATTGCAAATAATCCCATGTTTCACGAACGTACAAAACAGGTGAAAATCGATTGTCACTACACTAGGGACCTTATCTAGAAGAGTGTTGTTTGCACATCTCCAGTTGCTTTAGAGGACCAGATAACATATATCTTTACAAAGCCACTGAGCAGAGCTGCATTTGATATTTGCTGTGACAAGTTGAGTTTGATAGACATCTACACTGCAGCTTGAGGGGGAGTGTTACAGGATATTTCCCTTTTCCTTTATTTTCTTTTTTTGAACTATTTATGCTCTGTTTTATTCTTTAGGCCCTCTTATGTATTTTACCCACACCTCTCTCTATATCAAGAAGTGTAGGGTTTCCAGGGAATAATAGATTGCTCATTTCTTCCCATTGAAAGGTTTGAGACCAACAAGCATAGTTGATTTCATCCAGCTTCACGATCGGGACAAAGAACAGATTCTTGTAATTTTCGCTCTCTTGACTTGTCTCCGATGCAACCTCAGAAGATGAAGAGGATGCCATGACGCTCCAAGCACTAGGAAGTTGCCAAACTCAGATCTGAAATCCAATTTCAGATTTGCGGAAAACTATAGATCACACCAACAAGTGATCTAGCATGAAATCCAAGTCATCTATTGCTGGGAAATCAAGATAGACATTCATGGTAATCCTCCGATAGTTGGGAGGAGCCTACTAGGGTCCGAAGGTGCCCTTAGTAGCCCTTAAAGGAGGGCTACACTCCTTTTCCTCGCTGCACTAGGGCACCAAGCCCCACTGGCGACTTGCTGCCTACTGGTGGTGGATTAGCCGTTGTCGCCGATTAGATTAATTAGCTGCCTACAGCGCTGTGTCGCTGCCGCCTGCAGCCCTTGCGTGCCCGTAGCGTCGCCTCAGGAGTAGGTCTCCCCCGCAGCATCGCCGCAGGAGGCGCGGGAGGTTTGGTGCTGCCGCTTGCTATCGTTGGAGGTCCCCTTCGCTAGTTGTGGGTGCGTCGGTGAGGGTGAGGGAAGGTGAGCGACGTGGAGAGGGCCTTAGGGTTTTGGTGGAGGGGGTAGGCGGCCTGTTTCGGTGGAATACCCGAGCGTTGATCTAGGATCGCTGCTCTGATATCAAGTAGGACGAAATGAATAATCTTATTCCAATAGAAAACCCAATTATATAGAGAGAGGTGTTGTGTAAATTACATGAAATACTAGACTAAAATATAAAATGACCAAACAACCCTTCACACAACAGATAACTAGGTTGTGAAGTAGACTCTACATGTGGAACCCATTCTATAAAATTGTTCTTTTAGTTGTTTGTGTTGTTTCCAGTTATGAGCTTGCTGTGAAAATAATCCTTTGCATGTGGTCATCCTTTCCTAAAAAAATTTGATCAATTTAGTCTACTTGGCACTGCAGTATGCTCTCAACCTGGAGCAATATGATGTTGCACAACAACTGAGGAATAAGCTTGCTGAGGTAGTTCCAACTTTTTTGGGTCAAAAAGATCGAATTTGATGTCATGCTGAAATTTCTTCGTGGTGGAGGTTGAGACAAAAAGGATCAAACAACGGGCAGCCAAACATGGAAATTCAGCAAAAAGCGAAGCTCAGGATAAAGCCATAGAGTTACTGCACCTACGGTTAGCTATGTTTCCTTTTGTTTTCCCTTAAAAAAAATAATTTTTGACTTAATAATACTTAAGCTTTTTGGTGGCCATTCTCTCATATTGTGCAGTGCAGACTTGCAGAAAGCAATTGACTCAGAAAATTATGCAGCAGCAGCAGATTTGCGCGATAGAATTTGTAGACTTGAGGTGAAAAGGAAAAAAAAAAGATAATTTTTCATTGTTATAATAAGATGAAGTTTTCTCCTTACAGTAGTTCTTGGTTGTGAAAAGATAATTTTTCATTGTTATAATAAGATGAAGTTTTCTCCTTACAGTAGTTCTTGGTTGTGAACTGAAGAAGCACAAATCACATCAGTTGGGAGGGGGCACAACTTGGTTGATTGAGGCCACAGGCACACATCCCTACCGAAGACATTTCTTATTAGCTTATCATTTCTACCTCTTCATGTGCAGGCGGAATCACTTGCTATATCAGCAAAGGCTCTTGCATATGAGAATACACAATATTCGTTTCGGTTGGGGCAGAAAGTCAAACACAAGATTTTTGGTTAGTCTGTACTCTTTTATTATAATCCATCTCATTGTAGAGTAGAATATATTCTAATACTTCCACAAAGTCAAAGTTTTACTAAATAAATTCTAGCTCTACTGATACTTTATACATTGAGACTTGGGCATGAATTTTCATGATAATATGAAGCCTCATGCTTTAGTTCTGATTTTGGCAAGATAACTGTTTGCTACACCACTGACAGGATATCAGGCTGTAGTTTGTGGAATGGATCCTCTTTGCTCTGAATCAAGCACCTGGATGGAAATGGCAAATGTTGATAGATTGACTCGAGGACCCAATCAGCCATTTTATCAGGTCGATGGTCGATAGTGAGAACAAGGAACTATATATTTTTGGTTAGATGATAATTCAGCCACGTCATGACATTTTCTTTTTAAAGCATATGACATTTTTTATTCAGATTAGTTAATTGGTTCTTTTAACTTTTCAAGATTACCTTTTTTTTCTTTGGAAAAAGGATCAAGATTACCGCATTGTCCTGCCTCTTATCATTGTGTCTTGTTAAATGTCTGTAGGTGTTGGTTGATGTGCATGCTGATCCAAACATACTGGTAGCTTATGGTGCGTAATCACTTTTGGATTTTATTTTATGATGATTGATAAGATATAAATCATGACTTACATTTTTCTTAACATGTTAGAATTTTCTTTTTATTTCTTTGGATCTTGTAATCACACTAGCCAAGTTATTAGCGTAATAAAACGAAGGAATCATCACTATGGAGAAAAATAACCATATAATTCTGTTAGGCATCATTTTGGTAGAGGGACTGAATGAGGTTTGATATAAATAAAAAGGATTTACCTTGAGATCAAACACTTATTTTGTTTGGATGGTAATGGGGTTACATTAAAGAATAAGATTGAACTTATGTTAAAAGTTGGGAGGAGATTAGGTAGGGAATGAGCTACATTATATTAGAAGATTCATTTGGAAGATAGAAAAGAAAGAGGGTCCATGGAGGCAAAAGTCCAAACAGCTTTGACCAAAAGAAGGGGATACAATCACCAAGTTTTTCAACACTTTTCCCAATGATTGGAGGAGGAATTGGATTAAGTTTGTCTCAATTGGTCAAGAAGTGCACACAGGGAGGTAGGAGGTTGGAACGACTTTTGCAGACTTCTACTTCGCCTGTTTGTGAGGAGTAGGACAAAGTTTGGCATTTTGATAGGTCTCACCCCAAGTGCATTATAAAGGAGGATGTAGTATCCTTGGTTCAACCTTTTACAGAAAGAAGAGTTGTGGTGGGCTCTTTGCTCCTTGAAGCTAGAGGGTTCCTAGGGCTAAATGTGTAGAAATGAAATAAGTTCTATTTTCCAACCAAACCTTAGGCCTTTATATATAGGGAGAGGATAGGGGAAAAATAAATGACAAAACTAACAAAAGAAATAAAATAAGACAGTAAAATAAAGGTGGGACTAAATTTGAACACTCCCCCTCCAATTGGAGCATGATGTCTATCATGCTCAGCATAGAACATCGATCAATTGAGGTACGGGGAAGAGCCTTGGTGAACATGTTTGCAGTCTAATCTCTTGAGGCAACATGAGATGCATAGATAAACTCCTTTTGGATCATGTCTCGGGTGTAGTGGCAATCCACTTCAACAAGCTTTGTTCTTTTGTGGAAAACTAAATTATTGGCAATGAAGATGGCAGCCTTGTTATCACACTTCTCCATAGGTCTAGACACTAAGGTATGTAGATCTTCCACAATGGGAGTGAATTGCCCAAGCTCAGAAGTAGCTTGGGCCATAGCCTTGTACTCAAACTTTGCACTAGATCTGGTCACCATGGTCTGCTTCTTGCTCCTTTAAGTGTCTAGGTTTCCTCCCACAAAGGTATAAAAGCCAATGGTTCTATCCTTTGGCTATCTTGCATAATCAACATTGGTGTAAGATATCACATCTAAAGGTCTTTCACGTGTGAACAATAGACCCATCGTTGGAGACGATTTTAGGTACCTAAGAATCGTCATGGCTGACCTTGCTCACTGCAAGGGCAATGTCTGGATGTGTGACAATGACATGTAATAGTTTTCACACTAGACATTTGAATTGTCTAGGATCAACTTCTCTTGAATCATCATTATATAGGTTCACACTTGGGTCCATAGGAATAGAAGTCGACTTGGCACCTAACATGCCAATCTCCTGGAATAGATCAATCACATATTTCCTTTGAGATAAGACAACCCCATAAGCATTTCTGGCAACCTCAATTCCAAGCAAGTGTCGGAGTGACCCCAAGTCTTTTGTAACAAAGTACTTGGCTAAAAACTCCTTTGTATCCTTAATTCCCTGTGTCATCCCCAGTCAAAATAATGTTGTTGACGTACACCAACATAGCTGCAATGCCCTTGCCAGTATTTCATATGAAAAGAGAATGATTTGTTGAGGATCTCCTGAAGCAAATATGCTTAATGACATCTGATAATTTATGGAACCAAGCTCTTGGACTTTACTTGAGGTTGTAGTTCGCCTTATGGAGTTTGCATACCTTACCACACTCTCCTTTAGCCTCGAAGCTAGGGGGTTGTTGCATCTAAACTTTCTCTTGCAGATCACCATTCAGGGACATGTTTTTCACATCCAACTAGAAAAGAGGCCATTTCTTGTGGATTACCACAAAGATGAGGATCTTGATAGTTGGTAGTTATGTGATAGGAGAAAATGTGTCAAAGTAGTCTACATCATAGGTCTGAGTATATCCTTTGGCAACTAGATGAGCCTTATATCTTTCAACTGATCTATTAGGATATTTCATGGTAAATACCCACTTGCAGCTAACAATTGTTGTACTAAAAGGTGGTTCTACCAGACTTCAAGTACTTGGCAAGATTAGGGTTGACATCTCATGCTTCATGGCTTGCTGCCATCTTGGATCTAGAAGTGCCTCCTAATGAGTGGCCAATATGGAAATAACTAATAATGCCCTGACAAACTGTTCATATTATGTAGTTTGGCTCGCCATAAAGATATGTTTAGAGATAGGTTGTATAGTGCAAGACCTGGTGCCCTTACACAAGCCAATAAGCGAATTCATATCACAATCTCCAAGATCCCTTTTCTCGACTCCTTCTGGATTCTCAAGAAGTAAGGTAGAGTTTGAAGGGACGAATGATTTGCCCGTGGCATCGCAAAAGTGTGAAAAATAGGCATTTAAAATTTTTTGATTGGATAAATCGGTCGTAGCCTAGAAATCAAATAAATCAAAATCATATAGGAAGAACTAGTTTCTTTTTATTTACAAATATCACAATTAGATACAAATTATGCATAAAATATATGTCCTAATTATGCATGTATGTCTAGAATGCAGTACTTACAATGCAAATGATTGTTTTTACTTGGAAAATGGATCAAGAACTTATGGCCCTTCACTGATTGGTCAACTAATAGAAGCGTTGATTGACAGGCGCCAAAGGGGTTCTCCAACAATTGAAGAATCAGTCAACCAATTAGGTTGTTGGTTGACCAACAAGAGAAACGGATCATGATTCACGACTCTTCTTTTCTTCTTTCCGGCGACAATGGCTTTTCTCTTCGATGTTAATTTGAAAGATGATTAGGTCTTTTGGTCTTGTCTTTAGGATATTTATAGGGAATCTTATTAATCATAATATGGTGGGAGAATTAAATTGTAATTGATATTTGCATGACTAGCCCTCTAACTAATTTAGCCAATCGAGTTTTACTATCTAAAATGTATTTAATTCTTTTCAAACCCTCTTAGATCTATACCAAACCTTTTTGGCCTAATTAAATGCTAAATCAAATACTAATTCCTTAAATAATATTTGATTTCTCTACGATTAGAAATCTACCAAAATCATTATTGATTTTATCATGTCAATAATGAAGCGTTTAAGTTCAGGATTTACGACACTATACCTTCTTTAGGCATTCCAAATACCCATGAATCTTTCACCCCATTTGTAGCCCTAAGGATTCATTCCTAAATCCACTGTTCTCCCTACCACAGGTTATATGTTATTCATATTCTCTTTATATCATTGGGGCAAGAACAAAGACTAGCTCTTTTCCCAAAGGATTGTCTTCTCTTTCATGTATTTGTCCAATGAGGACCTGTATGACCATGCATAGAATTTCATACCTCTCAATATACACGGAGTGAGCCCGTGTCTTTCGATCCATTATGTACACCTACAATAGTGGATCTGTGTAATCCCTTTGAAAGATCATGTGTCTCCGATGCTCTTTTATACACACCAACTTTCTAGTCTCAACACCATGGTGGGTGCATTAACCATTGGTCCAACAAATGTATATATTCAAGCATAGAAAAGCATTTACCCTTAGTCAAAGGATATACCTTCACTGTAATAAGGATAAGAGGACTTCTGCATCTTCGTCTTGCCACGTCTACTCCTTGACCTAACCTGTGTGACAACCTCGAATCTTCATTTTTATGCAGAGGATATGCATCAAGAGCATATGTCAGGTAACAGTCTTTTGAGAAGATTGCCATCTCTTCTTAGATTGGAGACAACTGTTAGATATCATGGGGGTTCTTGATGACTTATTGAAATCCTTGATCCAAACCATTTGGATCTTCAATTTTGTCATTAGTATATCCAACATGGATATAGGACATTCTTCCACTTATGCTAAGGGACTCAACTAACCATATTAGTGTGTTCATGTGATCTAACATTCAAATTCGAGTCACTGTTTAAGTGATTCCACTTAGGTTGGCTCACTAAGGGCATATAATTCCAATAGACTTGCACTTGCCCTAAGTGTCAATCCTGAACTACCTCTTCGACCCATGATGCCAACTTGACATTTGAGTACTTTACTGTAAAGCCTTAATCGATTGAAGTGTCAAGCCACAAGCTGAAGTATTGCATATAACAACTTTATCATGCGTGGCATCTAATCTATAATGAGGATTTGTCTCTTTGCAGATATGCTCTTTATTTTAACTATTTGTTAACAAGAGCCATGTTGTCATCACAACAATTGGGAGTTTTGGCAGAGGAAACTACGTTAAGTCCTTCAAAAACTAATGCATCCACGTCATTTATGTGGTAGCTTCGCAAGCTGCAACATATTCCACTATAGCTCTCATAAAGTGGGGCATACGCCTCCAAAGTAGATATTCCACCATAGAAAACATAAGAGGCTCTTATACGGACTATCCACATTAGATTGCAAATATTGCATCCATGGCCGTAGAAATTGCATTCGATTTTCAATTGGTAAGGCCACCGACTAAGGAGTATACAGCATGCGGGTGATTAATTGATTTAGGATTTTTTAATATTTAAAAATTTAAATATAATTATGTATATACTATTATACATATTAAATATATGTATATATAAATTGAAACATGCACAAATATATTAGTATTAGTTTTTTTGATATACATATTTTCTTAATATAGCTTTTAACAAATAGCTATCAATATTACAACACATAAAATAAAACAAATAAACTAAGATTGGCAGATCGTGAATCTAATTCAATACCTTATGCTCCCACGCAACTCAAATAAAAATCTAAATCACAAAAGTAATAACATATGCAACTCACAAACTAATATAAAGTAATATATGCAACTCATAAGAACAAAAATTAATTTAAAGTGACATTTGCAACAAAATAAAAAAAAAGATAAGAGAGGGGAGGATAATTGGTTAGGTGGTGAGAAGAGACTATAGAGAAGCACTAGCTATCGGTGGACCATGGAGAGTAGTAGCCACTGACTAGTGGTGACGGGACAATAGTTGGTTGAGGAAGCCTCGCGAGGAGGTTTGGTGGAGACGATGTGACAAATGTTGGCCGAAGAGACCATGTGATTCGTAAAAGGGTTGGGAAAGGTTGGGTTGTGAAGATGGAAGACTAGCTAGTTGGAGAAGCCTCACGGAGTGGCTGTGGAGGTTGGGCAATGATGATCAGAGACCAAATGGTTGGAGAAGCCTTGCAAAGAGGCATTAGGCAGCGGCAATCAATTGTTCAAGAGGTTGGGAGAAGTCTTGTGAGTGTTTAGGGTTTAGGTTGGACCCTTCGAGTGTTGGGGAGGGCAAGTTGGGAGAGCCTTATTTGGCTTTGGTGCGAGAATCAAGGCTCAAGAAAGAAAAAAAGAAACTCAAAGCTTGGTCGGTTGATTAATTGATCAATTAATCGGATAATCGATCGATTAATTGGGTAGGTCGATTATAAGCTCGAATATGTATATGATTTGTTTCTTGACCACATACTACTATGCGGTCGATTAATCAGCCCTGTAGAATGATTTTTGCATCCTTGACCGCATCCCAACTCATTGAGATTGATAGAATCAGTATCTTTTAACTCGTTGAGATCCCCTTTTTATGATTCCATTCCTTTTACAAGGAATGTTAGGACAACTTGTCATCTCATCAAAGTGTTTATGACTTATGGATTGATAATATATTATCCTCCTATTACATAAGACATTTTTATTTGGAACTATGCTCGGTTTGTGTGCATTGCACACTTGCACTTTGTTCTCTCTCTCAACACTTTGAGTTGACATCTTCTTATGGAGATGCCAAAAGGCATGCATTGACTTTCATCATAAGAAAATCTACTAAGCATTATATGCTGCAGAAATCCTTGAGTTGTTCATTGAAAACATTTTTTTTTATCTAACTTTTAGATTTTAATTTCTGGATATTGTTTTCTTATCTTATGAGCATAACAGTTATCTACATATGTTAGTGCTAATATGCTCCCACTAACCCTTACATGAGTTTAGGCATCATTTGAAGTTAGAATGTGTCCACAACACCTTATGGATCATTCAAGTCTGGTGTCTATTTGGATCACGATTGGACTTAAGCTCATAACCTTCATCCAATTGTTCCTGTTATGTTCCTCAAGGCTTCATCGTATGAAGGCCGATCATTCTCAAACTTATTTGAGACACGAGATCCAAAATTTTTCATGTGTTGATTTTACTACAATCTTGAAACTTTTTCATTAGTTGAGCCTGTTCCTTAAAGTTGATTCCCTTCATATTGGTTTTGGATCTTAACTTGGTTTTAGTAACCTCTCAGGATTCCTTGTTTCTCTTGATCTGATTCTCATTCAAAATATCTTTCATTATGAAATTTGATATCTCACGAGTTGAATACTTCCTAAGAATAGTCGTTTGGGAATAGAAACATTTTCATATACTATGTAACCATTGAAATTATTAATTGCTTGTATATCCAACTAGCTTGGATATAATTTGGACTTAACCATTGATATGCGTGGCTTGTTCAGGATGAGTTCCACAACTCTCCTGTCATACATCATTCTTGGATTGAATCCTAGTTGGACATTTATTATTATGGAATTTGACATTCTATAAGTCAATCACCATTTAAAAATTCTCGTTACACTGATGACAAGTATTGCCACATGTGTGAGGTCTAGGAATATTGCAATTTGTCTCTAAGTCCAACTCACTTGGATAGGACAAGCCAAGCAACATTCAATCTTGTCGACCCTGTCTTAGATGGGTTCAAGTAACCCTCCAAGAATCATTGTTCCTTGGATTGGATTGTTAGTTAAGCATTTATCCTTTTAGGAATCTAATATTCCACAAATCAAGATGCTTGTTTAATCCATATCACAACGCTGACAACTATTATCACACTTTTGATGCCCAAAGGATTGCCTTAAATCTAACTCATTTGGTTTGGATGTAGGCAATTAACGACAAATCTATATATCTAGATCCCTGTCTACATCATACGTGATCAAGGAAACTAGACTTGGTTTGAAATCCTTTGAAGAAATCCTTTTACAGTTTCTAATTCAAATCCTCATTGGATTTTGGGAATCTGACATTCATTATTATTCGAAGAGAAAGAAAACAACTTGCTTATTCCAAGAAACCCTAGGCTCTTTATTTAGAGAGAAGTTAATAGGTAAAATACAAATAGGATCGTTAAGAAAATAAAAAATACCAAAGATACCCCAATAATATACTCCAACTCTTTCCCTCAAGTTGGAGCATATATACCAATCATGTCCAGCTTGTTACATAATTGGTTGAAATGACTTAACCTTTATTGAAACCCTAAGTCTCTCTTATATAGAGAGAGACCAAAGAGTAAAAGTCCATCCTTGCGCCTGAGGAGCACACAAGGAAAAAACTAAAAAGGAAATAACACATATGGTATGCTAACACACCCCCTCAAGTTGGAGCATATATATCTATCATGCTTAGCGTGGATATACATGAATTAAATAGAGATCTAGCTTGGTTAAAATGTCAGCAATTTGCTCTTTAGATGTGACAGGTGTGGTATATAGCAATCCCTTCTGAATAATGTCCCTAGTGTAGTGGCAATCAACCTCGACATACTTTATCTTCTCATGGAATGCTAGATTGTTGGTAAGGAAGGTGGTTGCTCTATTGTCACATCTCATCTACATTGGGCTAGAAAACTGTATTTGCAAATCAATAAGTAGAGGCCTAATCCACATCATTTCTACAGTTGTTTAAGTCATGGTTCTGTACTTAAACTCGGCATTGGATCTAGCAACGGTGCCCTGCTTCTTGCTCCTCTAAGTGATCAGGCTTCCAGCTAAAATGCTACAGAACCTAGTAGTGGATTTGCGGTCTGCATGACAACCGGCATAGTTCACATTGGAGTAGCCAATAAAGGTCATAGAAGACCCCTTAGAGAATAGGAGACCCTTTCTAGGAGCCTTCTTGATGTATTTGAGTACCATCAATGTTGTGTCCTAGTGTTGACGTGTTGGCTTAGGCATGAATTGGCTCAATCTCCCCATTGCAAAGGAGATATCCGGCTTGGTGATGGTAAGATATAGCAGCTTGCACATAAGCTACCTGTACTACTTGCTGTCCACCAACTGTGCATCCTCATCATAAAGTAGCATCTTATGATCTATAGGAATATTGGCCTCCTTGGCCCCAAGCATACCAACCTCCTGTAAGATGTCTAATGCATACTTTCTCTAGAACTAGACTACACCTCTGGTACTACGAGCCACCTCAATGCTAAGAAAGTGCCAGAGAGCTCTTAAGTCCTTCATGACAAACTGCTTTGCTAGGATGCGCTTGATGTCAACAACACCCTGCTCATCATCATTGTGACAATTAAGTCATCAACATAGACAAGAACCACATTGCCTCATCCTGCCTTCCTGGCAAAAAGAGAGAAATCTGCTGTCGATCTTCTGAATCTAGTTGCCTCAATAGCCTGTGGTAACCTCTGGAACCAGGCTTTGGAGCTCTGCTTCAGGCTGTAGATGGCCTTCTGTAATTTGCGTACACACTCCCCTCGAGTCTCAAATCCAGGTGGTTGCTGCATATATACCTCTCCCTGGAGATCACCATAGAGAAAGGCATTCTTTACATCCTACTGATGTAAAGGCCAATCTAACTGAACTGCTACTACCACAAGCACCTGTACAGTAGGAAGTCTGGCAATAGGTGAAGAGGTGTCTAAGAAATCCACCTCATAGGTTTGGGTGAACTCTTTTGCCACTAGTTGTGCTTTGTATCTGGCAATTCCTCCATTAGGGTTGAATTTGACATTGAACACCCATCGATAGCCAACAAGTGTAGCACCATCAGGAAGTGGAGTTCCTAGGTCCCATGACCTTTAAGAGCTGCCATCTCATCCTCTATGGCTACCCGCTACTTTGGATCAAGCATGGCCTTACTATACGTCGCTGGGATTTGAGTAGCAACCAATGCCTGTGTAAATCTTGCAAACCCAGATGCAAGGCTGTTAGTAGCAAGTGCCCCAGCCATGGGGTAAGTAGTCCAGGTCCGAGGTCTCTTTCGAATGGCAATCGAAAGATCTACATCATCTGCTGCCACATCACCTGTCCTATCCCTGTGATCATCACATGGTAAACATCCGTCAGTATTTAAAGGACTCACTTGAGAAGCCGATGGTGAAAGTGAGAGGGGGGGGCCCTGACAAGTAGTGTGAGGGCGAACATAAGTTTGTAGAGGCGCTATTAGACGTGGAAAGGGCTGCGTAGCAGGTGGTGGTGTAGTAACAATCGGTATCTCAGGAAAACTTCCAAACCGAATGGGTGTAAATGGCATAGGCACTATATTACCCTCAGAAGGCATCTTAGCAGCAGCAGTAGAAAAGAAAGGTATTGCCTTATGAAAGGTAACATTAGCTGAAACAAAATGGCGAAAAGCAATTGGATCAAAACACTGATACCCTTTTTGTGTTCGTGTATGCCCAAGGAAAACACACTTAATTGCTTTCGTTGCTAGTTTATCCCGACCCGATCCCAACAAGTGGACAAAAGCAACACACCCAAAGGTCCTATGGGTGACGTGAAATAATGGTTTATCAGGATACATAGCCTGCAAAGGAATCCGCTCATGTAAAGCAGCATTAGGTATCTTATTAATTAGAAAACAAGCAGTCAAAATAGTGTCACCCCAGTAAAAAGATGGGATCAAGTGGTGAATCAATAATGTGTGAGCAACATTAAGAATATGACGGTATTTCCTCTCAGCAACACCATTTTGCTGAGAGGTGTGTGGGCACGTAGTCTTATGAATAATGCCATAACTAGAAAAGAAGGTATGCAAATGAGTAGTACAAAACTCCAAGGCATTATCAAACTGAAAATGTTTTACAAAATAAGAATGCTGAGTTTTTATTTCCTTAACAAAGTTCTCAATGATTTGTCCCACCTCGGACTTATTCTGCAAAAGAAACATCCATGAAATGGGAAAAATCATTCACTAACAGAAGATAATATCTATTCCCAAGTTGATCAGGAGTACGACTGGGACCCTACACATCCATATGAATCAAGTCAAAAATAGCAGCACAAGAAACAGAAGTAGAACTTGGAAAACTAGTCCTATGATGCTTGCCCAATTGACATGCATCACAATTAAGAGTAGTAGTGGAGGGTATGTGCGGCAAAATCTGTCTGAGGCGGTTAATAGGCAGGTGACCAGGGCGATGATGCCACTTAAAGGGAGATCTAGTGGAAGCAAGGCCTTGGGCAGCAGAAGCATCAACAATGGTCTGGCTCAGATGGTACACCCCCCTTTCCTCATGCACTTCAATCGTTTTCCAGTGAGCTTATCCTACAAGACACAAGAAGACACATTAAAATGGCTCTGTAGTTCAAATCCCTAGTAATATTGCTAATAGACAGTAAATTCAAGGGAAAATCAGGCACATAAAATACATCTGCTAGTCTCAAGGTAAGAGATAGAAACATATCTTCCTTGTCAACCAGTGGCGAATGTCTCTCGTCTGTCACCTACATAGTCTTGGCTGGTGTAATAGGTGCTAATTAAGAGAATGAACTCCTGTCGCCACATAGGTGCGTAGATGCACCAGAATCAATCAACCAATCACTAAAAGACAAGTGTGAGAACATGCCAGTCGTAGGTGCCTGTGAGGAGGTAGCATTGGTTGCAGTATTTGAAGATTGAGAGGATGAAGCCTATGCCAACTGTGCAATCTGCTGTTGTAGGGTCTCAATCTTTGTACTCAAGGAGTTCAAATCAGAACTGGCAGGCACTCCATATGTAATCTCAGCTGCCTGATTGGCCATAGGTGCCCTACCATGCTTTTGCCAGCATGTAGCCTTTGGATGACCAAGTCTGCCACAGTAGGTATACATGGTCTTAGTATGTGTATCAGACGAGCGTCCGCGTCTACGACCATGTGCAGGGGGAGTACCCCTGCCATGTCTAGGGATAGCTGCCAGTGTGGATGTTTGAGTACCAGAGTCAAGAGCAGGAGTACGGACTACAACTCTGCTAAGTCTGCTATAAGCCTCCTCAAGGGTAGGAAGCTATGGAGTGGTAAGAATCTGATCTCTAAAAGCAGTATACTTAGGTCCAAGACCTGCCAGGAAGAGAGAGAAGGCCAACTGTCTTCGAAAATCCTTCCAGGAATCACAGGCATACCTCGATAGATAGGAGTGATGCCTCTCCAGCATTCCCTTCAAGAGGAAGTAGTATTGTGGTAGTGTATCCTTCCTAACACAAGTAGAAAAGGTCGTAGAAGACCTGAAAGACCTATGCAGAGTTCTTGGCATGAGAGTAAGTCTTACACAATGACTCCTACATCTTTACGGTGTTGTAATACATGATCTCATCCCTTATACGGGGAATAATTGTCTGCATAAGCCATGCAGAGACCATGGCATTGTCTCTGTCCCAGGTAGCGTTGGCACCAATCTTGCTCGTAGGCTCTAGATTTGTAAGGATGTGGCTCTTCCCATGACTCCTGACAGTCATGAGGAAAGTCTGGGACCACTATGGGTAGTTGATCTTGTCCAACTTGATGATAGGATCAAAAAATGGATTCTTTAGTACCTCGTGTCCAAAGAAGTGCTCGAATTCACCTCAGACTGATCATCTGAAGCCATCCTTACAATCTTGGAGTCGCAATCAGACTTCTATATCCAAGAGGTCATCAATCAGATCTGAAATATGAAAAATTAGACTTGCATCTTTGCAAAAAATCCCTTTAGACAAGTTTTGGCCTAGCCCAGGTGCGGGGAGACCACCCGAGAAGGCCCCACGGAGATCCCCCCTTGCGGTAGGAGAGGAATTAGCCCTAGAGAAAGACTACAGTGCCCTCAGATCAAGCCACAGGTAGAGGATCACGGCCGCGTCGCTCCTGTCGTCGAAGCACCACCGTTGTGCCGGTGCACATCAGGTAATGGCAGTGATTCGCCACCTCTGGGTGCTAGCTGCAAGCCTGTAACTACGTGCACTGCCCAACGTGTGCTGCTACGATCCACCACCGCCTAGCACGCACTAGTCACGGTTGCGTGCGTCGCTTACTGTGCACGAGTCGCCGCTGCGTAGATGCGAGTTGCCTAATGTGTGAAGTTGCCGCGAAGGAGCCGGACTCCTTGATTCGTCGCCGCCTATGCATGACCTTGTAAAGGCGCAGGTGCGCCCTATGTGCGTAAGGCCCTGTGCCGCTGCTGTTGACGACACATGGAGAAGAGAATAGAGAAGGATTTAGGTTTAGGGTTTTGGAGGCCTTGAGGGTAGGATACCGAGAGTCACAGTCTAGGATCAATGCTCTGATATCAAATTAGTTGAAATAACTTTACATTTATTGAAACCTTAGGTCTCTCTTATATAGAGAGACCAAAGAATAAAAGTACATCCTTGCCCTTGAGAAGTACATAAGGAAAAAACTAGAAAGGAAATAACATATATGGTATGCTAACATACACAAATAATCATGATGCTTTCGTATGAGTACCTTTGTGAAAATATCAACCACCTACTGCTCAGAAGTAGTGGTAGGAGTGTTAATCTTCATGTTAGTAGCCATGTTCTTGATAAAATGACAATCAACTTTCATGTGCTTGATGCGCTTGTGGAAAATTAGATTTGAGGTAATGAATTTGGTAGACTGGTTGTCATAAAACATTGGAACAAGAATGTGCACCATGATCTCCAAATTTGCCAAGAAGTGCATCATCCACATAATCTCATAAGTTGTGTAGGCCATGGCATGATATTCAGCTTCAACACTAGACCTAGCAACCATAGTCCGCTTCTTACTCCTCCAGGTGCCCAAATTACCACTAAAAATGGTGGTATATCTAGTAGTAGACTTCCTGTCTTCTGTGGAGTTAACATAGTTTGCATTAGAATAAGCATACAGGTCCACACGCCCATGATTTTTCATATAGAGACCCTTTCCAAGATTACCTTTAAGGTACTTAAGAATTAGGCAAATTGCATGCCGATGACTATGGTGGGGGTTCTCTATAAATTGTCTTGCTCTGTTGACTGCAAAGCTAATATCAGGTTTGGTAATTATAACATATAGCAACTTTCCAACAATGCTCTTGTATTTTTTCTTGTCCTCAAACAATGGTTCATCTTCCTCCTTTATTTCATCCTATGACTCAACAAGAATAAAGGAGGCTTGGGCCCAAGCTGATCTATCTTCTTAAGAAGTTCCATGATATATTCCCTTTGCGAGAGGACCATGTCAATAGAGTTTTTGTCGACTTCAATGCCTAGAAAATATCTCGGACTACCTAAATCCTTTGTAACATACATTGTCGACAAGAAATCCTTGGTTTCCTGAATCCTTGTGACATTATCACTAGTGAGAACCATGTTATCCACATAAACAACTAAAATAACACCTGACTCCTTACGTTTGACAAATATAGAATGATCTGAAGTGGATGCTTTTGACTAATCTTTCATCAAAAACACCCAAGACAAATGACTATAGTCATGCACAAACAATGCAAAATATCAAAAACTAGACCGATGGTTTATTTCACATGGATCCCAAATTATGGGAGGTAAAGAGACTCAATGGTGTTTCCCAAGTTGATAGGCTTCATAGTCAAAAGAATCTAGAGTAGAGGAGTTCGAAAACATCTATCGAAGCTTAGTAGTAGATGGTTGACCAAGACAATGACACCATAGACTAGGATCAGCAGGGATAGATGCAGCACTAGCAAAAATTTAAGGGGCATTGATATAATAGAGACCATCCTTCTCAATTCCCTCACTAATCATCTTCTTTGTCAGGATGTCATGAAAGAAAACAAAATGCTCATCAAATATTACCCGATAGTGAAGGTCTTTACATAATCTATAAACAGATAAGAGACTCAATGGAAACATAGGAGCACAATAGTAAAATGGACATTGCTAAGAATAGTAATAGGGGAATATAAGCCATTCGCCTATCTATTATGGGACCTCCATAAAGAAGTAAGAGCATCCATCTTTCTGTCTAAGAAGGTGTAGAAGACATGCATAGTCATCTGAATATAGAGATGGTAGTCCACCATTAGAGGATGCCTCCTGAATTATTGTAGAATTGGCTCTACCTGGTCATCCAAATTTCACCTAGTAATCCTCAGATGGGTGATTAGTTTGCTTAGGTAAGTACGTCCTTGTTTGCGGCCAAGTCTCCTCTCGGCTGCTGGACCTTCACGTCCACTAGGGGCTGCAAAGGTAGATGTCTTTGTAGGAGGTATAATTGCCTAAGTAGAAGTCTGAGGGGTTGCACTCTCATCGATAGCAATTTTCTACAAGCTCCCATAGATAGTTTCCAACTCAGGAATATCATCCATAGTAAGGATTTGACATCTGGCAGGGTGGTATCACCATTTAGAAACCTGTAGACTTGCCAGACTTGACGCTGCCTAGTCTAAGTGTCATAGTAGGAGGGTTAGAACACATTCAGTTCCTTCAATAGTGCCTCAATCTCGATATAATAATGAACCAGGGAAAATTCCCCCTTGGTGGTAAACTAGATCCTGTAATAGACATTAGGCAGGCAGGCGGGCAGGCATGATTAGATTTTCGGGAGAACTTCTATGCTAAGCTATCCCACATCTTTGTTGAGAAAAATGTTTCATTTATCTGTATTACGAAACCCTGGGCTTTATTTATAGAGAGGAGGCCTAAGGGAGACATAGCATACATGATCCTCTACTATAAGATAATAAAAGAAAAGACAATTTAAAAAAGGAGACAAAAAATGTGACAACTCTCAACACTCCCTCTCAAGATGGAGCATAGATGTCAATCATACTTAGCTTGAAACAATATTTGTCTAATGTAGAACGAGGTAGAGCCTTGATAAGCATATTTGTTGCTTGATCTTTGGGTAGCACATGTATAGTGCAGACGTTCCCCTTTTGGATCATGTCCCTTGTATAATGGAACTCTACTTTCACATGCTTAGTTCACTTGTGGAAGGTTGGATTATTGGCAATGAATGAGGTAGCCTTGTCACATCTTATCACCGTGGGATCAGTAATTGGAATATGAAGATCCATGAGTATTGACCGAATCCGTATAAGCTCAGTGGTAACTTGTGCCATGTCTCTGTATTTAGATTTTGCACTCGACCTAGCCACTATAGTTTATTTCTTACTATGCAATGTGACTAGGTTTCCTCCCATAAATGTGCAGAAATCGATAGTTGACTTCTTATCGTTTGGGCATTCGGCATAATATGCATTACTATATGCCATCACCCTTAAGGAATAATCTTGGGTAAACACTAGTCCTTTCCTTGGAGCTGCCTTCAGATATCTTAGAATCATGATCGTTGCATCTTAATGAACTCTACGAGGTTTGTCCATGAATTGACTCACCTTATTGACTACAAGGGCAATGTCAGGTATTGTAACTGTCACATAGAGTAGCTTTCCCACGAGACCTCTAAACTATCTCACATCTATCAGGGTCAAATCATCTTCATATAAGTGCACATTAGGGTCCATAGGAATGAAAGTTGGTTTGGCACCTAACATGCCTTTCTCCTGGAGAAGATTAAGTGCATACTTTCTCTGGAAAAGAACAAGACTCCTTGCATTGCGATTAACTTCAATACCCAACAAATATTTGAGTGGTCCTAAATCCGTTGTGGCAAAATGTTTTGCTAGAAATTCCTTGGTAGTGGTTATGTTGTTAATGTCGTCCCTTGTCAAGATGATGCCATCAACATAAACTAGCATTACACCTTGTCCTTTTGCTCTCTTTCTCACGATTAAGGAATGATCTACTGTAGACCTTTGGAATTGAATGTGCTCTATTACTTTCTGAAACCATTCTCGCGGGCTCTATTTAAGGCCATAAATGGCTTTATGTAGCTTGCAGACCTTGAAACACTCTCCCTCTGACTCAAATCCTAGGAGCTGCTGCATATAAACCTCTTCCTGGAGATCTCTATAGAGGAAGGCATTCTTAACATCCAACTGATGTAGTGGCCAATCAAGGTGGAATGCAATAGAAATAATGATATAGACTGTAGGTAATCTAGATGTGCGGGAGAATGTGTCAAAGTAATCAGTCCATATGCCTACGTGTACCCTTTTACTACCAGTCTCTCCTTATAGTGCTCTATAGATCCATTAGGCAAGTATTTGATAATGAAGACACACTTGCATCCTATGGTAGCAGTAGGTGGTGGATCGATAAGACTCCATGCCCTTCGTGACTGTAGTGCTAACATCTCATCCTCCATGGCTTTTCGCCACTTTGAATCACTAAGTGCTACTGGTGTCTAGTAGGAACTTGTGTGCTAGATAAAGCCAAGATAAAATTCCTTTATTCTAGAGACAAGCTAGCTAGGGACGTGCCTGGAGATAGGATGCAGAGTGCATGTCCTAGTCCTTAAGACAATTGGCGAATCAAAATCAAGATCAACTTCTTCCGGTTATTTATGAATTCCTCTGTGTCAGCAGGCTCTGGTTGTGAGGAGGGATCCTTCAGAGTTGGAGTACCTAGGGTAGCATTTGGTATCGCAGAGCTAGAAGGATTATCAGTGCTATCAGAAGAAGGGATTACCTCAGGAGTAGATGATGGATCGAGTATTAGAGGAGGGTCCTGCTGCTGTCTCAGTCAATGTGAATAGACTAGTCTAAGTCTCCTATGTTGTCCAATCCCAGGCATTGATCTCTAGTGAACATCAGGAGTCGAAATAGGAAGGACCAACTCACTCCCAGGGGTAGACGTCACAAGACAAGAGTTAGCAAAAGAATAATATGGGACAGACTCAGAGAAAGAGACATCGACACTGACATAGTGGTGTCCACTAATTGGGTCATAACACTTATACCCCTTCCAAGTTCGATAGTAACCCATAAATATGCACTTGACTTCTTTGGGTGATAGCTTGTCCTTGTTAGGTCCAGAGATATGAACAAAAGACATACACCTAATGACCTTAGGGGGCACTCCAAAAAGTTCCTTGTCAGTAAAGGGAGTAAGGGACCTTATCAAGGATAGTAGAGGGCATATGATTTATTAAGTAATGTGTAGTAAGAATAGTGTCTTTCCAATAGGAGAGAGGGACACTATTCTGAATAAGGAGGGTTCTGGAGACATCTAGGACATGGTGATGCTCTCTATGCAACATTATTCTGTCGAGATGTATATGGACGGTTTGTTTGGTGGATTATCTTATATCCTTGAAAAAGAGACTAAAGGGAATACATATATAATTCCAATGCATTGTTAGTTTTAGCAAATTTCAATGGGCACCAAATTGATTCTTTATTTAGTAAGAAAATTTCTCATTACACTGCTAACCTTACACTTTAACAAAAACACCCATGACAGTCTAGAAAAGTCAGCAACAATGACAAGGTAAAACCTATGGCCCATATGATCAGGAGCATGACTTGGACCCCAAACATCAAAAATAAAGTAATTGGAAAAGACTTTGAACTACGACACTGTCGATTAAGGAAAGAGCTCCTATATGCTTTCCCAGTTAACAGGTCTCACAATGGAAGGTGCGGTAGGAGGAATTTGTGGTATGACACTTATTAGCTTCGTTAGAGGAAGCTGTTCGAATCTCAAGTGCCACTGAAAACTAGATGAGCCCCTAACAGAGATAGTAGCCTGGCCAGTATAAGGTGATTGCAGAAGGTAATTGACCACAACCAATCACCTATTCTGTCAGAATATCCTGAAACACAAGTGACAATGCCAAAAATAGCCTTGCACTTCAACTCTTTTGTAATGCGATTGATAGAAAGAAGATTTAAAGGTAAATCCGGGGCATAAAGGACATTCAACAGCTGTATGTGAGGAGCTATTTGAACCGTTTACTAACTCATGATGGGGGAATTCCATCCATTTACAACAAAGATGGTCTTGCTAGATGAGTCTGATTGTAATCTGGCAAACTACTGAGCCTTTTTGAAAATATGTTAGGAGGCACCAAAATTAACCAGCCAATCTACATCAATTCCATCATGACAAGCGAGGCATATGCCTGAGGACTTGGCGACTGTAGTGGTATCTCTAAATCTGCAAGCGAAGCTCAGATTAGTAATAGGAGGTGTAGAAATCCCATGCTGGGATAACCTTTGAATTTGATCATCACATTCAGCTTTGGAGACAATGGCGAACTCAAGAACGATCTCTGAGCTAGCTATTGCCAAATGAGGATTGGTAGATTTCCCATGCTTGGACTAGCAAGTCTCCTCGAGATGACTAAGATTTCTGTAGTATGAACATAGGGCCTACCTAGCATGCCCTTGACTACCTCATCCTCAACCACAACCACAAGTAAACTGACCAGAGCATCTACCTCTTCCTTGAGAGGCCGCTATAGCTGATGTGTGCTCAACATGTACAGAGGGTGAGAGAGACACTGTGAGTTTGCTTAAGTGGTTATATGCCTTTCCCATAGTTGGTATCTTTAGCAGAGTCAACATCTGGGACTGTGCTGCCTCATAAGCGGGATCCAACCTAGCCAGGAAATGTCCTATCACGGTCTAGGCCTTGTAGAGTTTTTGTGACTCGTAAGAACATAGGTGTGTAGGTGTTTAGCCTCTCAAAAGCCAACTTGAGTGCGGAGTAGTACTGAGCATGTAGCCTCCCATCTTTCCTCATGTAGGCAATCTTATGGTGAAGTTGTAAAATACGTGTTGCATTCTTGTCTTGAGAATGTGTAGAGAAGCACTTCCTACATCTCTTTCACTGTCTTATAATACATAATCTCAGTGGTGATCCGTTGTATGGTGCCGTTCATGATCCACGCCTTAACTATAGCGTTATCCTTTTTTTAGGTTGCATACTTGCCAACTTTCTCAATGGGCTTGGACCCGTAAAGTATATATTTCTTATCATGACCCTCAACTACATTGAGGATTGATTGCGACCACAACACGTAATTGGACCCATCAAACTTCGCTGTCGGGTCAAAGAAGGGGTTCTTGAATTCCTCATGACTTCCCTCTCCTTGAATGGAAGAGTTGACTACTTTAGAGGCCATAATATTCATGATCGGAGACCCAAAACTTCAAAAACTATGAGATCTTCACTTTTGATGCACATTAGTCATCCACTCTCCTTTTCATGGCCACACAATGAAGAAATAGACAGTTACGAGCGATACACCTCTTTGTCAATCAAAATTGATCATACAACATGCCAAAATGCTCCGTGGTAGCACTCTAGGGGTTGCTCTGGTGATTGGTTGATTACTGTCAAGGGCAATAGGAGAAGCAAGTTAGGGTGACCTTAACTTGTGCCCTAAAGGGGTTGAAAGAAGGCCTCGATCAACCCCCCTTCAGTAGCAACTCCAGTAGCGACGCTGGTAGAGAGAGCCCTATTGGTAGTGTTGCTAGTGATGGTCAATGGCTGGAAGGGGTCCGACCAGTTGGGGATGGGCTGACGACTCCCCTGTTGGTGGCTCGGAGGTGGTTGTTGGTGGTGGTTGTCCCTTTTGTTTCCCCGAGTCATGAGGCTTCTAGTTGTGGATGGTGAAGACCTAGTGCATGAATCCCGAAGCAATAGATCCCTCTGTTGATTTGAATCCCTAAATCTTATTTGGTGGAGAAAGAAAATAAGGAACATGGATCAAGGAGGTATAGACCTTTGGCTTAGGACCACCTCTTTGATATCATGTTGAGAAAAATGTTTCATTTATTTGAAGAGGAGTCCCAAGGGAGAAATGACATACACGACAGTTTATTATAAGAAAATAAAAGAAAAGACAATAACGAAATAGAAGGGAACGAAAAATGTTACAGCTCTCAACAATGTCCTTGGTGGTCTCCTACAGAAGATTTGTAGCAGTTTGTGGCTCAATACTATTCATCATCTAGTTTATGATCAAGTAGTTATCTTGTTTCCATCTCTTAAAATTAGACGATTGAGAATCGGGTGTAAGCTTCGTCAAAATATAAAGCTTCCATCGACCTCCAACAAAGATTTTGAATGTCTAGGACCAGAGAAGATAATTTTGGACATCATTAAGCTTTATTATAAAGGTGTCCTGAATCACCATGGAAGTAAAAGAAGCTAGAGGCTTGGCTTCAAGAGTAGTTGAGGGTTTTGACATTGCCATTTAGATGTATAGGAAGCGGTAGACACGAAAGGCAGTGATCATGTTCTTAGTTCAAAGATCATAGGCACAAAATTAGATTTGAAAAATGTCTCCATGGACAGATCGAACCCAAAAAGAAGGGGCCTTAAGTCACAATTCAATTTGTACGTGACCCAAGGCATGCAGAATCATTAGTGATCGCTTAGACAACCATCAACAGTATGAGAAATTACTGTTGGTGGTGCAATAGAAGATTAGGTGATGCTAAGCGACGCTGTTGAGGCCTCCTGTGATGCTGCTGACGCTGTTAGTGGGCTTGGTGGTGTTGTTGGTTGCGATGCCTGGTCTAGTCGGTGGTGTTAGGGCTGCGCAACAGTAGCACTAGGGCCGCTAACCTCCCATGCACGTGATTACCCAAGGGCAAATGGTGTTTGATCATGAAAAATGCAGAGAAGAGAGTGATATTTGTTTTCCTACATATTTGGTGGGAGATACTAAAGCATGAAGAGTGTAGGACCTACCATGTTCTGATACCATGTTCGAATAAAAAGAGAATAGCTTGCTTATTTCAAGAAACCATGGCTTCTTTATATAGAGAAAGGCTGATGGGTAAAATACAGGGAAGACCCTTAAGAAAAAAAAATCAAAGTCATCCTAATAATATACTATAGCAATCATCATATGAACTTCTCCAAGTTCAATCTTGTCTTAAAAAGGCAAGACCAAGCTAAGTGTACAAAAGTGGACGAGATAGAAACAATTTGCTACTCTTTCATACACTCCCTTATGATTCTAGCTTAGATCACTATCTTAAAGAGATTGAATATTTTATGATGTGTTCATCAGATGAAGGTTTTGGAATTCACTAATTCCATAACCAACAATGGAATTCATTGAACTTTCCGAAAGATTTTTGACTCTTTCCACATTGGATAGACATCATCATAATTGGAATGATTATTAGTGAATGTTACCATTCACCAAAGATCCTTTCCACTATGCATAGATCATTATGTGTCATTTCGAGACATCCATAAGTCCTTTTTGCAAAAGGGTCGATCATAAACTGTCTTGGAGTTCTTGATTTTTCAGGTCAAAAGAGACTACTCCCACCGACTAAGTGGCTTGTTCTCAACTGTCCTCTTAATTTTACTTGTAGACATTCATGTCGTGTCATGAGACATCTCATAGTGGTGGAGTTTCCTCTTTGCATTTACTCAGAATTCTTATCAATGATCATATTATTATAGAAATTAACCATAAGAAATAGATTCGAAACATTCAAGCATCCACTGGTTAAAACTTACAATAAGTCATTCATCATATGAATAAGCCTTCTCTAAAAAAAATCATATGAATAAGTCAATTTCAAACAATTTGAAAATAGAATCAATTTCTATATATAGATACATGTTTACAAAGACAGTCTTTTTGGTTTATAATTCAAATTCCAGATAATGAGCCTTGTATTCCTTAACGGCTCCTACTGCAACAATTTGCTTTGAATTCCATTTATGAAATCTCTTCATCCTGGTCACAAAACAAAAAGCAACAATTGCAACTATATTAAGTTCATCGGAACCTTTTATTCAAGTAGGACAAAATGATTCAATCTGTATTCCTTGGAAATCCTACATCTCTTTATATAGAGAGAGATGTAGGTAAAATACAGTGCATATCCATAAAGAAATAACAAACTACAAATAGTTACTAACAGAAAGAAAATGACGATAAATAGGAGTCTCAACACTCCTCAAGCTGGAGCATACATGTCAATCATGCTAAGCTTGGAACAGAAATCAAATGTTGAACGAGATAGAGGCTTTGTGAACACATCGGCTGTCTGATCCTCAGATGCCACATAAACAGTATGCAACAAACTACGCTTTATAAGATCTCTGGTATAATGATAGTCCACCTCAACGTTGTTGGTTATGTAGGTAGCTGCTCGATTATCACATCGTGTCTCCATGGGCTCCTCAATCTAGACATGTAAATAATGCAAGAGAGACCGTATTTAAACCATCTCTGTAGCAGTTTGGGCCATTGCCCTATACTCTGACTCTGCACTGGAGCAAGAAACTGCCCCTTGTTTCTTGCTCTTCCAGGTAACCAGATTACCTACCACAAAGGTATAGAAACTAGTGGTGAATTTCCTGTCAAGCACACATCCTGCATAATTAGTGTTGGAATACCTTACCATTGTCATATGAAAGCCTATCTGAAAGAGAATACAACGACCTGGTGCTTTCTAAGTATCTCAACACCTGCATAGCTACCTGCTAGTGCAGCTTTGTCGGTCTCTCCATAAACTGGTTAAGTTTGCCTACTTCCAAGGCAATATCAGGTTTGGTGATGGTCAGGTACAACAACTTGCCTACAAGCTATCTGTATGGTCTGCTATTAGTTGTCTCTGTCTCCTCATCATGAAGATGTACCTTGCGGTCAATAGGAATATTGGCTGGCTTGGACCCCAGCATACTTGTCAACTGAAGAACATCTAAGGCATACTTGCGTTGAGAAGGAATAATCACATCTCTGCTCCTAGTGACCTCGATCCCCAAGAAATATCTAAGCTGGCCCAGATCCTTCATAACAAATTCCTGTGCAAGAGATTCCTTGGCCTGTCTTATCTCAACCTTATCATCACTAGTGATAATCAGGTCATCCACATAAACCAGTAGAGCTACCATGCCGTTCTCTATTTTCCTGACAAATAGAGAATGATCTGAAGAAGACCTTTGCATCCCTATCCTCTGCAACACATTTGAGAGCTTATAAAACCAGGCTCTCGGGCTCTGCTTTAGGCCATAGATGCCCTTCTTGAGTCTGCACATACACTCCCCTTGAACCTCAAAACCTGGGGGCTGCTACATATAAACTTCTTCTTGAAGATCGTCATAAAAAAAGGTACTCTTCACATTAAGCTGGTGTAACCGCCAATCTCTGTGGGTAGCAACAGAGATGAGTGCTCGAACAGTAGCAAGCTGCGTAATGGGAGAGCAAGTATCAAAGAAGTCTACCCCATATGTCTGGGTAAACCCCTTTGCTACCAACCTAGCCTTATATCTTGAAATAGATCCATTGGAGTTGTACTTCAAGGCAAAGACCCATCTAAAGCCAAGTAGTCACGTGCCTATAGGAAGTGAGGTGAGATCCCAAGTTTGTCTGCTCCGACGTGTTGCCATCTCATCCTCCATTCCTTGACGTCACTTTGGATTAAGCATGGCTTGCTGGTAAATAGACGGAATGGGTGAAGCTGTAAGAGCATGACAGAAGCTGCAAAACTGAGAACTAAGACCATCTTTAGCCAAACTGCCTGTAACCTGATTTCTGGACTCATACGTGTGGGGCACCTTCCTAATGGCAATAGGAAGATCAGACTTATCTGGTATCTTTGGCTGAGTCTCTACAGAGGGAACCTTACTATTATGGTAATCTACACTGTAAGGGGGATTAAGTCTAACTAGACGATCACTGTCATCAAAACCCATCTCGACTGCCTGTGGAAGATCAGTCACTAGGGTAGGTAGAGGCCTCTGTAGTGTCGTATGAGGTCTACTATATGTCTGCAGCGTACCATGCAATCTCTGGTAGTTATCTATGGGGGTAGTAGACTTTGAAGATGGCGGCAGAGGGGTGGAGATTGGAATCGCCTCAAGTGGAACTGGAGGAATAGGCATGGGAGTATCATCATCATAAATACTCGTCTATCCAACAACAGAAAAGTATGGTGTCGTCTCATGAAAAGTTATATCAGCATTGATGTAATGGCTATGGTGGATGGGATTATAACACCAGTACCCTTTCTGACTCTTGGAGTACCCTAAGAGTCTAAGACACACTTAACAACACGAGGTGCAAACTTGTCACGACCTGATGATGGCACGTGGACAAAAGCAACACACCCAAAGGTCCTGGGAGACACGTGAAAAAGCTCGCCATCCGGATGTAATAGAAGAATCAATATCTGCTTGTTACGGACTGAACTCGGCATCCTATTAACGAGGTAGCATGTCGTCGAAACAACATCCCCCCAGCATCTCTGCGGAACATTGTGGTGAATAAGTAGAGTGTGGGAAATCTCCACCAGGTGTCTGTGTTTCCTCTCTCCAACTCCATTCTGCTGTGAGGTATGGGGACAAGTAGTTTGGTGGATAATCCTATGAGTCCTGTAGAACTCAGTAAGTCTACCAGCGTAGAACTCGAGGGCATTATCTGTCCATACAATCTTCACTATAGCAGAATACTGAGTCCTGATATCCAAGAGAAGAGTCTTTATGGCACATCCAACATCTCCCTTGGTCTTCAGAAGGAATACCCAAGATACTTTGGTGAAGTCATTAACAACAAGATAATATCGATGTCCCATCATGTCTGGAACTATACTCAGTCCCCAAATATCCTTATGGAGTAACTCAAAAACAGCTGCTGATCCAGGAGAAGTACTGGCAGAAAAGAAAGACCGATGATGCTTACCTAATTGGCAAGCATCACATCTAATAGTAGTAGCAGGTGAAATATGTGGAATCACCCTCTTGAGGCGGTCCAGAGGTAGGTGACCAAGATGAACGTGCAATTGTAAGGCACTCCACTATCGTACCTACTGGCTCCTGTAAATGGCTCCTGGCGAAGGTGATAAAGCCCATTTTTCTCTGTACCTCTGGTGACGGTCTTCCCAGTGTACTTATCCTGAACAATACATCCAATGTCATAAAAAATAACCCTGCAATGAAGATCCTTTGTAATTCTGCTTATGGATAACAGACTCATGGGAAACTTTGATAGATGTAGTGCTCTTAGCAGCTGCAACATAGGGGTAACAGACACCCCTCCTGGCCAATAGCTGGAGTATGCCTGCCATCAGCAACCTGCACAGTTCTCCTTAGTGCAATAGAACTGAGTGGCCAAAATAACTACGATCACCACAAAGATGCTATGAGGCACCAGAGTCAACCAACCATCCTGTACTATGATAACTCCTGTCATGCTCTTGTTACACCATGCCTGCATATGCCATCATCTTGATTACTTCACAAATTGGATGATGAGGAAGCGGCCATTATTCTCAAATCCACTGAGAATCCACAGAAATCAGATCTGAAATATCTCCTTCAGATCTGGAGAATCATGATCAGATCATGAATTACGTGATCGAACATGAAATCTAGGCGAATAGATCCTCGAAAATCACATTTTTCAGATTATGAAACAAAGCATTTTGGTCAGATTGTGCCTCAAGCATGAAGCTCCAGGGTCACGGATACCTAAAACTCCATGCTAGAGGCACAGAGAGATCAAGCTGGCTGCACAGGGACCCGGAGGAGGCCCTAGAACCTACTGCATAGGGAGAGAAGCCTCCCCCGTGCTATTTGTAGGAACTGCTGGAGGTGCACCGCCGGTGGGGGTGGCACCTGGTGCTGTGGGTGCCGCCCGGTGGAGCTGTGTTGCCTAGGGAAGCACCTTTGGTGTTGTGGAGTGCTACTGCTACCTTTTGGAGCCCTAGTGAAGGTGCTGCACCGCTTCACCAGGTCGTAGGAGCGTCGCCACTGCTTGTGCTGGACTGGCAGAGCGATGAAAGGGTGTTGCGGAGCGAGGAGAGGTGGCTTGGCCCCCCTCGCCGACGTGTGAGGCCCTGGTGGTGCCTTTCGCTGGTGAGGAGGGGAAGAGGAGCTGCCGACGACTGTGGAAGGGTTAGGGCTTTAGGTGTTAGGGTTTTAGGGTTTCTATTTGGTGGGGTACCAAAACTTGATCTAGAACCGTGCTCTGATATCAAGTAGGACAAAATGATTCAATCTGTATTCCTTGGAAACCCTACATCTCTTTATATAGAGAGAGATGTTGGTAAAATATAGTGCATGTCCATAAAGAAATAACAAACTACAAATAGCTACCAATACAAAGAAAATGATAAGATAAATAGGAGTCTCAACAATTCATCATTTGAATAAATAGATAGTGAAGATGCATAATACCTTGAGGAATTTTTCCTTTGGCTTTCCAAAAGGTCTGCAAATCTTCATGGATAGATTTGCATTTCATGCAAGGCCTTCTTATCCATGTATCAATTGTCCTTCCTTAAGGAATGCTTTCTGTTCTTTGAGATGCTGCGTATGTTGGAGAATATGGGTTGGTGTTTAGTGTCACATCTTGGGATGTGGATTGTTGGAGTGTGTGGCCTATAAATAGACATGTACTCTCCCCATATTTCTTTGAGAAGAAACAATACAGATCTAAGCCCTATTAAGGCCTTCTCTCGTGCTTTTCTCCCCGCTCTTCGTGAGTGGGGTTTCCACGTAAACCCGAGCGTTATGCTTTATTATTGCCTTGATATTTCATGCTTTCGCTTTATTTTAAATGTCAACTTAGTATCAGAGCAAGTCGATCTTGGGTTTATTTGTTCTTGAGATTATACGATTTTTTTTTTTGTTCCGAGTTCGTCACAAGGGGTTGCAGTGGCGATGCTTTGTCTCGATTAGGCCAACAAAGACAAGCTGAGGGCGGCGAGCCTGTCGGTGCTGAAGTCGTTACAAGAGACGAGGATGAGGGACCATAATTCTCGGAAGCAAGAGGCGAGGAGAGGGCAGTGGTGGCCTAGGGTAGCGACCCAGGTGTGGACTGATCCCTAAACTTGTAGGGGAAGAAGTCAAAGTCGACGATTATGGAGGCGGGGGAAGTGCCTGGTGGCACACCTCAAGTCCACAGCATAGCAGTTGCCCACAAAGATCTTGGGGCGGGAGAACCAATCGATTTGGTGCCACATGCGGCACACCATCGATGCCAAGTTTCGGTCATGGCTGGATCACGCACGGAGTGGATGATGACGTGCAGGAGCAGCGGCGCCTTGCTGGAGGTGGCAATGACAAAGGCGACGCTGGAGCAGACACTATCGTTGAAGGAGGAGAAGAGGCCACAAGATCAGCGGTAAGGACATTGGAGGCGGTGCTGCAGCCGAAGAAGGATCGTGCAATCTCTGATGATGATGATGATCACGGCGATGATTGGGGCGAGATTGGAGAGGTCCAGCGTTGGTGGCACTGAGATGTGGGGCTGAGTGCGTGAAGACTCTACTGACTCTGCTATCTCTTATGTTTTAGTTTCTTTTTAGGTTATCCCAAGGTTTGGTCTCCATGTTGGAAAGAGTTGGAAAAAAAAGGAAAGCAAAGAAAAAGAAGATTTTTTCTAAAAAAAATCAATAAAAAAATCGATAAAAAAAGGGAGAGAAAAAAATTGTTTGAATTGAAGAGAAGAGGTGGAGAAGCTCATTTTTAGTATTATCATTTCCTATGTTTATGATTGAATTTTTTATTATTATTTTCTTCTCCATACGAGTATGGGAAAAAGGGGGAGTGTTCAGCTTGTTATAGTCACCCCTGTTTGGGAGTCTCTTTGTTGTAGTCCTAAGGCACAATGGGTGACATCGAATACTGCCACGGACTTTTAGAGAAGCAGATCATCACATTGTAAACCAAACTTTGGGAGGCCTAGATTTACAAGGTCTCCAGAGAGGGAGATCTAATTTCGAGGTTCTCAGAGGAAGGACCCAGTCGGTTACTATGTAAGAGATCTAGTTTTGAGGTCTTAAGAGGAAGACCCATTTCAGGGATACTGAATGGGGAGCCACTAACACCAGGTCTCTGAAGGAGAGGTCTTTTGTCAGAGCCAGCTACAGTTCGTCCAGCAGCTTTAGATATCACTGCTATGTTGTCATTAGTCTACTCACCTATAAGCAAGAACTAGTCCAGAGAGTTGTGTTTTGTTGTGCAGAGTAGGTTTCGTTTTTGTACAAGTTGCGCATTTCATGCTCCAACTTGAGGGGGAGTGTTGGAGAATATGGGTTGGTGTTTAGTGCCACATCTTGAGATGTGGTTTGTTAGAGTGTGTGGTAGCCTATAAATAGGCATGTACTCCCCCTATATTTCTTTGAGAAGAAACAATACAAATCTGAGCCCCTATCGGAGCCTTTTCCCGTGGTTTTCTCCCCGCTCTTTGTGAGTGGGGTTTCCACGTAAACCCAAGCGTTATGCATTGATTATTGTTTTGATATTTCATGCTTGCGCTTTATTTTAAATGTTAACTACGTACTCCAAGACGATTTAACATATTTGGTAGATGTTCTACCAAGTCATGGATTGTTCCTTTAAAGTTTTCTTTGTTGAGGGACCAAGCATAAAAGTTGAGGAGAGATGCTACAATTATATCAAGCTTCTCATCTTCATGTAATTTCCCTTCATATGCTTAATATTCTAGAAACAACCTTTATATCAAGAATATGTGTTTTTCCAAAGAACATTCCAAACTCATTTTGGAATCTTGAAGGGTAGAGAAAACTATATTTCGAGTCCTAAGGCTTCAAGTTTAAATATAATGTCACCTACATATTTGCAACTAATATGCTCTGCAAATCCTATTGGGTAAACACTTGATGCAATGTTTCGTAAATACATTATCATTATGTTAAGCTTTATTATATTTTTCCATGGCTTGATTTTTCAGGTTTCAAAAGGTCTAGAGCATAGCACATAACTCAAGTTATTAGCTATTAGTCTATTTACAACCATTTTGAACCATTCGCCATGAATGGATTTCATCCATTTATTAGGGTCAAAGGGAGTTTTGAAAATCGTCATCTTAAAATAACACAAATGTGGCTAGGCTTTGAAAAATGTTTTGTTTCAGGAATTTTAAGAATAAAGGTCTCCCACCGTGTAATTTCAGTGTTCACATTCCAATTCTCAAATTAAAAGGCATGTTGATTCTAATGCCTCAAGTGGGATCATATTTTCCTCTTCATTGAGATAGTATAGTTGCTTTGGCTTGCATATATAATCTCATTAAGAAAAGCATGAACTACTTCCACTTCAAAAGTCCAACTTACATATCTACAAATTTTGGCCTTATGAGGTACATTACATCATGTGCGTTGATGAGGGATAAAAAATACCCTTGAACCCGAAACCTCGCGATAGGCCCTAATGGAAGGATCCGACTCGGAAAGACCTGGATACAGGTAGGTTCAGGGATCCAACCCGCCTACATCCAAGGGAAATCTTCTGTGCAGATGGATCCGGGAGCCCAACCCGCCCGCACGTAGACGAGGCCATGTACAGTTGGACCCGAAGGATCCTATCCGTTAGAGGGGACGAAGTATAGCAGGGTTGCACCCTCAATAAATGCTGACAATGGCTGCTGCAATAAATAACTTGACCAAGCGCATACCTTGCCAGGCGGCGTATCCGCTCAGAAGATCTTATCGAGGGCCTAATCCCAGCACTATAAATAATTGAGGAAGGCCCTCGAGATCGCCCCCCCTCCCCTGAGCTACTCAAAAGAAAACTGAGAGCTTGTAAATCTTGTAATCCCACAAATTATAGTACATAGTTGAGAGCTCCATACTCCCCTCAGATGTATACCTCTTGTGGTGGAACTGGGTAATCAAATCCCTGTGTCCATTGTGTGCTTGCTTGAATTTCACGAATCGAACCTTCCACCCACGTAGGAGGTCCGATCGTTTGTGTTCTTGAGTCGGACACTCTGAATCTCGGGGTGTCGATCAATTTGGCGCCGTCTGTAAGAAATGATTGTCGGTCGATAACGTTTTCTAGTTCTTGAGGTCCTCCCAATGGCTCCTACGACTTGCAACTCCCACGCTGACCTTGAGAAGGCATTGGATCAGGTCGAGTCGAGTGTGTTGGTGTCCAAGGGACACCCCTCACCGACTGAGCCGAATAAGGAGAAGTAGGGAGTCCCTGATCAACCGTCGGAGGACCACGAGCGTGACCTCCTCCCGGAGCTATAGGCGAGGGAGGAGCAGTTTCGGGCAAAACTGGCAGCTTTGTGGGTTGAGGAAATCCCAGTCACAGAGAAGCTCGTGGAGATTTGCTAGATCTGGGAGTTCGGCCAACCTCCACAGTGGGAGTCCCGCCAGCTAGGCCTCGATGACGAGCAGTTGAAGTGGTGTAGCATGGTGGAGGACGAGAATGCCCGTTTGCGCGAACTCGAGAAGCTAAAGCATGAGCATAGTAGCCAGAAAGGGGAAGCCCCTCCTGACGCACTGAAGGCTCCTCGCCCACCTTCCTCGGAGGAGATCTCGGGGGCTCAACTCCTCACGACCGGTAATAGGCAATTGATCCCTGAGATCGTCTGCTAGGTCACTAGGGCCATGCGGGGCATACACCCCCGAGCCTATGTCACCAGCTACCCCTTCACCGAGGAGGTGATGACAGCCACCTTGCCCGAAAGGTTCAAGTAGCCTGTCATGGCCCCCTAGGATGGGATGATGGATCCCAACAGCTTCGTTGGGAGTTACCGCCAGATGATGTTGGTACACGACTGCCCCGATGGAGTACTCTGCAGAGTATTCCCGTCCTATCTGTCCGGCATGGCCCATGAATGGTTGAACGAACTGCCGATTGGACAGATCGGTTGCTTCTAGGAACTAGTAGACAAGTTCTACCAGTACTTTGCCGGGCAATAGAGGGTTAAAGACAACCCCGAAAGGCTGTCAGAAATCCGATAGCGAAAAAGTGAGCTTTTCCGATCATACCTAGACCGGTTTAAGGCCAAATACTTCAAGTGCAAATGGCCCATGATGCTATCGCCATCCAATACTTCAAGTCAGGACTCCTGACTCAGAGGTTTTGGTATGGCATCGACTTCCCTCCTAGGGATATGGCAGAGCTCTTGGATCGAGCCACGAGGTTCGTGAAGCAGGGTGACTCCTCCTGCAACTGGTTGGCGGAGGGATCCGAGGACGATGCTAGTGCAGTTCAGGAGAAGCCAGCCTCGAGTGAATCCACCCCCATCTCCATTCGCAGAAGCAACTGCTTCAACAAGTGAAAGGCTAGCTTCTCAGAGCGGAGGAATGATCGATCGAACAAGGGCCGAAACAATAGACCTCGCCAGCTTAAGCGGGATTATTTTGAAGAATACACTCCCCTTGCTGTGAACTAGGTGGACGTGCTGGCGGAGGTATGGTCAACGGATAAGGACCTGCTACCCTTGCCTAAACCAATGAAGAAGGCTGACATTAGGCCTTACTATAAATATCACAAAGCTTGGGGCCACGCTACCGAAGATTATCGCGATCTGCATGATCGAATCGAGTTCTAGATCTGGCATGGGAACCTGGCCCACTTCGTTAGGCGAAACGTAGGCTAGGATAAGGGCAAGGGGCCCATGGAGGGCCCGGAAGATTACCACAAGGAGAGGCTCCAGCACCTCCGTGGGATCAATGTGGTACTTGTCGAGGCCCCAGAGCCCAACGATACTGCGACTCGCCGTCTCGAGCAGGCGGTATCCTTCTTGCTCCTGCCAACTGAGTATCATCGCTGGATCCTAGCAGCCATGCTTGGGGCGCCCTAGCATGTTCATCGACCACTCTTCATGGGTGTGGAGGTTGAAGTCATTTTTGGCGTCGTCGCTCCAAGTTGGCAATCCAACCCCTCCAGGAGGTCGACTCTTAGCGCTTTCCCCACTTTCCAATGGGGCGAAAGAGGCCTAGTTAGGTAAGTGGCCTCCCGTCTGTTCGCCTTCCTCCCAGATCCGACGGAACATACGGATCCATTGCTGGTAATACTCGTACTGGCAAGGCAACAACATCCCCGGCTTCTCGTTGACGAAGAAAGCGCCATGGACATCTTCTTCCTCAAAACCTTATGCCAGCTGGGTTTTACGAAAGAACCTCTCCCCTTCTGTTCACCTCGTGGTTGGGTTTTGCAATCATAAAGTAATGCCGAAAGGAGAGATTAGCCTTCCTTTGTTCGTCTGTGACGGGGACAGGCACCTCAATTGAACGACTATGTTCGTAGTGGCCAGGTTGACGTCAGCATTTGATGGCATCCTCGACTGCCCCACCACCCATGCCTTCTAGCTGATCCTCTTCTCATACTTTCATTTTGTGCTTTTCCAGTCCCCACACGGAGTCAGAATAGTGCACGGGGATTGGTTGACTAGACACGAGTTGCTTAGAATCGAGTTGGAGCAGTCCCTGGAGTCGAAGCCCCCCAAGTCACGAAAATGGGGAGAGAAAAGAAACCAAATCCAGGAAATTCAGTAGGAAACCATTCCTGCTGATCAGCTGACGACTTCGGGATTATAGTTAGGCTCTTCAACCATGGCTATACAAATTTATCCCGATGCTGCTGCCAAGCTTGTCTGGATCAGTGTGGACCTTGCGCCCTTCGAGGTGTAGGAGTTACTACTCCTGCTTTGGGCCAACACGGACGTCTTTGCTTGGTTCGTCGGTGACCTGCTCGGGGTGGACCCGTCTTTGATTCAGCATCACCTAAATATTCAGGTAGGCATTCGCGCACTCAAGCATGCACGTAGGCATAAGTTTGCCGAACAATGGCAGGCTTCCGAAGCTCAAGTCTAAAAACTCCTAGCAGCAGGATTCATTGAAGAAGGCCAATGGTCAGTGGCGCATGTTCGTCGACTTCATCAACCTAAACGAAGCCTGCCTAAAGGACGAGTTCCCCCTACCCAGGGTAGACTCCCTGGTGGACTTCTGTAGCAGACAATCCCACATGTCCTTCCTAGATGCCTATAGCGGGTACTGCCAGATCAGCCTTGCCTCAGCAGACAAGCCTCACACCTCCATCACCGATAGGGGCCTATTCCAATATATAGTCATTCCCTTCGGCCTAAAAAATGCTGGGGCCACATACGAGCGCCTTGTAAACGTGATTTTCAAAAAAATAATAGTAAAATCATTCGAGGTGTATATTGATGATGTGCTTGTGAAGGGATCAAATTTCCTGCAACACCTAGAACACTTGGTAGAGGTGTTCCAAATCCTAAGGAACACCAACCTCTGCCTGAACCCTGACAAGTGTACCTTTGGGGTCTCTGCAGGCAAGTTTCTAAGGTTCCTGGTATCCAACCGGGGCATTGAAGCCAACCTGGACAAGATCCGGGCAATTGAAGACCTGCAACTATTAGGCAAGCTAAAGGGGTTGCAGTCGTTGGTTGGCAAGATCGCCTCATTAGGTTGATTCTTGTCTCGATCCTCCGACAAATCTCTTCTTTGAGTGCATAAAAAGGGCAAGGGCTATAACGCTGTCCACCGGATTCCCTACTTCTAAAAGGCCCTGGAGGAAGTCAAGAATGCACTCCGAAGTCCCCCCGTTCTGACAGCCCCTTAGCAAGGGGAAGTTCTCGCTATATTTAGCTGCCTCATCATCCGCCATCAGTGTCGTCTTAGTCAGTGACCAGGGAGGAATTCAACGACCCGTGTGCTTTGTCAGCAAGACCTATCAGGCACGGAAGTCAAGTACACGGTCATTGAAAAGCTGGGGCTTGCACTCGTCATCGCAACTCGAAAGCTATGCTTATACTTCCAAGCCTACACAATAATGCTCCTGTTAGACTACCCCTTCCGGCAAATGCTACACAAGCTCACGAGGTCAGCACGACAGATCAAATGGGCTATGGAGTTGGTCAAATTTGATGTCAAATATTAACCAAGAAAAGCAATAAAGGCGCAAGTCTTGGCGGACTTCGTAACCAAATTCATAGATCCCGATGCCTTCCTCACACTCCCCTGGCAACTATAGGTTGACGGCTCATCTATGACAGTCGGATCTGGGGTTGAGATAGCCCTAACCACCCCAGATGGTGGTACTCATAAGTACACCATAAAATTGAACGTCCCTACGTCCAACAACCGGGTGAAGTACGGGGCCATGATGGCAGGCATCTGGGTAGCAAAATCCATGGGGATCACCTTGCTTGAGGTCCACACGGACTCCCAATTGGTCGCCAACTAAATAAACAGCGAGTACCAAGGTCGGGATCCAAACATGATGTTGTATGCTGACAAAGTCAAGGAGCTGACGGATTTCAAGACCTTTATAAGGCACGTGCCTCGAGTGGACAACCCCCTAGTAGACGCGTTGGCTAAACTTGCCGCCGCCATCCTTCAAGGATAGGATGAGGACATCTTCCTCTAAACCCTGAGAGAGCCAACTATCCTCGCCTCTAGAACATTCACGATAGAGTAGTCTTTTTCCTGGATGATGCCTATCGTTACTTATTTGAACTCTGGTGAGCTACCCTCGAGGGAACCCCAGCCAAGGGTCTTTCGCCTAAAAGCCTCGAGATATACTCTGATAGGAGGGTAGCTATATAAACGGGGGTATTCCACCCCCTTGCTACGCTGCCTAACTCAAGAAGAGGCAGCCCAAGCCCTCTAAGAAGCCCACAGAGGTGTTTGCAGGAACCACGAAGGATACAAGGTACTCCTGGCCTGACTATTTCAGGTGGGCTACTTCTGGTCCTAAATGAAGCAACATTGCAAAGACTTCGTGCGCAAGTGCGACAAATGCTAGCGGTTCGCCACCCTGCATCACTTGTCGCTTGGAAAGCTGGTACCTATCATGTCACCCATCCTCCTTGCAAAATGGGGCATGGACTTTGTCAGCCCCTTCCTGCCAGCCCCGACTCAGAAGCGGTTTATTCTGGTGGCCGTCGACTACTTTTCTAAATGGGTCGAGGCTGAAGCCATGGCCAGCCCCACAGCTGATAGGGTAAAATTCTTCGTCCGCAAAAGCATCATAGCTTGATACGAGATAACCTACTATACAGTCATGAATAACGGAATCCAGTTAGCCTGCAAAAAATTTGAAGAATTTTGCACCAGCTGGGACATCCGTCTGTGCTTTACGTCAGTGGGTCGTCCCCAGGTGAATGGACAAGCCAAGGTAACTTACCGCACCATCATCTTAGTGCTTAAACGCCGGTTGGATTTAGCCAAAGGGTGATGGGCGGACGAGCTTCCAGATGTTCTCTGGGGATACAGGACTTGTTAGAGGATTCCACAAGTCATACACCATTCAGCTTGATATATGGCATGGAAGCCCGACTCCCCATCGAAACCGTCCTCCCTATATATAGAACATAGCTCTATGACCCGACTACCAATGATGATCAGGTTCGCCTATCCTTAGACCTCCTAGACGAGCTAGGGACAAGGCATCCGAGATGACACTCTAGTATAAGGAGGACGCGGTCGCCTTCTACAATAAGCACGTCAAGAAGCGGACATTCTCTCAAGGAGACTTGGTCTTATGTGAGCACGAAGTCTCCATGCCGAGCTAGTCGGGCAGAAAGCTAGACTCATCATGGGAAGGGCTTTATAAGATTCGTAAAGACAGTCTAGGCAACTTCTACGAATTATAAGCCCTAGATGGTAGAGACATCCCCCGCACTTGGCATGCAAGTAATTTACGAATGTACCATATATGAATGCCCATGACCAATAATAAAAGATTTTTTCATTCAAAAGAGGCAGTTCGCCTATTACATCTCTCTGTTTTTTTTTTAAAAGAGAATACACGGCAGTGAGGAAAGGATAACATGCCTAGATGCTCAAGGGTCCTACTCCCACGCCTCGAGCATATCTCCACCACCCATAGGTGAAAGGCGAAGCAAACTGATGACCCCTGCAGTTAGATAGGTGACCTCTGGGTGACTGGCCTCTTCCACAGCCGGCTTAGTCGCCTCCTCGGTAGTTGGCTGAGTGACCTCCTTAGGCGACTGAGCCGCAGGCAGTTCCACGAGCTTGTCGTCGGCAATAAGACCCGTCGCTTTGGGGTAGTCGTATTTCGACACCAGTTGGTCGATGGACCATCCGCATAACTCGGCGAAAGCATGCTTCCCCTTAATATTGGCTTGGATGGACCTCAGTGCCTGCTTCCCGATATCCTGCGAGAGCTCCTCTCGAATCGGTCCCATCGATGGGTGTGTGGCATAGAAGTCCATCACCTCGACGTTCATCTTAGGCCCCTCTTCCAATTCCACCACCTGCTGGCCCCGCTCTGATGCGGGCTCCCGGGCCTCGTCAAGGTCGGCCCTCAGCTCTTCCGCGTTTGTCTCCACCTTCTCCAAACTTACTCACATGGAAGCAAGTTTGTCGATCAAAGTGCTAAGGTGGACGCGCTCATCTTTAAGAGCCCTCTCATACCCCTCCGCTGAAGAGGAGTGCTCAGCCTTAAGCACTTGCACCTCCAACTTCAAGGAGAGGATGCTGGTGTAGGCGGTTGAGGTGCTCCGACAGGTCCCCTAGAGCCTCTAGTTGGGCGCTATGTGCCCTCATGAGTTGCTCCTCCAGCTCTTCGCCAGCGACAGAGGCCCTTCGCATAATGGAGTGAGCCTTCTTCAACTCCCCCTCCAGTTGGCCTGCATTTTTGGCCCCCTCTTGCTGAGAGTGGAGCCTTCACTTGGCCTGTTGCCTTCTTTACCCTCTCCCGCGCGTTAGCAGCCTCCGCCAACTGCTGGAGTAATTGCTGGTGCTTTGCTTTGGCCGTCACAGCCAATTGCGTAGCTAGCTTTGCTGCACTGCCTTGACTAGCCGAGACAGGGAGGCCCGGAGGAGCATCGCTACTCGGAATATAACAAGAGCCAAGCATATCCGCCTGTATACCACAAGTGTGTCAGAATATAGGTAGCTTTGGCCAAGAAAAATTAATGAATGAAAGATAGGCCTAACGAGCTTACCACGTGCATGCAATAGAAGAGCACATGGTTGAAGTTTATGCCCCGAGACCCAGACATGGCCCAGGACATGGTCTTATTCAGGTGCCTTAGCACTTGCTTTTCCAGGTTAGGGGCACTGCTTGACGCCCCCAGTTGAACAGGTACCACAGGCTCGGCCTTCGACCTGCCCGGGGTGCCTTTTAGTATGGATTTGGCAACGGACCCGACGATGCGATCGATCATACCTGAGCCCCCCGACCAGTGGGATCCACCAGAACCCGAACGCTTGTAGAGCTCATTCGGTAGTACGGTTGGCCAAAAATGTTGCCTGTGCCAGCCGCCTGTTGCGCCAGCAAGGCAAAGGCCCCTGACATAGCCGACGAAACCAGAAAGCCGAAATTACCCTTCGAACGGGTCACTTACACAACCGCCTCCGAAGGAGAGTCACTGAGGGTGATCACCTCAAGTGGCTTGGCCTGTGCCAGGGAAGCAGCAGATGCACCTTTCCCTTTGGCCTCGTCAGGGCCCCGTGAAGAGGACATCGTCGAATCCTCCCGCGGTAACTCCACGCAAGGACCCCTCGCCGCCTACTTCAGAGGGACCTTTAGCTCCTCTGTAACATCTTTTGGGGCCTCCGGCTCCTTTTGCTTTTGCCCCTTCCGCTAAGTAGGCTGATTCCCCTCCCCTTGCTCCACGGGCCCTTTCTCGCCTTATCGCGACCCATGGTGAGCCAAGCCATTACCTTGATGCTTGAGCGCACCCACCCGAGCGAATCGCTTCAAAGCTGCAACAAAAAATACCAGGTTAATAGCAAAATTGGCAGGCACAAGATACAACACGAAAGTCATTTTTACCTCCCCCCACTTACATGGCGTAGGCAACGAATTCAGCACCCATGACAACGCCTCCTGAACGTCCTTTCGCCTGAGCTCCGACCGAGTAATTGGATCAAACTTAATTAATCATCCACGTCCGCTCACACAGATGGGTCAAGTTCCTTGGATTGGGGCGGTTAGTCCTTCTTAGGTGGACCTTGCCAAGTGGAAGGGACTCTAAGGTCTTCAAGATTGGAAAGAAAAAAGAAATGGTGGTCTTGCGTCTTCAAACTATCGGGGAGATCCACTATCCGGTATTCGGTCTGTCGGCTGTACAGCATGTAAGTGCCTGACGGAGGCTTGCCCTTCTTCACCTTCAGGGGCATCAGCCCGAAAAGCAGGCGAAACAAAACAAGATGAGGAGCAATTCCTAAATGAAGGCAGAGAGCGGTAAAGGCGTTTAGCACCAGCTAGCAATTAAGGCTGAGTTGCGAAGGGGCAAGGTGGTAAAAACAAAGGAAGGACACAAAAGGGTTCAGAGGTACTCGTAGACCGTGTTCTATGGCGTATTTACATATTATAAACATGTCCATCCCGTCTGACCACAGGCAGGTTTCGGATCCACAAGCCTTAAACGGTACTCCACCGAGTGCGTACTCCCTTAAAAATGACAGAATCATGGACCGACTATGGAAGTCCGACGAGAAATTGTACAAAGCCCTAGTCTCGGTAGAGACCCCCGAGGAAGAAGTAACAGACTTACCTTTGCTTGCAAAGGCCGACATGACGACTCTTCCTCTAAAAACCCTCGACACAGTGATGCTTTGACGAAAGATATCTCGCAACGCTCTACCAAGAGTAAAGGCTCCCAGGGTAGATGCTCTTTGAGGTGGTGGGCCATTAATCATGACCCACCACCCCTAAATATATAACCCCTATGGAGGGCGATTCCCCCCTTGCGGGGTGCAAGTTTCGAAAAACTTAAATGCCATCGTATCCGACGTGGATTCCAAATATACCACCAAGCACGAAGAAAACCTCAGCCATCATTACAGACATTTAATACCCTTGCGCACATATCCACTCTCGCAGAAAGGGTGGCCCCATTAATGACGGACATGACGCTTGAGGCCTTCGCCTTATCATAACGGCAATTAATGCCAGTCTTCTCAAATACCACCACATGGTATATATCCCGATGTAACTGGCCATTACTCACGGAAAAAGCAGCCGGACGTGCCTCAAAACCGCATCTTAAGGCCGGTGACAGTAGGTGGATGCACCTCAAAACCACTTCTTAAGGCCGCTGACATAGCAGGTGGATGCGCCTCAAAATCACTCCCTAAGAACAATGACATAGCGGACCCATGTGCCCCGTACCACCTTTTAAGGTCAATACAACTACGAGCCTTTATCCTTAAAAACCTCGCTATATAATAAATGCTCCCATGCTTAAGTATACAGTCGGGGCATCATTTGGGGGCATTACCTATCGTGGAGTTCCTACTTTAAACATTACTCTCTCAGCAAGCATTTGCCAGCTCGAGAGTAAAAGACATGATGAGGGGCAAAAAATGCCTTCGAACTTGAAACCCCGTAATGGGCCCTAATAGAAGGATTTGACCTGGAAAGACCAAGATATAAGCAGGTTTGGGGATCCAACCCGCCTACATCCAAGGGAAATCTTCTATGCAAACGGATTCGGGAGCCCAACCCGCCTACACGTAGACAAGGCCATGTACAGCTAGACCCGAAGCCTATATCGGTGATTATTGAGTGAACTCGACTTCATATGTAGGTTGACTAACAATTGCCAATAGACCAATATGTACCGCTAATGCTTGCATGATATTCCCCAAAAATCATATTTTCGTAACGAGGGAACTATAGTATGTGACCAATAAACCCTAAATCTGAATTTCTACGATAAAAACATAGATCAACAAAGGCTCTGATACCATTGAAGGGATAAATGATTTGTTTGTGGCATTGTGAAAGCATGAAAAAAAAGTGTATAAAATTTCTCGATTCAATAAATCGGTCGATGCCTCGAAATAGAATAAATTAAACATCAAAACACCTAATATTGAAATCATATTGGAAGAACTAGCTTCTTCTCGTTTCGGGATCCCCATGAATATCGAGATTACCTCTGGGGCGATGTAGCACAACACCTCACATGTTGTGTTTCCTACAATAAGTCCTAATGTAGCCACATGACCTTCTTAGTACCCCTCGATGTTGAGAATATCCAACTCCCTTCGCGTTCTAGAAGCGGCCTTCACCCTAAAGCCTCCCGCACATGATCAGAGACGCCAATAGGATTGAGAACTCACAACCCTTCACTGATTGGTCGACCAACAGAAGTGTCGGTCGACCAGTGCTAAAGGGGTTCTCAAGGCACAAGTGTTGTTGGTCTTCCAACAATTAACGAATTGGTCAACCAATTAGGCTGTTGGTTGACCAAAGAGAGAAGGGGATAAAGATTCGCAACTCTTTTCTTTTTATCAGGCAGTGGTGGCTTTTCTCTTGGATGTGAATTAGGAAGATGATTAGATCTTTTGGCCTTGCCTTTGGGAGATCTTTATAGGGAATCTTATTGATCTTAATATGGTGGGAACCATTAGATCAAATCCAATGGTTGGAATTAAATTATAATTGATATTTGCATGACTACCCCTTGAACTAATTTAGCTAATTAGGTTTTATTACTCAAAATGCATTTAATTTCTATTCAAACCTTTTGGATCTTTATCAAACCTTTTTGGCCTAATTAAATGACAAATCAAATACTATTTAACTTCTTAAATAATAATTGATTTTTCTACAATTAAGGATCCACCAAAATAATTATTAGTTTCGTTATGCCAATAATGAAGTGTTTAGGACTTAGGATTTATGACACTACACCTCCCTTAGGTATTTCAAATACCCATGAATCTTTTACACTGAAGACTTATGTAACCTTGAGGATTAATTCCTAAATTCACTGACCTCCTTACCAAGGTTACATATATTCATGTTCTCCTTATATCATGGGAATGAGAACAAAGACCAACTCATTTTCAAAAGGACTGTCTTCTCTTTTATGTATAGTTATGATTAGGACCTGCATGACCTTGCATAGATTTCGTACATCCTAAAATACATGGGGTGAGCCCGTATCTTCCAATCCACTATGTACACCTTCAATAGTAGATCTGTGTGATCCCTTTGAAAGATCATGTACCTCCTATGCTCTCATATAGATACCATCTTTCTAGTCTTAATATCGTGGTGGGTGCATTGATCTATCTCAAGAAGATTGCCATCTCTTCTTAGATTGGTGACAACAGTTGGATATCATGATGGTTTTTGATAACTTATCGAAATCCTCGATCCGAACTGTTTGCATCTTCGATACCCATCATCGATATATCCAACATGGCTATGGTACATCCTCCCACTTGTATTTAGGGACTTTAACTAATTACATTAGTTTGTTCATGTGATCTGGCATGCAAATCCAAATCACTTATCAAGTGATTCTACTTAGGTTGGCTTACCAAGGACATACAATTCCAATAGAGTTCTCAATAGTTGGAACATCATTAATTGTTGGTGTATCGGGATGATCATGACGTCATTGCTATCTAGAATTGGAATCCCTTCAGGTGTTGGTGGAGATATAAAATTAGGATGAGGAATCACCTTTGTTTCAGTCACATGAAGGCATTGCATGCGTCCATGAGATCTCGTAAATTCCTTGATGGAGATCCATCATGGAATCTACGAGATCTCCACTCGACCACCATGGATGCATCACTATCATGTGACTTATTGATGTGACTTCAACAACCTTGTTTTGACACGACGAATATAAGCTTGTTTGTATCTTGTATCTTGGCCCTCATTAGCTTCAAACGAAAGGGGTATTTGGATGACAGCTTCCCTTTAAGAGTAGATGTAGTGATATGCATGCCAGAGATAGAATAGTAAGGAATACACTACATAAAGGTGACATTTGCACTTAGATAATAGCCTACCAATTGGATTGCAGCATTCCTACTAGGGATGCACATAGGTCGGTTTGGGACTCAACCCAAACCCAACCCACGGTTTGTAGGATGGGATTTTCCTAAGTCAACCCAATCCGTTACTTTACCGAATCAAACTGAACGCAACCCATAAAATCTGGTTGGGTTGAGCAAGTTGTTGACTAGGCAAAGCTTATATTTATCTCTTACATGCTTCCTTTGTCTTTAATACTTCATAACAAAAAAATTTAAACTCATAAACACTTATATCTTCTAAAAAAGCAAATAAAACAGGTAAAAATAGAAAAAAAACTTCAAAACAAACAATAAAGATATGATTTAAAAGATAAATGCATTCTTGATAATAAAATTTAATTAAAATCAGATAATATAAATGTGCATTTCTTACCACCATCCAAAATGACAAACTTACAAATATAAACACTTAAAAGAAAAAAGGGGAAGTTCGGTGGTGGTGGCTGGTGGAGGGAGGGTTGTTGGGGGTGGTGGTGCTGAAGGAGGGGTCGTTTGATGGTGGTGGCCTTGGGAGAGGGGGGGGTGGTTCCTGGGAAGAGGAGAGGAGAGGGGATGCTTCAGTGGTAGTGGTGGGACCTCTGTAGGGAAGAAGAAAGGAGATGTGGGTCGTCCGACAATGGTGGTGGGGTCTCTACGGGGAAGAAGAGAAGAGAGGTGGTCATCTGAGGTGGTGGTGGTGGGTAGGGGGAGGGTCGTTGGGGGAAGAAGAGGGGGAAGAGAAGTGGTAGTGCTGAGGGAAAGGGGTCCTGCAGGGAAGAAGAGAAGAGGAGAGGTGAGTTATCTAAAGAGTGCGGAGTGTCACTGATCGCCACCAAGGAGAAGAGAGGGCATCGACTAGATCTTGGAGTTGAGGAGAGGAGAAGGTGCCTCTTGGAGCTGGTGGAGGTAGGAGAGATGAAGGGTTGGTGAGACCGTGGGGGTTGTGATTGGGAATTTGTTAGGAAGAGTGAGATGTCGACAAGATGGGGGTTTTATGTAGCTAGGCACTCGTTATATATTATATATATTATATTTACATATAATATATATTTATGCATAAAATTATAAATTGGGTTGTATTGTGTTGCAGGTTGGGTTGGGTTGGTTAAACCTCAAACCTAATCCAACCCATTCTTTATCCGGTTGGGAAAATCCCAACCCAACCTAACCCATTTAACTCTTAACCCAACCCAACCTGATTGGGTTGGGCTGTGAGGATTTGAAAACTTGCGACTAATTGAAAACCAATTAAATCTAGTGTACTCCATAATTCAAATAACCCATGAGCCTATTTCATTTATCTTACATTAGATCCTAATGTTTTTGGGCTGAGGGGCCTCTTGTAAGAATTTATGATTGGGGGGACCTACTTGACACCCAAGTAATTAGGTGGAGGGGTTTATGGTATAATTTGTTCACCCCATATAAGATGGCTAATTTGGCTTGCATGGGAAGCCATTAGTTCTCATGTTGGCTTCACCATAGGGAGAGATTGAGAGAGGGAGCACCACACACCAACACTCTCCTCCTCCCCTTCTTCCCACGCCATTTCTCCCCCTTCTCCTTGCTTCCTACAGTTGCTCCTACTGCTGGTGCCCCAACTGCGGTAGCTGTTGCTACTCTTGTTGCTAGCTTTGGCGTGGTGAGAAGGGAAGGAAGAAGGAAAGCTCCACCCTCATTCAAGCCTAGGTGTGTAGCAGTTTAAGAGCAAAGTAGGGACCCCTTTCCTTCCCCTCTCCCTTTTCTTTGATGGGTTTGAATGTCATTAAGGGTAACTATACCTTTTACATGTAAATGGTTGATGTTGTGAGAGGTGGAAAGGGTGGAAGTGTGATTTTTTCTAGTTAGGATATACCCTGGGTTTGGATGGGAGATTTTATTTGCTTAATGTGTTCCCCACTTGTTAGTTAGCTTTTGATTGAATTCCCATAGCAATAGGAGGTGAGGAGTGGGGGTTTTAAGGTAAGACATGTCGGTTTGCACAATTTGGCCGTACTACAGCAATACCTAATGTTAGGTACTTGTGATCTGACGTTAGGTAGTTGTTGGCAGTCTCCCTAACATTAGGTCACTAATACCTAACGTTAGATGGGCCACTTAAGCCCTAGGTTGGGTGAAGTTTGGAGTTCTTGACCATATAAACCCTATGGGGTGACCTAAATTGATTCTAAACCTAATTAAGGATATAATGGACACCTTAATGGAGGATGAAATGGTCAATTTGCATAAAAAATCCTTGGGGGGTGTGAAGTGTCCTATTTAAGCTCAAAGCTTTCTAAGCAAGCTAAAAACGATCCGAAATGGCTAAGAAAAGTATTAAACTATTCATAATAAATTGTGGCAACTCTGTTTTGAGTCTAAAAGAGGATGACTTGGATCCTAAGATCTAAGATGAGACCTTTGGCGATCCAGGTCGTAGGGCTACTTTCCTGATATAGGATAGAGGATAAAAAAAGAGAATTAGGTCTAATAGGTGAACTCGTAAGGTCGAGCACCCTAGACTTGGTGAACCACGGGTTCAATGCTTAGGTTGAAGACCCAAGATGATGAGGTGGCTAGAGGCTACTTGTGATATGCCTTAGAACTGGGATAGTTCCTGTGTATGATAACAAGCCATGGGTCGTCATCGGAATAAGGTACTTGGATGTACTTGAATATGACTTGGTGTGAAGGTACTCGAGCAAGAGCTCACTAGGTGCCTACGTGTACAGAAGTTGCCAGGGTACTGTGATGGATTTGGTTGAGATCTCGTCCGACGGTGAACTGAGAGGGCACACCTGGAGGCTACACTCCTAGTGGAAGCATTGATGTGACTCAGACAATTCTGGCTAAACCTGCAATGTTGATTTAGAATGATCTATGATTGGACCTTGCTGGACATGAATGGAGCTTACTCTTCGCTTTCGCAAGGCATTGGCCTAGGTAGCTCCCAAGAGGCCCGACTTTTCTGACTAAGGTCAGCAACATTCTTGATACGTCGAGAACCAATACACCTTTTGTGAGGATCATCAGACTTGCTAGCCTCTCCCCTGATCAAGGAGAGACTACCAGGTTGGGATCTGAGGGAATGATACATCTCCATCTTCTTTAGTAGAGATGGATGATTCACAGTATGTTACTCCTAAGGTGAGTGATGGAAGTTATTACATGAAAATAAACTACAGCTTAAGCATAGGTAAATAAGGAAAATTAGTTGATAGATGGTTGTAGCACAAGAACCCATACACTACCTCCTTATTTCGGCTTTACATGTGGTTTTGTCCCTATTGAGATGCTTGGCTCATCCCTATATTTGTGATGCACTTTCAGGGCCAGATGTCGTGAAGCACACTTAAAATAAGTAGAGTAGAGCAAGCCTTTTTGGAGGTGGCGAGGCATCATTTCTATGTGACCTTATGGGGCGTAAGGATGGGGCGTGAGGACTAGGATGGGGGAATCTCAGGCCCTAGTCTAGTCTCAAGATCTCACCACTAAGGAGTGGTGAGAAGCCCTGTACGAGATGATATGATCGTGTCCTGCCTCATACATTGGATAATATGCAAGGCGAGATACGTGTATGGCTAGTGGACACTTGTAGCTCTTCGATTTTTGTTCTCTTTTTTGGGTATTTGCTGGGATAGTTATGGTTATGTTCCTTTTTGTACAGCTTTATACATGATAGTTTTTGATGTAAAAAGGACAAATATCTGTACATATAAATGAACTATGGACACTGGTACGTATTGTGGTTGTGGATGGTAGACTATAAGTGATGTGGCTTTTTGATGTAAAGAACTTGTGAAACTATGTTGGTCTCTTGTAAATTTATAGGATAGTGGATACTGTGGTGGAAATGCTTATATGATGTTAATGCTTCAATATTGGTTTTCCATGGGTATGTGTTTTCTCCACTATTGGCAATGGGGTGTACTCGCTCATTTTCTTGTTTTCCAAGTTTGCTTTGTATGTGGTAATGGTGGAATGTACCCACCTTGTATTATTATGGTATGCATGCACAGGTTTTCGTTGTAGGTACAAGTATTGGGGAAAAGTCCCATAAGCAAGGGAAACTTTGCTGAATTTTTGGTAGATTTCGACCCTTTGAATAATAATAATTACGTCCCTTGTATGTACCTAATAAATTTTGAACTACATCCTTAACTGTAATCGCCCGATAACTGGGACCATTCCCGCCCGAACACTTGGTAGTTCATTCCTGACTTGTTGGGAGGACTAACGGGGTGTGACAGGTTAGGCTGGGTTCAGGTTAAACCTGACTTGTGTACAACCCTAATTTGTACCCTTTCTAAGTGCTTGAGTACTTGACAAAGATGCATTTGATTGCCCGTGGTGTCATCTTATCTTTATTGGGGCTATAAAGATGAATAAAGGTTGCACATCCAAGCACCTTAGGCGGAACCCCAATTAACTCACCATCAGGAAATAGAATCGGATAAGGAATCTACTTATTAAGTATAGTAGAGGACATTTGATTAATTATCACTCAATTAGCATTGCATCCCTCAGTATGAAATCGGAACACTATTTTGGATCAAAAGAGTTCTTGCCACATCCATGATAGTTGATGCTTCCTTTCTGCCATGTCATTTTGTTGAATGTATAGGAACAAGTACTTTGGTGAACAAATACCACATCCCTGGTAGAAGGTATGGAGAGAGAGTAAGTGTAGAACTTTAGGGCATTATTTGACCACATGATTTTTACATTTGTTCTAAATTGATTCTTTATCTTTATTGGAAAGGTTTTGATCACCTCACCAACCTCTGAATTAGGCTTTGTTAGAATATATGTTATAGCCTCTTTTTTGTTATTTTATTTTCTTGAGTAGACCCCCTTTGTAATTTTTCCTGCCTCTCTATGTAAGGAGTGGCTAAGGTTTCTTTTGAGAATTAGAAAAGCTTCATTTCTTTTCACATGGTATTAGAGCAATAATCCTAGATTGGCATTTCGATATCCTACCAAAAATCCTTGCTTCTCGGTCCTCGATCCTCACTCTAAAAGACCTTGCCACCCCACCACCACCAAGCACCACTATGTCATCAGCAGTAGCATCGTCGTCGCCTCAAGCGACAACTGGCGTTGCCCCCTAGCTACAACAATGTTGACATTGCCTCTAGTAGCATCCTACATCATCGTCGGTGGTGGTTCTTGCCTAATGATGCTACTGGTGGTGATTCTTGCTGCTACTAAGTAGCCAGTTCTCGTTTGAGGGTGTGGCCAATCCTGCATAGTGGGCCTAAGGCTCACATATCCTGATGCGTATGGTGTACTACGAGTAGGGAGCCACACACACTTGATGATCCTACACGCGCGTGCTTTCTACCATTGCTGACCATTGTTTGAATGCCCTAATTCTGGTTTGACGATGATGATGCCTTATCCACTATAGTTGCTACTGCTTGGGATTGTCTCCCTCTGCCTGCATGTCTATGTTCCCATATTTATCCTCAAGTTAGTGATTTTCGTTATTTGCCACGATTGGGGATGAACGTCTTTCTTCTTGTCAGACAGGGACACATCCACTCCCCATACTAGCAGTATAGATGTATCGAGCACTCAAGCACTTCTAACATTTTCCATTCCTCGGCAGTAGGTTCTACACATCTTACTGGAGATGCTAACTCCCTTGGTGACATTAGATCTGGCAGACGAGTCACCTCAATGATGGTGTTTAACAGTAATAGTTCGCCAGTAACTATTATTGGAGATATCCAATTTTTTTTACGATTACTGTTGTTAGAGGTCCACTGTGCACTAATGTTTCCCATGAGTATGTTAGCTAGCAGATTGTGCAAGGATTTGAAGTGTCGAGTTATTTTTGACGAATGTTATTGCTATTTTAGGATAACAAGATCAATGTAATTGTTGAAGTGAAGAATGGTCTTTATTATCTGATACACCTCACTTTGCCATAGTCGTTTTTATCTTTGTGGATCCATTGCTTTGGCACAAGGTTTTAAATATCGATATCGATATCGTATTGATAAGTCAAAAAAGGGATATATCGGAGATATATCGCTGATATCAGTGAATTTTAGGGAAATTGCTCAGAAAGGCATAAAATATCACAAAATATCATAAAATTTAAAGGTTAACATTTTTATGAATAATATATCATGAAAGGATGCCTAAAAAATGTGTGTGTTAGGGATATATCGCCAATATCGATGAATTTTTACATGCGTGTGTGTGCGCGCGTGCATGCATGTGCGTGTGTAGGTGCGCGTGTGTGTGAGCCATTGATTGGTTGGTTGACTCGGGTGCTTCTCGACATAGATTTGATGATGCCTGACAGTTCTTTAGGCTAAAACTAGTTCTATCTGGAAGAACCATATTAGTTGCTAATGTGAGGCATTTGCCTATTATAGGTCAGGTAAAGGTACAAGATGCACCTCACAGTACGACTGGAGAGTGTGCTTGTTGATTTCTTTCTGAGTCTAATGCTATTAGTAGAATATGTAGTTGAATTGCAAGGCAATGTTTAATGTCGTCTCTTATGTTTCAAGACATTATTATTGACAAGTTGAGTGATTGGTTGTGGTTGCGAAGGTGTCTATTGGTTTCTGTAGTCACCATATGTAGGTCATGTTTCACTTCCATCAGGTGGCTCTTCCTCTACTTATTTGTAACATTTCTGGTTCAGTTATCTCCCCACTAAGCTTTGACTGATGCTACATTAGGATGCCTAAAAAACGTATATCGTCGATATCGATGATTTTTTACACGTGCGTGCGCACGCGCGCGTGCGTGCATGTGTGTATGTGTGTGTGTGTTAGACCTCCCTTCCAGCAGGCCCCAAACCTCTCGCGCAGCTCACCTCCCTGTTCCAGCAGCTCCCACCCCTCCTGCATAGCTTTCAAATTTCAAACCTCCCGCACAAACCCAGCGCCAACAGCTCTTATATCGCTGATATCTCGGCGATATCTCCAATATATGGTTCGATATATCGACGATATCTCCCCGTATCAATGATATATCGCCGATATCCGGGAAAAAAGATACTTCGGAGGTATCGATACCACCCAACCCCATCGATAGGGATATATCGGCGATATATCGTGATATTTCAAATCGTGCTTTGGCATCGTCATCTTGGGTACCCTTCTTTTAGGAATATGCACCAAATGCTCCTTGATCTGCTTACCTTTGCCAAATTTGATTATGAGGCTTGTCAGCTGGCAAGCATTACTGGTCTACATTCTCTAGATGAGCTGAAGGGCAAAGCTCGAAGCTCATCTCCTTTTCACCTGATACATTGTATGTCTGTAGGCCCTCTTGTATCAACAGCACTTGAGATCACCAATACTTCATGGTCTTTGTGGATGACTATAGCCGATCCACCTGGATCTTCCTTGTAAGGGATCGATCAGATATCATACTGTGACGCTTCTTCATAGAGGTGTAGAATGCTTACTCATCTCCTATTCGAATCTCCATAGCAATAACGCCTTGGAGTTCATGCAGAAAGAGATCCATTCCATTATCAATAATGGTACTCTACACTAGACATCATTTGCATATACATATACCTCTCAGTAGAATGGGGTAGTCAAAAGGAAGTTGAGGCACATTATTGGATATAGCACAAACACTTTTTGCATTCATGAAGGTGCCTAAACAATTCTAGGGAGATGTAGTTCTTACAACAACGCATCTCATCAAGTTACCGTCATCTGCTCTACAGGGAGAGATCCCCTATCAGATCTTGCACCCTAGGTTTGATGGTCTATTTGCCTTGCCGCTAGGAGTATTTAGCTGTACTTGTTTCATACATGTGTTTGGATGTAGGACAAGTTTTCTCCATAGTCAGTGAAGTGTGTTTTTCTATGCTATTCATGGACCTAGAAGGGATACAATTGTTATGATCTGACCAGTAGAAGATACACTATTACTACAAACGCTACCTTTTTCAAGAAGATTCCATTTTTCTTTGAAGAAGGGTCTAGTATTTAAGCTTGTACTTCGTGAGATGCATATCATAGAAGCAATCCGGATCCTCTCCCCACTACCTATTATGCATGTTACTTACCTAGAGGATGGCTCTACCAAGGCACCACATGTGCAGAGTTAGGGAGATGCTGATGAGAGACCAATTCTGCTGAGGAAGCCTATTTGTTCCTGTACTCTACACCCTATGTCGCAATATACCTCCACTGCCCATCTGGATTGAGATTTATAGGTGTTTTCACATGCACTGCTTAGTATAGTCATACCACATGGTTTACTTCGAGGTGTTACAGGATTTGCAGTGGAAGATTACTATGGACATAGAGATGGAGGACCTGATGTCTCTTGGGACATGGGAACTTGTGTCTTATGTTCTTGGTGTAAAACTAACTGTAAGTGGATGTACATTGTAAAGTATCTAGCAGATGGTACTGTTCATAGATTCAAGGCTAGATTTGTGGCTAAAAGATTCACTTAGACTTATGGTATTGACAATTTTGAGTCCTCTCTTGTCGCATGAATCTCATCTGTGTGGATCATTTTGTTCGTTGTAGGCAACAATAATTGACCTCTCAATTGGACATCAAGAATGACTTTTTGTATGGTGATCTCACTGAGGTGTATATGTGGCAACTTCCTAGTTACAAGGTTAAGGGGGTGTGTCTATAGGTTGGAGGTGTCAAAGTAATCAATCCCATAAGTTTGGGTGTATCCTTTGACAACCAGGTGGGCTTTGTATCGTTCCAAGGACCCATTTGGTTGATACTTAATTGTGAAAACCCAATAGCAACCAATAATCTTTGCATTTGGTGGAGGATCAACTGGTGTCCATGTGCCCCTAGAGCTTAATGCAGTCATTTCTTCTTCCATGGCATGCTTCCCCAATGGATCACGAAGTGCGAAGTGATGAGTGGAAGGTATTTGAATAGTTGAGAGAGTAGAGTGTGAACTGTCGATGCTTAGGAGATAAGCGAGCTAGAGACACATGTCGAGACAGTAGATGTAAGGTACAAGACTTGGTCCCCTTCCTTAGGGCAATAGGAAGGTCAATGTCAACATCCTCAATATCATCAGGAAAGGAATCTGGAGTCTCAGAATCATTGGGAGTACCTATTCAATCAGGGTTAGAAACCACATCAGTCTCAGGGTGAATAGGAATTACCTCGGAGGCAGGTGGAGGAAGAGGGGGGGCTTTGGTTGCTTTCATGTCTAGGCTTGCAAGTATATATCAAATGGAATGTACCATCCTACTCTTCAGTCAGTTTCATTGGCTACTCAGGATCAGGAGCAAGAATAGGGAGGTAAGCCTGCACCTCAGTAGAGGAAACCTCTACTCGGGACCCGGTAGACAAAGAATAGGGAGTGGACTCAAAGAATAAGACGATGCACCCAAAGACCTTAGGAGCGACACTAAACATGTTCTTCTTAGGAAACAGTCGAAGAAAATGATTGATCTTATTCTCAAAAGAAACCCTACACCTCTTTATATAGAGAGACGTATTGAGAAAATTAGATCAGAGGATCAATAGAAAAGAAGTAAATAGAAAACAACCTAGACAAAAACATAATTAAAGAGGAGAGTTCTCACAACACTCCCCCTCAAGTTAGAGTATAGATAATCATGCTCAGTTTATCATAACATGAATTAGAAGTAGATTTAGCAAGTGACTTGGTAAATGTATCTGCAGTTTGGTTCTCTAAAGTGATAGTTGTGGTGTAAAGAAGCCTCTTCTAAATCAGATCTCTGGTATAGTGGCAATCAATCTTAACATGTTTCGTGCGCTCATGAAACATGGAATTATTAGCAATATACGTGGCCGCATTGTTATTACACTCCATCTACATGGGCTCCTCAATGTGATTGTGTAAATCAAGTAGGAGGGATCTCACCCAAACCATCTCAGTTGTCGTCTATGCCATAGCCCTGTACTTTGACTCAGTACTGAATCGAGACACCATACTCTGCTTTTTGCTCCTCCAAGTCACCAAGTTGCCTGCTATATATATGTAGAAACTTGTAGACTTCTTATCAAAAAGGCATCCAGCATAATCCACATCAGAATATCCTACAATAGTCATGGACTCGCCTCTCCTAAATAGTAACCCACATCATAGTGCCTGCTTCAGATACTTAAGTACCTGCATTGCAGCATCCCAATGCTACTTGGTTGGCTTGTCCATGAATTGGCTGAGCTTGCCTACAACAAGAGAAATATCTAGACAAGTAACAGTAAGAGGAGTTTGCCAATTGGTTGTCTGTATCCTCTGCTCTCTATAGTTTCTGACTCTATATCATATAGGTGCATCTCAGGATTCATGGGTATGTTAGTTGGCTTTGCTCCCAACATCCTAGTCTCCTGTAATATATCAAGTGCATATTTCTGTTGATTAAGTATAATGCTTTCCTTGCTTCTTGCCACCTTAATGCCCAGAAAGTGACGTAGAGGACCTAAGTCCATGACAAATCTATCAGCCAGGCTTTACTTGACCTCAGTTATCCTGGATGCATTATCATTGGTGATAATGAGATCGCCAACATAGACAATAAGGGTAACCACCCCCTTCTCTATCTTTCGCACAAACAAAGAGTGATTTAATTATGATCAACTAAGCCCTAAGCTTTCAACGTCTGACAGTTTCTGGAACCAAGCTCGCATGTTTTGCTTGAGCCCATCTTTAGCTTGCATACATACTCCTCCTGAATCTTAAAACCTGGAGGTTGTTGCATGTAGACTTCCTCGTGAAGATCGTCATAGAGGAAGGCATCCTTCATCTCCAACTGGTGTGGCGGCCAATCCAGATGTGTTGCAACTGCTATCAAGATTCGAACTGTAGGGAGACATGCAACTAGAGAGGTGTCAAAGAAATCCACCCCATATGTTTGGGTGTATCCCTTTACCACAAGACAAGCCTTATGCCTTATGACAACTAACAACACGTGCACCAGGCGGAAGCGGTGTAAGCTTCTGTGTCCTCCATAAGTGAAGTACGACCATCTCATCTTCCATGGCCTGCTGCCACTTTGGATTAAGCATGGACTGTTGGTATATAGCTGGTATTTCGGTAGAAGACAGGGCCTCGGTGAACAATGCAAAATCACGTCTGAGGTGACCAGTAGAGACAACCCCAACCACCTAATTCTTAGCACAACTCTGGGGTGCCTTTCGAACAGCTATGGGAAGGTCAAGACCATCAACAGGAGGCTCAAGAGCTAAAGGTAAATCACCACTAGGACTAGCATTAGCACTTGTAGGATCACCACTAGACACATGACAACCATTACCATCAAGACATCTATTATGGAGAGGATGATGGTGCTGAAATAAGGGAGTGTGTTGCCAATATGTCATAGAAAGTCTATATGACATTGGAGGAACTTTGAACCGACTAACAACTTTGTCTATAGTACCTGTGATGTAGATTAAGAAATAAGAAAATCTCCTAACTGAATAGGAGAAACTGGCAGCGGTGTCATCTCTACCTCAAAAGACAACCGACGGCTAGTCATTGAAAAATATGGTACTACCTCATCAAAAGTGACATCTGCACTGACATAATGCTTTGTGTTCAATGGATCATAATGCTAGTAATCTTTTTGGTTGTAGCTATAACCTAAGAAAACACACTTGATTGCCTGTGGGGCTAGCTTATCTCTATTGGGCCCAGTAATGTGAATAAAAGCTACACAGCCAAAAATCTGGGTGGCAATTGAAATAACTCCCTATCCAAATATAATATTTGCTATGGTACTTGCTTAGACAGTATAGAACTAGGCATCCTATTAATCAAATAACAGACGGTAAGCATTGCATCTCCTCAGTACATAGAACGGACATTATGATGTATAAGTAGAGTCTTGGTTACATCCAAAAGATGCTTATGTTTCCACTCGGCCACTTCATTCTACTGGGATGTATGAGGGCATGTAGTTTGATGAATAATACAATGCGACCTGTAGAATATACTCAGCTTAATCATACAAAATTCAAGAGCATTATCTGTGCGAACAATCTTGACGCTAGAAGTAAACTGATTCTTTATTTCAATAATAAATTTCTCAATCATTGAATCAACATTAAACTTATTCTTTAATAAAAACAATCATGACATCTTTGAGCAATCATCAACTATAACCAAATAATATTTATAACCCAATGATCAGGAATGCGAATGGGACCCCAAACATCTAAATGCAATAACTCAAAAATAGACTCATTGACTGTAGAACTAGCAGGAAAAGTGGCTCGATAATCCTTCCCCATCTAGCATGCATCACAGAATCTTAGTAGCTAGTGAATGATGAGAGATAATACGATGTAGCTTGTCCAGAGGTAAATGGCCAAGACGGTGGTGCCACTGCAGAGTACTCCTTGTAACAAAACAAACCTCGCCTTGGCAAGCAGCTGTAACTGGTGTCTGAAACGGGCGATACACACCCTCCTCTGTGTCTGCCACGAATCATCCTCCTCGTGAACTTGTGTTGAAACACAACTGACATCAAAGATTGTTTGATAGCTAAGATCCTTGGTAATTTTACTAATAAACAAGAAGCTAACAGGAAAATATGGAACAAATAGAACATTAGGCAATCGTAAAGTGGGGATAACCACCACCTCTTCCTGACCATCAACCCTGGAGTGTTGCCCATTTGTGACCTAAACAATCCTACTAGGGGGAACTGATTGAAGTTGCTGGAAACAACTGTGATCTCCACTCAAATGGCGGGAAGCACCATAATCTACAATCCAAGTGGTACCATCACAAAATCTGTTAGACATTAGAGGCACTATCTATACCCGAGAAGGTAATGGCAGCAGTATTAGAGGAGGAAGGTGACTCCTGAGTAATTTAGGCAAGTCACTAGACCACAGCATCATACTCTGCTCGATAAACAGTATCTGACTCCAGTCATTGCCTAATTGGCCATAGGAGGCTATCCATGTTTGGTCCAACAGGAAGCCTTAACATGACCAATCTGGCCATAGAAAGTTCACATGGGACGAGGTCTACCAGCTTGCCCTTTACCACATCCACGACCTCGAGTAAAAGGAGCACTACGACCACCATGGTCGCCATTAACAATAATTGCAGACATCTAGCCAACTATCTAGGGTAAATAAGGCGAAATAGTGATCTTGCTGAGACGACTGCACGCCTCCTCAAGAGGGGGAAGCTTCAACAAAGTCAGCATCTGGGAGCGAGCAATGTCATACTCTAGACCCAAGCTAGAGAGACACTGGAGACTAGCTGCCTCCTTGCAGTACTCATGCTAACTAGCACACGTGCACATAGGCCTGCATGCATTGTACTTCTCCAAAAGACCCTTTAGAGTGGCATAATACTGAGGCAAAGACTGACCTTCCCGTATAAGTGTGAACATGTCATTATAAATCTGGAATACCTTGTTGGAATTGTTTTCATGAGAATAAGTGTCACAAAGAGAATCCCACATCTCCTTAGCGGTTTTGTAGTATATAGTACCATATCCAATCTCAGGCAAAATCGCATTCATGATCTATGCTCTTACCGTAGCATTGTCTTTCTTCCAGGTGGCATACTTTCTTGTCTTCGTCGGCTCTGGCTCAAGAAGAATGTATTCCTTGTTGTGACCCTCAATCATCATGAGGAATGTTTATGACCACAATATTGAAACGGTGACCTAGTCCCTAAACATCAATATGAAGCAAATGAAATAAGGACTCAAAACAACCCCCCTGTCGACTCACAAAAGCTCTTGTGGTGCTTTTCGAGTTGGCAACTCACACTAAATGATAGCAGTAGGTGGGATATGGGGAATGACTCTTCTCAACTTCTGTAATGGAAGATGACCTATTGTAGGTGCCACAAGTAAGTTGATGCTCCTCCAGATGATGTCACTGCATGGCCAGCATACAAGTTTGCTCCAGGAGATAGACCCCTCTTTCCTCATGGCCACAACCAATCACCTATGCCGTTAGTATATCCTAAAACACAAGAGATGTGGCGTCAAAAATAGTGTAGCAACAAAGTTCCTTGGTAATACGATTGACCAAAAGTAGGTTTAATGGAAAATCTGGAGCATGCAAAACATGATGGAAGTCTAAAATGGGCAAGGTGAATCTCCCCTTGACCCATAACAAGGGAGTTCCTATCATCAGTAACCATAATGGTTCTCCTAGAAGTGTCAGGTTATAGATGAGTGAATTGTTGTGCTTTAGCCTAGATGTGGTAGGAGGCATTGAAGTCTACAAGCCAATCTGTGCTTGCCCCAAGTGGATGGGAAGTAAGGCAGATGCCTGATGTTGCAATGGTAGTAGTATCTCCATTCCCAGAGGATGAGGCCTGAGAGTTGGACGAGATCTACAAGATCCTCTGGACTAAATCATCGAACTCAACTTGGGTGATAGGAGCCTGCTCAGGTGCTACCTCTAGTCCAATTTCTACCAGACCAGCATTAGCAAGCCTCCCATGCTTAGTCCAACATGACTCTTCCACATGTCCAAATTGGCTATAGTATGCGCATTGAGATCTACCATGCCCTTGGTTACTACGCCTACGTCGATGATTGCGAGTCGATGGACCACCTTCTTGTTGCCTAGGGTTACAGCCATGGTAGAGGTATGTTCCACCTGACTAGTAGACGAAAGGGAGACATCCAGCTTGCTTAGCCTATTATAAACCTCCTCAATGATAGGAATCTCAGGTAACATCAATATCTGTGACCGAGCAACTTCATAGGAAGGATCCAAACTAGCAAGAAAGTGACCCAATAGGGTGTTTTCTAAATCACCTTTTGACATATAAAGTAGTTTTCATCAACGAAAAATATTATCCAACGAGCACAAATGTGAGTTTTTTTGGAATCTTTTTAAGTAAAGTGCTCAAATGATATTGTTCATACGCACACACACACGATTAGCCTTAAGGTTCAAATAACTTATTTCAAGCAAACTATGGATTGAAAGTTTATTAGTTAGGTTGCATATGAAATTTCATCAAAAATGGAAAAGATTTTGATGGTCATCTTATGAAAGGTTGTAACAATATCATTTTGTAAATTATAGTTCTGTTATGTAAATTTCAAGTTATGTTTTGTAAAATAGATTTGATTTTGTAACATTTTAATACAACCTTTGTAAAATATATTACATTTTCTAATAGGTGCACGTGCACATGCGTGTGAATATAAAATGATATATTAAAGAAGCGTAGCTTGGTTCTTTATTCAATTTTCTTATGTCTCAACTTTGAGTTTTAAAAGTAATTTGTACACTCACTTTGCACATTTTCTTTTCGTTGAAGTTCCTGAGGAGAATCTGCTAGAATGCAGCAGCCAGGATGATAAGGTGCGGTATAGAGAATAGATGCATATGACTTCCATCGAGCATTACTTGTTTGCCTGATTTCAATCCATCTATTGCATGCAGGGAAGGTTTGATCACCCATATCTCTCATTCTTGTTTTATGGAATGGATTCAGCTGGAGATTTCATACCAATAAAGCAGCTGCGAGAAAAATACAACAGACCTCGTTATGAGGCGCCTATGCAGAATGAAGGTGATGACTAATGGAAGAATCACATCTGGGGATTTGGTTCAGGTGTGACTACAATCCCAGAAAACATAGGCAACCGTAAATATATCAATATTTATCTCAGAATGTTATGATAATGACTTGAGTCGTTATGATTATTTTAAAATTAGCAGGCCTCCTTGGGGTGAGAACGGAAGTCATCTTGCAATGAACTCAATTAGATGCCGGTGTTGCTTACTCCACCTTCCCAGAAGCGAATAATACGTGTCACTGGCAAGGGTAACATGTGCAGGGGGGTCCTTTGATGTACAGCCATTTCAAGCGATCGAGTATGGTATCTCGTTGGAACCTTGTTTAGAGAGTACCCTGTTGGAATATTTAGGCATTCGTGCAATAATATCGTGTCTCTGAAGGCAACGTTTGATCAAGAAATATTGGTAAGGGATAGGGACATCCGATAGGTTTATCGTTGTCAAGAGTTTGAGGATGTCTATACAAAATGTTAGTGTAATGATCTTGATATGCCTGTCTATGATAGTGAGACTTGTTACTAGACAAATTTGTATTTTAAGACTTGGAGAAAAATAAATAAACATCCTTTATCTTTTTATGAGATTTCCATGCAGTCCCTAATCTTCCAACGTTGTTGATGTCATCTCTAAACTTTCCATTTTTTTTTAATGTAGTCCCTTTGTTAGAATTCCATAAGAGTTATGTTAAATTGATGGTGAGATGAGCAACTTTTAGACATATTTGGCTGAAAATACCCATATTTTCTAACGTTAACCTTTCCCCTAACGTATTCCTTAACTAAACATATCCTCCATCCCTTATCATCATTATGTAAGGCACGTCTCCTTACCTTCAATCTCAACTCTTGTGGCTTCCTACTTTCATATCTCCACTGTGTACAAGATTTTAGATGTGTCGCCTTCCTTTGATATAACATGCTTCTGTTGCTAAGCCTTTGGGCTTGACTATTGACTCTTTTACTCTATGGCCCTATTTGATAGAATCTTAAAATGGAACATATCCTATGTGCTATGGTCAATAGCTATAATAAATGAATAGTATGGGTATTAGTGGTCATCACATCAACTTCGGTTACTACTATTATATATCACCTCTCTTATCACATCTATAATCACATTCCACTAATCTTTTGATAGTTTAGAAGTAGATTATCAGTTATGAAGGTGCCAAAGTTTCCATTACCAGGTTGTTAGAGTTAGACGTAGTCCAATTATTAGGTATGTTTTAGGGGTTTCAATAGATATTTATTTGTCCTATGGGTCAAAATCTATTGAAAATTCAACAGTTTTCCCTATTTTATCAAGATTTTCCCAAAATTTGTACTTGTCAAGAACCTTGTGCATGCATACTAGAATAATATAGTGAGTACATCCCATATTCAACCACAATTGAAGCACAAAGAAAATATAATCGCACACCCCACAACTAATAGCGCAATATGAGTGTAAAAACAATCATATCAAATTCAAAGTAGAATTAAATTCATTCACTCTTTGTAATATCATTCATTTCATAATATTTACAAGAATCACTTTCCTATCCACTACCCATTCACATAACATTTACAAAAGTCACTATGCTTTAGATACATGCTTTCAAATCACAAAAAAGTAATTTATATTACAAGTCTATATCAAAAGTAGGGCCTAGCCACACTTTTGACAACATGCAAAAAAGAGGCCTAACAAAAAGGCATTGTTAGTTGACATGCTAGAAGGTACCCTTGGTTACTTCTAGGTCTAAACCTTGCCAAATATCGCCTGCTCCAGGTGACAGGCGGTGTCGATGAAGTCCACGGCAAGAACCTAAAAGGGCTCAGTAGCTGGGTTTGCCCACCTACCTAGGTGTTGCTCCTCGACTATCGTCCTCTCCAAGCACCACAGGGTCTAGTATAAGAGGTGGTTAGCCCAAACAAGGTATTGATTCTACTCATGGATGATTTGGAAACCGTTGCACCATGGCATCGGATCCTGAAAGTAGACCAAAAAATAAGGATGAGCCAATCGACTCGGTAGGGACAAAATCATGTGTAACAATTGAAGAAAAATAGGTAGTGTATGGGTTTCTACACTACAAGCCAAAAGCCACTAGTTATACTTTGCTTTTTTCCCATTTAGTATCCCATGATCTATTAGCATTGTTATTCATTCTCTCACTCAACTTAGGAGTTAGATTCTAGAAATCATTCATCTCTAGTAGAGGAGATTGTGATGTATCCTTCCCTTGGATCCCAGCCTAGTAGTCTCTCCTTGATCAAGGGAGAGGCTAGTAGCACTGGTGACCCTCGAGAGAAGTGTACTCGTCCTCGATGTATGAGAATGTTGCTGACATTAGTCAAAAGAGTCAGGCCTCTTAAGAGCTACCTAGGTCAATGCCTAGTGACTGTGAAGAGTAAGCTCAATTCAGGTCTAGCAAGATCAAGTTATAGAGCATTTTAGATCATTAGTCACAAGGCTGGTCGATGTTGTCGGGCCACACTAATGCTCCTGCTAGGAGCTTAGACTTTGGGTGTGCCCTCTCAATCTAAACGAGATCTCAACCAATCCCCTTATGGTGCCCCGATGCCATCCATGTAGGTTCGTACGGGAGGGGGTGAGATTTGCGTGATGCAAAAAATAAGTGGAAATAAAGTAAAACAACCTCACAAAATAAACAATCACACAATGCATAAGTATTTTTAGGTGGAAATCCAAATCGGGTGAAAACCACCACCTAACCCTCTCGAGTTAGGATTTTCTGATCGACCAAGTCGATCGAAATCCACTAACCCAGTCACTTAAACGGGGGTGACTGAATCTCAATAAAACACTACTTTGAACGAGGGTAGTGTTCCTCAAACCCCTCTTCTTCACAAGGAGTATTTAGTCTCTCGATGGAGACGGGAATTCGCAAAGCGAATACCCAACCAAAGACAGTAAAATACAACAACCTATAGAGCTGCAAAGATTAAAACCTAGCTACTATAGGAGTTAGGAAACTTCCCTTTGGTGGAAGTGCATCAACTTGATGCGAGTGCGTGAACCACACAACGGCACGACAATGCTCTCGAAACCGATGGTGGGAGAGTTTGTGCACAACGAATGTGGTGCTCTCAAAGTGTGTGAGATGATCTTGGAGAGCAACAACACTTCTAGATAATCTTCTTCTTCTCTGGGATACACTGTATGTGGAAATAGTATAGCTTGGTGTGTGTCTACAAGGCAAGGGGCCTCTCCTATTTATAGATCGCTTAGGAAGGCTTAGGAAGGCTTTGGAAGCCTTAGGTAGCTGTTGGGGATCATCCCAAGGCAAATCAAGCCGCAATCAGAATCATTAATGATTCTGACAGGGTCATCAGATGTTTGGGAAAAATATCAGACGTTTGGAAGTCATGTTTAAGACGTTTGGAAACTAGATCAGATATCTAATTCTAGATGGGTTCCCTTACTGACTTTCATCGGACCTAACTATGGTTCTAGGTCAAAGTGATCAGACGACAGGTCGATCCTCTGGCACATGATTTGGCCGTCTAGAAAATATCAGACGTCTGGAAGTCATGTTTAAGACGTTTGGAAACTAGATCAGATATCTAATTCTAGATGGGTTCCCTTACTGACTTTCATCGGACCTAAATATGGTTCTAGGTCAAAGTGATCAGACGACAGGTCGATCCTCTGGCACATGATCTAGCCGTCTGGAAAATATCAGACGTCTGGAAGTCATGTTTAAGATGTTTGGAAACTAGATTAGACATCTAATTCTAGATAGGTTCCCTTACTGACTTTCATCAGACCTAAATAGGGTTTTAGGTCAAAGTGATTAGACGACAAGTCGGTCCTTTGGCACATGATCTGGACATCTGGAAACTAATAACTCTGTGGGAACTGATTCTTAAGAGTGCTTGACAGCTATATTTGTCTAGGAAAGTGATTAAGGGTCAATTAAGGCAAAACGGCTACATATCAGACGTTTGGAGTCCTCTAAGGACGTCTGATAGAAGATCAAAGGTCAAAACCTCAATGATCATTTTCTAAGCCAACGTTCCACTAATTAGATGTTTGGCCAAGTTATCAGACGTCTGATAAGATGTCTGGACTAAGAGTTGGTCGTTTGAAAATAGCAGACAGAAGGTTCTAAGACCACCCCTAAGTGTTTGGACGTTTGATACAACATTCAGATGTCTTAAAGTCGAAGATCGGACGTCTGATTTTCAGATTGGACGTCTGATCAGGCTGTCTAAAGCCTATCTTGATTTTCTAAGTTTTCTAAGACTTGTCTAATTTTCTTAGGGTTGTGCAAGTGTTCCTAGGACTGCAATTAGGTAACTTTGAGGCTCTTTAACAAATGCTCTACGAAAATGAAAGAGCAAAGAATGAAAATAATAAATTATAGACTACAAGACAAAAGAACATCTATCCTATTCTTCTGTCTTCTTCCTTCTTCAAGCTTTCGGTCCTTGTGAAGCTTCTTCTCCTCCGTCAAGCTCTTCCAATCCGCCATGGATGTGAGCTCGAACTCCATCTTTACACTTGTAACATTTGCAATCAACCTGAAATCTATAACTCAAAAGCAAATGTAAAATAATAAGTGTTTTGTTATCATTAAAATAAACGATCGTGGTGCCCTTGCACCAACAATCTCCCCCTTTTTGAGGATGAAAAAATCATAAATAATAATCCATAACAATCTCCCCCCGTTTTGACATTATAAAAAAGGTTTAATTTTAATTCTCTTACAACTCCCCCTTAAGGCATGCTCTTCTAATTTCATCTTTTTCATAAAATAAGATAGCTATGTTATTATCTCCCATTTTCTAAAGGCAATATAGTTATGTTATTTTTAAAACCTCTCCCTTAATTATGGACAAATAGCTCATCAATTTTAAACTCCCCTTATCTAGATGCTATAAATGAAAAGATAAGGTTAAGGGTGTACCTCACTTATTATGGCCAATAGAATGGCCCAAATGGAGGTGGATGCCAAACCGGATTGGGCTCCCATCCGTAGCTTGGAGGTCTGGGCATTGACGTTGGTCTCCAATTGGGCGATTGTCGCGAGACAGCTCAGATAGTTGTTTGTCGTCTTGTCGGTCTTCTCTTCTACTTCCTCGATCTACTCCTTGGTCTTGCCAATTCGAGTTGACCGTTCTTGAGCTTGTAGGTCCAATCCTTCACATTTATATCTTCCTTGAAACCTACAAAATAAGATTCCAAATCTTTCTTCGGTATCCAAGTCAATTTGGATTCGTATTTGTTAGTTGGTCTCCTTGAAGGAGATCCTTTGTCAACCTTAGGGTTAGACAAATTTTGTATCTTATTGATCAATTTATTAGATTTCTCCTTAAGATATGCAAGTTCATCTTCTATAACATGCATTTTTGTTTTTAAACTAGAAATTTCTAATTTTAAACTTGTATTCTCCTTAATCAACTCACTATTTTCATTTGTTAGGTCCATGTTTTCTAACAACAAGTTATCATCTTTAGGACTAGAGCTAGTTTCTAGAATCTTAAGTTATTTTTCTAACCTTCCATTTTCTAATTTAAGAAAATTAAGATTCTTTTTAATGTTTTTATTTTCTACTTTAAGTGATTTACTAATTTCAAATAACTCATCAAATGCATCTTGAAGTTCAAAATTACCTCATCATTGTTGGGGTTGCTGTCGCTATCTGTGATTGCCATGAAACCCATGTAAGCGATTTCATTCTTCTTCTCGGGATCTTCCTCTTCTTCTTCTGAGCTTGAGTTGTCCCAAGTGGCTTGGAATGCCTTCTTCTTGTATTTCTTTTCTTTCTCCTTCTTCTTCTCCCTCTTGAGAAGAGGGCACTTAGGTCGAAGATGCCCCTTCTCCTTCTTTTCCTTATCTTTCTTGGAATCTCTACAAAACTTGGAAAATTTTTTAAGTAAAAATTTAAGATCTTCGTCGTCGGAACTTACCTCGGTGTCTGAAGCGGCTCTGAATACGAGAGACTTCCTCGGTCTTGGTTCCGGTGCGTCCTTCTTCTGCTTCAATTTCGTCTCGTAGGCCATTAGATTGCCTTGGAGATCCTCCATGTTAAGCTCCTCCACTTCATTCGCCTCCTCAATGGCGGTGACCTTCTGGTCCCACTTTGGTCCAAGGGAACGGAGTAGCTTTCCTTAAAACTCCCCCTTAATGAAGGTCTTACCTAAAGCTTTCAAACCATTTACTATGAGAGTGAACCTAGTGTTCAACTAACTCAGTGTTTCGTTAGGCCTCATAGAAAAAAATTCAAAATCTTGCGATAGGATATTAATCTTAGAAGCCTTTACCTTGGAGGTACCCTATTGGGTCATCTCTAATGTGTGCCAAATCTCATATGCGGTGGCGCACTGTGAGATTTGGTTGAACTCCTCCGGGCTAAATGCGCAGTAGAGAGCGTTCATCGTCTTGGCATTGAGAGAGAGCTCATGGACTTGTTGTTGCGAGTAGCCTCCTGTGGGTCTCTTCGGGATGTCGAATGGGGTCTCGCATCTTGCCCAAATGGTGAAGCCATTGGCTTGAAGCCATGTCCTCATCCTTAGCTTCCAATAGGGGTAGTTGCTCCCGTTGAAGAACGGTGGATGGGTCGTAGACTGCCCCTAGGAAATCCTAGTTGTTAAGCTGCTTCCCTCCATCAGATCTTCCGTGGATGTAACCCCTAAAAAGCGGAAACCTGCTCTGATACCAATTGTAGGTTCCTATGAGAAGGGGTGAGATTTGCGTGATCCGAAAAATAGGCGAAAATAAAGAAAAATAATCTCACAAAATAAACAATTACACAATGCACAAGTATTTCTAGGTGGAAACCCAAATTAGGTGAAACCATCACCTAACCCTCTCGAGTTAGGATTTTCCACTAACCCAGTCACTTAAACGAGGGTGACTGAACCTCAATACAACAACACTACTTTGAACGAGGGTAGTGTGCCTTAAACCTCTCCTCTTCACAAGGAGTATTTAGTCTCTCGATGGAAACGGGAATTCGCAAAGCGAATACCCAACCAAAGATAGTAAAATACAACCTATAGAGCTGCAAAGATTAAAACCTAGCTACTATAAGAGTTAGGAAACTTCCCTTTGGTGGAAGTACATCGACTTGACGTGGGTGCGTGAACCACGCAACGACACGACAATGCTCTCGAATGTGGTGCTAGGAGAGCGCATGCACAACGAATGTGGTGCTCTCAAAGTGTGTGAGATGATCTCGGAGGGCAACAACACTTTTAGATGATCTTCTTCTCTGGGACACAATGTATGTGGAAATAGTATAGCTTGGTGTGTGTCTACAAGGAAAGGGGCCTCTCCTATTTATAGATGTCTTAGGAAGGCCTAGGAAGGCTTTGGAAGCCTTAGGTAGTTGTTGGGGATCATCCCAAGGAAAATCAAGCCGCAATCAAAATCATTAATGATTTTGACAGGGTCATCAGATGTCTGGGAAAAATATCAGACGTCTGGAAGTCTTGTTTAAGATGTCTGGAAACTAGATCAGACGTCTAATTCTAGATGGGTTCCTTTACTGACTTTCATCAGACCTAAACAGGGTTCGAGGTCAAAGTGATCAAACGACAAGTAGGTCATCTAGCACATGATCTGGACGTCTGGAAACTAATAACTCTATGGGAGCTGATTCCCAAGAGTGCTTAACGGCTATATTTGTCTAGGAAAGCGATTAAGGGTCAATCGAGGCAAAACGACTACATATCAGACGTTTGGAGTCCTTTAAGGACGTCTGATAGAAGATCAAAGGTCAAAACCTCAACGATCATTTTCTAAGCCAATGTTCCATTAATTAGTTGTTTGGCCAAGTCGTCAGACGTCTGATAAGACGTTTGGACTAAGAGTTGGTTGTCTGAAAATAGTACACAAAAGGTTCTAAGACCACCCCTAAGTGTTTGGACGTCTGATACAACATTCAGACGTCTTAAAGTCGAAGATCAGACATCTGATTTTCAGATTGGACGTCTGATTAGGTTGTCTGAAGCCTATCTTGATTTTCTAAATTTTCTAAGAGTTGTCTAAGTGTCCTAGGGTTGTGCAAGTATTCCTAGGACTACAATTAGGTAACTATGAGGCTCTTTAACAAATACTCTACGAAAGTGAAAGAGCAAAGAATGGAAATAACAAATTACAGACTACAAGACAAAAGAACATCTATCCTATTCTTCTGTCTTCTTCCTTCTTCAAGCTTTCGGTCCTCGCGAAGCTCCTTCTCCTCTGTCAAGCTCCTCCAATCCGCCATGGATGTGAGTGTTTACAACGCCTGATCAGGTTTTAAGTAAGTCGTGTTATAGTATAGTCGAAAAAGCGTTGAAAACAAATAAGAATTTTTATTACTCGAATGTTGAGTCCGAGGTCGAACACAGGGAGCAAATGGAATTTATTCACTAATCTCAATAAATGTAATTTGAACACATAAATCTACTCAAAATCTAGTCCAGAATATAATGCCGGAGTTTATGAATTAAAATGTAGCAAAATAGAAGAGAAATTGAGAGGAATAGAAAAAAAGTTCGATTCTATTTCTCTTGTCTCTCTTCTTTCTCTTGTCTCTCTTCTTTAGCTTCCTCTTCTTTCTTTTCATCTTTGACTTTGGTCTTCTTTTCTTCTTCCTTGATTTCTCCTTCCTTCTTATCCTTGGCTTTAGTCGATGGCTTCCTTCTTCTTCTTCTGTTCTTTGGTCTTCTTTTTTGACTTCTCTTCTTCCTTGATTTCTCCTTCTTGGCTTATTCCTTCTTCTCTGCCTTTGCTTCTGCCTTTCCCTTTTCTTCAGCCGTACCTTCTCTGCTACAGTGCTCATCTTCCTTCCTTGTCTTTTGCCTTGATTTCTGCCTTTAGCTTTGCCTTTTCTTTTCCTCCTTAGCTTCCTCAGCTTTCCTTCTTCTCTGCGGCTGCACCTTTAGCCTCCTCTTCCTTCTTCCTCTCCCTGCACACACGAGTGCAAAACCTACCCCTACCCTCCCTCGCGTACACTCTCTCTCTATTTCTCTCTTAGGTTCGCTCTCCCAGAGCCAGCCAATCGGGTATCGGGTCGGGTTACGCACACCCGGGTCCAAGTGCACCGGCGTGGGTGGTGCGTGAGGAGCGCTGGGTAAACGGGTCGGGCAGCCAGGTTCGTAGAGTGTGGGTCGCAGACGAGGCAGGTGAGCGGGCGAGGGGACCTATTCTCACGCTTTTGTGTGGGTTTTAAAGAGAATATGACATTGTAGTATAGCCGACAAAGCGTTCAAACAAATAGAGAATTTTATTACTCGAAAATCGGAGTATCCAAGGTCGAACACAGGGAGCAAATGGAATTTACTACTAATCAAAATGTAATTGAACACTCTAATTTACTCAAAACTGGAATTCAAAGGTATCTAAAAAATAATTCAGACAAAAGAGTCAAATTGGACGTCTGATCTTGGGATCAGACATCTTAAAAATGTTTTCCCTTTTCCTCTTGATTATTCTTCTTCTTCTAATCTTGCTTTCTTTCTTCTTTTGCAGACTCTTTTTCTTCTTCGTCTTCTGTCTTGGCTTCTCTTCTTCTTTCTCTTCTCTCTTTCTGCTTTGCTTCTTTTCTTGCGAAGGCTTCTTCTTCCTGCCTTTGTTTCTTTTCTCTTGTTTCTTCTCCTTCGAAGGCTTCTTTCCTCCTCCTTCTCCTTTGTTCTCTTTTCTGCCTTGCCTTCCTTCTTCTTTCTCTTCTCTCTTTCTTCCTCAACGTTCAGCCTGTGCCTACAAAGAGCAAAACCTATCCCTTTCCCTCTACCCGTGCGTCTCTCTCTCAGCAATTCACTCCAACACGCTCTCCCAGAGCCACATGGGTAATCGGGTCGGATTCGCACCTGGGACCAGGCGCACCTGCAGGTGGTGATGCGCGAGGAGTGCGTGGGTTTGGGTCGGGTCGGATCCCGCCAGATCCGCGCGATGAAACCGCGGACGAGGCGGGCGTGAGGGCAAGTGAGGGACCTCACCCCTGTGCTTTCGGAGGCGGTAAGAATAAAACACAAATTCAATTTATGGCGCAGCGGCGCCTCATCTCTCCACGATGTGGGACTAAAGGTTCTGCCCTGATTTCGCACGCACCCGCAGATTTGCGTGCCATCCCCACAGCTGCTGGCTTCTCAGTGCCCCTGGCTGGACTCGAAGCACTTCGCAACACTCGCGTGAACCTACTGCACCTGCAGCCTGGGAGCCCTGGCGCCTGGAGCTGCATTGGAGCTTCTTCAAATGTCGCCCATGGCGGCAGGAGCGTCGACACTGTCAGACACAAACACGGCCTATTGGCCTAATCAGACTAGCTAGACACCTTCGCCGTGGCACGGAGAAGCAGTGGACGGTGCTGCAGGCCGCAGGTCGGCCTAGGCGTGCGTGCCTAGGTCAACCTGTGGCCGAATGTGTGGGGTTGTTCGGGGGGCTACTGTGGATGTGCGGAGTGGCCGTGGAGGGGTGGAATGTGTTCCTGGTGGTGAGGCGGAGCTTACGAGATGGTCGGCGAGCCGTGTGGAGGGGCGAAATGGTGGGAGCGGCTCGCCGGAGGTCGGTCGGTGATGTGGAAGATGAGGGTGGTCGGCGTCGGTCGAGGGTCGATTAAATGAGATAACAGGGGGAAAAGAGAGAGGGGACTACGGGGAATAGTTCTAACCTAATTGTAGGGACGAAGGAGGATGGAGGGCGGACAGTTGTACCTGCTGTCGCCGGAGAAGACGCTGCCCAGTGGGGGAGAACGGCGGCGACGACGGGGCTGAGGCGGCGTGCGCGGGTACTGCGCGACGCGGAGGAGACTCAGGAAGATAACTTTGCCACTCATTTTGTGGCAGAGCGAAGAGGGAGGGGATGGGGGCTTGCCGAAGCTTGCTGGGAACTTTGGCCGGGCAGGAGGAGATGAATTGGAGGTGGAAACTCGGCCAAATCAAGCTGAAGATGAGCGGCCGGAGGTGTGGGTTCTTATATAGGCACTGGGCCAGTCGTTCAGGGCGTGGAGGGCACGCCATTGCCTCTGATTGCTCGCCGGAGTAGGAAATAGGTTAAGATACCCAAATCCCTCGTGTGTTTGCACGAGAGATTGGGTTCACACCAGAGGTTGTAATTGGCCTTAAATGGAAGGGATTTCCTCAGAGAATCTCCCTTCCATTTCTGGGAGGGCATCTCTGTGGAATCAGAGAGTAATCTCTCTCTAAACCTCGCCGGAGCTTGGTTCTGCCCTAACAATGGTGGAAGGACCTGATTGCAAAGGTGACGAGGAACTTAGGGGGCTCTCTGCAAAGATATTCAAAAGATAGGGACCAAATTGTAATTTAGGTGTACTAAATTGCAAAGTAGGCCAAGATGACCTCCCCTTAGGTCCAAATTTTGCTACAAACCTAATTTTGACCTAAGGAATCCAATGGTGAAGTTGGATTTTAGGTTTTACCTCGTTTTACTGGACATTTTACGTAAAAACCTAAATTATGTTACTTGAAGAGCTAGGACCCTAATCTAGGTCAAACTGGGTTTCAAGGGCCAAATTGAGTGTTCTGAACCCTAGATGATATTTTTCCATGATTTTTAGAGGGTTTACTTGATTTTTATCCTGACCGAAACCTTGTTAATTTAAGTGGGTCTGTTTTAGGGTTACCAAGTGTCATTTAATTCCTAGATTGCACATAAACCCATTTTTGATTGACTCAACCCACTTTTTATCTCATTTCGACCATTTGAGCTATGTTTTACCTCTGAGAAATCCCATTTATGTACTGCAATGGTAAAATTTCAGTTTTAACCTTTATTTCATGTTTTCTTCTTAGAGCACTTATTCCTTTATTTAGGCCTTCCTCTAGGTTATGTAGGAGCTTTTATCTTCTTTATTGGGTCAAAATGAGCTAGTTATGGCTCATGATGAGGCTCTCATCAGGACCTCACCCCGTGATCTGAGGCGACAAGGTAGAAACACAAATTCACTTTATACCACTTACCTATGCCCAACGTTTTCGAGGTGGGACTAAAAAGTCCCACCCGCTTCGTGCACACCCGCAGGTGATTACTTCGCTTAATTGCGGCGGATGGGTCCTCTCGCAAGGCCACTCTCTGGCTAGATGTGTGCGCGCACTCCTTCTGCGCACCTGGGACTCTTCTGCCTGGAGCAACGCAGCCTGGAGCAAAGCTTGTGAGCTCCTTCGAGCCGGCGCTAATGGCGGCAGAGGCTCAGACCTACAATCACTCAATATGGCCTTGCGGCCTCATTAAACCACATGGGGAGCTTCGCCGTGGCACGACGAAGGTGTTGCAGTAGGTGGCTAGCCGCGGGGCGGCCTAGGCGTGCGTGCCTAGGTCGCTCTGTGGCTGTGAAAGTGGGTTTGGTCGGGGGGCAAGTGTGGAGGTGATGGCGGTTGATGGAGATGTGGATAAGGATCAATGGATGGTGGCGGAGGTTATAAGGAGTCTGGTGAGGTGTGTGGAGGCGTGGAGCGATGGATGCGCCTTCGCTGGTGGTCAGTCGGAGATGAGGACGATGGTGGTGGTTTGCGATGTCGAGGGGTTAAAAATAGAAATAAAGAAGGGGGAAATAAAGAGAGGAGAGAGAGGAAGAGTTCCAACCTAATTTAATGGACGAAGGGGGGTAGGAGAGCGGCTGGCCGTGCTTGCCGTCGCCGGAGAAGATGATTCCAGTGAAGGGAGAATGGTGACGACGAAGGGGCTTTTGGTGCGTGCGCAAGTATGGCGCGACGCGGAGGAAGGAGGTGAAGACGGATTTGCCACTGGTATTGTGGCAGAGCGACAAGAAGGAGGAGGAGCTATCACCGGAGCCTGCTGGACACTTGGCCGGAGGAGAAGGGAAGAAATTGGAGGGTTTTCTCTAGCCAAGCCAAGCTAATTCTGAGCGACCGGATTAGGGGGTCTTTTTATAACATCTGGCAGAGGCTCTTGTGCTTTGAAGGCAAGCTTCCAAGCGCAAGAATCCTCATCGGAGTAGGAATGTGCGAAGGATACCCATGTCTCTCGAACGTTCACACGAGAGATTGGGTGCGAATCAAATCTTGGAATTGCGTTCAGATGAAATCTTAGAGAATCTCCCTTTCAAGTCTGTGAGGGGATCTCTGAGGAATCAGGGAGAAATCCTCCTTGAATCCTCGCCAGAGTAGGACTCCTCCGCTTTAATGATGGAGGGACCTAATTGCAAAGAGTGGCGAGGAAGATAGGGGGTTCTATGTAATGGTTTTCAAAAGCTAGGGGTCAAAATATAATTGGGTGGACTGTTTTGCAAAGTAGGTCAAGATGACCTCCCCTTAGGTCCAAATTTTGGTAAATACCTAATTTGGACCTAAGGAATCCAATGGTGAAGTTGGATTTTAGGTTTGACCACATTTGACCAGACATTTTCTCAAAAACCCAAATTAGGTCAAATATCTAGCTAGGACCCCTACTTAGGTCAAAATAGGTTCCAAAGGTCAATTTGAAGGTTCTAAATCCCAAGTGATATTTTTCCATGAATTTTAGAGGGTTTATTTGATTTTTATCCAGACCAGAACCTTGTTGAATTAAGTGAGTCTGTTTTAGGACTACAAAATGTCATTTAATTCTTAGCTCTCACAATAACCCTTTTCTAATTGAAACAACTCACTTTTATCTTGTTAAGATCATTTGACCTACGTTTAACTTTTGAGAAATCCTGTTGATGTACTGCAATGGTAAAATTGCAGTTTAATCTTTTGTTTCATGTTTTTTTCTCACAACAGTTATTCCTTGAATTAGGCCCTTCTTTAGGTTATGTAGGAGCTTTTATTCTCTTTTCTAGGTTAAAATGAGCTAGTTAGGGCTCATGATAGTGTTCCCATCAGCGAGCTTGAACTCTGTCTTTACACTTGTAACATTTGCAATCAACCTGAAATCTATGACTCAAAAGCAAATGTAAAATAACAAGTGTTTTGTTATCATCAAAATAAACGATCGTGGTGCCCTTACACCAACAATCCACACTTGCATGCACCTACAGAGCTTTTGCTACAAGTACCAAGTTCCCCCGGCATCATTTGCACTCGAAGACGCCTATAGAGCTTTTGCCATGAGTACGTATACAACAAGTTGGATTTAGGTACTTACGAGCACCGCATTTCGATGACAGTTGTAGCTTGTCACCGCACCCAGGAACTATCCAAGTTCCGAGGTTGGACCCTAGTAGCCTTTAGCCACCTCATTTTATCAGGTCTCCAACCTGCAATAGTGAACTCGTAGTTCACAAGGTCAAGGTGTTCAGCTTTATGAGATCACTTATTAAGACCTTGCCTTTTAGTCCTACTCTTTAATCCATATTAGGAACAATACCCTAAGGACCCTACTGGATCACCTGGGGTCTTACCTCAGACCTTAAGATCCAAGCTTTCCTTTTCTTATACTTTGGCTAGTCAATAAGATTTAGTATTTCAAGTTTTGCTCTTTACTTGGCCAGTTTTACATCGATTTTTAAATCCTTGTATTCAGGGGTTCACAAACTCTTAATTCTCTTGGTAATTATAAGGGTAATTTGTGGTTAGGAATCCATTTTCCCAACACCCCAAATGTAGGTTTGAAGCCCCTTCATTTTCTTATTTGATTTGGGCTAAAATAGGGCCAAACAAGGTTGGACAAAAGCACCAATACTAGTACTAGGCACTTGCAGTTCCTGATTTCCAAGGCATTCAGGTTTGGTTTGGCTATCTACTATTGGTATTGGGTGGTTCCAGAACCCAGATATGGATGCAAATGTCCAAAGATGACCCACTAAACCTTCTCAATTATCCCTGCAAACTTTGGTTCAATTTCCACATATCCCTAAGCATCCAAGGGGCATTTTAAACTACGGAAACATCAACAAAAGACATGCCCTTAATACAAACCATAGCATGCACAATTCCCATCCTACACATAGAATATTTGACATGCAAGGAAGAACACCACTCCCATTAACACTTAGGGCACATCAAAGAACATGCAAGGGTGGAGGAGGTCCCTACCTTACTTCCTTATGTCACCCTTCTTCTTCCTAAGAAAAGAGATGGTTGGAGGTGCTCTTAGGACAGCTACTCCCTATGATCCTTGCATGTAAAGGCCTTCCCTTCCTCCTCTTCTTCGCATCCTAATGGTGGTAGATCTCATTGTGGAAAGGGTTTGTGTTTGGAGAAACTGTCGTAGTTCGATTCACGAGAAAATCTATTGATCAGATAAAATTTATAACTGAAACTCGAAATGTGAGTCCCAGGTCGAACATGGGGAGGCGAACGTTTGGTTTTGAAAGATACGCGTGTCATTTTTTTATTTGTTTTTGTCATTTTTATCTTTTCTAATTTTTTTGGTATTTTTTATCAAGCAAGAGATTAGGTCGATGAAATTTTATCTAGCTAATCTACTTGTGAAAATATAAGAGAGAGAGAAACAATCATGGATTTTTAATCAAATATTTTTTTTACAACTAAGAAAGCAGGAAAGATTACATTATGAAAGCAATAAAGATAGAAAGAGGTGAGAGAATCCCCCTCGACAGTTTCTTGGAGGACGACTTGCTTTGACGTCGCTTGAAGGAAGGTGGTGAGGAGTAGGATGAAGGAGGACGTAGTCGGAGGACGGAGGATGGGGTAGGATGGCGTCACGGCGAGGATCTTCCCAAAGGGTGGTGACAGGACGACCACGGGATGCTCCACAGATGGGGATGAGAGGTGGGCAAACTATTTTCTTTTCTACTTTAGAGGAGCATCTCGGGCTTAGGACAAGCTTTCTTTAGACCCTTAGAGGTGGTGTGAGGAAGAAAGGAAGAGATGCTTTGGAATGGTGGGGGGTAGGTCCTTTTATAGTGGAGCGACAAAATTGTTCATGGGTAATTAGTGATGGTTGTAATCGTCGCTGAAGATCCTCCCAACTGTCGCTGAAGATCCGTGCCCTTCAATTCCTTTGCTGGCGCACGTATAGTGTAGGCCATTAGTGATAGCTACAAGCATCATTAAAGGCCCGCCCAACTGTCGTTGAAGATCGCGCCATTCAACACTCTCGCTGGCCCGCGCTTCTTGCGCCCATGCCTCTTGCGCCGTGTCGAGCGTGCGTGCGTGTTGGTAGGTGCTGCATTGCTGTGCTGCTGATGTGCTGGTGCACGCTTCATGAGTGGACGTCGCGTGCATGCTCTGGTGCGGTGTGTGCACTGGCCGTATGTGTGTTGCCTCAATTGAGTGATTGGGGGGGCTTGGTGGGTTTCGAACTCACGCCCCTCCTTTGGGAGTTAACTCCACGATTGATGCACCATGCTTTTGGTTGAGTCAAGAAGAGCAACTGCGGGCGTGCGATGGAGGAGGATTCTCAACCGTTGGATCGAGATCCAACAGCTAAGAACTGATGATGAAGATGATGAGGGGCGCCTTCCAGTTGTTGCTGGCCGGTGTTGGGCGGCCTGGATGGCTTCACGTGGTGTCATTTGGGCCGTCCATCTTCTATCTATTGCAGAGGGTGCCACGGTGCTCAGATCGAGATGATTCCTACGTTGCTGGACTACGATCGTTGCTCCGGATCCATCCATATGGTCGGATTTTCCATCCGAAATCCGTAAGAATGTCTCATTGCCCTCCTGGCCGTTGATCTTCCTTGGAACGCATAAGGTACTATGGGACTCCGATCTAGACAATCTCGGAGTCGTTAGACTCCAATCGTTATCTTAATCAGATCCGTATGGTCAGATCATCCATCCAAGGCCTTGAAATAAATCTCCTTCCCTCCTGGCCATAAAAAGAACCTAATTAATCTAAAATATACACAATTACTCTAAATGTAGGATGATGCATGTTATGCAATATTTATAATATGAAATGCAAATCTAAGCCTAGGAAATGCATGAATAGGTATTTTAACCTAATTAAATGTGTCTACATCACATCCCACTAACCTAGCACCTCAAAATGGAGAAGAAAAAGAGAGAGATTAGGAAGGGAGGAATGCTAAGGAGGGTTGAGGGGGTGTAGCCTACTTAGATGAGGGTTCACCAACCTCAAGATCTCTCCCTTGAAGTGTAGTAATCGCAGCAACAACAAGAAGGAGAAGAATGGTGTGGAGGGGAGGTGTTGGGAAACTTCGGGTTCTTGAGGGGAACTCCACTCGACAATTGAGGGGTAGGGAATCTAACAATTTGATCCTTAGTTTCCTATGGAATCGCGAAAGCATAACATAGACATTTAAGACTTTTATCCAATTTGAATACTTCGATCAATGCCTGTAAGAACTCAAATAATAGAAATGAGAAACGATAAACAACCTAGGTAATCGGAACCACATGAAAAGATCTAATATCTCTCCATTCCAGGATCCTCACAAGTAAGAAATATACTTGTAGGTGGTGTAGCATAACACCCCACGTGTTGTGCATCTTCAAATAAGTCTCACCTCAAGGACTCCCATTGTCTTGGCAAGCAGATGACCCCTTCGTGCTGAGAACGACTAATTTTGATGTGTGTAACATGAACACTTCGCATCCTGTGAACTCCTTCATGAGAGGGGAGGTGACCCTTGCTTCCAAATCCACCAAGAAAGAGCCAAGAGGATCAAATTCTCTCTCCATGTTATGGTTGGTTGACCTACCCCCTTCCAAATAGGTTCCCAACACCTTGGGCACCAGAAATAGGAAGAGGGCCTCGTGCTTGGGGATCAAATCCCCATCTACAGTAGTGGCTGATCGTCTAGGTGGAGGCAAGGTCGGCATCCCACTACTGGCAATAGGAGGAGGAGGTCGACTGAGGTTGGAGTAGGCCATCTCCTTCCTTCTTCTCAAGGAGGAAGGGTCAGCTAAATCTTGTCTTGGTTGGCCTCCTTCCTTGCTCTCCTTTTTCTCACGACAAGAAGAAATAAGAATTAGAAGGGAGGAACCCCTTGGCCGGCAGCCCTCCTTCCACTTTTATAATATCTCTTGGCTTGGTTGTTAAGCTACCAATCAACTAATTTGATTGATTCTCATTGGAATCAAATTTAGGGTTTCCCTTTTGGCTTACGAGATATTTGTAGGGTTCCTAATTAAATCCTAAAATGGTGTGAACCCTCAGATCTCTATTCAAGGGTTGGGATTAAATCCCACTTGATTTTGCATGATTGGCCCATTACATTTTATGGGTTGTCTAGATCAAGTATCTAAACTTTAATTAATTGCAATTCAACCCTTTAATTTTGTACCTAATTAAATTAGATACAATTAATTGCTAAATTGAATGCGATTTAACTCCTTAAATCGATTCAATTGATCTAATCAAATAAGAACACACCAAAATGATTATTAGTTTCATCACACCAATAAACAAGCACTTAGGATTAGAGGGATTATGGTGTTGTGCCTCCCTCAGGTATTTCGAATACTCATGAATCTTTTACACTGGAAGGCATATGTAACCCTTGGGATTGAATCTCAGATTCACTGTCCATCCCATCACGGGTTATATATTTTTCACATTACCTTTGGACTATTGGGATGAGAATGAAGACCAATCATTTTCTAAAGGACTATCTTCTTCTCTTCATGTATGAGTTTGATCAGGACCTGTATGACCATGCATGGAATGTTTTACTTCCTAATATATATGGAGCGAGCTTGAGTTTCCCGATTTGCCGCGTATACCTACGATAGTGAGCCTGTGTGATTCTTTCGAGAGATCATGTGTTTCTTGTGTCCTCATATGCACACCAACTTTCCAGTTTCAACACCAAGATGGGTGTATCTCTTATTAGTCCATCAAATGTCCACACTCAGACACAGAGACACATCTGTCTTAGGATAAAGGATACGGCTTCTCCATGATAATGATAAGAGGACTTTTGCATCTTCATCTTGTTGAGTCAACTCCTTAACTCCACTTGCATGATAATCCCGAATCCTTATTCCCATGTAAAGGATGTACGTCAAAGGAATCAATCAAGCAATAGCCTCTAGAGAAGATTGCTACTCTTCTCAAACTAGAGGCTATAGTTGGATATCATGATGGTTCTTAATGACTTATCGAAATCCTCGATCCAAATCATTTGGATTCTTTGATACTCGTTATCGACATATCCAACATGGCATAGTACATTATCCTGATTGTACTAAGAGACCCACCTAACCATGTTAGTGAGTCCACGTGATCTGATACTCTTATCTAAATCACCGATTGTGTGATTCTACTTAAGTTGGTTTGCTCAAGGCATATGACTCCAACAAGAGAAGAAAAAGGTATCAATGGGGAGGAGGAGAAGAGTGACCATGGGTTGCAATGGGAGAGATTCCCTTCATTTAATCTCTTAATCCATATGTATATGGGTTAGAAAAATTGTACTTGGGGCCTTTCCACCCCAAGTCCACCTTATTGAAGAGTCCCCTAATTAAAACCCTTATGCAGGCAACCCCTTATGTCACTTCCTTTAAACATTTTTCTATGACCATGATCCATAAATAAATAATCTAGGAAAAATTAGGGCCTAAGCACCCCAAAACCTTATCGTTAACAAATTAATAAGGGTTTGATTAGGAGTGGATTTAACTGTAAAAATTCAAACCCTTACACCCTAAACCCCTTAAAACAACTTTGTTCGCAAAATCAAACATACACAGACATTGTGAATTCTTTAAGGAATCTAGATCAGGAAATGAAGAATGAAGCACTGGCCAGAGAAATTCTTTGATCACTTACAAGTGATTGGAAAACAAAGACAACAACAATTCAATAACCAAGGATCTCTCCCAATTTTAGTTGGATGACTTGATCATAAGTCTTATGGCCTATGAAGTTCAGTTGGGACATATGAAGGAGCATGAAGGAGAAGGAAAAAGAAAAAGGACATAGAACTCAAAGCTTTCATTGATATAGAGGAATTAGAAGAAGATGAAGAAGACATTGCCCTACTCTCATGCAAGTTTTGAAAGTTGCTAAGAAATAAGAAGAATTGGAGAAAGAAGGAGGAATCCAAGGGAGACCAAGTCATATGCTACAACTGCAAATAGAAGGGACATATGAAAAGAGTGCCCCTTGCTACAAAAGGACTCTGAGAAAGGAAGTCTAAGAAGCAACCTAGAAGAGAAGGGAAAAAGAAGGCACTACAAATCACCTGGGATGATTCATATTCAAGATCAGAAGATAAAGAAGCCTCTGGTGAAGAAACTCTTTATGGACTCATGGTTCTTGAGGATGAGGTATCTTCTTTTACCTTTGATGAAATTTTAGAAGCATTCCATGAATTACATGATGTAGGTAAAGCTCTAAAGATTGATCATAAGAAATTCTCAAAAGACTTATAAGTAGAAACTGCCCTTAAGCACAGATATGTTTCATAAAATTTACAACTTTCATAAGAAATCACCTCCTTAAAAACACATATATATTCTCTTGAATTGGATTTAAAAAAAATTAAAAGAGAAGCTAGTTACTCTTGTAAACAACTTATCTAAGTTTACTAAAGAAAAGGATAACCTGAAAAAACTATTAGGGGCACATACCCAAACCTTCACTAAATTTAGGTTAGGATACATTCCCAAGAATGATCATGAAGCTTCTAGTTGAAAAGCACAGCACAACACACATCCATTTTTTAGTCAAAAGGCCAAGAAGGGGCATATGCCTAATAAATACACGTTATTGGACACAACATACTAATAAGAATGGACCCAGGAAGAAAAAATGGGTACCAAAAAGCACCTTGAAATTCTATTTTGTAGGTTACACCCATGAAGATCAAATAAATTTTAAGGACTGCTTATATTGGGAATGAAATGGAAATCTTGAGTCCATTAGAAAGTTACCCGAGCTTAAAGGCTGGTTAGTAAGTGTTGGACCTCACAAAGCTCAACCAATGACAGGTCCAAGAAAAAGGAAGATGGGTCATGGACAATGGCTGCTCCAAGCACATGACCCAAAAAGAAGAATTGTTTCTGAAACTTGACCACAAGGAAGGTGGAATAGTCACCTTTGGCAACAAGTACATGGATCGTACTATTGGTACTGGTCAAATTGGTAACTCCAAAACCTCTTTCGATAATGTTCAGTTAATTAAGGGGTTAAAACATCATTTACTTAGTGTAAGTCGAATCTATGATAGAGGATATAAGGTTAACTTTATCTCTAAAGGATTTACAATCAAGAATAAGAAAACAAAAGAAAACTCTTCTAAAATAAATTAGGTTTAAAAACATATATACTGTTGACATTGACAAATGCAATGCTTACGAATGCTTGGTTGCATCGGATGATGAGTCAATAGTATGACATAGAACATTGAGACATGTTCACATGTGAAACATAAATAAACTTATAAAATATGACTTAGTCAAAGGATTACCTAAAATTTCTTTTGAAAAGAAGAATATTTGAGAACCCCGTGAGCTAGGTAAACTACATAAAACTTCCTTTAAACCTAAAAATATGGCCAACACCTCAAGATCTTTAGAGTTATTTCATCGAAACCTCTTTGGACCAACTAAGTACGAAAGCCTAAGTGGATACAGATATTGTCTAGTCATTATCGATAACTTTTCTATATTTACTTGGGTATTATTTTTAAGGACTAAAGATTCAACATTCAAGTAATTTAGAAAGACAGCTAGAAAAATTCAAATTGAAAAAGGTTATACAATCTCTATAATAAGAAGTGATCTTGGAGGATAATTTGAGAATCACCACTTCCCTGAATATTGTTCAAACCATGGAATCAAGCAGGAATTTGCTTTTCTAGAGCAGCTCCTCAGAATGGTGTAGTAGAAAGGAAAAATAGAACCTCACAAGAGTGTGCCCGCATAATATTATGTGAGTTAAAGCTTTCTTGTTATTTTTTAGCTGAGGCAGTAAACACTACTTGCCATATCGAAAATAGGGCATCATTTAAACTTATTCTAAGTAAGACACCCCTTGAGATGTATTATGATAGGTCACCTAAGATTGCTTATTCTAGAGTATTTGATTGCAAATGTTTCATTTTGAATACAAAAGAAAATATGGATAAGTTTGATGCCAAATGTGATGAAAGGATTTTTCTAAGATATTCCTCAAGAATCAAAGCTTATAGAGTTTATAACAAGAAGAACTCCACTGTTCAGGAAACCTTAGATGTATCCTTTGCTAAATCCATCCAAAAGACACAATCTTCAAGTAATGATGGTGATTTACCTATAGAAGATCCACCCAACATTCCTAAGAAAAACATAGCAAGTGACTTGCCCAAAGATCTAAGCTATTTAAAGGACCATCCTAAGTATCTCATTATTTGTAAAGTTACATAAGGTGTTCAAACCAGGTCCTCAATAAACAATATTGCTTTAAGTTGTTTTGTCTTCCAATTAGAACGAAAAACTATTAAGGATGCATTCATTGATGATTGTTGTATTGTAGCAATGCAAGAAGAATTGAATCAATTTGAGTGAAATAATGTTTGGTAGGTAGTTCCTAAACCAGAATCACAATCAATAATTGGAACCAAGTGGGTCTTTAGAAACAAGCTGAATGAATCAGGAAGAGTGGTTAGAAATAAGGCCAGACTTGTGACGCAAGGTTATAATAAAGAAGAAGGTATCAATTTTGATGAAACATATGCACCTGTGGCTCGATTAGAATCCATTTGGATGATGTTAGCCTTTGCCCCCATATGGGATTTAAACTATTCTAAATTGATGTCAAAAGTGCATTTCCGAATTGATTCATTAAAGAAGAGATATATGTGAAACAACCTCCGTGTTTTGAAGATTCTGAAAAACTTGACCATGTATTTAGATTAAATAAGGCTCTATATGGGTTGAAACAAGCCCCTAGGGTTTGATATGAAAGATTAAGAAACTATCTCCTGGATAATGACTTCAAAATTAGGCAAGCAGATCCAACCTTATTCACTAAAAAAAGTGATAATGAACTTATTTTAAGCTAAATATATGTTGACGATATAATATTTGGTGCTACTAATGATCTTTTGTGCCAAGAGTTTGCGAAGATAATGCAGGACCAAATCGAGATGAACTTAATGGGAGAATTAAAGTTCTTCCTAAGGTTATAGATTGATCAAATCACAGACAAAATCTTCGTCTCATAAACCAAGTACATGAAGAAAATTCTCAAGAAATTCGTCATGGATAGCACTAAAGGAAAAGAGACCCCAATGCCTACAACAACTCAACTTAAGGATGATGACACTAGTAAGTCCACTGACCAAAAACTATAGGAGCATGATAGGGTCTCTTTTATATCTCACAGCAAGTAGACTAGACATACTATTTATCACTTGTCTATGTGTTAGGTCTAAAGTAAACACTAAAGAATCACATCTAAATGCTGTAAAATGAATCCTTAGATATCGACAGAACATAATCAATCTTGTTTTGTTCTATCCTAAGTCAGTCACATTTGATCTATGCTCGTATTGTGATGCTGACTATGCCGGAAGTCAGATAGATTGCAAGATCACTAGTGGGACTTGTCAATTTCTTGAAAATTCCCTAGTCTCTTAGGTTTCTATGAACAAGACTGTGTGTCTTTGTTCATAGCAGAAGTAGAATGCATTGCTGCATCTGTCACGTGTTCGTAGATTTTGTGGATGAAGCAAACACTTAAAGACTTTGGACTTAGTTTTGAAAATAACAGAATTCTTTGTGATAACACAAGTGTAATAAATCTATTAAAAAATCCAGTATAACACTCTACGACTAAACACATAGACATACATCACCATTTCCTAAGAGATTACGTTCTTAAAAAGGAAATAACCCTAGAATTTGTAGAAACATCCAAGCAACTAGCATACATATTCACTAAACCTTTAGCTAAGGAAAGATTCATTGCAATTTTGACATGAGTTAGGACTCTCACATCTACATGAACTAGACAATACATCTCAAAAAGTCATGTGTTTTCATGTGTTGATTGATCAAAGTTGATCAATTGATCGATCAAAGTTGTGAGTTTGGCTTATCAAATTTTGGGTAAAAAATTTCCCTCCAAAATTTAATTTGTTTGATCAATCAAAGAAATATTTGATTGACCAACTTTTGGGTGGGGAAATTCCCTCCAAAACTAATTTGAATTAATTAATCAACCTTTCTATGTGATAGATCAATTCTATTTCTGATCACCAAATGGTTGATTTGAGCGATCAAAATTGGGCGACTCTCATATCACCATGAATCGTGATTTACTCGCACATTTACACTCTTTTCCCTCCTAATTGATTTGCAATTATCAATCTCGATTCTTAAAATATTTCTACCATATTTTCTTAACTCAAATACTATAAAAATAATTTTAACTTGCCATCATTTTTTACTAACAACCATAATACCGCACCACCCAAACAAAGGACTCCACCCCCTTCCTTGATTGATCACAGCCCCCCCCGCATGATTGTTCAGCTCTCTTGCATTAATAATAAATGTCATTGTGTTGTAGTATAACGAGCAAGATAACAACATATTTTATAAATTTATAACTTGATGAGTCCAGGTCGTTTGCTAAGAGGCTTATTATAGCTTAATTTACCAATTATTCTCTTAAATTATTTTTGTTTTCTTAATCATGTTAACTATAATTAATAATGCTAAGGAATCAATGATTAGTAAGTTAGGTTTACTTAATAACTTATAATATATACATATATTAGACATTTAGTTTGTAATGTACAATATATAAGTAACTTAAGTTTAACTTAGTTTAGCTCATCTTTAATTACTTAAGTATAACTACTATACATACATAATTTACTATACCTAACTACTTTACTAATAAGTTACTTAATTAGTTAAATTATTACTAACTCTAAATTAACTACTTAAGTTAATGACTTAACTTATACTTAGTTAATCTATAAATATAACTTATAAATAATTATTACTTAACCAATAACTAATTATATGCATATAACTTAATTAGGGTACAAGTTTAACTTATAATACTTAGAATTAGATTAACTTAACCAAAACTAAGTTATATAAACACATAACTTAATACATACTTAATCAACTTAAATTATATTAACTTAATTGGGTTATATAGGTTACTTAACTTAATTAGAAGACTTAAGTTATTACTAGCTTAATTATATAATTAGTATATATTTTAGGCACATGAATCAATTGCAAGAATTTAACAAATAGACATGGCAATTAATTCTCAAATGAATATCAAACACACAACATATGAACATAGAAATTTGAGAACTTGATTTGCATAGAAAAAAGAAAGAACAATGCTAAAAAAATGTTGTTTTATAATAACTAAGCTCATCCTAATTAAGGCTTTTAATTCTCAACAGAGCACAAGTCACGACTAAGCATAAGGCTTGTAAGACTAACAGACAACTGCTCATTACTTCAAAAAGGATTGGCAACCAACAATGGGATCAACAGCCACCAAGGGTCGGACCAACAACCCCATGGCAGCACCATATTCAATCGCCCACAGGCTGCCCCTCATTGGGCCATTGGATCACATATGGTCAGATATGCAAGTATGGTCATACACCCATGATGCAAAAAGTCGCGTGATTTGTAAAAGCAGATTTTTAATCTCGTAACACGCGAATTCGCATACGCTTCTAAATTTATATCCTAGATAGGGGAGTATCTAGGGTCATCCAAGGAGGCAAATCTGCAATTCAATTCTCTTGCTTACAAAATAGATCTCAACTTTCTTTTTGGTATTTTAAATATGTAAGTTTTTTTTGTTTTGAAAAGATGAGGGCAAAATGCGAATTGTGGCGGAAAGTACTAACACCTATAATTACTTAGCTAAAACTTAAGAGATAGATATATCCTCTTCCTAAGCTCACTCTAGGCAAGTGGAGGCCTAGAGTAATTAGGAAGAAGAGGTGAAACAAGTGCTAGAACAAAAATAACAATTGTAATAAAAAGTAAAAAGAAGGCAATTTGATTAACTAGAATTTGTGTTCTTTTCAAAGACAAGTAGAGGAATGCTTCTACTAGAAATGAAAAAATCTAAAAGCAATAAAAGAAACACAAATCCTCTTGCAAATTTTGTGAAGAAGGGGTCTTCTTGCTCCAAGCCTAGCTGCTCCTTGGCTTGAAAAGAGGGCCTCCTTCTTCTCCTTCCTTGAGAGCTCCTCCAAGGTGGATGCTACCACCTTCAATGCTCTCCTCCAAGGGTGGGCGTGCACCACCCTCAAATTCTCCTCCAAGGTGGCATGGACCAACTTCAAGATCTCCTCCAAAGATCTTCCTTGCCTGGCTCCTCCTTTGGCTGGTGTGGGCTCAAGAGAGAAGGGAAGAGGGGAAGGCACCAAAGGGACAGAATATCCTCTTAATCTTCTTCTTCTTCTTCTCTCTTGGGCGTGGGCTCTAGGTAGAGTATGAGAGTGAATTTGCTAGCCAAGGATGGTTTGAATGGTGGTGCATAGTGGTCTTTTTATAGGGTAGGATGAGGGGTTAAGGTGACTCTTGAAATGGAGGGCTAAGATGGGAGGATGGAGGTGGTTAGGTGATCTTATGGTTAAGGATGGCTTGCGCCACGTGAGGGGTGTAAGGGGGGTAGTTATGGGTGGCCAAGGGACACCTAAAAGTGGTGCCAACCATGGAGAGGTGCCATGGGTTGGTGCCAACTTTGAGGCTTCTAGAAGGTGGGATTATGTGGATGGTGGAGATGGGTTTAAGGGGAGATGTGTGGTGGAGATGAAGGGGGTTTTTGGAGGGAAAAGTGGCGCCAACAAGGGGGTATTTAGGGTGGTTTTGGTGCCACTTTTTGGTGTCTTTTGGAGGTAGTGGGTAGGCTAGGTTGGTGCCAAGTAGGGTTAGCTTATGTGGAGCTTAGGTGGAGCTAGTTGGTGGAGTTGTTAGGTAGGGTTTTTGGGTGGTAAAAATCAAGGAAGCTGGAGCATAGCTAAGCTAAGCTAAGCTAGCTTAGCTAATGGTGGAATAGAGGAGGAGGTGTTGGAGCTAGGGTTTGGAGGGAAGAGCTGGATCTGAAGAATCTGGAGCTGAAGTGGAGTTGGCAGCTGCTGAAGACTTCAACATGAGGCTACTCTAGTTGGCTTAGCTTGCTAGTTCTTTGCTAGCTACTAAGCCAAGCTAAAGTGAGCCGGCTTTTGTTGAAATGGAGCTGAGGTGAGCTGGGTCTGGTGCTCCCAAGGAGGATTGAGCTGGTTGAGACAGCTAAGGTAGCTTAGCTCAATTAGCTTGAGCTAAGCTGGGTCCTCAGGAGCTAGACTTGAGCTTCCTGAGATAGGATGAGTTCTTATTCAGCTTGCTAGAGTTGAGTGGAGCTGGATGTAGTTGGATCTGAGCTGGGGTGAACTTCAGTCAACTCAGTTGAGCTAGCTAGAGCCTCCTATGGACTTGTGGGAGCTGAGATGAGCTAGACTCAACTAGGTTGAGCTGGATTTGAGCTGACTTGAGCTAGGGTGAGTTAAGATGAACTCTCTTGAGCTGCCACTCAACTGAGATTAGCTGAATGGAGCTGGGATGAGCTAACCCTTGTCCAAGTGACCTAGGTTCCAGCTGTGGTGAGCTGGATTAAGCTGAGTTCCAGTTAGTCTAAGCTCCTCCTTCACCATTTGCCTTCTTGAGTGCTAGGATTTTAGGGATCTGTATATCTGTTCATCTTTAACACTCACAAAAACATATTAAAACAACAACAGAAAATGTAATGTATGCCTAACCTAGTTAATGCCTAAATGCAACTAAAAAACCCATTTGCGGAGTAAAATCCTAAGAGCTAGGTTTGTTTTAATGCATAAGAATGATGATAAACTGGTGTTTATCAACCCATAAGCGTCATAGTCACTCGAGTAGCAACAGTGCGTGTTTACTTAACTATGTGAGTAAGTGCTCTTCCATTTATGAGGTGGGACTAATGTGTTCCTCTTTTCTTCATGTGCACGCCTAGGCAGTGCTTAGCTTCTCATCAACAGTTTTGTCTCTTCAATTCAGGTTTGAGCTACGCCAATTGAGCTTTAAGAAAGCTTTAGCAACTCAAACTTAGTTCACATCATCATCTGAATCCATTAGCAACTCAATTTGATACCTCAGTTTAGTTTAAGCTCAGTTGCTTGCTCACAGCTTCACAAACACAGAATCCTCACACAAGCACTCTTGCATGGCTGTGCCTTTTACTTAAACCCTCTCTCTCTCATCCTTAATAGCTCACTTCGGTGCCTTCATAAACTCCTAAGTTCTCCCGCAAAATTAAGGAATATCTAGAAGCTTACATGCTGACTTGGTGATACTCAATAGACTTTTCACAACAGAGGAAGACAAAGGAAGGTTAAATCCATGTGAATCCAAATTCTAAACTTCTAATCTTGTTTCTAATGTTCCTAGAAGGTTTCAATGCCTTTCTTCAAGCTATAAATAGCATGAAAACTCATTAAGAGTTTAGAAGAACTCATCTACAATTCAGATAAACTAAACAACTTTAGAATAGCTTCATAGACTCTATCGACTTTAAAACTACCTAAAATCAACTCTAACTAACTCTTAACGACTTCTGATACACACCGCAACTCTTGAATTAAAGCTCAGAAGCTTCTAGTGCAATGGTGGTCTGTGTTGACCAATCTAAGGCTAGAATTTGACTTTAAATTCTTGCAATTCAAACCAAATTATTAAGTCAAATGGACTCTACGAGCTTAGTAGAACTTGTTGGAATCAATAAGATGGAAGTTTGATCAATCGGAGAGACTTCTCAAGTTTGTTGCCTAAGATCAAAAAGGAGTTTGTTCGATAGGAGGATTTAAGAATCTAACAACCTTGCAGTGAGTGATTTCATATTCAGTAGGTTCTAAGGAAGCTTACTGACCTATCGTGAGACTCTAAAAGTGCTAGATCAGTGATATATGCCCTTGCTAGAATCGGAGAAGACAAAGATATTCAGAGGCGACTAATCAATAAAACTCGGATTTAATTGGTGGAAATTGATCAATGAAAGCTTCTTGAGTGATATAAACTCTTTGAGGTCCAATTTAAGCAATAATTCTCAGATTTGATGTTACCAGAGTTCATTGGAGCTCTGGTGACAACATGTGTTGATCGCCAAAACTCAACTTTGAACGAAACTCTATAAGATCATGCTCAAAAGCATCTTGAGCTTCTCATGAAGCTTAAGATCCATTCAATTTACTTGATAAATACTTAAGGTAGCTTGATAAACTCCAATTGATCTGGAAGGAAACCTGAGTTCGTCAGAACTCAAGGCTTGATGAAACCTTCAATAAAATGAGGCGAATTAATCTATGGGATGATGCGAAGGTGGTGAAGTGAGTAATTGAGTGGACTAAGCTCATCGGACCTCCGCCATAGACAGTGAAGGTTTGATGTTGGGTGAAATTGGGAGTATGGTGAAGGTAGGCTAATCAAGGAGAAGAAATGGTGGATCATGATCGTGAATGCCCAGGAAAGGTGGGAATGGGCTTAATTTGGTGATCGGAGGTTGGACGATGTTGGAATGACGTCGCTGGCATTGGAGAAGGGAATTAAGAAATATTGGAAATTCTGAGGCTAAACTACCTAATTAACTACTCTAATTTACTCTACGAAACCAATTTAAGCTAGAAATCTACTTGGATGAATGGGGTGAGGAAGACACTGGCGGAGCTTTGCCGAAGTTGAAGACGAAGAAGATTAATTAGGTGGGGAAGAAATCGGTGAGGATTGAATGCATATTAGAGAGAGATATGTTGCAACTTCGTCGTTGCTGAGGTAGAGCTGAGGAAGTGGAGATGAGGTAGGCGATCAGCTTCGCAGGAGCTGATTCGAGGACAAAGAGGAAGATTGTTGGAGATGACAAATATCCTATTGAACACACGCAATGTGGGGAAGAAGGAAGGGGTGTGCTCCTTGTGATTGGATGCCATGGACCTTTATTTATAGGCGCGGCAGAGAAGCAGGACTGTGAATCTGGACTGGGGAGTGCCTAAGTTCATCAAAACCTCCATTGTTGTTTTCGGTGAGGCGATCTCGTTGTCTTTGACGACGGTGAAGTTCGTCACATCGAAGGAAGCTGTTATTGAGAAATCTAAACCATTGGAGTAATGAAGGTTGTTGAGGGTTTTCTTGATGGTCAAGGAATCTCCTATCCACCATCCGATGGTCGTTCATCTGAGAGAGAAATCCAGCCACCACCGGTCGTAGATTGCGAAGAACAAGAAAAGAAGAGGAGTTTGAAGGGAATGGGTTATAAGGATCTAAATGTAATTACAAAAGGACCTAAATATAATAACAAGGACTTAAATGAATTGATTTCTAGGGACTGAAATGCAAATCATTAATTTAAATATGCAAATTAATTTATTTCCTTTTCAACTTTTTATTATTGGTTATATATATATTAAGAAATATAATTATAGGTTGAAATTACATTTTTGTTTTTTTTCCATTATTTAATTTAGTACTTAATATTAATGTTAATATTATTAACTTAAGTTATAAGTTACATATAAGCTTAATTAACTCAATTATAAATAACTAGATTCATAGTATTAAGCCCTTATTATTAAATAAACATAAAGGAATGCTTATTAGCAATAATTAGGCTAATTTAGAAATAATTAAGGTCCTTACGTAATATTAACTTATTTGATAATTAACCTTGATTTAATGCTATCACTAATTAATTAACTAGGTAAAGTAGCTTATTTTAATGAATTAAGAGTCATGATGAGTCCCTTATCAGCGACCCACCTCCCTACTTCTTTGACCTCCCTTCTATCACCATCGACCAACCATCCCCTCCGCCTTCCTACCTCCAGCAATCACTCGCTACCCTCATGTTCTCACCGACCTCCATCTCGTCGTCCACACCACCACTGACCGACTGTCATCCTTGCCAACGATTGATCATCTTCCTCATTGTCACAGCCTTCAAAGATCCTCCTTCGCTCCCTTACTTCTTAATCATCACATATTGGTTGATCTTGGTATAAACCTGAACCCCACTTCTTTTTATTCCATCCAAATATCTTCTTCTTTTGATGCTCATTTTTTAAATTACTTTTCTTTTGATGTGTGATGGTCTCTAGCTTTATCAAACTTGTCAAATCTTAGAAATCGTGAGCGCTATTTCCATTTCAATCCATGGTCACATATTATTTTTTTGTCAAAAAGCCAATTTTGATCGATATAAGTCCATCCTTAATCGATCAAAATAGTCGAGTCTGGTACCAAATTCACCCAATTTTTGGAGGACCAAATGTAATTTCTTAATCGATCAAAATCCTATGTTGATCGACCAATCACACTTTTCTAATCGAGTAAAATTAAATTAGCACAATTTAAATGGTTCCTAAATGTGCTCGATAATCCAGGTTATCCTCGTCACATGATGACACATTTGATAGATTTTTTATCACTGACAATATGCGTAGGAATTTCTCCTTGTATGCCAAATTATCTCCTCGTATTGGTTGCTTGATTGATTTCGATTACTTCAAATGAGCCTTTCCTGGTATCCATGACATGTTTACACACCACAAAATACTCTATTTATTTGAGCACAACTTCTATGTAGGTGCCCATGCCAGTAGGATCAAGGGAGTCAATCCCATGGCATGTCATCTCTTCTATGCCAATCTTCACAATATTGGTGAAGGTTTCAATATTCAGCTTACTTCCAATGTTTATGAAATAGAGTCTTGGTAAATGTTAATATTCTCATGGAGATTCTTGGTTATCCATCTACAAGTCCCACATACATTGAGCTCCACCACCAATCCCCATTCGAGGTCATTCGGGAGGCCCTCCTTTCTCCTGAGAGTTTTGACTTGGGGAAACCCCCCAAGTCATCTTAACCGTGTCTTCTTATGGAACTTTATGTTTGAGTCTACTTCATTTGAAAATTGTCCAGGTCCCATGCTTATAGCACTGTATGCTTTCATTAAAAACAAACTATTTAACTGAAACATATTATCCTGACATGTATAAATAGGAAGCCCTCCAATTCTTTTCCCTTTGGCACACTCCTTTCCCTTATCTTCCATCACTTTAGTGTGCCCAAGGACATTAACCACAAACAGTTTATCACCTATATCTCTATTTTTGTTGAGCTCACATATTCTAAGATCGAATAAGAGAGAGCAACTAGACTAGACCCCTCTACACAAACCTCTACTTCCTCCTGGACAGTAGGTTCCTCTTCCTCTTCCCAGCCTAGACCCTCCTAGGTTGGACCTTCTTTTAGAGTTCCACCAACCGTCCCGCAGTATGAGTACTTCTCTAGCTTCTACCCAACACAAATCAGACCCACTCCCTCGATTTATGATCACGAATGGAGTCTTCTTGATTAGTAGTTCACCAGAGGAGACTCAATGGATATTCAGGATGTTACCGACGAGATTTCACTGTTGATGCACCGATAGAGAAAGACATCCTCAATTCTAATGTAGCATGGTAGTCAGGTAGCCGACTACTTGAATGCCCCAAGGTAGGTTCTTGGACGTCTTGAAGAGTCGATTCACGTGCTTCAATTTAGAGATCAAAAACCTCCATGACCACACAAACGCACCAGTGGACCACCTCCACCAGTAGCAGATCGTCCACCAGTAGCTTGGTAGTAACAAAGTACCACTCCCCCCAAACCCTCTACGGTAGAGATTTCGATAGTCTCACTTGGCACTAGACAACATCTCCAACTTCATGCACTGCAGAGTTCATCAGCAAGCCCTAGCACTTCACGACATGTGCTAGATGATATTGACATGGATTCCGAGTTCCCCGACAGTTTATATGCTTTCTTGAGTTTCTTCTAATCAACTATATTTTTATTTAGGCTTGTAAAACTATTTTATTTGATGCACTATTTTCCTTTGGTCAGTATAACTTTTATTAGCTACACTATTTTTCATAGAACTTGATGAACTATTATTTGAATCACTCACTTATATTTGTATCTTTTTAATATCTACAGCAAAGTTATCTATTATCCAATTTTATTGACTTTAATTCTCTAAATATAATGTGTCATGCATTGCATTTAGATTTTCTTAAGTGGGAGAATATAGTGATGCTACTTGTCCACATGCTATATTGTCTATTCACCTTCAGCCTTTTCTTAATAACTAAAGGGGAAAAAAATTCTATATGCATTTCAATAAAGGAAGTATGTCACATGCAAAGCATACATATATAATTATAATTTTGTTATTGTCAAAAAGAGAGAGAATGTTGACACTCTTATTTGATGTAACAAAATTATGTTATATTGCAAACTAACCCTTTCAGGATTTCTCTATCTTTGAGATGGAAGGATGATATCTTTAACGTTTCAAAAAGAAATTTGTCAATGAATATAATGTTTTATCTTTCTTGAGACTAGAATACTTGTAAGGAACCTCAAAGCAATCAACTCAAATGATTTTTGATCAATAGATAATCAATTAAGTCATAAAATCAAAATTTATATAGTATTGATCGACCAATGGAGAACATTGATCGATCAATAGGATTAAAAATAATAAAACAAATCTACCCAATGGTCAAATTTGCCCTTTACATTAGTAATCGATCAATAAATCAAATTAATTGACCAATAGTTGATCAACAAACTTTATAGATTGATCGATGAAAGTGACTTTTGATCAATAAATTGTGAGGTTTAATCAATCAATGCTGCTTGATCAGTGTTTCCAAATCTGCACGATTTTCACCTATAAATAGGGTTCCACGCCCCTCATTTCAAAACACACCTCTCAAAGCAACTCTCTAAGAAAAAGTTCTCTCTCTCTCTCATGCTTTCGTTTCTACTCTCCAACGCTATTCAAAGCACGACCTCTAAGGCTCAAACAAATTATGGCTTACCTATTTAAAATCCTTTGACATTCCATAGGTTTTTAACTGTATCATTTTCAATTTCTATTGGCTTGATTGGGACCCAAGTTGTTGGGATTCTTGAAGTGTTGTCTTCTATTGGTAGGTGTTAAAGAGAAGGTGTCGTAAGAGGTTGTGTCACCAATGTTCAAGTGGTATGATAGTGGATTGAGTGGCCTTGACTAGCTAGGAAAATCCTAAGCTGGGAAGCTTCAGTAGTGGTTTTTTACCTGCAAGGGTGTCCACTATAAATTAAGTGTCATCTTGTCATGCTTTCTATGGTTTGATCTTTTAAATTTGATATATACTTTTATATACACTATTCACCCCTCCTCTACTATAGACTTGTAGATCCTTTAGGAGGTTCAATATTTAGCTTGCATCTCAGACTTGGACTCCCATGTAGCCTCGGACTCCCATGTAGCCTCTTAGAATCTTTGACTGTGCCACAGTACTTGCACCAAAGGTACGGCCTTGTTACGTAGCCTCTTCATTGCTCAATCTAGGATCTACACTGATTGTTCTTCATAGTTGAGATTGGGCTTGATCCATGGATCATTGTAGCACACACATTGCTTTCATCTGGTATATACTTTCTCATGGTAGATACATGAAACACATCATTCATCGTGGACAGGTGCAGGGGCAAAGCTAAATGATACACTACCGGACCGACCCACTCGACAATTTTGTTTGGGCCTACATGACAGGGTATTAGCTTTCCTTTGATCCTAAAGCTATGCATCCCTTTCATTGGCAATACGCGAAGAAAGCTTATCTCTGACCTAAAATTACAGATCCCGTCAATGACAATCACCATAATTCTTCTATCTGGATAACAGCTTTCTTCTTATGAAAGCAACCTTTTTTGACATCTGTTTGACCAGTTCTTGGACTTGCATAAATTTCTCTCTAGCTTTTGCCTAATTGATCGATGAAGAACACTTTCACCTATACATTACCTCAAAGGGTGCCATGCTTATACTAGCATGGTAGTTGTTGTAGGCAAATTCAACCACTGAAGATGGTCTTCCCATGATCCCTACCATTCCAATGCAATGGACCTCAACAAGTCCTCCAGAGTCTAGATGGTCCTCTTTGATTGTCCATCAGTTTGGGGATGATACAATGAGCTGAATGTCAACTTAGTACCCAAAGGTTCTTGCAAGCTGATCCAAAAGTGCGACACGAATCTTGGATCTCGATCTAAGACAATATCCTTGGGAACACCGTGAAACTTGAAAATCCCTCTATTGTGCAGCTCAGCTAATTGACTTAGCTTATGAGTGGTCTTGATTACCAGAAAGTGGGCTGACCTAGACAATCAATAAACAATGACCTAGATAGCATCATGCCCACAAGAAGCCCTTAGTAATCCCACCACAACATCCATAGTGATGTTCTCCCACTTCCATTCTAGCCTTGGGAGAGCTTGTAGCAAACCCGCAGGGCTTCTGTGTTTACCCTTCACCTACTGGCAAGTCAGACATCGATTGACATATCATACAACATCTCGCTATATGCCTTTCCACCAAAAGTCCTTCCAAATATTCTTGTACAAGCGGGTTGTATGGTCAGCTTGTAGTTGTGCATTTCAAACATTAACTGTCTCTTCAAAGTCTCATTCCTAGCCACATAGAATCATTTTCTAAAATAAAGCACTTCAATTAATAAGAAGTCTGATGATTGTCCCATCATGACTCTATCTCAGATTTGGGCCAACTTCGAATCAGTAAACGAAATCTCTTTGATCTCCATGATTAGCTCTGGCTATAGTTTATGTGACATCATGAGGGTGCCCAAGAAATTTTGACCAGTGGCTAGGTTCCATTTATTGATTTCCATAAGCCAATCCCACCCTTAAACTTGGAGTTTAGCCATTGTCACTATTGGATTCCAGCTTAAGGCATCGACTAGCATATTTCCTTTGTCTGGATGGTATTAAATTCTACAATTATAGTCTTTTAGCAAATCCATCGAACAAATTAACGTTGCCTCATATTGAGTTCCTTCTGGGAGAAAATATACTTGAGGTTGTTATGATCAACAAAAATATCAAAGGTCTTATTGTAGAGGTAATGCCTCCAAACTTCAAGGGCAAAGACGATAGCTACTAATTTCAAATTGTGTGTCGGGTAATTTCACTCATGATCCCATAATTGCCTTGAGGTGTAGGCAATTACCCTGCCATTCTACATTAACACACACGTCCCTAATGTGATGCATCATTGTACACCACAAATCCACCACTTTCTATTGGGAGAGCCAAGATCGATGTTGAAGTCAACCTTTGCTTCAATTCTTGGAAGCTCTACTCACATTCTGAGGTTCAAGCAAAGCTGACTCCCTTCTTCGTCAGGCTCGTGAATGGGATCGTAATCTTAGAAAATCTTGGATGAAGTGCCAGTAACATTGGACTAATCCTAGGAAGCTCCAGATATTGATCACCAATTTCAATTAAGACCATCTCAACACTACAACCTTAGCTAGGTCTACTGACACTCCCCTATCATTGATCACGTGACCTGAGAAAGTGACTTCGTTCAACCAAATTTCACATTTACTTCATTTGGCAAAAGGTTGGTTTCGTTGCAATGTGTTCAACACGACCCTCAAGTGTTCTACATGTTGATCCATGCTTCGAAAATAGAACAAGAGGTTGTCGATGAACAATATGACAAATAGATCTAGAAAGGGTCTAAACACTCAATTCATCATGCCCATGAATGTTGTAGGGGAATTGGTTAGCCCAAATGGCATAACCAAAAACTCATAGTGCCCGTATCAAGTTTGAAAGGCAATTTTTGAAACATTGTCCTCTGTTATCTGTAGCTAGTGATATCTAAATCGTAGATCAATCTTCAAGAATACTGTGGATCCCTATAACTAATTGAATAGATCATCTATCATGGGTAGAGGGTACTTATTCTTGATTGTGTTCTTATCAACTGTCTATAGTCAATGTAGAGTCTCATACTTCTGTCTTTCTTTTTCACAAATAGTATAGGGGCTCCCCATAGCGACATGCTCGGTCAAATGAATCCCTTATCCAACAACTCCTACAGTTGGACCTTCAGCTCCTTGAGCTCAGTTGGAGACTTCCTGTAGGAGGCCTTAAAGATCGGATCGATTTTCGGGTACCGATTGGATCTCAAGCTCGATTTCTCTATGCGGTGGAATTTCTAGTAACTCCTCAGGAGATACATCTGGAAATTCCCTAACTACAAGCACATCTTGGATTTCTATCTTATCCTTGTTGGGAAATTTTGCATCCTCATAGGAACTCTGCTCGTCATTTGACGGGTTGGGAATCAAACGATTTGATCCCCGATTCTCTGTGCCATTGCAGAAGAGTGAAAACATAGGTTTCGAAAATTTTTTCGAATTGAAACTTAGTTCGATGCTTGTAAAATACAAATAATGAAATCAAAAATAAAAAACATGTAACTAGAACCACATGGAGAGATCTATTATCTCCTTGATCCCTAATCTCCAAGAGTGCACCCCCTCCCCAACTAGTACAAGCCAGTTAGCCAACTGAGGTACTGGTTGGCACCTTGTACTGGAGGGCATTGGCTAGTGTACTGACTTGTTGGCAACCTTGTCCTATTTCCCTTGTTTTCACACAACAGGAAGGAGAAGGAAGAATAAAAAGAAGTTGGAATGCAAGGGGATGATCGACTAGTGTTCAACTCCTTTTATAACTCCATTATCTTGGTCACCAAGCCATCCAATCAATTGATATCGGGAAACTCACGAAGTATAAAAATATGGATTTCCTTGTTGCAGTCACAAAGTTCTCGAAACCAAATAAATTTTATTTTATTTATTTAACTTGGATGGTGAGTCCAGGGTCATTCACTAGGAGGCAAGTGTTGGTTTTATTGGTTCCCACTTATTTTATTTTTGTGTTTTTCTATGTATTCTTTTTTCTTTGTATTTCTGATAAGTCACAAATTAATCCACGAAATCAATGGAAGGGAGAGAGCAAAAAATAACATAATAATAACATTTCATTAATAATAATTCAAGTACAATAAAGAGAGGGAGATAAGAAAGAAGAAGATAGAAAAAGGGAGAGAAAGAGAAGAGGGGAGCTTCTCTGGGTGATTTCTTGTGCAGTGGCACAAAGATGGGGTTGTGAAGCTTGTGCTTGTGTCCACTAGGATGTCGAGAGTTCCGAGACAAAGTTGGAGAAGAAGAAGTCGAAGACGAGAGCTCCGAGACAAAGTTGGAGAAGAAGAAGCCAAAGATGGAAGTGCATGTAGCAGAGGTTAAAGAAGTTGAGATGTTGGAGAAGCAACGAAGAAAGTTGCCACCTAGGAGGAAGGTGTGGTGTGGAGCATAGAAGAGGAGACTAAGGGTAGAGACCTAAGGATATCAACTTCAACTAAGGGAAGGAAGGTGGATAGGAAGGGAGGTAACTTAAGGGAGAGAGAGCACACCCCCTAAGGGGCTTGGGAAAGGAACTAGGCTATGAAGGGTGGAAAGAGTTGATGATTACAAATGGTAGAGAAGGGGTCTATTTATAGGTGCAAGGCTTGGTTGGGATTGGTTGAGAGGGAGAGGGTTAGGATTGGTGAGATGGAGTAATAAGGACCTTAGGATCTAAATGAATTGTGGAGATTGGGAGGGGGGTTGGTGCCAAGTATATGTGTGTGTGTATTAGTGTGTGCATTGGAGAGAGAGTTAATGGAGAGGAGAAAGACATGGGGAGCGATTTTAGGATAGCCATTAGTGGAGAGGGATTCTTAGATCTAGATGAGATTGGAATAATGGTGAGGGAGACATGGGGGGGAATTTTAGGAAGGCCACCTAAAGGTCATTAAGGAGAGATCTAGGTTCAATTAAGGGTTGCCAAGTAGGATGGGTGAGGTGGAAGCTATATAGAGTTGGATTTAGGTTAGGTGGCACTTGGGTGGTGATGTGGCATCCTAGGTGGCATGTTGATGTGGCACTTCATTAAATGCACCTTGGAGAATATTCCTCTACTTGGCTTCCGACTTCACATCTTCTTTATCTATTTCCTTCATGAGGCCCTGCATTATTCACAAACACCTAATAAGCAAAATTATAGACAAAGTTGATGCATGCTCCTAAGATGCCTATATGGAAATAATGTGATATTTATAATCTAAATGTACTATGTTAACCTAGGAATACCCATGAAATAGGCATATTAGGAGCTATAATTATGGAATTATCATCAACCAATTTGATTTCGAAATGAGGCAATCAATTAATTAATTTGATTGATTTGATTTAAGAATCAAATTAGGACTTTCCTTTTGACATGGAAGATATTTGTTTGGATTTCAAAGAAATCCTAATTTAGTGTGGACCCTTGAATCTCCATCGAAGGGTTGGGATTAATTCCTACATAATTTTTCATGATTAGCATATAAATTTTATCGGGTGTCTAGATTAAGTATTTAAGCATTAATTAATTACAATTCAACTCTTGAATTTTGTACCTAATCAAATTAGGTGCAATTAATTGTCAAATTGAATCCAATTTAACTCCTTAAATCAATTCAATTATTCTAATCAAATAGGAACACACTAAAATAATTATTAGTTTCATCACGCCAGTAATCAAGCACTTAAGATTAGAAGAATTATTGTTGGTGCAAGTGCACCTTGATCCTGGATTTTAATGATAACAAAATAATTTGTATTTAACAATTGCGTTTAAGTTGTGAGATTTTAGGTTAAATGCAATTAAGTTAAAGGTGTTGGAGGACTTCAAGCTCTTGATCCATGGAGATGGAGAAGCTTGATGATGGACAAGAGCATCAAGGAGCATGGAGTTAAAGTTAAGGACTTAACGATAGAAGAGTTAAAGAATAGGATAGATTCTTTGTTAATTGTGTTGTAATTAATGTTTTTATTTTTGCTCCTTTCTTTCCTTAGATAATTGTCGAAAATCCCAAAATATGGTAACCTAAGTCATAGACACACCCACTAAATCTTAGGAAATTTAGCTAAAACATAGAATCAAGTTAGAAATCCAAAATAGCAAACAATCTACCTTATCAAATGTCTGACATGCTTATCAAGCTTCCGATTGCCTGATTATGTGACCTAAATTAGACTTTAAATTGCCTAGATGGATGATTGTCTGACCAATTTTAGGCGTCCAATATATTACCAGACATCTGACTGGCTAAATTAGACCATCTGAATAATATCTTACATAGACAACCATTTTAGATGTCTAATGTTGATCCAAGACATCTGATATATGATCGTTTCAGTTTGAATTTCCAAATCTTTTCTTGTCAGACCAAATCTAGTCTTTGCACTTTACAAAAGTTTTGATTATCAGCACTGATGAGAACCTCATCATGAGTCATAACTAGCTCATTTTGACCTAATAAAGAGAATAAAAGCTCCTACATGACTTAGAAGAGGGCTTAATTGGAGGAATAAGTGTTCTGAGAAGAAAATATGAAATAAAGGTTAAAACTGCAATTTTACCATTGCAGTACATAAATGAAAAATTTCAGAGATAGAGCATAGGTCAAATGGTCTAAATAAGATAAAAAGTGGGTTGAATCAATCAGAAATGGGTTCATGTGCAATCTAGGAATTAAATGACATTTGGTAACCCTAAAACAGACCCGCTTAATTCAACAAGGTTCCGATCAGGATAAAAATCAAATAAACCCTCTAAAAATCATGAAAAAATATCCCCTAGGGTTTAGAACATTCAAATTGGCCTTTGGAACCTAGTTTGACCTAAATTAGGGTCCTAGCTCATCAATTGACCTAAATTGGGTTTTTACGCAAAATATCCAGTCAAACGTAGTCAAACCTAAAATACATCTTCACCATTGGATTCCTTAGGTCAAAATTAGGTTTATACCAAAATTTGGACCTAAGGGAAGGTCATCTTGACCTACTTTGCAAAATAGTCCACCCAATTACATTCTGGCCCCTAACTTTTGAAAACCCTTGCGAAACCCCCCCCACTTTTGTTGTCACTTTCTGCATTCCGGTCCCTCTGCCAATGCAGCAGAAGACCCATACTCCGGCGAAGTTTCGAGGACGATTTCTCCTCGCTTCCCCAGGGAGCTGCTCTCAGATGTGAAAGGGGGGTTCCCTGAGAAGTCCCCTACTGCCTGAGCAGCTCCCCATGCCCTGATTCGCACCATACCTCTCGTGCGAATGCTCGAGAGGTATGGGTGTTGTACCTGCGGCGACCTCCGGTGAGAGCTTTGCTCACCCTCCGTGCATCTGACCCTCTGCTTGTGCCTATAAAAGAAACCCCAGGACCAGCCGCTTGGATCAAGCTTGTCTTGGCGGAGAATCCCTCAAAATTTCCTCTCTTCCCTCTCCGACAGGAAACCCGCAAGCTCCGGCGGCCACTCCTCCTCCTTCTCGTCGCTCTGCTGCCATACCTGCAGCAGAGTCTGCTTCGTCTCGTCTTCCTGCGTCGCGCCGCACCAAGCGCACGCCTCCCTGCCCACTTCCTCGTCGTCGCTCTCTCCCTCTGGGTGTTTCTTCTCCGGCGACAGTCGATACGACTGCCCGCCTCTCCAGCCCCCTTCGTCCTTACAAGTAGGTTATAATTACTCCCCATCTTCCCCTCTTTCTTTTCCCCACATTATTTCATTCAAACCGACCCTCGACTGTCCCTGACCACCATCACCTTCCCCGTCTTCGGCCACCCTCCGGCGAGTTGCCCCCGTCGATCCGCAGCTCCACACAACTCGCCGACCGTCCCAGAAGCTCCGCCTCATCACACTGAACGCCCTTTGCCCCAACACAGTCCCTCCACACTCACTCAACACGCCACCGAACGCACCCATCTTTCTGCCCAGCGGCCTGCCGCACAGCTCAACACCTTCGCTGTGCCACGGCGAAGGTTTCCCGGTAGTTTGATTAGGCCGAGATGCCGTATTCGTGTCTGACAGGTTCTGAGGCTCGACCGCCATTAAAGCCACCTTGAAGCAGCTTCTTCTGAGCTCCAGGCTTCAGAGCTCCAGGTTTTCAGCTGCTGCGGATTGGGGAGACTCTTGCGAAGGCAGGCAGCCAGCAACCGATGAGAATCGAGGTTGCAGCTGAGGAGATTGCGAAGAGGTCTTCCTGCGGGTGCACGCGAGGCGACAGGATAGAACCACATCGGTAAGCCTCACAGCGATTCAGTGGTTTAAATTGTTTTTGTGAATAAGCCTTATCGCCTCCGAATACACCTGGGGTGAGGTCCCGCGCCCCACGCCCGCCTCGTCCGCGGATTCACCACGCGGACCTGGCGGATCCGACCTGACACTACCGAGCACACCTCGCGCACCATAACACGCCGGTGCACTTGGTCCTTGGGTACGCAAACCGACCTGTTAACCCGGGTCTGGGAGAGCTTCCTGTGAGCGGTTTGCAGAGAGAGAGACGCGCGGGTAGAGGGAAGGGATAGGTTTTGCTGCCTTGTGTGCAAGAACGGAGTACCGAAGGAGAAAAGGCTCAGCACTTAGCTGCAGGAAGGAGAAGGAAGAAGCTCTGAGGAGAGGCCGAGCAGAGAGGAAAAGGCAAGGCAGAAGAGGAGAAAGAAGAGCAAGAGAAAGGAAGAACAGAAGAAAGAGAGAAGAAGAAGGACTAACAAGAACAGTGAAGAAGAAGAAGATCAGAGGCACGCAACAACAAAAGAAGAAGAAGACTTTCATTTTAAGACGTCTGATACAGAAATCAGACATCCAATTCTGTTCTTTTTAGCAATTCATGTTTATAATTCTTTCATTGAACCAATTGTTTTCTCAAGTTTTTAAAAGTACTTAGATTGCTCCCTGTGTTCGACCTCGGATACTCCGATTTTCGAGTAATAAAATCTTTATTTGTTTTGAACGTTTTGTCGGCTATACTACAACGTGACATCCTTTAAAAACCCGATAAAATGTATGCGAAACAAGCACTAACTTGGGTACGAAAATACCAGATGACTTATACCCTGACAGAGCTAAGTCCAGAGATTTTCAAAGAACTATTATTCCAAAATTAGACTTTTGATAAAATGTCCAAATGTCTTAGCTTTGTGACAGGAACATTCCAAGAAACTCCACCCTTATGGCCCAGACGTACAATCTTGATTAGACGTCTGATTAAGTTACCAAATTCTAATACTGTGCTATCAGACATTGATTATTCTACACACATATTGGGTTTCGACCAAATCTCTTTGCATTTGTTCCCAACGACTAGAAGGCCTCAATCAAGCATTCTAGAGCCTTTTCGACACATCTATAAATAAACTAGAGGCTCTCCTTTGAAAGTGACAGCTTAAAAACAATTCTTTCCACCATTAGACTCATTGAGAGAAGATCAAAGAAAGATAATCAGTCCTTGCTCTCTAAGTTCCACATTTTACATCCTAGAGTAGTGTTACGCTACACAATCATGCCCATCCACTTCCACATCAGGAAAGTTCCTTTTCACCGATAGGATCTTAGTTTCAAAACATATTTTGGGCTCTATAGGTTCCCTTATTTTGTATTTGTATTTAGGAATTCACGTGATGAATTCCTATCTCCTTCGGAGACAAATTCCCTTTGTGAAGAAAAGGGGCTTAAGATATACTACCCTTGGTCTAAAGTAGTGTTGTTGTAATTGAGGTTGTGCCACCCTCGATTTAAAGTGGTACGTATAGTGGATTTAATCTACTTGGTAGATTAGAAAATCCTAAGTGTAACGACCCGGTTCCCGAGTCCCTACGAGACACGAGAACCGGACCGACTCGACTAATCCCAAGACCTAGTCGTCCAACGAGGAAGTAACCAAAAGATAGTAAAATAAACCACATTCAGCATGAATATAACTAACAGTAAGAAAGTACAGCAGTAAGGAAAGAAACTACTATAGTAGGTACCACCACAACAACATTTATCATATAACAAGAACTGCAGGTAAAGAAGGTACAGCGGAAACAAAAACTACTCACTAGAACAGAAACAAAAGAGGTACAAAAGGCTGTGGTAACTCTACTGGACCCTACTCGGCCCAACGTCCTCTGCAGCCGCCGACCCTGGCTGCTCAACACCTGGTCCTAAGAAAGGTAACGAGTGTAACACGTCAACAAAACGCTGAGTAGAGTGGCAGACTAACTAAAGGCAACAGTAGAGTGTACAGTAGCTGTTATGTTCTATTACTTCCTTTATTCACATCTTTCAATTTTTCTCACTATTTCATTTGTTTCTCAGATCCTTTACTTGATCTCGAATGTCCTCGTGGGAACGATCTTGATTGCAGTCTTTTCCAAAATTAGAAGTAGCACGTGGTGCTCTCCTGGCCGGGAGAGTCCCCCGTGGTGATCCTACCCTCAGTCAACCACCCCAAGGTCACTGACAGACGTAACGGTGACTACGGCACGCGCGATAAACGCACAGGTAGCTAGCCCGCACTGGCACGCGGTCAGTAGTTTCCGTTAACGGGTGCGCCCAAAGCACAGCACGGAACCAGGGCAGAGCCCTCTCAGTAACAGGGGTCCGACCCCTCCACAGTAACCAAACCGGGGCCTTGCCCCTCCACAGTCCGCGCACCCTCGCCTGACTACCCTGGTTTGCCCTAGTGGGCCTAACAAGTCGGTGAAGGAGGCTAGCAGAACCCCGGGGCCCGTGGGGTAGCTAGTACTCTCCTAACACTACTAGCTCTCCTCGGTACTACGTACACGAGGGCCAACAAGTCGGTACAGAGTGGCCAGTCCTAACCCCCGGGTCCCTGGGGTGGCTAGCTCAGCTCTGCACTAAACAGGGGGACAGTCGCTCTCCTTGGTACTCCGTACTCAAGGGCCAGCTCACTTCCCCAATTCTATTCCATTCGCTTTCCAGGAGTTCTACTCCTACTTCCCTGTAGGGTTCCAGAACATCTTATGTCTTACTTTCCAGTTTCACGTTCTTACCAACCATGATCCCAATCATGTTTCTTTATTCATAACAGGTAGCTGTGAATTCAATTTACCGGCAGCTTCATATATTCCTTTCCATTTTTCCAAGACAGCAGTATTATACATTCCACTAGTTTTTCCATCCTAGGATTCATGCCATATCCTAGGGTCTATCATACAATCTAGTTTTCCGGCCCTAGGATTCATGCAACACCTAGGAACTATCATTCCATATATTTCTGATTCCTAGGATTCATGCAATGTCCTAGGTTCTAGTTATGGTTTCATACTTTAACAGATTTTATTAATACTTAAAGCCACTCTACCAGGTACAACGGGAGTAATGGGGGCGTGATCGGGAATCCCGCGTGCCTCCGCGACTCTCAAGACTGCAACCGAACGAGGTCCTATCACAAGGATCAAACACAAGGAGTGTCTCAAAATAGTGTATAGCTACTGTAGACGGGTAGAGGAATTAATTATGAAAAGAACGCAACTCGAATCGCGGAAAACGGAGCCCGAACGGGCCCTAAACGGGTCGAAAAAGACGATACTGTGCAAAATCAGACGTCTGGAACTCCTTCTAGACGTCTTAAAAAGTGGATCAGAGAATTACCTGTTCAGCGTGGCTTCCCAGACGTCCAGAAGTCTGTGGGGACGTCTGGCCTAGCTCCCAGACGTCCGGTGGTCGCTCAGAACGTCTGGAGGTCACTCCCGCCGTCTGGTACAACTTCCAGACGTCTGATTCGCAAGGGATGGCGAGTAAGCGAACCTGCGCACAGCCAACTCCCTCCCTCAGTACGGTCAGTCGACAGGAAGGAAGGAGAAGGCGGTAAACTCACCTTTCAGACGTCTGTATGAGGTTCAAGACGTCTATCTCGCCGTCTGGCTGTCAACCCAGACGTCTGATTCTGGAAATTTTTCCAGAATCAGGGGGCGACCCGGACTCTGCTCGCGACGCCGCCCGCGTCGCACCTCGCGCTCTTGCTGCTCAGACCGCAGCAGGTCCCCCTCTGTGTCGTTCCGCGCCCCCTGCGCCCTCCGCCGGCCGGCCAAGCCGCTCCGGCGAGCTCGCCCTCACGGCAGAGCTCCGCCCTCGCACGCCGCACCTCCGCGCTCACTGCGGCCGTCGCTGCCGCCCTCGCGTCCGCTCGCTCTCGCGCACAGTAAGGAGAAGAAGGAGGAGACTGTGGAGACGGGAGGGGAGGCGTGGCCCTTTTAAGGCCACGCGAGGAGGAGAGAGGGGGTGGTAGGCCGCCTGCAGCCGCAGAGAGAGAGAGGGAAAAAGAGAGAGAGAGAGGAATCGCGGGTCTGCACGCACAGGCGCGCAGACGACTCTCCCGTTGGAAAATAACTATTTTACAGATGTCTGGAAACGATCCCGGACGTCTGTTCAGATGTCTGGACCTCCTCCCAGACGTCTTAAAAGACGTCTGGGGCACGCTTTCGTTACACTAAGTCAGGATACTAAGGTGATAGTTTTTACTCGAGATGGGTTTTCACCTAAAAATAGTTCTCATTGTGGTGAATGCTATTTGTGTAAGCACCTCAATTTTGATGTACCAAAATTATGTTTACTACTACACTAATATTTCAGGACCATCTCGGATCAAAACTTCTTTCTTGGATCAAGTTCAGATAGTTGCTGATGGGAACAACATCATGAGCCCTAACTAGCTCATTTTGACCTAGAAAAGCGAACAAAAGCTCCTACATAACCAAGTGAAGGACCTAACTCAGGGAATAACTGGTTTGAAAGAAAAGCAAGAAATAAAGGGTAAAACTGTAATTTTACCATTGCAGTACAATAACAGGATTTCTCAGGGGTTAAACATGGGTCAATTGGTCTTAACAAGATAAAATGTGGGTTGGTTCAATCAGAAAGGGGTTAATGTGAGATTTGGGAATTAAATGACTTCCTGTAACCCTAAAACAGACCCACTTAATTTAACAAGGTTATGGTTAGGATAAAATTAAAATAAACCCTCTAAAATTCATGGAAAAATATCCTCTAGGGTTTAGAACCTTCAATTTAGCCTTTAGAACCTATTTTGACCTAAATAGGAGTTTTAGTTAAACATTTGCCCTAAATTGGGTTTTTGTGCAAAATATCCAGTCAAACATGGTCAAACATAAAACCAAACTTCACCATTGGATTCCTTAGGTCCAAATTAGGTTTATACCAAAATTTGAACCTAAGGAAAGTTCACCTTGACCTACTTTGCAAAATAGTCCAACTAATTACTTTTATGCCCCTAGCTTTTGAAAACCATTGCAAAGACCCCCTAGCTACCTCATTGTTCTTTGCAATTAGGTCCCTCCATCATTACAGTGGAGGAATCCTACTGTGACGAGGATTCAAGAGGGATATCTCCCTAATTCCTCAGAGAATCCTTCTCAAATTTGAAAGGGAGATTCTCCAAGGAATTCCCGACCGTATGAACCCAATTAGGCGCTCTGATTCCCACCCAATCTCTCATGCAAATGCATGAGAGAAACCTCACCAGACTTGGAAGGTCAAGGGATATCGATATCTCTTGACCTTCCAAGTCTGGTGAGGTTGCTGTGCTTGGAAGCTTGCCTTCCAAGCACAAGGCCCTCTACCTGTGACTATAAAAGACACCCTAAGTCCTCCCGACCATCCTAAGCTTGTTTTGACCGAGGAATCCCCCAGAATTCATCCTCTCCCCTCCGGTCAAAAAGCCCGCAAGCTCCAGCGACTCCTCCTCCTGCTTCTCCTCGCTCTGCCACCATACTAGTGGCAGAGTCATCTCCACCTCATTCTTCCACGTTGTGTCATACCTGCGCCCGCGTCTACCTCCCTCTCGTCATCGTCGCCTCTCCATCTCAGGGTCTTTGTCTCCGACGACAGCAGATACGCGCCGTCTGCCCCTTTGCTTCCCCCTTCGTCCAAGCACTCACAGATAAGTCTCCTTTAGCTTCTCTTTCTTTTCCCCCTCTCTATTCCTATTTTTACCCCTAGACAACCACAGACCACCACCATCGTCTCCACCTCCGGTAGACCACTGGCGAGGTGCATCCACCACTCCACGCACCCACACTCCTTGCCAACTACCTCAAAAGCTCCGCCACCTTCCATTGATCATCTTCCCCCTCTCCATCGACTACCGTGTGCTCCATACATTGCCCCAGAACAAACCTACCTTCATGGCCATAGAATGACATAGGCACGCACGCCTAGGTCGTCCCACACCACACCAACACCCGAGCCACCTTCGCTGTGTCGTGGTGAAACTTTCTAAGCGTTTTGACAGGGCCGTGAGGTCGTATTTGTGTTGACATGGTCTGACCCCTATCCGCCATTGGAGAAGGAGCGAAGCTTGCTTGCAAGCTCACTACAGGTAGCCCCGCTCCAGGTCCCAGGTTCCAGGCAATGCGGATTTGCATCACGCACACATCCAGCTCGGTAATTGGCTTTGCAAGGCACTGCAGCCCCTGTGATTGAGTGAAGACCCCTGCAAGCGCACGTGAAGAAGCAGGTGGGACTTTTAGTCCCACCTCGGTTGTTTTCAAACGAGCGAAGTGGTATAAGTTGTAATTGTGTCAGGGGCTTATCGCTTCCTGACACGGGGTGAGGTCCCTCTCACCTACTCTCGCCTCGTCTGCGACTCAGTCCTCCGCGGACCTAGCTGCCTGACCCGATTACTGTGCACTCCTCGCGCATCACCCACGTCGGTGCGCCTGGTCCCAGGCACGCTGACCCAACCCGTTTACTCGAGAAAGGCTTTGGGAGAGCGAGCCTAAGAGAGAAAAGAGAGAGAGTTCGTGGGGGAGGGTAGGGGTAGGTTTTGCACTTGCTTACAGGGAAAGGAAGAAGGAAGAGGAACCTGAAGGCGGAAGCTGAGGAGGAGCTGTAGTGAACGCTAAGGAAAAAGGCTCAGGTAGGAGAAGGCACGATTGAAGAAGAAGAAGGCTGAAGAAAGAAGAGAAGCCAAGAGAAGGAAGAAGAAGAAGACAAAGGAGAAAGAAGCCACAAACAAGGGAGGAACCAAAGCCAAGGAAGAAAAAGAAGAAGAAAGAAGTGGAAGAGGAGGGTTCGACTGTAGTCAGAGAAAGAGAAAGAAGAGCTGAAGCCAAGGTTAAAGAAGAAGAAAGAAGAGGAAGAAGTGGGCTCGGCTAAAGTCAGAGAAGGAAGAAAGAAGAAGACATCGGAAGACATCAGAAGAAAGAAAGAAGAAGAAGAAGAGAAAGCCCAAAACCAGAAGCATCTGATTTTTACATCTCTATTCATATTTTTGAGCTTCTATATACATTGAAACTATTTCTACTGCTTCATAATTTGATTGAACATCACATTTTATCAAATTAAAGTTGTGTTCATAGTTTTTAAATCCCAATTTTCTCCCCGTGTTCGACCTCGGATTCATAGTTTTTCAAGTAATAAACTTTCGTTTGTTTTTCGAAGCTATTTCAACTGTACTGCAACACACTATTTACAAACCTGATTTCTCTTTATGTCTTTTACTTTTGTTTGAGTCTAGGATATTATTGTAAGGAACTTCAAAAATAAAACTTAAATGGACTTTCACACTTCTTTCAAAATCAATTTTTTGGGGTTATTAATTGATCAATTATTTACTTGATCGACCAAAATTGATTGATCGACTGACCAACTTAGTTAATCGATCAAATCAACTCATTTTAGGAAGTTGATTAAAACCTTTTTGATCGACCAACCAAGCTAATTAATTGACCAATTAGTGATTTATCGAATAACTTAATTGAACGACCAAATAGCATTTTGATCGACCAATTTGCTTTAATTGTTCAACCAATTTAACTTCCTTTTCAAACTAACTTTTCAGTATAAATAGAGGTCGTGCACAGCTCTTTTTCATAATCAACTTTCAATAAAATACCCTAAAAAAGATCAGAGCTTCTTGTGCTTCTTTCAAGTGTTTCTACATTTCGCTATTCACGTCATTCAAAGCACGTCGTTTCGAACCTCTGTTGAAATTCTGGTTTGACATTTTTATTGAGGTTTCATAGATATATTTATTGTTCTTCAACATTGTTGTTTTGATTAACAGATCCCATGGTGTTGGGAAGATTTGTGTTGTTGTTCTTATTGTTCTTCTCTTTAGGGTAAAAGGAGAAGTGATTGTAAAGAGGTTGTGTCACCCTCGTTCAAGTGGTACGATAGTGGATTGACTAGCCTTGACTACTCCGGAAAATCCTAAGCTGAGAGGCTTAGGTAATGGTTTTCACCAGGTTTGGGTTTCCACTTTAAATCTAGGTGTAACTTGTGCTTGACTTTGTTGTGAATTCATTTTTACTTTTTACTGTTTGAAAAAGGTGATACTATTCACCCCTTCACTCTAGTATATGTTCAATCCATAGGCAAACCCTCACTTGGTATCAGAGCCTGGTTATCGAGAAGATGTCAAAGTCATCTGTTGACACATAAGCTGAGAGGTAATCAATAGTTCGACCTCCTCTCTTTGATGGAAAAAACTACAGATACTGGATGATCAGGATGTAGATCTTCCTAGAGTTTATGGATTTCAAGGTGTGGGTTGTCATTGCCTCCAAGTACACACATCCTCAGATCAAGGAGGGAGTGGTAGCAACACCAGATCAAAAGAAGATGGCAAGGCATAATGCAAAAGCCATGATTGCAATCTTCTGTGAGCTTTCTAGAGCAGAATTCAATCGCATCTCTACTTGCAAGACAGCCTATGAGATCTGGAGCATCCTCGAAGTCACCCACGAGGGGACATCTAAGGTAAAGGAAACTAGAGTAAATCTACTGATGCAAAATTTGGAGCTTTTTAGGATGAAAAAGGGAGAATCAATTAAGGAGATGTTCACGAGATTCATGAACATTATAAACTCCCTATGGAATCTAGACCAGGAGATCAAGAAGGAAGCTTTGGTGAGGAAAACTCTCCGATCGCTCACCACTGATTGGGAGACCAAGACTATAGGCATACAAGAGTCAAAGGATCTGTCTACCTTGAAACTAGACGATCTTATCGAAAGTCTTATGGCCTACGTGGTTCAACTCCAACACATGAAGGAGCATGAAGTTGAAGGAGTCAAGAAGAAGACTGTAGCTCTTGAAGCCAATCAACAATCGGAAGATTCCTCAAGTGAAGACGAAGAGGAAGGCATAGCCCTCCTCTCAAGAAAGTTTAGAAAGTTCCTTAAGAACAAAAGAAGCTATGGGAAGAAGAAAGAAGAGGCCAAAGTAGATGCCATTATCTGCTACAACTGCAAGAGAAAAGGATACATCAAGAACGATTGTCCATTTCTCAAGAAGGAGTCAGAAAAGAAGAAGTTTCCTAGAAGGGAAGGAAAGAAAAAGGCCTTCATAGCAACTTGTGATGAATCAGACTCAAGTTTAGAAGGAGAAACCTCCAGAGAAGAAGCTCTTCTAGGACTAACGGCGTTAGAAGATGAGGAACCTCGTTTTCACAAGATGAACTATTAGAAGCATTTTTGAGATGCATGACATAGCTAAGTCACTGAAATTAGAAAATAAAAACCTAGCAAAAGCATTAGGAGAAGAAAGAGCACAAAAAGATATGCTTACTCAATGAAATAAAGAATTATTTGATGAATCACCTCATTGAAATCACACATAGATAATTTAAAGGTAGATATAGATAAATTAAAAGAAAATTCTGTTATTCGCTTAAATGATTTGGTTAAATTTACTAAGGGAAGTAAAAACTTGCATAAGCTATTAGAAACACAAACCTAGAGCACCACAAAATTTAGGTTAGGCTACATACCTAGAAACGATCATGAAGCATCTAGTTCTAGCCAAAATAAAAAGAAAGGTAGCTTGCCTAAACAGGCAGCATCTAACCACAGTGGACCCAAACAAAAATGGGTACCAAAAGCACTATTGCAATCCTGTTTTGTAGGTCAAATTGACTATAAGAAGTGGACATATCAACAAATCAATGGAGCATTGAAGCCACTCTATAGATCAGCCAAACCAAGACCTCACAATTGCAAACTAATAACAAGAACGAGAAGAAAGGAGATGGATCATGGACAGTGGATGTTCAAAGCAAATGACCAGGGAGGAAGACCTATTCCTGCAACTTCACCGCCAGGATGATGGTACGATCACATTTGGGAACAACCACAAGGGCCATATTATTGGTACAGGCCAAATTGGTAATTCTTCCACCTCTTTTGATAAGGTACATTTAGTTAGTGGATTAAAACATAACCTTCTAAGTGTAAGCCAAATATGTGATAAAGGATACAAAATCACTTTCACATCAAATGGATTTAAAATACGGGATAAAGAAACAAAACAAACTCTTCTCAAAGGAAACATGCAGAAAGATATCTACATCGTCCACTTCAACAAATGCGATAGTCTTGAATGTCTTGTCATATCTGATGAAGAGGTAGCACTTTAGCACAGATGACTAGGTCATGTTCACATGGGAAACATTAGCAAACTTGTGAAACATGAGTTTGTCAAAGGTCTGCTAAAGATCAACTTCAAGAAATGCAAAGTCTGTGATTCTTGTCAAGTTGGTAAATAAACTAAAAACCCTTTTAAACCAAAAAGGATGGTTAACACTTTACAACTTCTGGAGCTACTTCAATTAGACTTATTCAGACCAACCAAATTCGAAATTCTAAGTGGGTGCAGATATTGTCTAGTCATAATTGATGACTTCTCTAGATTTACCTGGGTATATTTCTTAAAAAGTAAGGACTTAACCAATGATATTTTTAGCAAACTAGTTAGGAGACTACAAAATGAAAAAGGATCTGAAGTAATTAGGATTATAAGTGATCATGGCGGAGAATTTAAGAATGAATCTTTTTCCAATTTTTGTGATCAATATGGGATAAAACATGAATTTACTTTCCCTACAGCCGCACCTCAGAATGGTGTAGTTGAAAGGAAATATAGGACCTTGCAAGAGTGTCCTCGCATAATGCTGTGCGAGTTAAAGCTACCTTGATATTTTTGGGCAGAAGTTGTAAACACTACTTGCTATATCCAAAATAGATCACTGATTAGATCAATCTTAAACAAAACACCTTTTGAACTCTATCATGGAAGAACACCTAGAATTTCCTACTTCAAGTTATTTGGTTGTCGATGTTTTATACTTAATTTAAGGACAATCTTGATAAGTTTGATGCTAAAAGTTTAGAAGGAATATTCGTAGGTTACTCAACCAGAAGTAAATCCTATAGAGTTTTTAACAAGAAGAATTCGATTGTTCAGGACACGATGCATGTATCATTTGATGAAACATTACCTCAATCTAAATCTTCTGCAAACAATGATGATGATGATCTAATAAATGACCCATCAAACATTCCAAAAGAAAATGTTTCTGATGAACTACCCAGATATATTTCTTATGTGAAAGATCATAAAGAAGAATTGGTGATAGGTGAATTGTCTAAAGGAGTTCAAACCAGATCTTCTTTTAATACTTTAGCTTTCATTGCATTTGTTTCTCAATTAGAACCCCAAAATGTCAAGGAAGCCTTCTCTGACAATTACTGGATTATTGCAGTGGAGTATGAGTTGAATCAATTCAAAAGAAATCATGTGTGAGAACTTGTTCCAAAGCCTAACTCTCAGACCATTATAGGAACCAAGTAGGTCTTTAGGAATAAACTCAATGAATCTGGAGTAGTTAGAAATAAAGCTAGAGTTGTGGCCTAAGGATATAATCAAGAAGAAGGAAATGATTTTGATGAAACATATGCACCTGTAGCTCATCTTGAGTTCATTACAATGCTGCTAGCCTTTGTCGCATATATGAAATTCAAACTTTTCCAGATGGATGTCAAAAGTGCCTTCCTAAACAGATTCATCAAGGAGGAAATCTATGTTAAACAACCTCTAGGTTTTGAAGATGTTAAATATCCAGACTATGTATATAAACTGAACAAAGCATAATATGACCTAAAACAAGCTCCACGAGCTTGGTACGATAGATTAAAATCCTACCTAATTGAAAAGGAGTTTAAAATTGGTAAAATAGATCCAACTTTATTTACAAAAAGAAAAGAACATAATCTCTTAATAATACAAATATATGTTGATGATATCATTTTCGGTGCTACTAATGATCTATTATGCTAAGAATTTGCAAATGTAATGCAGGATCAGTTTGAAATGAACATGATGGGAGAACTTTAGTTCCTTCTCAGACTTCAAATTAACCAGCTGTCCTCTGGAATCTTCATATTTCAAACCAAATACACCACAGAGATCTTGAAAAAATTCTCTATGGACAAAGTGAAGGGTAAAGACGCATTTATGGAAGGTTCTATACAATTAAAATTTGACGAAATAGGTACATCTGTAGATCGAAAATTATATAGAAGTATGATAGGATCATTATTTTACTTGACTGCTAGCATACCTGATATTCTCTTTTGCACTTGTTTATGTGCTCGCTTTCAAGTAAACCCTAAAGAAATACACTTAAATGCTGTTAAAAGAATACTTAGATATTTAAACAACACACAAGACCTAGGACTTTTCTATCCGAAGTCAGACACATTGGAATTATATTCCTTTTGTGATGTTGATTATGCGGTAGCTTTACAGACAGAAAGAGTACTAGTGGAATGTGTCAATTTCTTAGAAATTTCTTAGTCTCTTGGTTCTCTAGAAAACAAAACACTGTTTCACTTTCAACAACTGATGTAGAATATGTAACTGTATCTTTATCTTGTTCACAACTATTGTGTATGAAACAAACCTTACATGATTTTAGTCTATCCTACAAAAACAACAAAATATTGTGTGACAACACTTGTGTTATTAACTTATCTAAGAATGCAGTACAACATTCTAGGACTAAATATATTGATGTTAAGCACCACCTTTTAAGAGACATGTCTTAAAAGGAGAGATTAGCCTAGGATTTGTTAAAATAGAAAATCAATTAGCAGATATCTTCACAAAACCATTGCTAAAACAAAGATTCAACTTAATTTGTCATTCACTAGATTTATCAAGACTAAAAGAACTTAATTGACATACTTGATTGATCTGTTTTACACTATTGATCGATCAATTTTTTAAAATTGATCGACCAAAACATTTTGATCGATTGAAGTCCTTGTTTGATCGACCAAATTCGTTGGCAAGAAATTTCCCTCCAAAAATTTGAGTTTTGACCGAACAACTTAGTTGTTTGATAGACCAATTTGGTTGAGCGGGAATTTTCCCTCCAATCGTTCGAACTCTGATTGACCAATCCATGTAATTGATCGATCATTTCTTGTTTTGATCGGCCAAAATTGGGCAGTTTCACTTTTCGAGATTACGATCTTTTCACCTCGAATCTCGATCCTAGTCTACCTAACCGACCTCGGTAACAATGATTAGCTTCCTAAAAAGTTTTTACCTATTTTGCAAATCATTTTTTCTATAAAAACACACATTTTTTTACCATCAAACCTATTTTTACCACCAATTCCCCACCGGTTGGTCCCCACATTCTTTCCACCAACAAACAAAATCACCATCCAACCCCACCTCTCCTCCTTTGATGATGGTGATCGACCAAACATCATGTCACCTCTGACCATCGCCGTCTCTTATGCAAGGAAGCCACGCCACTATTGTGCGTCCTTCGTGCATCGCAACAACTCACTTGATGCCACCTTCATGCCACTTCCGCATGACCTCAACCTCCAGTCGTGCACACCTCTCACTGGCCATCGTCCACATCCTCGCCGACCTCCCTTTGATCTACCAATCTTTGATCGGTCGTGGTACACTCTAAAGCTTAGTTGAAATCCGCCCCTTTTTGGATTTTTTCCTTAAGTATTAGATATGCTGTGATGTGGTCTAATGTTTTCCTCGCTTCCTTATGTGATTGCTTGTGAAATCGTGTAGTATAAGTGAGTAAATCCTTCGTTTACATCTCATTTTTGTCGAGTCTGACCTCATTTGGTAGACCAAATTCCTTGGTTGATCAACCAAAAGTCAAATTTTCCATAACTTTATTCGGATTATTTTTGATTGACCAATCTAAACTTTTGATCAACCAACGTGTTTTCAAAAACTCTGAAATGGCTCCAAAATGCGCATGTGCCTCCTCTTCTACTCATCGTGATGATACATTTGACCTATTTTTCATCACTAAGGCTGCTTGCAACCATTTTTCTCTTTTCGCCAAATTTTCACTACATGTTGGTAGACCTGTGGATTTTACCTATTTTGAGTCTATATTTCCAGGAATCCGCAAAAAAATTGCATATCACCAGATTTTACATCTTTTGAGCGAAACTTTTACGCGGGTTCTAAGAACAGTCGCATACCCGGTGTTGACCCAATGGCCTGTCATCTATTTTATGCCAATTTGAAGAACATAGGTGAGGGCTTCAACATGGAGTTAACCTCGAACATCTATGGCATAGAGGTTCTGGTCAATGCAGATGTTCTTTTTGAGATTCTTGGATGTCCATTTGTTGGTCCTACCTTTCTTGAGCTCCACCAGTAGATGCAGATAGATAACATTAGGGAGACCCTGCTCACTCCCTCTCATTTTGACTTGGGTCGTCCAGCCAAGTCACCCTATTTTCGTCGTCTACCTAGATTTCTTAATCGAGTCTTTTTATGGAATTTCATGTCCAAATCTACGTCTTTTAAAAATTTCCCTAGCATTATGCTCATTACCTTTTATGCCTTTCTTAAGAACAAGCAGTTCAATTGGAACCACTTGATTTTGTATTTAATGAGCAAGCAACCCACCAGCTCCTTCCAGTTTGGGACACTTCTTTCCCACATCTTCCTACATTTTTGTGTTCCCATGGATATTAATCATAAACATTTTATCACTAGAGTCTTCATTTTTGATAAGCTTACTTATACGAAGATGGAGCAAGCTCAGGGAGCCTGTGGTGAGGATGCAGCCTAGGACCACCAGTAGTAGCAGGAACCATTAGTAGTCCCTCCTTTCCCACCTTATGAGCACTTTACAACAACCTATCCTCCTCTAGTGCTACCCTCTCCGTCCCTCTACGAGCAGGAGTGGAGCCTCTTGGACAAACCTCTTTCAGGTAGGGATTTTGTCAGTATCCAGGATGTGACAATTGGTATTTCCTTGATGATGCATCGGTAGAGAGAGACAGACTTGGTGATGATGAGACATGGGCATCAGGTATTAGACTACCTGAATGCTCAGAGCCAGTTCTTGAATAGACTTGGAGAGTCTATTCATGACATTCAACAGTAGCTTCATTGGCCTCCTAGACCTCGCCGATCTACTACCATGCGTCCATCCTCAGCAGCACCTCCTCCTCCTCCTACCTGAGCAGCAGCACTAGTAGATCAGTAGGATACACCACCTTGGAGGACATCTAGGCAGCCGACACCGAGATTGTCAGCTCAGCGTCGCCTATGTCTTGGTCAGCCTACCTCCTTAGAGAGATCAGATTCGCTGGATCTTGAGTTGGATATAGATCTCTAGAACACGATGTATGCCTTCATGGCATCATTAGATGATTAGATTTAGCTTTACTTAGCTTTTGTTGGGTTGTAAACTTAATTTTCTCAGAACTATTTCATTTTATGATATGCTTATCTAGACTCTTCTATATCATTATTATATGCATGGATATTATCTCTCTCAGCTAAATTTTACTCTCTTTGTTAGTGTATGTTGAACTTTATCTTACTTTATTTACATGCTTAAGGGGGAGTTAAGTGAAAAACATAGCAGCATCATTTACTTTTTGCTGAAATAAAAAGGGAGAGATATTATGCGTAACTGTTTCAATTTCATAATTATAATTTTGTTGTCATAAAAAAGGGGGAGAATGTAAGCATCTCTATTTTGATGCACCAAAATTATGTCTACTACTACAATAATATTTCAGGACCATCTCAGATCAAAGCTTCTCTCTTGGATCAAGTTCAGATGATTGTTGATTTGTCTTTTACTTTGGTCTGAGTCTAGGATATTATTGTAAGGAACCTCAAAAATAAAACTCAAATGGATTTTCGTGCTTCAAAATTAGTTTTTTAGGGTTATTAATCGACCAATTATTCTACTTGATCGACCAAAATTGATTAATCGACCAACCAACTTAGTTAATCGATCAAACCAACCCATTTTAGGAAGTTGATTTAAACCCTTTTAATCGACTAACCAAGCTAATTAATCGACCAATTAGTGATCGATCAAATAACTTAATTGAACGACCAATATACCTTAATTGATCGACCAAATTAACTTCCTTTTCAAGCCAACTTTTCAGTATAAATAGAGGTCGTATGCGGCTCTTTTGCCGAATCAACTTTCAATAAAAATCCCCTCAAAAAGATCAGAGCTTCTCGTGCTTCTTTCAAGTGTTTCTACGCTTCGCTATTCACATCATTCAAAGCATGTCGTTTCGAACCTCTGCTGAAATTCTGGTTTGACATTTTTATTGAGGTTCCATAGATATATTTATTATTCTCCAATATTGTTGTTTTGATTAACAGATCCCATGGTGTTGAGAAGATTTGTGTTGTTGTTGTTATTGTTCTTCTCTTTAGGGTAAAAAGAGAAGTGATTGTAAAGAGGTTGTGTCACCCTCGTTCAAGTGGTACGATAGTGGATTGACTAGCCTTGACTAGTTAGGAAAATCCTAAGCTGAGAGGCTTAGGTAGTGGTTTTCACCCGATTTGGGTTTCCACTCTAAATCCAGGTGTAACTTGTGCTTGAATTTATTGTGAATTCATTTTTACTTTTTATTGTTTGAAAAGGGCAATACTATTCACCCCTCCCCTCTAGTATACGTTCAATCCACAGGCAAACTCTCACTTGGTATCAGAGTCTAGTTGTCTAGAAGATTTCAAAGTCATCTGTTGACATATACACTGAGGGGCGATCAACAGTTCGACCTCCTCTATTTGCTGGAACAAACTATGGATACTGGAAGACCAAGATGTAGATCTTCCTAGAGTTGATGGATTTTAAGGTGTGGGGTGTTATTGCCTCCAAGTACACACGTCCTGAGATCAAGGAGGGAGTGGCAGCAACACCAGATCAAAAGAAGATGGCAATGCATAATGCAAAAGCCATGAATGCAATCTTCTGCGAGCTTTCTAGAGTAGAATTCAACTGTGTCTCTGCTTGCAAGACAACCTACGAGATCTAGAGCATCCTTGAAGTCACCAACGAGGGGACATCTAAGGTAAAGGAAACTAGAGTAAATCTATTGACGCAAAATTATGAGCTTTTCAGGATGAAAAAGGGAGAATCAATTAAAGAGATGTTCACGAGATTCATGGACATCATAAACTCCCTAAGGAATCTAGACCAGGAGATCAAGAAGGAAGATTTGGTGAGGAAGATTCTCCCATTGCTCACTAGTGATTTGGAGACCAAGACTACAACCATACAAGAGTCAAAGGATCTGTCTACCTTGAAACTAGATGATCTTATCGAAAGCCTTATGGCCTATGAGGTTCAACTCCAACACATGAAGGAGCTTGAAGCTGAAGGAGTCAAGAAGAAGACTGTAGCTCTTGAAGCCATTCAACAATCGGAAGATTCCTCAAGTGAAGATGAAGAGGAAGACAAAGCCCTCCTCTCAAGAAAGTTCAAAAAGTTCCTCAAGAACAAAAGAAGCTAGAGAAAGAAGAAAGAAGAGGCCAAAGCAGACGCCATTATCTGCTACAGCTGCAAGAGAAAAGGACACATCAAGAAGGATTGTCCATTTCTCAAGAAGGAGTTCGAAAAGAAGAAGTTTCCCAGAAGGGAAGAAAAGAAAAAGGCCTTCATAGCAACTTGGGATGAATTAGACTCAAGTTCAGAAGAAGAAGAAACCTCCGGAGAAGAAGCTCTTCTAGGACTAATGGCACTAGAAGATGAGGTAACCTCTTTTTCACAAGATGAACTATTGGAAGCTTTTTTTTGAGATGCATGACATAGCTAAGTCGCTGAAATTAGAAAATAAAAACCTAGCAAAAACATTAGGGGAAGAAAGAGCACAAAAAGATATGCTTACTCAACGAAATAAAGAATTATCTGATGAAATCACCTCATTAAAATCACACATAGATAATTTAAAGGTAGATATAGATAAATTAAAAGAAAATTCTGCTATTCTCTTAAATGATCTGGCTAAATTTACTAAGGGAAGTAAAAACTTGTATAAGCTATTAGGAACATAAACCCAGAGCACCACCAAATCTGGGTTAGGCTACCATGGACAGATTTGCTTCTTATGTGGCATTCTCTTGTTCATGTGTCGAGAGCTTCTGAGGTTGAAGAATGCTTCCTCTTGCTAGAGATGTTGCGCACTCCATCTAAACAGTCCATGATGTTTGGTAGATGTTCTACCAACTCAAAGATTGTCCCCTTGATGTTTTCTCTATCGAGGGTTCAAGCGTAAATATTAGGGAGATATGTTGAGATCATATCGAGCTTTTCGTCTTCAAATAAGGCCTCTCTATATACTTTGTATTCTAAAAATAACTCTTGCATCCAAAATAGGTATTCTTCCAAACAACTTTGCAAACTCACTTTGGAATTCCGTAGTGTGGAGAAAACCATATTCCGAGTGCCCAAGGCATCAAGCCTAAATATAATGTCCCTTGCATACTGCATTTGCCAATATGATTTGCCAATCCAATTGGTAAATTCTTGATGATGTAGTGTTGTGCAAACACATTATCATCATGCCATGCTTCATTATATTTCTACATAGCCTAATTTCTCTCGAGTTGTCAAAAGGCCTAGAGCATAGTAGATAGCTCAAGTTATCTTCCAAGAGTCTTCTCGATAACCATTAAGACTCATTTGTTGTGAATGGGTTTCATCTACTTGTTTGGGCCAAAGTGGGTTTTCAAAATTGCCATTTTTTGTGAAAGACATGAATGTAGTTAGATTTTGAAAAACGATTTGTCATGGGGATTTTAAAACAAACGTATTCTACTATGCCAATTTGAATGTTATTTTCTCTACAACTCTCAAATTAAGAGACACATAGATCTTATTGTCTCAAGTGGGAATAAACTCTCCTTTCCATTGAGATAGTGTAGCTGTGAAGGCCTACATACATAATCCCAACAAGAGAAGTAGGAACATCTTTTGCCTCACAAGTCCAACTTATGCATTCGTGTATTGGCCCTTTTGTGTCAGCATACCATGCACATTAAACCGCTATTGAGCATGTGCGTAGCTATGTATGTGAACTTCCCAAATACACCTAATGGAGGGGATAGGAACTACAAATGGGTTGGTTTGTATCCAACCCATCCCTTCTGGGAAACGAGACATTCGCTTAACGTGTATGTCGTTGCTAATACTGTCCTGAGGGTGATCTCACTTATTAGCATAACCCTGTTATTATGTCTTTCTCGCCTTGGTAGAGGCCAATGGTTTGTCATCACCATGATAATTCATTTGACACTTAAGAGATCCAGTCCTACTGGTTTGATTAGGTCATTTGAGATGAGTCAAGTTAATCTTACTAAATTACTAATCTCAACCTACTTTATAATTAGAATCATATTCTAATAATATCCTATGATTCTGTGTTTGAGATCACATCCCATGCATTATAATCATAATTATACAACATTCAACAAAAATTACATCATATGTAAAAATTTCTCAAATCGAGAGGATTAAATGAAAAATTACTCAACACGCTCACAATCGCTCTACACTGTATGCTCACAAGATGTTCATATCATCACATTCCACAATCTTGTCATCAAACCAGGGAATAAAACTAGCATACAGAGAAGAAACATGCTCGTAACATCACATGCTAAAGGGATGCGATTGTCTTTTCCCCTATTGATGACTAATTAATCAGGTGGGCGTGTTTTTTTATTTTACTAATCTGTAATCCTAGTTTGCAATCTTTGTAGAATGTAATGGCATCTTATTTATTTGAAAATCTTTTAAATCCAGAAATCGATAATTCTGAAATTAAATTTTCCAAATCATTCTTTTGGCTTGTTTGAATTTTGAAATCTTTAGTTACCTAATTTCTATGTGAATCACATCCACAAATTGAGGCATCAATAAATCTCAAACAAAACCATGAAAAACCTTGGAAAAATAAACAAATGTTCTCTAACAAGAGTATTAGGTTTCTCCCACAATGGTCATGTCGAATCCAATTTGAAATAGGGTCGAAAATGCACTCAGAACTAGCCTGGCAGCACTAACTAGTTGACTAATCATCGATTGGCTACAATAGGAGCAAGTCAGGATCCCATCCTTTAGTAGCTGGTCAACCAATTGAAAACCTCACTCAACTTTTTTTCCAGAATGGTTGACTAGCTACACGTCATATGCTGCCACCTACCAGGAACTAATCCCTGTGTAATCGATCGACTAATTGTACTGTGGTGTTGATCGGTAGGCTCACCAACTCATTGACATGCTTCTTAACATCATGCCCAAACTCCCTGACATCCAATGTCAAGAGCTTAGCCCTTAGTAGCTGGTCGGCTAATTCTATAAATCGATCATCCGGCTATGCTACAACCAGTTGGTCGGTCGTGTAGCTGGTTTACTAATTACAACATATTTCACTGGTGCAAATAGAAACCCTAAAAATCTTTTTTTTTCCCAAAAAAATGAATCGACCAAAGCTCTCATACCACTATTAGGAAATTTCGAGTCCTCGTAGGAACTTTGCTCGACATTCAAGGGTTGGGAATCAAACGATTCGATCCTCGATTTCCCGTGGCATTATGGAAGTGTGAAAACATAGGTTTCAAAAACTTTGTCGACTTGAAACTCGGGTCGATGCCTGTAAAACCCGAATAACGAAATTGAAAATAAAACCTATGTAACTGGAACTACGTTGAGAGATCTATTATCTCTCCATACTAGGATTCTCACGAGTAAGAAGTATACCTGTGGGTAGCATAGTACATCACCCCATGTGTTATGCCTCCCCAAACAAGTGCTACCTTAGGTACTCCCATCATCTTGGTAGGGGAAGGAGGCCCTTTGCGTCGAGGACAGTTGACTCCTATGTGTGCTTCACGAATTCTTTGCATTCCATGAACTCCTTCATGGACGGGGAGGCAACCCTTGCCTTGAAAATCACTAAGAAGGAGCATAAAGAATAAAATTCTTACGATCTAGTAGTAGCAAGTCGACTGGTGGTCAACCTGCTACTAAAGGGATCGGGGACGAGGAAAATGCCCAATCTCCAGGAGTGCACCCCCTCCCCAACCAATCAATATAAGCCAGTCAGCTGATTGAGGCACTGGTTGGTGCCCTTGTACTGGAGGGCATCGGTTAGTGTGCTTTTTGGTTGGTGGCCCTCTCCTATTATTTAGACGTGTGGAAGGTTGTTTAATTCATCATTGTAGAGTTTGTTTTTGAGTCTATTCGCAACTTAAATTAACGGAAGTTCTAATTGATTTTATCTTTAAGGAGTCCTGGTCAAATCACAAGGAGGCTTGAATTGGTTCAATCTCTTGTTAAGGTCCTTCGCTCAACAAGTTTATTATATTTTTGCATTTTTTCCATTTATAATTTTTTTGTCTTTTTGGTTAAGAAGCAACAAAATCAAACACCAAATAAGTAAACAACTTGCTTATTTTTATTGCATCACTATTTACAACAAAACACTATAACAAAACATGAAAGGAAATGCGTGCAAAATGAAACTAACTTGCTCTTCAATGTTGATTCAACCAACTTATACAATTGAAATGGAACTAAAAACAAGAAAAAGAAGCAAACTCAAACACCAAGGGGTACGATGGTGATGACAAGGGTAATTTGGTAGGTGGTGGAGTGCATGAGGTGAAGGAGATGGGGGAATGGAGTAGGTGTGAATCTAGTAGTGAAGGTGATAATGGGAGTGAACACTAGTTGGATGGTGGCCATGGTAATGGTGTTAGGTTATGGCCCTAGAACTCATGGATAGCAAATGTGTTGGCAGTGTGTGATGTAATAATGATTAGGTGTGTGCGGAGGGTAATGGAGAGGAGTAAGGTGTGTATGGGTATGGTGATAGTGTATAGGGTAGTGTGGTCTTCACATGTGTGGTATAGGAAGGATGTGCAAGTGAATGAGGGTAGGACCATAAAGTAATGGATGGTGTGGTGAGTTTGGGATTTTGGTGGATAGGTGATGGGCGTGGGTTTTGGATCGTGTAGGTGCACGTGTAGGTTGGTGACAACAGTGGAAAGGTTGTGATGGTGGAGATGGAATGGTGACATGGAGGTGGTGAGTGTGGATTTGGTGAGTGAATGGAGTGTGTGTGCATCAAAATAACAACAATAGCAACAATAATAAAAATGAAGGCAAGAAATTAAAAAGAAGAACAGGAAGAAGAAGGGAGATGAGCCACCACGTCAGGAGTGCCACTAGGGCTGTCGACCTTGTGTGGTGGTGGTGCTTTTGTGGCTTTGGTGGGCCACTACAAGCCACCAAGAGTGGGCGTTGGTGGGGGCCTATGGACATGGCCGCTGGCCACCCTACTTTGAGTGGGGGGGGGGGGGGGGGCTTTTTTTATAAGTTTGGTGGTGGGTGTGCTATGTCCTAAGGTATGGTTTAGGCCTAGGATAAGGGGGTACAACCTAAGGCTTGGTGGGGGAATAGGAGATGGGCTATTCTAGAAGGTTGGTGCACATGTTGATGGGTGATTACCCACCTAGGTGGCACCACATAGGTTAGGCATGGTGAGTTGGTGCCACCTAGGATGGTGACATGGCAAGTATTAAGTGTGTAATGTGTAATTAGGTGAGTGCTTAGTCTATTTAGGTGGGGTTTGTGTGGTTGAGTCTAAATGGGTTCGGTGTCCGTCCAAGCTTGATGGTGAGCTTCATCTCTTGTCCTTATTATGTTGCAAGAAGCTCTTGGGTAATTGTTGAATGATGCACATCTTCTTGCATTTGCATTTTGTTCAGCTCCACTCTTCTCCTCTTGTGAGCCCTATGTTGCGGTCGAACTCCTATTCTATCCTTCTATGGACCTGCAACACAGAAATAAGAGACATGATATTATAGCAAACCCATAAAATCCTCCATAATGCAATTCCTGGATGACATGCATGATGCATGAGATGTATGCAATATATATATATATATATATATATATATATATATATATATATATATATATATATATGAGATGGAAGCTAAACTAACTTAAAATTTTTCAAAAAAAAGTAACTAACGTAAAATAGGTATATTAAAACCCATGATGACTGTGCAATCACCTATTTCCTCTATTTTCACACGACGGGAAGAAGGAAGAAATTGGAATGGAGGGGGATGGTCGATTGGTGCTCAACTCCTTTATCTTGGTGACCAAGCCATCCAATCAACCAATTTGATTACGAAATGAGGCAATCAATCAACTAATTTGATTGATTGAATTTAGGTATCAAATTAGGATTTCCTTTTTGGCATGGGAGATATTTGTAAAGATTCTAAACAAATTCTAATTTAGTATGAACCCTTGGATCTCCATCAAAGGGTTGGGATTAATTCCTACATAGTTTTGCATGATTATCCCATAACTTTTATTGGGTGTTTAGATCAAGTATCTAAACATTAATTAATTATAATTCAACCCTTGAATTTCATACATAATCATATTAAGTGTAATTAATTGTCAAATTGAATCCGATTTAACTCCTTAAATCAATTCAATTATTCTAATCAAATAGGAACACACTAAAATAATTATTAGTTTCATCACGCCAATAATCAAGCACTTAGAATTAGAGGAATTATAGCATTACGTCCCCCTTAGGTATGCCAAGTACTCGTGAATCCTTTACACTGAATGACATATGTAACTCTTGAGATTGAATCCCAGATTTGCTGTCCATCCTATCATGAGTTACATACTTTTCTCATTCTACTTGTACTATTGGGACGAGAACGAAAACCAAATCCTTTCTCAAAGGATTGTCTTCTTCTTTTCATGTATGGTCTGATTAGGACCTGTACGATCATGCATGGAATTTTGTACTTCCTAATATATGAGGAGTGAGCTCAAGTCTCGTGATCATTTTTTGTGTTTGATGACGAGGAATCCCATTTAGGCAAACTCCAGGTGACACATAGACACTTGGATCCACGACCACTGGGTAAAGTCTCAAGTTTGCCCAGTTGTGACCATCCTAGCCTCACCTTATGGTGGGCCATGCCTCACCCACTCTTATCCGGTTGTCTCCATCCTACAAATTGTCAGGTCGATGCTCAACTACTCTCAAATGGGCAACATCCTTCCCTGCCATAAGGTAGGGCCGGGTCAACTACCAGCTGAGCTAACCTGAGTATTGCATACACTTATGACAGTGAATCTGTGTGATCCCTTTGGGAGATATGTGTCTCCTGTGTCCTCATATGCAAACTAGCTTTCCAGTTTCAACACCATGGTAGGTGTATCTCCTATTGGTCCACCAAATGTGCATATTTAGATATAGAGACGCATATTTGTCTCAAGTCAAAGGATGTCTTCTCTGTGACAGTGATAAGAGAAAGCCTTCGGCATCTCCATCTCATTGAGTCAACTCTTTGACTCAACTTGTGTGACAACCATAAATCTCTATTCCCATGCAAAGGATGTGCATCAAGGGAATCAATCAAGCAATAGTCTTTAGAGAAGATTACCACTTTTCTCAGACTAAAGATTATAGTTGGATATCATGATGATTCTTGATGAATTATCAAAATCCTCAATCGAAATAGTTTGGATTCTTAAATACCTATCATCGATATATCCAACATGTTATAATACATTATTCCAGTTGTACTAAGGGACCCATCTAACCATATTAGTGCATCCACATGATCTGACACTCAGATCTGAATCACCGATCTAGTTATTCAACTTAGGTTGGCTTGCTCGGGGCACACAACTCTAATAATCCTTCCTTGCTGCCACAACACAGGGTAGATACACTTCTCACCATTTAACTAGAAGGCTACAAGCTTTCAACATTGAGATTCTTTTGACATCATCTCGTTGGCCTTAGATCTCAAACTAGAACTATTCTAGTGGCAAAAAGATCACTCTCTCCAAAACAATCCAAGAAGGCATGATGTCCAATCAACCAATCTATTCTTAGGATTATATCAAAATCCTTCATATCAAGGACTATTAAATTTGTCGATAGCTCATGGTTAGCTATATGGATAGGGCAGTTTGGTATCCACTGCTTAGATACGAACAGTTATCCACCCAACCCACTAATTACATAAGGAGTGCCTTGACCTAACATTGGCCTTCCTTGTTTGACCATAAAACTTGGTGATGCAAAAGAATGCGTAGCCCCTGAATAAAAAAGAACACTCGCCAATATGTTACAGATGGAAACGATACCTCGAATTGTGGAGGTGGAGGCTTGGGTGTCCTTCAAGGTCATAGAATTCACCCTGCTTGTTAGGACTTGCCTTTGGCTACCCCAGTGATGCAGAAACTGATTAACTATTCATCAGTAAGTCTTTTCAGAGATGTCCTAGCTAATGGCACGTGTAGCAGAGTCATGGATGCTTGCATGGCCCTTGGTGGTTCTCGCAATTTCTACATCCTTGAGATTTCTTCCACTAACTGCTTTGCTTCTTCTTCTGTCCTTGGTTGTCTTGCGTGATGGCCTTGGAAACCGTCATTACCTAAACCTCGCTAGAGCAGAAGGGTTCAGGCACTTGAGAATCACTAGTTGTGTGATAAACACCAGTTTATCATCATTCTTAGGCTAAAATCATACTTGGTTCCCAGGGTTTATGCATTCGCACTATGATATTAGGCTACATTTAGGCATTTACATGCACTTAGGATTTAGGCATGCATTATTAGTTTTCTCATCATTTTATGCATTGATACATCTCATTTGTTTTGTCAGGGATGAGGACACAATAGAAATCAATTAACCCTGACAATGCGAAAGGCAAAAAGATAAGAAGATAGAAGTCTCAGCTAGCTAGATTCCAACTCATTCCAGCTCATCTTAGCTAGATCCTAGGTCATTCTAGCTCATCTCAGCTGAATCTAGCTCAACTCCAGCTCATGGTAGCTCAATTCCATGGAGCTTAGCTACTAGTCTTGGACTAGCTAGCAAGCTAGTTGAAGAGTCATCAATCAACAGTAGTCCAACTCAGGCTAGCTTATGTCCAACTTGAGAAGATCAGTTTAGCTCAACTCCTTCAAGCTTAGCTACTACTTGAGAACTAGCTAGCTAAGGAGTGCTCAGGCAACTCAACCCCAGCTTACCTCAGCTCCAAACAAGCTAAAGTCAGCTTGTTTCAACTAAAGCCTACTCAGCTTAGCTACTAGCAAAGAACTAGCTAGCTAAGCTAGTTGTTGAGTTCACAAGCAACTCTTCATCAACTTTTCTCAGTTCCATGAAGGCACATTCTAGCTTAAGTCAGAACCTCCTACCTAATCCTAGCTCCTACTATCTACTAGCTAACCTTAGCTAGCTAATCTAGCTCCAAAGTCCACCTCCTACACTCCTCTACCTAGCTCCCTACTCTACTCACCTCCTCCAAAAAATGGTGCCACCTTTTTCCCTCCAAAAGTCACATTACCACCACCCAAAGGCACCTCTTCATTTCCTTCCCATTTTTCCCTCCAAAAACATCCATGCACCCCTTCATTTCCCTCCAACAACATACACCCCTTCATTTCCCTCCAAAAATACCATAAGCACCACCCTCCACTTCTATATAATACCCCCATAACCACCACCTTAGAACCATCCTTGGCTAGCATTAATTCTACCTATAATCTACCTACGTAGTCAGCAAGGAGTAAGGTTGAAGGTGATCAAGGAGGCTACCTTGCCCCCTTGGTATGTATATTCTTCTTCCCTCTTCCTTGTGCCCAAAGCCAAGGGGCAAGTGTTAGAGTCGCTAAATTGGTGTTTTTAAAATTATCGCATTGCAGTATAGCCAAAATAGCATTAAAACAAATAAATTTATTACTCGAAAAAGTTTTGAGGTTGAACAAAGGAAGCAATATGGAATTCAGTTCTCAAGAATTGCAATTTAAGATAAGAAAGCTATGAAATTGTGAACAAAAACTGTTTCAGAGTAAAGTAGCACTAGTATCAAGTGTCAGAACGCAAAAATAATGGAGTAAAATGGTGATTTAGATCACCAAATACTCCTTACAATGATAGCTAATGAACTCAAAGTATATGTGAAATGAAATGCAATCAAACGAATCGTCTGATTTACTAATCAAACAGCTTAAATTGCTTAAGCCTCTTTGTTCTTCTTCTTTTCTTTCTTGACTCTGCCCTTGTTCTTCTCTTCTTTCCTCTTTCTCTTCTCTGCCTTTCTTCTTCTGCCCTTGTTCTTCTTTTCTTTCCTTCTTTGTCTTTCTTACCTCTGCAACTCTTCTTCCTTCAGTCCTTCTTCTTCTTTTGGCTTTCTTCATACAGTAGGGGAAACTTCTTGAATTTGGCTAAGTGTTAGCCAGTTCTCACTAAGAGCAAAACCCTCCCCCTACCCGTACAGGCTCTCCTTCTCTCTTTCTCTCTTTAGGATCCACTCTCCCAGAGCCACAGGGGTAATCGAGTTATCGGACTTAGCGTACTTGGGTCCAAGCTCACTGGTAGTGGGTGATGAGCGAGGAGTGAGGCTTAGGCAGGTTAACGGGTCAAACCAGGTCCACAGGCAGAGGTCACGGATGAGGCACAAGTGCGTGGGTGAGAGGGACCTCACCCCATGTTTGGAGGCAGTAAACCCTATGCAGAAATTCAATTTAAGAGTATGCTCCGCTTTAGTGGCTTCCGATGTGGGACTATCTGCGTCCCTCTCCTTTGCGCATTTGCAGCAGCACCTCCTCCTTAAATTGGCATAGCTAGCATGATCAATGCATCCAAGTGCCCACCTGGATGTGTTGGCGAGTTGTTTCCACGCAACCTGGGGATAGAGCCTGAAGCTGGCACCGCAAGAACACGGCTCCAAGCTTGCTTGGAGCTCCTTCGTTAATGGTGGCGAAGGGTAGAACCTAAAATCCAAGAATAAGGGCCTCGCGGCCATGTCAGAAGGCTCAGCAGATTCACCGTGGAGTGGCGAGTGTGGTGGTAGTTGTGTGGCATGGCGCAAGTGAGGGTGGAGGTCGAACGGTGATGGGTTAGGTCAGAGATGATGGGTCTGTTCTAGGTGGTGTTCGGGTGGATGATGGATCGAAATGAGAGGGGGAAATGAGCGGAGAGGTGTGGTGGAGGTTTTGAGGTAGTCGACGAGGGGTTTGGTGGTGTGTGGAGCGAGATGTACCTCGCCAGAGGTGTGGCCGGAGCGGTAGACAATGGAGTTGCGGAGGCGTGGTCTAGGTCGGAACGACGCGTCGAAAGTGTTGGTGTGATGAGGAAGAGGTTAGAGAGTAGTTGAAGGTAGTAACGGACGAAGTGGGAAGGAGAAGGTGCCGGTTGTGGTGTTGCCAACGCCGGAGAAGAGAACAGCTCCAAAGAGAGGGAAACGACGAGGAAGGAGATTAGGGTGCCGGCTGGTACGGCTCGACGTGGGAAGAAGTGAGGAGGATGACTCTGCTGCTGGTATTGCGAACTGTTGAAGCTACGAGTTGGTACGCTAACGTATTTGATTTTTGAAAACCTGTCGTCGTAGTATGAAAGTGAAGAACTCGTGTTCAACAAATAAAATTTATACCGGAATAGAAATCCCAGGTCGAACTTAGGGAGGCGGACGTTTGATTTAAAAATACGCATTTATTTTATTTGTCATGAAGTAAATTAATTGATTAGAAACTATTTATCTATTTACACTAAATAGAAGAGAGAGAGAGAATATTACAAATAAAAACCAAAAAGAGATGTAGAATAAACATGGATTTCATTATCAAAAAGTTGTTTGTTACACTACTCATTACGACTAGAAAGCGGGAAATGATTACTCTAGAAAGCAGTAAATTCTACTCTAGAAAGCAGTAAATCTACTCTAGAAAGCAGTAAAAAGAATGGGGAGAGGGATATCCTCCTCGACGATCGCTTGGAGGATGAGCCGGATGGGACGACTCCTGGAAGAAGGGGAACGGAGCAGGAAGAAGGAGGATTAAGCGGGAAGAACGGGAACGAAGCAGCATGTCGTCGTCGTCACGGGATCCACTTCTGAAAGGGGTGAGAAAATTTGACTTTATCTCTTGAGAAGCATCCCGGGTGTGGGACAAGCTTCTCTTGAGCTTTGGAGAGGGAAGGAAGAGAAGGAAGGGATGATAATTTCGTATGAAGGGGGTCTCCTTTTATAGTTGGAAGGAGTGAGGGCAATTTGGTATTTTTAATTTGAAAATCATTAATTCAGGACCTTTAGTGATGGATAAATCCATCGCTAAAGGTCCAAAGGTGGGCGTAGTGGGCGGCACGGGTGCACCCGCTCATCTCCCCACGCTCAATGCCTTTCCACGTTCTTTAAATCTCTGCCGTTCGATCGTGAGATCGAAGGCTGAGAGCGCTCCTTACCGCACCTCCTCTATGTGCGCTCGCTGCGTCTGATGGTGCGTCACGCGCGGGCGTGCCATTCGACGTGAGCACTATTGCGCGCACGCGACCGCTCGATCTCGATCGAGCGGTCAATCGCGCCCGCTCATCGTGCCTCAGCGGTTGCTCGCAAGGAATCGAATGCACGCCTCTGTAACTCGTAAGCGCATTCGACCAACACACTACGAAGGCTTTTGTGTCGCAGGAAGGTTTTATGTGTGCGCATCCACAGTAGTTGGATGCGCATCCAACGGCGGAGAGGCAATGAAGAAGAGAGGGTGCGGCGGGTGCAGCAGCCGATTGGGTGGCTGAGATGGCGCCACATGGTGCCATCTTGGACGTCCTTCTTCTGGATGATGGCGATGGTGCCACGGTTGTCGGATTGAGTCGATTTTCACATCGTTAGGCTGCGATTGTCAATTCGAATCCATCAGTGCGGTCAGATTTGTCATCTGAAGTATAGATTCACACCGTCTTGGCCCTTGATCTTCTAGGGTTCCTCGGTCTCTATCTGATGCTACAGGTGTCTGATTAGGGCGATCTTGGAGTCGTTGAACTCTAATTGTCGCCATGATCACATCTATACAGTTGGATCTTCGATTTGAGGCCCCGATGAAAATTTTTCCCTGTCCCTGAACATAAAGGAGACAATTAACCTCCATTTTATTCAAACTAATCTAAATGCAAGATGATGCATGCTATGTAATATTTATAGTATGTAATGTAATCCTATGCTTAAGAACATGCATAAATAGACATCTTAAGTTGTGTAAACATGTTTACATCACGAACAGAGGACGAAAATGGACGGAGGGGCTCGCCAAACGTCGTGGAGCTTTCGACTGAGAGAGAGAGAGAGGAATTAGTGGGGAATCTTGGCCGATTTCGAGCATAAGGAGGATGGTCTGAGCAGGAGGTTCTTTTATAGACCTCAGGAGGAAGATTTTGATATTGGGAAGAAAGCTTCCCAAGCTTAGAAGGCTTGCCGGAGTTGGGAAATTCCTTGATACCCAAATCTCTCATGCATTTGCATGAGAGATTGGAAAGGTTTTGGGGCGTGGGATTTGGTTCAAAAGGAAGTGAATTTCTTGACGAACTTCCTTTTTAAATTTGAAAGGGATTCATCAAGAAATCAAGGAGTTCTTTCCAAATTAAGGTCGCTGGAGCAAGTAGGAATAGGTTTAATGGCGATAGGGACCTTTTTGTGAGAACAATGACAAAGTTAGGGGTCTATTTGAAAAGATTTTGAAAGTTAAGTGCATAAATGTAATCAGACAGGACCAAGTTGCAAACTACATCAAGAAAAACTCATCTTGGATCCAAATTTTGGTACAAACCTAATTTAGACCTAAGGAATCCAATGGTGAAGTTTTATTTTGGTTTGACTACGTTTGACTGGGTAATTTATGCAAAAATCCAAATTAGGGTAAATGTCTATCTGAGACTCTATTCTAGGGCAAAACGGGTTCTGATGGTTAAATTGAAGGTTACAAACCCTAGGGAATATTTTTATATGAATTTCAGAAGGTTTATTGGAATTTTTTATTGACTATAACATAAGTTAATTAAGTGGATCTGTTTTTAGGGTTTCAAAAGTCATTTAATTCTCAGCATACGTGCAAACCCTTTTCTGATTGCTCTGACCCACTTGTTAGCCTTTTAGGACCATTTGACCCTTAATTAACCCATAGGAAAACCTGTGGTTGTAGTGCATTCATGATATGCTGGTAAAATTGCAGTTTTAACCCTAGTTTCTTATTTTTCCCTCAGAATGATTATGCAGTGACTTATGGCTCTTTGGTAGTTATGTAGGAGCATTTACTGACTTAATTGGATCAAAATGAGCTAATTATGGCTCATGGTGGTGTTCCCATCAGCAAGATTTTGGAGGACGACATGCAGGAGAGAAGCTAAGGGTAGTGGACATCCACCCTTGGAGATGTTGGAGCACTTCAACTACATCAAAGGAGAGGAGCAACGAAGAATCTTCTTCAAATATGGGAGCAGCCGTGTTTGGAGTGAAGACCATTCCGGGCTTCATTTGGAGGATTTCTATCTTCTTCTATTTCTCTTTTTATGTTAGCTTTATTTTATATTTTGTGTAATAAGCATTCCTCTATTTGTGACCTTAATTTGAAGTAGCAATACAAGAAGCAAGTTGCCTTTCAATTTTTGTGTTTCTATTTCAAGTATTTATTTTTTGCTTAGTGCACTTCACTCCACCTTTCTAATTACTGATAAATACACATTTATTCATGATAAGATATCTATTTATGCAAGTTCCTAAACATAACATTGCATCCCACATTATAAATATTGCATAATATTCATCATATTGCATTTAGGATGATTTGTATAAATTTATGCATTATTGTGGCCAGGAGATAGAGTGATACATTTCAAAGCTTCAAATGAAAAATTCAATCGTATAGATGGATCCGGAGCAACGATCGCAGTCCAATAAAGTGAAATCACCTTGATCCGAGCATCGTGGCATCCTTTGCAATCAAAAGAAGATGGATGGTCTGGATGGTGCTAATTGACTTTCTGCGACATGTTAATCAATCACTTCACAATAAAACACTGCTGTTGGGTTTTTATCCTCGGCAACAGCGCCAAAAAAATGATGAAGCGATCGACCATGATTCGTATAAAAATTATCGTTGTTGTAGTTTATGTCATAAATATAAACCGTTATTGTGTCAATTTTATTTAATTACATAATTTTTACTGGTTTATTCCAGGTCGTTCACTGGGAGGTAGTTATTGATATACATCACTCTCTAAGTCCAACATTATTCTTTAATTCCAAAAAGATCAATTTTATGTACAATCATAAATGAATGAATTAATGAATGAAGGAATTAAACTAATTTATGTATTGAAATGCTTGCAAACACAGATATACAAACAAGCATCAAACACTATACATGTATACTATATACTATCTATTTCTAACTTATAATACTAATACTTACATATATATACAATAATAAGTAACAATATATACTATACTAACTTAATATATAAACATATACAGTAACATATATAATATGTACAGCGACCGATATAAACGTTGCTAAATTCTGTCAGTAAAGTTAAATTATGTAGAGAATCTAAGGTAAAAACTAGGGTCTATAGTGACACTTATTCTATCTACAATGATGGATAATTGTATCAGTAAGGCTATTATGTTATTTATATATATATATATCAAACACTACCTATACTACGTATACAAATTATTTATTTAAAGTATACTCTATATATGTTATATTTATACCATATACATATACATATATATATATTACATATATACATACGCACATACACACTTAACTCTTTCTCTCTTCTAACACTCAGTTTCTTTTTCTTTCTTCTCTTCTTAACTTAGCCACTCTCTCTTCTTAATCACCTTATTAGGCCTTAGTTTAAAAATTAGGTTTATTAGTTGGCAGGTGGCCTTTTCGAGGGATACTCAGTACCCTCTAGGGTAGGACCAGACCTTTACTAAGAGCTGCCCTAATTCGTTAATTAGGCCTCTTAATCATGTTTTATGCTTAGTAATGGGCTTAATCAAGCCCTCGCACAGTGCATGGCTCCTAGCTACACACCGCACACCGTTCACACATCACATCTCAATGCCAAAGCTCAATCAAATGCTTAGAGGGGATATGGTTTTCTCGCGCCTAGCGCGTGTCGACTGAAGTGGAAAGGGAAGAAAAACAATATAAGCGGGTGTGGAAAGTTTGCCACTCACAATGTGGTGCTAAGTGTGCTGCTTTTCAGCGTTGGAATCCTAGCGCGGCTGTGTTTATTTTGGATCTTTGGCCCTCGATTTGAGGGTCATAATTTATTATAAATTAAAAATAAATTATGTGATATTAAAGTATTTACATAGTAATACATAATTATACAATTAATTTACAAAATTAATTACATTTACTATATAAATAAATTAGGTAAAGTTCACTATTTATTCATACTGTTTATTATGTTTTATTTCTTAATTACGTATAAATTATTTAATTACTGGTCTAATTGACCCTATACAGTATTAATATACATATTAAAGTATTTAATAAAGTTTTTTATTGTATTTTACAACATTTATTTTGATTTTATTTACATCTAAATTGCTTATTTCAGGCTGTCTTACATATAAATTAGGTTTAAATAGTGTAATATATTATAAATATAATTAAATTAGTTTAATTTACGTAACATACATTAATACAAAGGTACAGTATAAGTTAGCTCAATTATAACTTAATTTACTAATTTATTTTGATTTAACTTAATAACTTAGATAAGAACTTAATAAATTTAGTATTTATTCTATATACATAATTAAATTATGATACAAGGTTTCTAATATACATAATACATCTATAAATATATATACACTGTATAAATAGTAAATACAATTATATACAGAGTTTTCTAATTTTACTTAAGTTATAATGCTTATAAGTTTATATAAATAATAACTAATTATATAATTAAGTTATATATAGTTTAACTAATCTTAAATATGTAATTTACGTTATATAATAAATATATAAGTTATATATATCTATTATGTACATATCTTACATTATATACAAATATATAGCTTAGTATAAGTTACATATATAAGTATATGCATACTATATGTAGTATTTTTGAGTATTTTTGGGGTTTTTCTGATTTTTATGGGTTTCATAAATTTTATGGAGGTAGGAGATGAGAAGAATAGACTATTTTTTGGTGTTTTTGTGTTAAGGGTTTTTTTATTGAGTTTTAAGGTAGACTGAACCGTCGGCTGGTATGTTCTACAAAGTCGGGGTTTCAGAATACCATGAAACATTACAAATGGGTAGAGAAATAATTAATCCTACTCACTACACCTTTATTTTATTTTTTTGGATTTTTTATAGAATTTTTATTTATTTACAAGTTGAGCACATTCTAGGCCTAAAAAGGGTTTTCAATGAGAACCTAAGGCCTAGAAAGTAATTCTAAAGGATAAAAAGGTAGTGGACTGCCTCAAATAAGCCTTAAGCATGCTCTAAAGGGTTTTGCAATCACAAAACATGCGATTCATTTTATTTTACATTTCTTTTCAATAGTTGGATAGTTATAATACACAGTTAGCTAGCTGATAGCAAGTAATTCAAGTTGATTTACAAGAATTCAAATGAGATTTACAAGCATAAAAGTACATGAAAGCTTGTACAGATGCCATATGGCAGTGAAAACAAGTAAGCTAATTTAAAAGAATAAAACCTAAGCTATTGTCCTACTGTCTTCAGATGTAGTAGCAGTTGCAGGAGTAGTCAATAGCCATTGCAACAAGAACAGGTCCTTTAGCTGCTAAACAATAATTGTAGGATCTGTTCTTGCTGTTGCAGCCCAATTCAGATCATTTGAATTGAATTCAAACATCCTAAATAAATTCCAACTGCTGCACCAGTGTCTGAATTCTAATATCAGTGGCTTTTATCTATATTTCAGTACATGAACACCCTAAAATCAGACTAATTAAGACTGATTTGGGGATGTTTATCTACTAAAATCATATCTGATCTTCTTCTTTAAAACCTCCATAAATAATCAAGCAAGTGAAAATAGGGGAGGAATAAAATGTCGCCCCTTTTGGGGCTTTTGATTTGGATCTTACATTGATTTCTCCACTTGATCTCCTTGAATACCATTGATGGATGTTCAAGGCAATCATATGGATAGATTAAGACCCGTTGGGTCCTTATTCAACCTCAAATCAGTCTTGCTGATCATCCTTGGCCAAACTCTCCAACATAGGGATTTATTTAGATACATGCTCATCCATATAATCAAAACAAAACTCCAAACCATTGGAATCATTGCATATACCTAATCAACCCCATCCAATCTCAAAAAACTCGATTAAATCCGATAAAATCCAAATGAATTTCAGATCACTAATCTGAATAGTAACACCATTTTAAATAAGATGAAGCAATTCGAGTTGGTGAATTAAGATTGGGGGGTCTTGTGAATTTGCGAAATGAATGAGAGACCCCCCAAGGTGGGTTATGACGCTAATTTCAGATCTGAGATTCAAAGCCCTTAGATCCGAAATTAAGTCTAATGAGGGGGTGATTTAGGGATTTAATTGCAAGGAAAAATAGAGAACATGAATTGGTGCTATGAAGGGGGAGGTTAATGATCAAATGAGCAAGATGGATTCATCTCCTTTGATCTAAAATGATCAAAGGATGTGGATTGCGAATTCTACACTACATTAATCTACTCCTAGCTAGCAATCAATCCAGTGAATTTCCTACATCTGATCTACTTCTATTCTACTCTAAATTATACAAACTAAACTATAATTAACTAGGAAACAGAGAACTCCTATTCTAATCAGATGAATGGGACCTGTTGAGAAGCTGCAGCTGGTGCGTGCAGCGATGAAAGGGGGAGGATCTCCAGTGGATTGAAAGTCCACTAGTGGGACTTAGGGTTTCCCTCAGGTGCTATGTGGTCCTTTGCGGCAAGGAGAGTCAGAGAAGATGGAGTTCCTTTGCTCATGGCGCCAGAACAAGGTTGGGTGGAGAGGAGAAACTGGAGAGGACGAAGAGATCGGCCTCAAGAAAGTAGGAGAGGAGGTCGATCCTTCGAACGCAAAGCAGAGGAGGTGCTTAAGTAGCATGGAGTGATTCTCCTCACCGCATTGGTGAGATTAAGTGCTTAGGTTAGGGACGGTGAGGATGTAGCTGCAAGGGCACGTGAGGATTCAAATTAAAGGAGCGTCGTTGGACCAGGTTTGGGAAGAAAGGTGACCACACACGTGGATTCGATCAAGGAAGAGCCATAGATCAAGAGGGTCTATGTAACGACCCGATTCCCAAGTCCCTACGAGACACGAGAACCGGACCGACTCGACTAATTCCAAGACCTAGTCGTCCAACGAGGAAGTAACCAAAAGAGCACTAAAATAAACCACATTCAGCATGAATATAACTAACAGTAAGGAAATACAGCAGTAAGGAAAGAAACCACTACAGTATATACCACCACAACAGTAGAACAACATTCATAACATAATATGAACTGCAGGTAAAGAAAAGTACAGCGGAAACAAGAACTACTCACTATAACGGAACAAAAAGAGGTACAAGAGAACAGTGGTAACTCTACTGGACCCTACTCGGCCCAGCGTCCTCTGCAGCCGCTGACCCTGGCTGCTCAACACCTGGTCCTGAAAGGTAACGAGTGTAACACGTCAGCAAAACGCTGAGTAGAGTGACAGCTAAACTAAAGAAACAGTAAAGTGTACAGTAGCTGTTTAATTTTCTTTCTTCCTTTATTTACGTCTTTCTATTGTTTCACAATTTATCTATTTCCCAGATCCTTCACTTGATCTTGAATGTTCCTCGTGGGAACGATCTTGATTGCAGTCTTTTCCGAACAATAGAAGTAGCACGAGGTGCTCTCCTGGCCGGGAGAGTCCCCCGTGGTGATCCTACTCTCAGTCAACCACCCCAAGGTCACTGACAGACGTAATGGTGACTACGGCACGCACGGTAAACGCACGGGTAGCTAACCCTCACTGGCACGCGGTCAGTCGTTTCCATTAACGGGTGCGCCCAAAGCACAGCACGGAACCAGTACAGGGCAGAGCCCTCTCAGTAATAGGGGTCCAACCCCTCCACAGTAACCAAACAAGGGCCTTGCCCCTCCACAGTCCGCGCACCCTTGCCTGACTACCCTGGTTTGCCCCAGTGGGCCTAACAAGTCGGTGTGGGAGGCTAGCAGAACCCCGGGGCCCGTGGGGTAGCTAGTTCCTCCCTACACTAGTAGCTCTCCTCGGTACTACGTACACGAGGGCCAGCAAGTCGGTACAGAGTGGCCAGTCCTAACCCCGGGTCCCTGGGGTGGCTGGCTCCGCTCTGCACTAAACAGGGGGGACAGTTGCACTCCTTGGTACTCCGTACTCAAGGGCCAGCTCACTTCCCCAATTCTATTCCATTCACTTTCCAGGAGTTCTACTCCTAATTCCCCGTAGGGTTCCAGCTCTTTAACTCAGAACATTCCAGTTTCACCATTCCAGTTTCACGTTCATACATCCCATATTCTTAATCATGTTCATTTATTCATAACAGGCAGCTATTATTTCCTTTCCACATTTTCCAAGACTGCAGTATTCATACATTCCACTAGTTTCCCCGTCCTAGGATTCATGCCATATCCTAGGATCTATCATACAATCTAGTTTTCCAGCCCTAGGATTCATGCAACACCCTAGGATCTACCATTCCATCTATTTCTCATTCCTACGATTCATGCAATGTCCTAGGTTCTATTTTTGGTTTCATAATTTAACAGATTATACTTAAAGCCACTCTACCGGTTACAACAGGCCAACTGGGGGCGTGGTCGGGAATCCCGCATGCCTCCGCAACCCCCGAGACTGCAACGGAACGGGGTCCTATCACAAGGATCAAACACAAGGAACTTCTCAAAATAGTATACAGCTATTGTAGACAGGTAGAGGATGCAATTCCGAAAAGAACGCAACTCGAAACGCGGAAAACGGAGCCCGAACGGGCCCGAAACGGGTCGAAAACGACGAAACAGTGCAAAATCAGACATCTGGAATTTCTTCTAGACGTCTTAAAAAGTGGATCAGGGAATTACCTCGCTCTGCGTGGGCTCTCAGATGTCCAGAAGCCTGCGGAGGCGTCTGACCTAGTTCCCAGACATCCGATGGTCACCCAGGACGTCTGGAAGTCGTTCCCGCCGTCTGGCACTGCAGCCAGACGTCTGATTCGCGTTGGATGCGAATCTCCGACCCTGCGCGTACCCATTTCCTCTCTCTCTTAGTACAGTCAATCGAAGGGAAGGAAGAAGAGGGAAAAACTCACCTTTCAGACGTCTGGAAAGTCTTCCAGACGTCGTTCCCGTCGTCTGGCTAGAAGCACAGACGTCTGATTTTGGAAAATTTTCCAGAACCAGGGCGCCTCTCGCCCTCCGCTCGCGACGCCCGGCCGCGCTGCGAGTGCTCCGCCTGCTGCTCGAGCCGCAGCAGTCCACCCGCGTCGCTCCGCGCCCGCTGCGCCCCTCGTCGGCCGGCCCTAGCAGCCCCGGCAATCTCGCCCTCACGGTCGAGCGCCTCTCCCACGCGCAGCACCTCCTCCCACGCTCACCGCGGCTGTCGCTGCCGCTGCACCCTCGCGCTCGCTCTCGCGCACTGGCTAAAGGAGAAGAGGAAGGAGGCGGAGGTGACGGGAGTGAGGGAGAGGCGTGGCCCTTTTAAGGCCGCGTGAGGAGGAGAGAGAGAACGCGGCAGAGGTGTCTGCGGTCGCAGGAGAGAGGGAAAAAGAGAGAGAGAGAAAATGCAGGTCTGCACGCTTAGGCGCGCAGACGAACAGTAGCATGCCAAAATAACCGATTTCCAGACGTCTGGAAATGATCCCAG